>OV702294.1:191446034-192046034 GCA_916181665.1 Avena sativa
CAGACACCCCCGTTCGCCGCCCCGTGCCTCACAGCCACCGCTCGCCGTCGAAGACGTCGCCTCTGCCGCGTAGAGCACCGCACGTTCCCGACTGATTGCCACTGCCCCTAAGTGCGCATTTAAGCTCTAGAGCATCGCCAGGAGACTGCCCGTCGATCGCCAACCTCAGCCATGCCGCTAGCCGCTCGTAGCCATGTCGCCACCGTCGCCTGCCCATCCCTCTCGGTCTCGCCGTCGATCCTATAAAAGGAGGCCACCCCCAGCCGTTTGAAGCACACCATTTCACTCCCCTCACCTCACTGATCATTCCACCCTCTAGCCGGAGCACGAGGAGCAGCAGCTCACCGGAATTGAGCCGGAGCAGGCCGCCTCTGAAGAAGAAGGGATCCATTGATTTCGACCACCCCCGGAGCTGCCTTGACCACCCCTGAGCTCGCCGTCGACCACTCGTTCGTTTGCCCGCCTTGCCATCATTGCTGGAGCCCTGGTATGTCCTCTATGCACCCCCACGGAGTCGCTAGCATTCGAGCTCGCCGGTGACATGTTCATCGTCGACGATGATCCCCAGCCATCGATCTTCCTTCTAATCCAACGAACCACACAGCCCCGTACCGCTTCACGTGTTATGAGCCACTGACTGGTGGAACCCTCCTGTCAGCTGAGCCCCGCGCTGCGGAGTGACACTGGTCCGGCCCATTAGCCTTTCCCGCGCAGCCCAGCCGTTTGAATTTAGATTTTCCTATTTTAATTCAAACTCAGTTCTTTACCTATATTCAAAAATCAACCCAGCTCCATGTAGTGAACCAAAATGCATGAAACTAATTTTGTTAGAAAGGTACTGAAATGCTTAATCCAAGCCCGTTGGATTCAAATCATTTGGATCTGTAGATCAACCTTGGTAAAAATAACAAGTCAGAAGCTTTTCTGCATTCAAACATTTTTTCAAAATTCAACCAAATTAGCTTTTGAGTTGATTCCAACTCTCAAAATCACATTTGATCATACCTTTCAGAATATATAAAAACATATGGGTTTACTTACAGAAATAATGTTCAAGTAATAAAAGAATACCACATAGGCATTTCAACCACTGCTCTGCACAAGGCAAGCCTTACTAACCAAGTTGACCTATGCAAGCTATTAACTATGCAAGTTAACCCTTGCAAGATACCCTACTTATGCAAGCTAATACTTGCTTGTTACCATGCCAACTATATGCCTTAAGCATATGTGATCATATCCACTTGATAACCCAATCCTAGTTTTACTTACAAGCTTTATACCTTATTTCTTTATCAAAGATTTATCTTAGAGTTTACTTAAGTGACTTGTAGATTCTAGGAAGATAATTGAAGGTTGCATAAAGAGCATTAAATTTGGCCTAAGCTAGATAATCTTGATGTCATCCTAAGGCATGAGATTGAACTTAATTAATCTCCACTTGTTTACCACCCCTCATTAGTACTTACCCCACTTGTAGATGCTAGTGCTAAGCATAAAACTTGATCAACTTTTAGATGGGAATACTTGGATAAATTGGTTATGAAAACCTTGGAATGATGAGTCATTCTACTGAAATGTTTTGACATGTGTTTCCGAACACAAGATGATTTTGATGATGAAAATGTTGAGGCATGAGCCTTAGCCCTTTATAAAACTGATGGTTGTCTGGATGCGATACCATTCCAATTTTACCGTACAACCACAATACCCAAAAATTGGGTAGGGCTTGACTAGAAACTTATATACCTTAGTATGGGTTCCCTCACGGCCAAGGTCTGAGCTGAGGCTACCTTGTGAAGATTGTCCACCTGTGCAGTACCCAAGATGACAGTTGGTCATGGTTGGGAGGCCAAACTCACAGGAGAGGTGCCTATACTAGGGCGTGTAATTGAAAGGTTAGAATTGATTATCCGCATAATGAGTATGGTGAATTCAGGATTTGTTCCTGACGGATGTATCGAATGTTGTGGTGAAAGTGTACAATCTCTGCAGAGTGTCAAACTATTCGAATAGCCGCATCCGCAGTTATGGACAATTGGAGTGGCCATACTGTTTCCCCGTCATATGTTTTCAAAATGACTTGTGAAATGAATTGAGACTTTGACTTGACCACAATAGAGTTGTGACATGAAATTCAAGTTCCCACTTAGGTGTTATAAAGTTTCAACTAGTCTCTTGCTTCTGAACTTAGTAGAGGTAAATCTAGCTTTTTGCAAAACAACCCTAGAGCTTAGTGTCCTACTACAAAAACCCCCTTAACTTGTTAGTATTAGTTTGCGAGTACTTAAAGAGTACTCATGGCTTTGTACCTGGATATTCCCGTGGCCAGACTATGAAGAGGAGTGCCAGGATGATGGACCGCACGAAGGTTACAACAACTAGGATCATCTCCCATCGTCAGCATTGCCTGTGACCCCGAAGATGGAGCTTCTCCTACGCTACCTTTATTATTACGTTATTCCGCTGCTTAAATGGTATTAAGAACTGGATCATGAGATCCTTATTTGTGTAAAACCTTATGTATGGTTTGTAATGGATGATGTACTGTGATATCCAAATCTGTTATGTCTCGCAAAAATGGTAATCCTGGGATTGCGATGTATAGCATAACATGCATCTGGGATTAAAAATCCGGGTGTTGACAAGTTGGTATCAGAGCCATCCTGACCATAGGAGACCCTAGTTATACTGGACGTTGAATCAAAAACTTAGTTTCAAAACCCAAGGAAGTGAGTATTTACAAAAACTTATTACCGTTCTTATCACTTTGATTCTTTCATGAAAATTCATGTTCCTCAAAAACCCTTGCAAAAATACATAAAATTTGACACACTTGATCACTCTACTAACTTACTCATCCTATATTCTTATAGATGGACGTGAAGTACAGCAAGTTTTATCAGTTGGGGAATGGAGGAGACCTCATATTTGAGCGGGATTTGGACCACCTTTCAGAACTTCTGGAGCGTCCGCACCCCGAGTTCTTCGGAGCTAAGATCAATGATCAGGAAGGAGAAGATCGGAAGTGGATAGTTGTTGCAAGTCTCAGAGGAAATATTGAATCTCCCACTGCCGAGGGAATTCAGTTCACCTTAAGAGAGAACAACTGGCTCGATGGACTTACCAGGGCCATGCAGGAAGCTCTTGCCCGTCTGTGTGGGCAGAGTATCAACCAGATCAAGGGTACCCGCTTTGAGTTTTGTCCAAGGCGTGATGATATGGGACAGCCATTGGAAGCCCCATACCACCAAGAGCCGAAGACTTAGTTGGACCACCTCATCTTCATGATGTATGATCGTCAACAAGAACTGGACAATGCCTGTGACTACTCCAACCACAAGTCCGCCATCATCAAGACGAAGGATCAGACCATCGCCATGCTAGCGAAGGACCGCAAGTCTCGCTGCCGTCAGCTTGACAAGAAGGAGTGCATCATTGCCCATCTTCGCCACCGTATCTCGGATTTGGAGGAGACCATCCACGAGAGAGACATGCAGTTGGAGGAAAGGGAGAATGCCGGAGAAGATCTTCGTGGAGACCCCTATTCCTATCTCAGCGATGATGATGACTTTCTGGAGGATCAGGCCATGGACTTCTTCACCGATGAGGAGGATTTCGCCTTCATCGATGACGATGAGGATGATGATTACACCGACTCCAAGGAGTAGTAGCACTTGAGCACTAGCATAGTGAATTGTATTTGGTCCCACTGTATCGTATTTTCTAGAATGGTTCTTAAAACCATCTGTTTTTCCTTTGTTGTGGTGTGTGTTGTATCGTGTGCTATGAATGAATGAATTAAAAGCAAGTTGCTAGAAAATTTGAGTCAAACTTTAAAAACTTTTCAAAGCCTCTGAACCTTAGAAATTTCCCTCTTTTCTCATGATCTATCTCAATCTTCAGATGCCTCGCGGAGGAAGTGGTTCATCCCCGAACCCGATGTTGCAGATCCTGCAAATGTTGGTTTCTGACCGCGAAGCTGAAAGAGCCGAATGTCAAGCCAACTTAGCCACCCTTCAGCAGATAGCTCAGCTGGCCCACAACAATCAAGGCCAAGGAAATCAGGACAACCATGGATCTAAACTCAAGAATTTCTAGAACACCAACCCACATGTTTTCACTAAGTCAGAAGATCCCCTAGATGCAGATGATTGGCTGCAAACCATGGAAAACAACCTGGAAGTCACCAGAGTGGAAGCTAACGAGAAAGTTATGTTCGCCACCCATAATCTAGCCGAAGATGCAAGAGCATGGTGGAACAGCGTCGTGCAATGACCGGAGGACAGATGATGACCTGGGAGGAATTCAAGGTCAAGTTCAGCAGAACCCATGTGCCACCGGGTTTGATCAAGATAATGAGATGAATTCAAAAAACTGAAGCAAGGAAGGATGACCGTGGTGGAATACCATGACAAATTCTTGTCATTAGCTAGGTATGCCCCGGATGAGATCGACACTAGAGCCAAGAAGAAAGAAAGATTCTTGAATGGTCTACACGATGAGATGTAGACGGTGTTGGTCAATATCCCCTTTGCTGATATTGAAGCCCTAGTCGACTCTGCCATTCAGATGGAAGGAAAGATCAACCAAGCCAACGAGAACCGCAAGCGCCGCATGATGCATCAGCCAGGAACCCATCATACCCCAAAGTATCGCCCCAACCCATCTCCAGGATTTGCCCCGAGAACCAATAGACCCCCGATGAACCGTCCGACCTATCCCAACCGTGGAAACCCAAGGCCCGGAGGAAATCACAACAACCCCGGCAACTCTGGCAATTTCAACCGTGCACCACCCAAGTTCAACAACAACAATTCTACCGCCAACACCAACACTGCCCCGAGGACTGGAAGTAATGATGTGCCTGTTGCAGCAAAGGACAAGTCGCAAGTGACTTGTTATGACTGTGGAAATAAGGGTCACTACTCCAATGAGTGTCCCAAGAAGAATGCCGCAGCCCCCAATGCAAATGCCCCAGCTCAGAAGCAGCATCGTGTTCAGCCCGGAAGAAGGTTTGCCCCAGGGAATTCGCTCAACCGCAACGACCGTCTTTTTCTCATGCATGCTGAAGAAGCCCAGGAAGCGCCAGACGTCGTGCTGGGTATGTTTTCTGTTAATTCAGTACTTGCAAGAGTGTTGTTTGATTCTGGTGCATTGCACTCATTTGTCACCGAAGAATTTGCATGCACTAGTAAGATTCAACCATCCAAACTGAAGCATGTTATGATTGTTCAAATCCCCGGTTCAACCACCAAAGCTAGGAAAATTTGCAAAGCCGTCCCTATCCGAATCCATGGCATAGATTTTTATGCTAATCTGATAGTACTCGGAACTAAAGGTTTGGAAGTAGTACTAGGAATGGATTGGATGTCCAAACATAAAGGATTAATTGATTGTGCCAAGAAAGCCATAACCATGACCAGCACAGCTGGAATATCAGTCGAGCATGTATCTGAAACCTTACCTCGTCAATTCAAGTGCAACAAGAGTATAGCCCAACCTACCATTGACGAAGTTCGGATAGTCTGTGAATACCCTGATATATTTCCAGATGTTTTGCCCGGTATGCCCCCAGATCGGGATATCGAGTTTATCATTGAACTAATCCCTGGAACAGGACCCATAGCCCAGAGACCATATAGTATGAACCCATGTGAACTAGCAGAACTGAAGAAGCAACTGGATGCCATGTTGGAAATTGGATTGATTCAACCAAGTGCGTCACCATGGATATCACATGTCTTGTTCGTGGACAAGAAGGATGGAGGTAACCGTTTGTGTACGGATTACCGAAAGTTGAATGATGTCACTATCAAGAACAAATACCCATTGCCCAAGATAGAAGATTTGTTTGATCAGTTGACCGGTGCCAAAGTGTTTTCTAAGATTGATCTTAGAACTGGCTATCATCAACTCAAGATTCGCGCAGAGGCTATTCCCAAGACTGCCTTTACCACAAGATATGGATTATACGAGTATACTGTCATGTATTTTGGATTAACCAATGCCCCCGCTTATTTCATGAATCTCATGAATAAGATTTTTATGGACTTCCTGGATAAGTTTGTCGTTGTTTTCATTGATGACATTCTGATTTATTCCAAATCAGAAGAAGAACATGAGCTACACCTAAGGACCATTCTTGGAACCCTTAGAGAGCATCAGTTGTATGCCAAGTTTAGCAAATGTGACTTCTGGTTACAGGAGGTAGGATTCCTCAGTCACATTGTATCAGCCGGAGGAATTGTTGTTGACCTTGCAAAGGTGAAAGATGTCGAAGATTGGCAAGCCCCAACCACTCAAACCCAAGTTCGTGCATTTCTCGGATTGGCGGGATACTACTGCAAGTTCGTCGAAGGATTCTCGAGTATCGCAAGACCCATGACCCAATTGCTGAAGAAGGACAAGAAGTTTGAATGGACGGATAAATGTGAAGTGAGTTTTCAAGAACTCAAGAGGAGATTGATTTCAGCCCCAATCTTAATCATGCCGAATATCACAAAGCCCTTTGACGTGTATTGTGACGCATCCAAGATCGGTCTCGGATGTGTGCTAATGCAAGAAGGCAAAGTTATATCTTATCTATCCCGACAACTGAAACAACATGAGCAGAACTATCCAACCCATGACCTCGAGCTCGCAGCAGTAGTTCTAGCCCTGAAGACATGGAGGCATTACCTGATGGGAAATCGTTGTGAGATTTATTCGGATCACAAGAGCCTGAAGTATATATTCACTCAGAAGGAGATGAATATGAGACAGAGAAGATGGATTGAGCTAATCAAGGATTACGATCTGGACATTCACTATCACCCCGGTAAAGCCAATGTGGTAGCGGATGCCCTTAGCAGATTGTTGTGCCGCTTGAACTCCATGATTTTGAAGGAGAAACCAAGTTTGCACAAAGAGATGGAAGATTTCCGAATGGAATTAGTGAGTGAAGGATTTTTGGCTAGCATAGAACTTCAACCCACTTTGATCAGCCAGATCAAGGAGGCGCAGAAAGGAAATGCTAGTATCAACGGAATCAAGCGTCGTATCGGTACAGGCAAGGTACCCGGATTCACCGAAGACGAAGAAGGAGTTCTGTGGTACAAAGGACGCCTTTGTGTACCAGCAGATTCAGAGTTAAAGGAAGTTATTCCGAAGGAAGCTCATGATACTCTTTATTCTATCCATCCCGGAGGAATGAAGATGTATCAAGATTTGAAGGAACAATTTTGGTGGCATAAGATGAAGAGAGAAATCAGAAGCTATATCGCCAAGTGTGATATATGTCAGAGAGTCAAGGCGGGACATCAAAGACCGGCAGGATTGTTGCAACCATTGCAGATTCTGGAATGGAAATGGGATTCCGTTGGAATGGACTTTATCACCGGATTGCCTACTTCTAGTAGGGGAAATGACTCTATCTGGGTCATAGTGGACAGATTGTCCAAAGTCGCCCATTTCTTACCAGTCAAGACCACATATCAGAGTTCGAAGCTAGCGGATTTATACATCGCTAGAATCATCAGTTTGCACGGAGTCCCCCAGAACATCGTATCGGATCGAGGAACTCAGTTTACCTCGAGATTCTGGAAGAAACTCCAAGAAGGTTTAGGAACACGACTAGATTTCAGCACAGCTTATCACCCTCAGACCGACGGACAAACAGAGCGAGTAAATCAAATACTCGAAGATATGTTGAGAGCATGTGTATTAGAGTATGGATCTAAATGGGAAGACTGTCTGCCGTTCGTAGAATTTTCATACAACAACAGTTATCAAGCTAGTTTGCAAATGGCCCCATTTGAATTCATGTATGGAAGGAAGTGTCGCACCCCGTTGAATTGGTCGGAAGTAGGAGAGAGTCAGATTTTCAGACCCGACATCCTATGAGAAGCAGAAGAGAAAGTTCACAAGATTCGTGAGCACCTCAAGAACGCCCAGTCAAGATAGAAGAGTTACGCCGACAAGAGACGTCGAGACCACGCCTTCAACATCGGAGATTTTGTGTATCTGAAAGTGTCGCCATTGAAGAGAATGCAGCATTTCCAGCTCAAGGGAAAGTTAGCCCCCAAATATATCGGCCCCTTCAAGATTCTGAACCGTCGAGGAGAAGTTTCGTATCAATTGGAAGTACCCGAAGAGATGTCAGCCGTGCATAATGTGTTCCATATCTCATTACTTCGCAAGTTCCTCGAATTTCCGGAGAAGACGGAAGTGTTCAAGAATATTGATCACCAGACCATAGAGATCAACGATGACCTGACCTATCCCGAAGTAGCCATCGGTATTTTGGAAGAAGCTTTCAGAACTACCAGGACCCGAAGCATCAAGTTTCTCAAGATTCAGTGGAGCAATCACACAGAAGAAGAAGCTACCTGGGAGCACGAAGATCACATCACGACGGAGTTCCCCGATCTCTTTAAATCCTAGGTAATCTTTTCGTCCTTTTTCAAATCTCGGGACGAGATTTTTTTTAAGCGGGGAAGGTTTGTAACATCCCAAAAATATTAAACATCGATCATCAAATGCTAATCATCAAAATTAGGGTTAACAAAAACTTTCCCAACTAAAAATATGAAAGCATTCATATGTGTGTGTATTCAAAATTTGGATTCTTTTGAATTGCCATGGTTCTGTGTTTCTTTGCTTGTAAAATGATTCTTAGGTGAAATAAACATCATCTAAACAATCCCCAAACTTTTCCCAAAGACAAACAACTCAAAATAAACAAATAAAGTGAATGGTCATTTTTGCCAAATTAACTCCCATGCCTACTTTGGTTATCCCTAGTTTTCAAAACTTAACAGAAACATTTGTGGATCTTTGCACCCCTTGTTAGTACTCATAATAAGGTACCAAGGCCCACTTTGTGATCTTACAAAAACATTCAAATGCTAAATTTAAATGACAGTTTAAAATTGAATCTGTCTCATATGGGAAGATCCCACTATTTCATAAACCACTCAAACCAGCTCAATTTTCAAAAATCAAACAACCACAGAGTCTCCAGAACATGCCTAGCACACCCACCAAAAATCTTTTCAAAATTCAGAAGTAAGTTTCTTGCGGCCATTTCATCAAACAGCTTGCAGATTCAAATCAAACAAATCACAAACACTATAGTGTGCAGTAAATTTGGCCTAACTTGTTCCCTCTCTGGTTGCAACTAGTCTTTAGTAGATCATCTAGCTCAATTGTAAACATCTAGCACCACAGTGAGCTTGCCTTGCCATCAATGGTGAGCAGGATGAGCCTCATCATGCCACCCCATTGTCGCCGGCCAGATAGCAGCCACCCTAGCCTTGTCAACCTTGTCTGGGAGGTAGCCAGCACCTCACCGCTGCTCACTGTCCCCACCCCAAGCCAGTGCAAGCCGTGGACCACCAGGAATGCCGCGCGCCCAGTGCCACTACGACATGCCGAGCCCGCCCCAGAGCGCCGCACCCGGCACGCGTGCACACGCCACCCCTCGACCGCAGCCCGTGCCTACCGCTTCGCCATGATCCCAGGAACACGCCAGACACCCCCGTTCGCCGCCCCGTGCCTCACAGCCACCGCTCACCGTCGAAGACGTCGCCTCTGCCGCAGAGGACCGCACGTTCCCGACCGATTGCCACCGCCCCTAAGCGCGCATTTAAGCTCTAGAGCATCGCCAGGAGACCGCCCGTTGATCGCCAACCTCACCCATGCCGCTAGCCGCCCATAGCCATGTTGCCACCGTCGCCTGCCCATCCCTCTCGGTCTCGTCGTCGAGCCTATAAAAGGAGGCCACCCCCAGCCATTTGAAGCACACCATTTCACTCCCCTCACCTCACTGATCATTCCACCCTCTATTCGGAGCACGAGGAGCAGCAGCTCACTAGAATTGCGCCGGAGCAGGCCGCCTCTGGGTCAGCTGAGCCCCGCGCTGCGGAGTGACACTGGGCCGGCCCATTAGCCTTTCCCGCGCAGCCCAGCCGTTTGAATTTAGATTTTCCTATTTTAATTCAAACTCAGTTCTTTACCTATATTCAAAAATCAACCCAGCTCGATGTAGTGAACCAAAATGCATGAAACTAATTTTGTTAGAAAGGTACTGGAATGCTTAATCCAAGCCCGTTGGATTCAAATCATTTGGATCTGTAGATCAACCTTGGTAAAAATAACAAGTCAGAAGCTTTTCTGCATTCAAACATTTTTTCAAAATTCAACCAAAATAGCTTTTGAGTTGATTCCAACTCTCAAAATCACATTTGATCATACCTTTCAGAATATATAAAAACATATGGGTTTACTTACAAAAATAATGTTCAAGTAATAAAAGAATGCCACATAGGCATTTCTAGTCATTTTAATTATTTAAAATAAAAAGGTTAAACCTTATTAAATTGTGACACCACTTTAAATCACATTCCCATGTGCTGAAATATGTGGTGATGACATGTGTCAACATGATCCCATGTTTGAGTTGGAGAATATTAAATCTTAAGTAGTTTTTCAATGAGTAGAAATTACTTTTCTCAAATTAAAATAAATAAGGCAAATGTTTTAATCTTGTAATGATAGGTGATGATGCTAGATCATCTATAGTACACCTTTGTGTGATCATTGAAACTAGTTAAGTATTGTTTGATGATTGTGTACCTCGTATTTATTTATAGACGCTAGTACCGACCAAGGATACAAGGAGGAAGGAGGTTACTACGAGGAAGAAGCCGAGGAGAACTTCAACCACTACTCTGCACAAGGCAAGCCTTACTAACCAAGTTGACCTATGCAAGCTATTAACTATGCAAGTTAACCCTTGCAAGATACCCTACTTATGCAAGCTAATACTTGCTTGTTACCATGCCAACTATATGCCTTAAGCATATGTATCATATCCACTTGATAACCCAATCCTAGTTTTACTTACAAGCTTTATACCTTATTTCTTTATCAAAGCTTTCTCTTAGAGTTTACTTAAGTGACTTGTAGATTCTAGGAAGATAATTGAAGGTTGCATAAAGAGCATTAAATTTGGCTTAAGCTAGATAATCTTGATGTCATCCTAAGGCATGAGATTGAACTTAATTAATCTCCACTTGTTTACCACCCCTCATTAGTACTTACCCCACTTGTAGATGCTAGTGCTAAGCATAAAACTTGATCAACTTTAGATGGGAATACTTGGAGAAAATGGTTATGAAAACCTTGGAATGATGAGTCATTCTACTGAAATGTTTTGACATGTGTTTCCGAACACCAGATGATTTTGATGATGAAAATGTTGAGGCATGAGCCTTAGCCCTTTATAAAACTGATGGTTGTCTGGATGCGATACCATTCAAATTTTACCGTACAACCACAATACCCGAAAATTGGGTAGGGCTTGACTGGAAACTTATATACCTTAGTATGGGTTCCCTCACAGCCAAGGTCTGAGCTGAGGCTACCTTGTGAAGATTGTCCACCTGTGCAGTACCCAAGATGACAGTTGGTCATGGTTACATGTGAGCAATGCCTTATGGGCAAGATGGCTAGAACGCTGTTTTCTGGTTCAATGGAACGGGCGACAGATTTATTGGAAATCATACATTCTGATGTATGTGGTCCGATGAGTGTGTCGGCGCGAGGTGGATATCGTTATTTTGTAACTTTCATGGATGATTTGAGTAGATACGGTTATATCTACTTGATGAAACACAAGTCTGAATCCTTTGAAAAGTTCAAGGAATTTTAGAGTGAAGTGGAAAATCATCGTAATAGAAAGATCAAATTTCTACGGTTCGACCGTGGAGGAGAGTATCTAAGTTATGAGTTTAGCACTCATATGAAAGAGTGTGGAATTGTTTCACAACTCACACCTGCCGAAACACCACAGCGAAATGGTGTGTTAGAACGTTGTAATCGTACCTTATTAGATATGGTTCGATCTATGATGTCTCTGATGGACTTGCCACTGTCATTTTGGGGTTATGCACTAGAAACTGCTGCTTTCACTTTAAATCGAGCACCATCTAAATCCGTTGAAAAGACACCGTATGAATTGTGGTTTGAAAACAAACCTAAGCTGTCATTTCTTAAAGTTTGGGGATGCAATGTTTATGTGAAGAAACTTCAACCGGATAAACTCGAACCCAAAGCGGAAAAATGCATCTTCATAGGATACCCTAAGGAAATAATTGGGTATTCCTTCTATCACAGATCTGAGGGCAAGGTTTTTGTTGCCAAGAATGGATCCTTTCTAGAGAAAGATTTTCTCGCGAAAGGCGTGAGTAGTCGGAACGTAGAACTCGAAGAGGTTATAGAACCTTCTCTTCATAGTATGGCGAGTAGCGCAGCACCGAAAGTCGTTCTGGAGTTGGCTTCACCAATTGAAGAGGGAACTAATGATAATGATCATGAAGCTCTAAAAGAGAATACTACCGAACCTCGCAGGTCTAGCAGGTCGCGTGCAGCTCCCGAGTTGTACGGAAACCCTGTTATGAATTTCATGGTTGATGAAATTGATGACCCTGCGAAGTATGAAGAAGCGATGATGAGCCCAGATTCCAACAAATGGTTAGAAGCCATGAAATCCGAGATGGAATCCATGTACGAAAATCTAGTTTGGAACTTTGTGGACTTACCTCACGACCGAAAGGCCGTGAAGAATAAATGGATTTTCAAAAATAAAACTGATTCTGATGGTAATGTAACCATCTATAAAGCTCGACTTGTCGCAAAGGGGTTTCGACAATTTCAAGGAGTTTACTAGGATGAGACATTCTCTCCCATAGCGATGCTAAAGTCAGTTAGGATTATGTTAGCAATTGCTGCGTATTTTGACTATGAAATATGGCAGATGGATGTCAAAACTGCGTTCCTCAATGGTAATATTGAAGAAGAGTTGTATGTGATACAACCAAAGGGTTTTGTCGATCCTAAGGATGCTAACAAGGTATGAAAGCTTCAACTATCCATCTATGGACTGAAGCAAGCATCCCAGAGTTGGAATCTCCACTTTGATTAGGTGATCAAAGAGTTTGGATTTGTCCAAATTTATGGAGAGGCTTGTATTTAAAAGAAAGTGAGTGGGAGCAATGTGGAATTTCTGATATTATATGTGGATGACAAATTATTGATCGGAAATGATATAGATCTTTTAAACAGTGTTAAAAGTTATCTAAAAAGCAAATTTTCAATGAAGGACCTAGGTGAAGTGTCATACATATTAGGCATAAAGATCTATAAAGATAGATCTAGGCGCATAATAGGGATATCGCAAAGTACATACCTTGATAAGATTTTAAAGAAGTTAAAAATGGATGGAAGTAAGAAGGGGTTCTTACCTATGTTACAAGGAAAGACATTGAGTAAGACTCAAAGTCCGGCTACGGCGGAAGAAAGAGAGATAATGGACAAAGTCCCCTATGCTTCAGCCATATGCTCTATAATGTATGCCATTGTATGTACAAGACCGGATGTGGAACATGTATTAGTTTGACTAGTAGGTACCAATCCGATCCAGGTTCAGAACACTGGATAGCAGTCAAGAATATCCTTAAGTACTTGCGAAGAACTAAGGACATGTTTCTTGTGTACGGAGGTGAAGAAGAGCTCGTCCCTAAGTGTTATGTCGATGCTAGCTTTGACACCGATCCTGATGACTCTAAGTCTCAATCCGGATACGTATTTCTCATGAATGGTGGAGTGGTTAGTTGGAGGTGTGATACGTCGGAAACGTACCTATAATTTTTGATGATCCATGCTTGTTTAGTATCTACTTTGCTTTGCTTTGTCTACTCTTTGAGGTGTTTTTATATCTTTTCTGGAACTAACCTATTAACAAGTTGCCATAGTGCCAGTTTCCTGTTTTCTTCTGTTTTTGGTTCTAGAAAGGCAGAAAATCAATATTCTCGGAATTGGATAGGACAAAAGCCAAAGTTATTATTTTCCCTAGAGCAACACGGAACCACGAAGCAGAGCCGGAGGAGGGCCACAGGGTGGCCAAAACCCCCTAGGCGCGGGCAAGGCCTGGAGGCGCCTGGAGGGGGTATGGGCCCCTGGACCCCCACCGACCTTGATTCCTGTGCCTATAAGAAGCCTCCGATGGGAAAACCCTAAAGGATCCATAAGAAATCCACAAAAACCTATGCTACGCTGCCGCCACCGAAGGGGAGATTCGGGGGACAGAAAGTCTTTGTTCCGTCACCCTGCCGGGACGGGGAAGTGCCCCTGGAGCCATCTCCATCGATCTCCATCTCCATCTTCATCACCGTTGCTGATTCCCATGATGAGGAGGGAGTAGTTCTTCCTCCGGGCTAAGGGCTCTACCGGTAGCTATGTGTTCATCTCTCTCTCTCTTTATGCATGATCTTGTGTTCATGAGCTTTGTAATCAAGTAGATCTACCTTGCTACTCAAGTGCTTCATTAGATCTCTGCTCTCCCCATGTGTGTGAAAGTGACAGCGGGCACGCCATGGTGGCACTTAGGTTTGAGTCTACATAAATACTCTTTGTGCTTTAATAGATCTATGCTTTTCCCTACGTGTGTGAAAGTGACAGCGTGCATACCGTGTGTGGCACTTTGGCTAGATTGAATATTTGTTATGAGTTATATTTGGAGTTGGATGTCTCTATGAAATTGTGGTGTTTGTTGGAACCATCTAGCGCTCAAGGTGATAGTGTGGGGTTATCTAGAATTGGGAAGGCCCTACCGTGGATTATAGTGTCCAACCGGAGAGTAGTTAAGAGTAGTATCATGAAGAGAGGATATTTATATGAGAGAGTGTTCACTAGTGAAAGTATGATCCCTAGGCCTTGTTTCTAAACATTGAAACATCGTTTGCTACTAGATCTGTTGCATGTTTGCTTGCTTTAGTCATTACCTCACCGTCAAGCTATTTTCTGGCACCGTTACCACTTGTATTTCACTATCTTCGCTGAACTAGTGCACCTATACACCTGACAAGTCTATTGGGTGTGTTGGGGACACAAGAGACTTCTTGTATCTTGATTGCAGGATTACTTGAGAGGGAATACCTTTGACCACTTCCTCCCTGAGTTTGATAAACCTTGGGTAATTGCGGTGACCCAGCATACCACTTCATGTGTAGTACACTATAGTCGTTGACATGACATCCACAAAACACCGTTCTGTAAATATCACATCCCTCAGAGTGGTACAACAGAAACATTGCGGGTCCATATTACAAACATTCACACATTATTATTATTACAATACCAAAAATTCAAGACTTCCAAAGGATTCAACTTACAAACCAAAATATAAGTGTTTCAGCGGAAGTTTCAAACTTAAAACTTAAACTCTAAAGTGAGCTCAACAACTTATTGCTATATATTGTTCATGCTGCTCAGATCAAGTGGTCACTAGAACTATAGTAATTATTCGGACTCTTGGAACTCTCCTCCATAGACGATATCATTGTCCTCCCCTTCTATGTCTCCATACAGGTTGGGCTCCTCATAGAAGACCTCCTCCTGGGTCTCAGCTGCATACATTGGAGTATCTTCGGGATTCTCAGAGTCTAAGCAAGGGATCAAAGGAAAGGATGAGTAACAACGTTACCCAACAAACTCATTATATGCAAGGTAGGAAGTTTGATGCTCTAACTACCACCTCAGATTATAAGTCCTTGGCATTATGCAATTTTTGTAAATATTTCTTCAAAGATTGATTTTATTATAAAAATCTATGACCATCAGCCTTCACAGGTTGACCAGAACTTTCATGGAGTTCCTTTCCTGCCGCGTTCGTAGCTCCTTCCCGGAACGACGAGTATCAAGTTACAATTCTTACACTCTGCAGAGGTGTGTTACTTTTCCCATGAGAGATCAACTCCTTGTTGCACAACCGGGCGTACTTTCCCATCCACAATTCCATGATGTGGGTCCCAGTAATTGGTCCAAGCCAATCACTGCCCTCCCCGCGACCTCATATGTCTGCATGATCCTTCGGAGCCGGCTCATCTCTGTTAAGCCTCCTTTCGGGCAGGCTAAAACCCTGATGAGTTCCCAAAGACTCTATGACCTGGTGATGCCCAGAATAGTACCATTTACATGGACTATATCCCTAAACACCATTCATGGATAATCTAGACACCAAAAGTGTGGGGCGTAAGGGTGCCCACCCATATGTTGGATCCGCACAAGGAATCACAACGTCATGTTAAGGTCGTCTTGCCTCCATACAAGAGGAAAAGGATACAGCTGACTTCTCCGTCCCATTCCAAATCTCATGGTTAACGCGTAATATACGACGCTAGAATCACTGATGTCATGGGTTATTAATCCCTAATTGTTCATCATTATTGCAATTAGAAACCTAAGTTCTATTGCTCCATCATATCAACACTTAGGATGATATCTAAGATTTATTATCTTGAGAAAATTACATTTTCTCTTTCTATAATATAGATGATAACACACAATTTGCAAATAATTTGATAAAGACTCTTCAAAGGACATGAGAAAGTGATGAACTTGCCTTGTGATTGCAAGGTAGTGAAGTCTGATGCTTGCACTGGCCCTTGAGCTTCTATGTCTACAAAACATCATTATTGCCTGGTAAGGACAATATTTAAAGAAACAAAATGATTATGCAAAGTAATATAATGGATTATTTAATTTTATGTGTATTGTCCCCCATTATTTCAATTATAAAAATTCTTTTTAATAATAAAGAATTGATAAATATTAGATTTTAATATTTATTGAATATTGTATTCTTTTATTTTATTTCCTTTTATTTGAATTTTATTAATTTAATAATTCCTTTAAGAATTATCATTTAAATACCAAAAATTGTTATTAAATATTTCTTTTGGTATTTTTTAAAATACTAAAATATTAATCTATAATGAAAGTGATTTTTTATTTATTTTTATCAACTTTCAATAATTTTGTAAAAATCCGTAAGGAATATTTATATTACAAAATTCTTAATAAAACTTATATGTCTAAAATTTTATTTCTTAATTTATTTGGATGGTTTGGATTATTGTGAATCCAAAAATATTTTATTTATAATTTTTGGATTTTTTATTTTATTTTCTAGAATTTATTTAAATTTAGGGGCATTTTGGTCTTTTCCTATTTATTAAAAATGGCCTTTAGGTAAATGGGCTGCCTATGTTGGTTTATTGGGCCCTTGTGGCCCAATAGGACAGAACCAAAACCACACCCCGAAGGGATTTTGGCCCAGTCCATCCCACTCCCTCTGTCACTCGCTCGACCTTATCTCTATCTTCTCCTCCTCGACCCCGTGGTCGATGGCACCGCCGCCGTGCGCTGCTCGCTGTCGTGGCCCTCCCTGGCCGCTGCCGTGGTGCAGGGCTAGGTTGTCGACCATGCGCTACCCTCCTGTCCAATTCAATTTGGCTCTGGAGCTTTCCTATGGCCAGACTAGCTCCATCCCGAACCCTAGGGTTTGGGGTGGCGCTGGTGCTGTCGTCGCCGCTGCTGCCGTGCGCTGTGGTGGTGTTCCTTGCCTTCGGGTGAGGCTATGGTCGCCGCCTCGGTGTGGTGTGGGTCGCAGCGCCCCCTTGGGGGTGCTCCCCATGCCTCTGTGTTCGTCGGCCTCCTCTGCTTCCTCTTCTATTCTTCAGCGAGGTGCTGGTGCTGTCGCCTCCTCTGCTTCCTCTTCTAATCTTCCTCCTCTATGCAGATTAAAGTTACTCAGTTTCTTATAATAACACTTTGCACACTTATAAACCTGATCCTGATTCCTGGTTATTCCTTCCAGGAAAATGATAGTGATTATTTTATTGCTCAATGATTGTTGGCTTGTTTTAGAATTGGTTCTTGTGACACCATCCTAGGATGGCACACAAGTAGTGATTCTACTGCTAGGCTTTACTATGGCAGTGCTTAAGATTGGATGCCTGTTAAAGATAAATTGTAAGCTTCTTTCTTTAAAAGATCAATGCCTATGATGCTGGTCTGAGGCTTAGGAATTAAATTCCTATCCTACTGTCCCTCATAGATATGCTTAGGTATCAAGGTTGTTTACTGAACCTTGGATCCTAGTGGGCTAAAATGATTGATAGGCTTGATGAATTATATGGATTCATAATATGAATTTCTAAGGTGCTACTCCTATTTAAGAGGTGTGCCTATAAGTTTAGATTCATTCTTGCAATTTAAGTTGTAGCCTGATAGCTAGGATCAATGATGTTGTCCTGAGATACTAGTTGGATCTATATAGTTTTCTGGTTGATTTTAGTGTTTACAACTTCAATGATGGATTCACCCCACTTGGGTGTTTTCTGAGAATTTGAGTATGAGACAACCCATGGATGCTTGTCTAACTTAGACAGAGAAATCATGTGATGGTATTTTCTACTCACCACACTTGTTTAATGTTGGGGTTGCAAGTTGTTGATCTTGTGGCTAGCTTGATATGTTGCTCCTCCTGGTACTTCTAGTTATTGGACTTGACCTTGATCTAGCTCTCCACCTCCTGGTCCTGGTAGCTTGATCTGTTGCTCCTCCTGGTACTTCTAGTTCTTGGACTTGACCTTTATCTAGCTCTCTACCTCCTGGACCTGGTAGCTTGATCTTGTCCTTGCTATCCACCTGATCTACCCCTCCTTATGTCACCATCTTGGTGAGATGATCAAGGTTGTGATTGGTGTGATCTTGCTTGGCTTTGATTTCGTTTAGCTGCTGGGCTGCTATGCTTGGTGTGTATGAAGCAGGAAATGGTGTGGGGATGCCTCCCACGGTTGTGCTGATAGTTTTGTGTGTGTGTAGCTGTTGCTGCTGTGCTGACAGCACACACCATGCAGTTTGGTGTGTGTGCTGCTTGTGTGCCTGCTGCACCATGTGGATATGCTCTGGATATGGAAGTTACTTTTACATGGTTACATTCACTTGTCTGTTTTGGTGAAACTTGACCCTCCTTGCTGTTTATTTGGCTTATGGCTTGAAATTATGAAAGATATATTCTTTCATATTGGTGAAACTTGCCCCTTAAGAGATTACTCAATGATGAACCTTGAATAGTGCAACTCACTGTCAAGTCTGAGAGTAATATAATTTTTAATCCTTAACTTTATTTCTTTTTTGTTTGTGTTTGTTTTGCAGGTACCAGACTTGGAGATCAAGACTTTAGTTTAGGTTTTCTTTTTCTTTATAGATAGTTACCTGTAACATTTCTCTTATTCAATTGTAATCTTTATTATATTCTTTTGTACCTTTTATTTTATTCTTTTGTAATAAATATTGTACTATTACTCAATATATAAAAGATTATTCTTTTATTTAATTACTATTGTAAAGATTCCTAATAAGTTACATTTTGTAATCATTTATTGAATAAAGTTTTGGAGTAAATATTCATCCTATTGGTTAATTTATTTCATTTAAAGTTTGAGTCATTAATTGTTAACTCTTGATTAAAGCAAATCACTCAACCTAATTCTAAATCCTTCTACATTATAATTCCAACATTCAAATTTAAATTCAAATTTCATTTCCTGAAACACACTAGTCCACAAAGATCATATCAAAGTCTATCACCATCATCCTTCAAGACTATACCTTATCTCAAAGCATGAAAGAAACTTTGATCACTTTAGGTTTTTATTTGGCAAAAAATTTACCCACATTTTTACAGATGAATGCATGCAATATCACAGATTCCTAAATCTACCCTTCGTTAGTTCCTAAATGCTGGGATGTTACAGTAATCAACTCAAGGGAAACTTGCTGCTGTTCCACTCAAGAATATCCTTTAGTACTTGCGAAGAACTAAGGATATGTTTCTTGTGTACGGAGGTGAAGAAGAGCTTGTCGCTAAGTGTTATGTTGACGCTAGCTTTGACACCAATCCTGATGACTCTAAGTCTCAATCTGGATATAATGGTGGAGCGGTTAGTTGGAGGAGTTCCAAACAACCTGTGGTGGCGCGATCAACAACGAAGGACGAATATGTTGCTGCTTCGGAAGTGGCTCAGGAAGCAGTTTGGATGAAGGAGTTCACATTCGAACTAGGAGTGCTTGCGAGCGCGTTGGACACAATGGTGATCTGTTGTGACAACAATGGTGCCATTGCCAATGCCAAAGAACCAAGGTCTCACAAGAATTCCAAGCATATTAAGCGCCGGTTTCACTCCATCCGCGAGCATGTCAAGGATGGAGATATAAAGATTTGTAAAGTACATACGAATCTCAATGTAGCAGATCCGTTGACTAAAACTCTCCCTAGAGCAAAACATGATCAACACCAGAACTCCATGGGTGTTAGATTTATCATTATGTAACTATATTATTGTCTCTAGTGCAAGTGGGAGACTGAAGGGAATATGCCCTAAGAGGAAATAATAAAGTGGTTATTATGTATATTTCAAGTATATGATAGATGTTTATTTTGCCTGCTATAATTGTATTAATACAGAAACATTAATACATGTGTGTTTCATAAACAAACAGAAAGTTCCTAGTTATGCCTCTCTCATAAACTAGCTCGTTGATTAACAATATGATCAAGATTTCCTGATCATGGACATTGGATGTTGTTAATAACAAGGTCACAACATTATTGGAATGTTGTGATGAACATTCATCCGAAGTATAGCATTATGATCATAGTCATTGAGTTTATATTGCTATAACATCATACAAAGTGATCCTAATCCTTAGACCATGAGATCATGTCAATCTCTAATACTAGAAGATTATCTTGATAACATCAAACGTTACACCGTAACAGGGCGATTATAAAGATGGGTTCTATCAACACCCGGATTTTTAATCCTAGATGCCTGTTATGCCATACATCGCAATCCCAGGATTACCATTTTTGCGAGACATAACAGATTGAATATCATAATACATCATCCATTACAAACCATACATAAGGTCTTACACAAGTAAGGATCTCATGATCCAGTCTTAATACACTTCAAGCAGCGGAATAACGTAATAATAACGATAGCGTAGGCGAAGCTCCATCTTCATGGTCACAGGCAATGCTGACGATGGGAGATGATCCTAGTTGTCGTAACCTTCCTGCGTCCATCTTCCTGATACTCCTCTTCATAGTATGGCCACGGGAATAGCCAGGGACAAAGCCATGAGTACTATTTAAGTACTCGCAAACTAGTACTAACAAGTGAAGTGGTTTTTGAGTAGGATACTAAGCTCTAGGGTTGTTTTGCAAAAAGCCAGCTTTACCTTAATTAATTTCAGAAGCAAAGAAAGCTAGTTGAAAGTTTTATAACACCTAAGTGGGAACTTGAATTTCATATCACAATCTTGTTGTGGTCAAGTCAAAGTCATGAATCATTTCACAAGTCATTTTGAAAACATCTGACGACAGAACAGTATGGCCACTCCAACTGTCCATAACCGCAGACGCGGCTATTCGAATAGTTTGACACTCTGCAGAGATTATACACTTTCACCACAACATTCGATACATCCATCAGGAACAGTCCTGAATTCACCATACTTAGTATGCGGATAATCAAACCTAACCTTTCAATTACACGCCCTAGTACAGGCAACTCTCCTTTGAGTTTGACCTCCCAACCATGACCAACTGTCATCTTGGGAACTGCATAGGTGGACAATCTTCACAAGGTAGCCTTAGCTCAAACCTTGGCCACAAGGGAACCCATACTAAGGTATATAAATTTCTAGTCAAGCCCTACCCAAATTTCGGGTATTGTGGTTGTACGGTAAAATGGGAATGGTATCGCATCCAGACAACCATCAGTTTTATAAAGGGCCGAGGCTCATGCCTTAACAATTTCATCATCAAAATCATCTGGTGTTCGGAAACACATGGTAAAACATCTCGGTAGAATGACTCATCATTCTAAGGTTTTCATAACCATTTTCACCAAGTATTCCCATCTAAAGTGATCAATTTTTATGCTTAGCACTAGCATCTATAGGTGGGGGTAAATACTAATGAGGGGTGGTAAACAAGTGTGAACTAGGTAAGTTCAATCTCATGCCTCAGGATGAGATCAAGATTATCTAACTTAGGCCAAGTTTTATGATCTTTATGCTACCTTCAAATATCTTTCTAAAATCTACAAGTCACTAGGTAAACTCAAATAAAAGCTTTGATAAATAAATAAAATAATTAAGCTTGCAAGTAAAACTGGGATTTGGTATTATCAAGTGGGTATAATCACATATGCTTAAGGCATCTAGTTGGCATAGTAACAAGCAAGTTTTAGCTTGCCAAGTCAACTGGTAGTATTAAGCTTGCTCAGGTAATAGCTTGCCTTGTGCAGAGCAGTGGTTGAAGTTTTCCTTGGCTTCTTCCTCGTAGTATCCTCCATCCTCCTCGTATCCTTGGTCGGTACTAGTGTCTATATATAAATACGAGGTACACAATCACCAAAGAATACTTAACTACTATTACTTATCACACCAAGGTTTTCACTAGATGATATAGGATTATCACAAGTAATACAACCATTAAGGCAAATAGTTTTATTTTAGAAAAGTATTTTTTACTCATTGAAAAACTACTTAAGATTTAATATTCTCCAACTAAAACATGGGCTCATGTTGACACATGTCATCACCCCATATTTCAGTACATGGGAATGTGATTTAAAGTGGTGTCACAATTTAATAAGGTTTAACCTTTTTATTTTAAGTAAATAAAGTGACTAGAAATGCCTATGTGACATTCTTTTATTACTTGATCATTATTCTGCAAGTAAACCAATATATTTTCATATATTCTGAAAGGTCTTGTTAAATGTGATTTTTGACAGTTGGAATCAACTCAAAAGCTTTTGTGGTTGAATTTTGATAAATGTTTGAATGCAGAAAAGCTTCTTCCTTTATTTTTACCATGATTGATCTACAATTCTAAATGGTGTGAATCCAACGGTCTTTGATTAAGAATTTCAGTATCTTTCTAACAAAATTGGTTTCATGCATTTTGGTTAAGTGAATCGAGCTGGGTTGATTTTTAAATCTAGGTACAGAACTGAGTTTGAAACTAAAAGAATAAACCTAAATTTGAATTACTAGGTCGCGCGGGAGAGTTAACTAGGCCGGACCACTATGCATAGCACGCGCGAGATGGTTAAGTGGCTGTCCCCACTCGTTAGTAAGCCATAGAGTGGCGAAGGGGTACGAGGCGATTAGGGCCGTAGGATTAGAAGCTAGATCTATGGCTATGGTTCATTGTCCATGCATGAACAGGACGCGGCAAGATCGAACCCTAGCGCGGCCAGTGGGGGTCGATGGGGGCTCACCAGGGCACATGCGATGGTCGACGATGGGGGCAAACGACAAAGTCGACGACGGCGAACCTCCTGGGGCGGCTTCAATCGACGGCGCCTCTCCTCATCTACAGCGGCGGACTCCGATGAAATTCCGGCCACCTGGTGCTCGCCTTGCTCCGGGGCTGAGTGGGTGTGATCAGTGAGAGGTGGGTAGTGAGATGGTGTGCTCAAATCGAACGGGGGTGGCCTCCTTTTATAGTGCCCGAAGGGGACCGACAGGTGTGGGCTGAGCTCGTTATGGTCATCGTCACAGCGGGCTACGGGCATAGGCAAAGGTAGGGGACGGTGCTATGCTCCCTCGCAAAGCTCAACCGGCAAGGTCACGCGGCGTGGGGCGGTGCAAAACGATCGGAACATCACGGCGTTCTGGGCGGGTCCGATGGTGGTTTTAATGGCGCACAACATCCACTGTTCGCGCAGCGATGAACGTGGTTGTTTGGCGTGTTGCTGGGCTGCTGGCGATCACGCACGCAAGCGGCGAGGGCGGCGCGTGGTCTGTGTGTGTGTGTCGCGGTTCGCGCGCTCTCGGATCGCTCGCAGAGAGGCTTGGCATGCTCGAGCAGTGTGGTCTAGGGGATGGCAGTGCTCGAGGCTTGGACAGGGGGTTTCGGTGGACGATGGAGAGTGTCCCAGACATGCTTGCTAGACTTGGTGCTGCTCCTAGCTTGCTGTCGACATGGGGGTGGAAAGTTAGGCTCGGCATGGTCACCATTGATGGCTATGGAAAGCTCACAATGGTGCTAAAGCTAGTTAATTTAGTTTGATCATCTATAGAGAGTTTAGTGTGAGCTATAGAGGGAACAAGGTTGGCCAAAATCACTGCTCCTAATAGTGTTTGATGTTTGTTTGTTTGCTGATTACAAGGTGTTTGATGAAATGGCCGCAATAGATTCAAATTTGAATTTTGGATTCAAACTTGGTGGGTGTTTTGGTTACATACTAGGGAGTCTCTGGTTAGTTGGATTGGTCAAGTGGAATTGGTTTGGTTGGGTTTTGAGAAATGGTGATCTTCACATATGAATTAGATTCAATTTTGAATTGTGATTTGTATCAAGTTGCCAAATGTTTCTGCAAGTTTGAAAGGTGGGCTTTGATTCACTTTTACTTGGTCTAGCAAGGGGTGAAAAGAAATGGAAAAGTTTATGTTTGAAATCTTGGACTAGAAACACTCAAAGTGGCCTAGAAGATTGGCAAAAATGACCATGCTTATTTATTTTGTTTTTGATTTTCTATTGATTTGTTTCTTCTTGGAAAAGTTTTAGATGATGTTGTTTTCATATCTAATCCATTCCTTGCTATTTATATCAATATCACAAGTCCATTCATGCATTCATACAATCATCACATACACACATGCATTCATAAAGATTTGAATTAACAAAAGTTTTTGTTAACCCTAATTTTGGTGACTGGAATTTGATAATCATTGTTCAACATTTTTGGGATGTTACAAACCTTCCCTCCTTAAAAAAAATCTCGTCCCGAGATTTGAGAAACAAGAAAAGGAAAACTAGTATTTAAAAAGATCAGGAAATTTCGTCTTGATGTGATCTTCTCGTTCCCAGGTAGCTTCTTCAGTGTGGTTACTCCACCGAATCTTGAGAAACTTGATGCTTCGGGTTCTGGTGGTCCTGAAAGTTTCCTCCAAAATACGGGTGGGTACTTTGGGATATGTCAGGTCATCGTTGATCTCTATGGTGTGGTGATCAATGTTCTTGAAAATTTCAGTCTTCTCCGGGACTTCAAGGCATTTTTGAAGTAACGATATATGGAACACATTGTGCACTACTGACATCTCCTCTGGCAATTCCAATTGATACGATACTTCTCCTCGACGATTCAGAATCTTGAAAGGTCCGATATATTTGGGGGCTAACTTTCATTTGAGCTAGAAACATTGCATTCCCTTCAAACGCGACACTTTAAGATACATAAAATCTCCGATATTGAAAGCGAGGTCTTGATGTCTCTTGTTGGTGTAACTCTTGTCTTGACTGGGCGGTCTTGAGGTGCTCACGGATCTTGTGAACTTTCTCTTCTGCTTCTCGTAGGATGTCGGGTCGGAATATCTGACTCTCTCCTACTTCCGACCAATTCAAAGGGGTGCGACACTTTCTTCCGTACATGAACTCAAATGGGGCCATTTGCAAACTAGCTTGATAATTGTTGTTGTAAGAAAATTCTGTGAATAGCAGACAGTCTTCCCATTTAGATCCATACTCTAGCACACATGCTCTCATCATATCTTCAAGTATTTGATTTACTTGCTCCGTTTGTCCATCGGTTTGAGGGTGATACACGGTGCTGAAATCTAGTCGGGTTCCCAGTTCTTCCTGGACTTTCTTCCAGAATCTTGAGGTAAACTGAATTCCTTGATATGATACGATGTTCTTAGGGACTCCGTGCAAACTGACGATTCCAGCGATGTAGAACTCCGCTAGTTTCGAACTCTGGTAGGTGGTCTTGACTGGTAACAAATGGGCGACTTTGGACAATCTATCAACTATGACCCAAATAGAGTCATTTTCCCTACTAGATGTAGGCAATCCGGTGATAAAGTCCATTCCAACGGAATCCCACTTCCATTCCAGAATCTGCAATGGTTGCAACAGTCCTGCGGGTCTCTGATGTCCCGCCTTGACTCTTTGACAAATGTCACACTTGGCGATATAGCTTCCGATTTCTCTCTTCATCTTATGCCACCAAAATTGCTCCTTCAAATCCTGATACATCTTCGTTCCTCCAGGGTGGATAGAATAAAAAGTATCATGGGCCTCCTTCAATATAGTTTCCTTCAGCTCTGAATCTGATGGTACACAGAGACATCCTTTGTACCACAGAACTCCTTCTTCATCCTCTATGAATCCGGGTACTTTTCCTGTACCGATACGATGTTTGATTCTGTTGATACTAGCATTTCCTTTCTGAGCCTCCTTGATCTGACTGATCAAAGTGGGTTGAAGTTCTATGCTATCCAAAACTCCTTCACTTACTAACTCCATTCTAAAATCTTCCATCTCCTTGTGCAAACTTGGTTGCTCCTTCAGAATCATGGAGTTCAAGCGGCACGGCAATATGCTAAGGGCATCTGCTACCACATTGGCTTTACCGGGGTGATAGTGAATGTGCAGATCATAGTCCTTGATTAGCTCAATCCATCTTCTCTGCCTCATATTTAGCTCCTTCTGAGTGAATATATACTTCAGGCTCTTGTGATCCGAATAAATCTCACAACAGTTTCCCATAAGATAATGCCTCCATGTCTTCAGGGCTAGAACTACGGCTGCTAGTTCAAGGTCATGGGTAGGATAATTTTGTTCATGATGTTTAAGTTGGCGGGATAGATAAGATATTACTTTGCCTTCTTGCATCAACACACATCTGAGACCGATCTTGGATGCGTCACGATACACATCAAAGTGATTCGTAATATCCGACATGATCAAGATGGGGGCTGAAATCAATCTTCTCTTGAGTTCCTGAAAACTTGCTTCACATTTGTCCATCCATTCAAACTTCTTGTCCTTCTTCGACAATTGGGTCATGGGTATGGCAATACTCGAGAATCCTTCTACGAACTTGCGGTAATATCCCGCTAATCCGAGAAATGCACGAACTTGGGTTTGGGTGGTTGGGGCTTGACAATCTTCAACATCCTTCACCTTTGCAGGGTCAACGGCAATTCCTCCGGCTGATACGATATGTCCGTGGAATCCTACCTCCTGTAACCAGAATTCACATTTGCTAAACTTGGCATACAGTTTATGCTCTCTAAGGGTTCCAAGAATGGTCCTTAGGTGTAGCTCGTGTTCTTCTTCTGATTTGGAATAAATTAGAATGCCATCGATGAAAATAACAACAAACTTATCCAGGAAGTCCATAAAAATCTTATTCATGAGGTTCATGAAATAAGCGGGGGCATTGGTTAATCCAAAAGACATGACAGTATACTCGTATAATCCATATCTGGTGGTAAAGGCAGTCTTTGGAATATCCTCTGCGCGAATCTTGAGTTGATGATAGCTAGTTCTAAGATCAATCTTAGAAAAAACTTTGGCACCAGTCAACTGGTCAAACAGGTCTTCTATCTTTGGCAACAGGTAATTGTTCTTGATGGTGACATCATTCAACTTCCGATAATCCGTACATAAACTGTTACCTCCATCTTTCTTATCAACAAACAACACAGGTGATCTCCATGGCGACGCACTTGGTTGGATCAATCCTATTTCCAGCATAGCATCCAGTTGCTTCTTCAGCTCCACTAGTTCATACGGGTTCATACTATATGGTCTCTGGGCTATGGGTCCGGTTCCAGGGATTAGTTCGATGATAAACTCGATATCCCGATCTGGCGGCATACCGGGCAAGATATCTGGAAATACATCGGGGTATTCACAGACTATTCGGACTTGGTAAATGGTTGGCTGGGCTATACTCTTGTTGCATTTAAATTGACGGGGCAAGGTTTCAGATACATGCTCTACTGATATTCCGGCTGTACTGGTCATGGTTATGGCTTTCTTGGCACAGTCGATTAATCCTTTATGTTTGGACATGCAATCCATTCCTAGTACTACTTCCAAACCTTTAGTTCTGAGTACTATTAGATTAGCATAAAAATTTATTCCATGGATTCGGATAGGCACGGCCTTGCAAATTTGTCTAGCTTTGGTGGTTGAACCAGGTATTTGAACGATCATAATATGCTTCAATTTGTTTGGTTGAATCTTACTAGTGTATGCAAATTCTTCAGTAAAAAACGAGTGCGATGCTCCAGAATCAAACAACACTCTTGCAAGTACTGAGTTAACAGAAAACATACCCAGCACGACATCTGGCGCTTCTTGGGCTTCTTCCGCATGCATGAGAAAGAGACGGCCGTTGCGGTTGAGTGAGTTCCCTGGGGCAAACCTTATTCTAGGATGAACACGACGTTGCTATTGAGCTGGGGCATTTGCATTGGGGGCTGCGGCAATCTTCTTGGGAAACTCATTGGAATAGTGACCCTTGGTTCCACATTCATAACAAGTCACTTGGAACTTGTCCTTCGCTACAACAGGCACAACATTGCTTCCAGTCCTTGGGGAAGTGTTGGTGTTGGTGGCGGCATTGTTGTTGTTGAACTTGGGCGGGGCACGGTTGAAATTGCTGGGGTTCCCAGGGTTGTTGTGGTTTCCTCCGGGCCTTGGGTTTCCATGGTTGGGATAGGTCAGACGGTTCATCGGGGGTATGTTTGTTCTTGGGGAAAATCCCAGAGATGGGTTGGGGCAATACTTTGGTGTATGATGGGTTCCTGGTTGATGCATCATGCGACACTTGTGGTTCTCATTAGCTTGGTTGATCTTTCCTTCCATCTAAATGGCAGAGTCCACTAAAGCTTCAATATCAGCAAAGGGGATATTGACTAACACCGTCTGCATCTCATCGTGCAGACCATTCAGGAATCTCTCCTTCTTCTTGTCTTTAGTGTCTATCTCATCCGGTGTATACCTAGCCAATGACAAGAATATCTCACGGTATTCCACTACGGTCATCCTCCCTTGCTTCAGTTCCCTGAATTCATCTCTCATCCTCTTGATCAAACCTGGTGGCACATGCGTTCTGCTGAACTTGACTTTGAACTCTTCCCAAGTCATCATCTGTCCTACAGTCATTGCGTGAACGCTGTTCCACCATGCTCTTGCATCTCCGGCCAGGTAGTGGGTGGCAAACAGTACCTTCTCATGAGCTTCCACTCCTGCAACCTCTAGGTTGTTCTCCATGATTTGCAGCCAATCATCTGCATCTAGGGGCTCTTCAGACTTAGTGAAAACGGGTGGATTGGTGTTCTGGAAATTCTTGAGCTTAGATCCATGGTTGTCCTGATTTCCATGGACTTGGTTGTTGTTGGCCATCTGGGCGATGTGCTGAAGGGTGGCTAAGTTGGCTTGGCGTTCGGCTCTTTTGGCTTCGCGATCCAAAACCAACATTTGCAAGATTTGCAACATCGGTCCAGGAATGAAGTGCTTCCGCCGCGAGGCATATGAAGATTGAGATATATCATGAGAAAAAAGGGAAATTTCTAAGGTTCGGGTTTTATGTTTGAAATTTTTTCAAAGTTTGACTCATATTTTTCTAGCAACTTGCTTTTCATTCATTCATAGCACACGATACAGACACACACCACAACAAAAGAAAACAGATGGTTTTAAGAACCATTATGTGAAAACTATGATACAGTGGGACCAAATACAACTCACTAACGCTAGTGCTCAAGTGCTACTACTCCTCGGAGTCGGTGTCCTCATCATCCTCATCATCATCATCAATGAAGGCGAAGTCATCCTCATCGGTGAAGAAGTCCATGTCCTGATCCTCCAGAAAGTCATCATCATCACTGAGATAGGAGTAGGGGTCTCCACGAAGGTCTTCCCCTGCATTCTCCCTCTCGTCCAACTGCATATCCCTCTTGTGGATGGTCTCCTCCAAATCCGTGATCCGGTGGCGAAGACGGGCAATGATGCCCTCCTTCTTGTCGAGCTGATGGCGACGAGACTGGCGATCCTTCACTAGCATGGCAATAATTTGATCCTTCTTGGCGGCGATGGCGCACTTGTGGTTGGCGTAGGAGCGGGCATTGTCCAACTCCTTCTGACGGTCATACATCATGAAGCTGAGGTGGTCCAGTTGACTCTTCAGCTCGTGCTGATACGGGGCCTCCAGTGGCTGTCACATAACATCACGCCTTAGGTAGAACTCAAAGCGGCTACCCTTGATCTGATTTATACTCTGCCCACACAGATGGGAAAGAGCTTCCTACATGGCCCTGGCAAGTCCATCGAGCCAGTTGTTCTCTCTCAAGGTGAACTGACTTCCCTCTGAAGTGGGGGCTTCGATCTTTCCTCGGATACTTGCAACAACTAGGCACTGGAAATCGTCTCCTTCCTGATCGTTGAGCTGAGCTCCGAATAACTCGGGGTGCAGACGCTCCAGCATCTCTGAAAGCTGGTCCAAGTCACGCTCAAAGATGAGGTCTCCTCCATTTCCCAACTGATAAAACTTGATGTACTTCACATCCATCTATAAGAATATAGGATGAGTAAGTTAGTAGAGTGATCAAGTGTGTCAAATTTTATGTAATTTTGCAAGAATTTTTGAGGAGCATGAATTTTTCATGAAAGAATCCAAGTGATAAGAATGAGAATTGGTTTTCATAAATATTCATTTCCTTGGTTTTGAAACTAAGTTTTTGGTTCAATCGTCCATTCTAAACTAGGGTCTCCTATGGTTAGGATGGCTCTGATACCAACTTGTCAACACCCGTATTTTTAATCCCAGATGCATGTTATGCCATACATCGCAATCCCAGGATTACCATTTTTGTGAGACATAACAAATTGGACATCATAGTACATCATCCATTACAAACCATACATAAGGTCTTACACAAATAAGGATCTCATGATCCAATCTTAATACAGTTCAAGCAGCGGAATAACGTAATAATAACGATAGCGTAGGATAAGCTCCATCTTCATGGTCACAGGCAATGCTAACGATGGGAGATGATCCTAGTTGTCGTAACCTTCCTGCTATCCATCTTCCTGATACTCCTCTTCATAGTCTGGCCACGAGAATAGCCAAGGACAAAGCCATGAGTACTCTTTAAGTACTCGCAAACTAGTACTAACAAGTGAAGTGGTTTTTGAGTAGGATACTAAGCTCTAGGGTTGTTTTGCAAAAAGCCAGGTTTACCTTAACTAAGTTCAAAAGCAACGAAATCTAGTTGAAAGTTTTATAACACCTAAGTGGGAACTTGAACTTCATATCACAACCCTGTTGTGGTCAAGTAAAAGTCATGAATCATTTCACAAGTCATCTTGAAAACATCTGACGACAGAACAGTATGGCCACTCCAACTGTCCATAACCGCTGACGGGGCTATTTGAATAGTTTGACACTCTACAGAGATTGTACACTTTCACCACAACATTCGATACATCCGTCAGGAACAATCCTGAATTCACCATACTCAGTATGCGGATAATCAATCCTAACCTTTCAATTACACGCCCTAGTACAGGCACCTCTCCTATGAGCTTGGCCTCCCAACCATGACCAACTATCATCTTGGGAACTGCATAGGTGGACAATCTTCACAAGATAGCCTCAGCTCAAACCTTGGCCGCAAGGGAACCCATACTAAGGTTTATAAATTTCCAGTCAAGCCCTACCCAAATTTTAGGTATTGTGGTTGTACGGTAAAATTGGAATGGTATCGCATCTAGACAACCATCAGTTTTATAAAGGGCTAAGGCTCATGCCTTAACAATTTCATCATCAAAATCATCTGGTGTTCGGAAACACATGGTAAAACATTTCAGTAGAATGACTCATCATTCTAAGGTTTTCATAACCATTTTCACCAAGTATTCCCATCTAAAGTGATCAAGTTTTATGCTTAGCACTAGAATCTATAGGTGGGGGTAAATACTAATGAGGGGTGGTAAACAAGTGTGAAGTAGCTAAGTTCAATCTCATGCCTCAAGATGGCATCAAGATTATCTAACTTAGGCCAAGTTTTATGCTCTTTATGCTACCTTCAAATATCTTTCTAAAATCTACAAGTCACTCGGTAAACTCAAATAAAAGATTTGACAAATAAATAAAAGAATTAAGCTTGCAAGTAAAACTGGGATTTGGTATCATCAAGTGGGTATAATCACATATGCTTAAGGCATCTAGTTGGCATAATAACAAGCAAGTTTTAGCTTGCCAAGTCAACTGGTAGTATTAAGCTTTTCAGGTAATAGCTTGCCTTATGCAGATCAGTGGTTGAAGTTTTCCTCGTCTTCTTCCTCATAGTATCCTCCTTTCTCCTCGTATCCTTAGTCGGTACTAGCGTCTATAAATAAATACGAGGTACACAATCACCAAACAATACTTAACTACTATTACTTATCACACCAAGGTTTTCACTAGATGATATAGGATCATCACAAGCATTACAACCATTAAGGCAAATAGTTTTATTTTTTTATTTTAGAAAAGTAATTTCTACTCATTGAAAAACTACTTAAGATTTAATATTCTCCAACTAAAACATGGGCTCATGTTGACACATGTCATCACCCCATATTTCAGTACATGGGAATGTGATTTAAAGTGGTATCACAATTTAATAAGGTTTAACCTTTTTATTTTAATTAAATAAAGTGACTAGAAATGCCTATGGGGCATTCTTTTATTACTTGATCATTATTTCTGCAAGTAAACCTATATATTTTATATATACTGAAAGGTCTTGTTAAATGTGATTTTTGAGAGTTGGAATCAACTCAAAAGCTTTTGTGGTTGAATTTTGAAAAAGTTTGAATGCGGAAAAGCTTCTGCCTTGTTATTTTTACCATGGGTGATCTACTATTCTAAATGGTGTGAATCCAACGGGCTTGGATTAAGAATTTCAGTACCTTTCTAACAAAATTGGTTTCATGCATTTTGGTTAAGTGAATCGAGCTGGGTTGATTTTTGAATCTAGGTACAGAACTAAGTTTGAAACTAAAAGAATAAACCTAAATTTGAATTACTCGGTTGTGCGGGAGAGTTAACTGGGACGGCCCACTACGCACAGCGTGTGCGGGCTGGTTAAGTGGTTGTCCCCACTCGTTAGTGAGACAGAGAGTGGCGAAGGGGTACGGGGCGATTAGGGCCGTAGGATTAGAAGCTAGATCTACGGTTGTGGTTCATTGTTCACGCCTGAATAGGACGCGGCGAGGTCGAACCCTAGTGCGGACAGTGGGGGTCGACGGGGGCTCACCGGGGCTCAGGCGATGGTCAGCGATGGGGGCGAATGACGAAGTGGACGACGACAAACCTCCTGGTACCAGCAGCTCCTCCTGGGGCGGCTTCAATTGACGACGCCTCTCCTCCTCTATAGCGGCGGACTCCAATGAAATTCTGGCCACTTGGTGCTCGCCTTGCTCCGGGGGTGAGTGGGTGTGATCAGTGAGAGGTGGGTAGTCAGATGGTGTGCTCAAATCAAACGGGTGTGGCCTCCTTTTATAGTGCCTGAAGGGGACCGACGGGCGCAGGCTGAGCTCGTCATGGTCGTTGTCACAGCGGGCTATGGGCATGGGAAAAGGTAGGGGACAATGCTATGCTCCCTGGCAAAGCTCAACGGCAAGGTCACGCGGCGTGGGGCGGTGCGAAACGGTCGGAACTTCGCGGAGCTTTGGGCGGGTCCGACGGTGGTTTTAATGGCGCACAATATCCATGGTCCGCGCGGCGATGAACGGGGTTGTCTAGCGTGTTGCTGGGGTGCTGGCGATCACGCACACAAGTGGCAAGGGCGGCGCGTGGTCTGTGGCCGTGTGTCGCGGTTGGCGCTCTGGCGCGCTCTCCGCTCGCTCGCAGAGAGGCTTGGCATGCTCGGGCAGTGTGGTCCAGGGGCTGGCAGTGCTCGAGGCTTGGACAGGGGGTGGCGGTGGACGGTGGAGAGTGTCCCAGACATGCCTTCTAGGCTTGGTGCTGCTCCTAGCTTGCTGTCGACATGGGGGTGTCAAGTTAGGCTCGGCATGGTCACCATTGATGGCTATGGCAAGCTCACAGTGGTGCTAAAGCTAGTTAATTTAGTTTGATCATCTACTGAGAGTGTAGTGTGAGCTACAAAGGGAACAAGGTTGGCCAAAATCACTGCTCCTAATAGTGTTTGATGTTTGTTTGTTTGCTAATTACAAGGTGTTTGATGAAATGGACGCAAGAGATTCAAATTGGAATTTTGGATTCAAACTTGGTGGGTGTTTTGGTTACATACTAGGGAGTCTCTGGTTAGTTGGATTGGTCAAGTGTAATTGGTGTGGTTGGGTTTTGAGAAATGGTGATCTTTACATATGAATCAGATTCAATTTTGAATTGTGATTTGTATCAAGTTGCCAAATGTTTCTGCAAGTTTGAAAGTTGGGCTTTGATTCACTTTTACTTGGTATGGCAAGGGGTGAAATAAATGGAAAAGTTTCTATTTGAAATATTGGACTAGAAACACTCAAAGTGGCCTAGTGAGCAAGAATGGCAAAAATGACCATTTGCTTATTTGTTTTGTTTTTTATTTTCTCTTGATTTGTTTCTGCTTGGAAAAGTTTTAGATGATGTTTTTTTCATCTTTAATCCATTCCTTGCTATTTAGATCAATCTCAAAAGTCCATTCATGCATTCATACAATCATCACATACACACATGCATTCATAAAGATTTGAATTAACAAAAGTTTTTGTTAACCCTAATTTTGGTGATTGGAATTTGATAATCATTGTTCACCATTTTTTGGATGTTACAGGTTCAGTACTACTAAAGTGTTATGTTGAGGCCCATGGATCGAGAGTGGAATATGTTCATCCCGATAACGGATAGATATACTCTGGGACCTCTCGGTGATATCACATTGATTAGCTTGCAAGCAAGTGATTTGATCACTAGAATGTTATATCACGGGAACAAGAAAAGAGTGCATGTTAGTAACGAGATCAAACTAGGTATGGAGATACCGATGATCAAATCTCGGATATGTAATATATCGCGAAACAAAGGGATTAAGATACTAGTGTAAAAGGTTCTCACGATCACAAGAAAGGCATCGTTGAATGTGTGGGAGTCAGTATGGATCTCCAGGTCCCGCTTCTGATTATTGATCTAAGAGGGGTCTCGATCATGTCCGCATTATTCGCGGACCGTAGGGTGATACACTTAAGAGACACCGACACCATTTGGAGCAAAGGTTTCTTGCTAAAAGGAATAACAAGCGCATGCATTTATTTCACTAGATACCGAAACTGGTTTTCGGGTGAAATTGCAGAAAGTGTTTCTGCGTGTGAAATGAAATACTAGCAAGGGGTTATATGTGAACGTTTGTCATTAAAGTAATTGACAAAATTTTGAATAAATAAAAGGAGTTTTATTTAATGAGAGTTTGCATTAAATTTGGTGGAAATTTGAGTGGGATTTTGAGTGGAGGAAACTGAAAGGCATTTTTGTGAGTGGAGTGTACACCCACATGAATGAAGGAGGGGATGGGCAACCCCCATGGCCGGCGGCCACTCCCTTGGGTGCCCTCCTCCTCCTATAAAAGGAGCCCCCTCCCTCTCTCTCACTCACACCTCCTCGTGAAGGATCTCTCTCCCCCTCTAGTATTTATCCCCCATGGTCTCAGACTAGCGAGATACATGTTCCCAGTGGCTATTCGGCAAGAAAGAGTTGTGATTCCGCTGCATCGCTGGAGCGAGGAGGCGGAGGTTGCTCGGTGCCTCGAACGTGTGTGCGAGAACGGATGCGCCGCTGAGTTGTGGTGCTAAGGACTTCCTCTCGATCTTGAGATCAGCAAGAGATATTCTACATCAACCACGAGTTTGAACTCGTTAAGCTTTGTCGGTCTTCAAGGGTATGTTCTCTACGGATATACATCCGCCTGTTGTTTGTATCTAGTAGATAGATCTTGGTACATAGTTGTTCCATCGTAGGAAAAAAATCGTTTTCTATGTTGCGAACCCTACACCCACTTCTTTTTAGGAATTTCTATATTAGAGGCAAATGCCTTAAAGCAATTGGCAATACTTTGAGAATCGAGAACATACTCAGTACTAATATCATAAAAGTCATCAGTTCCCATAAAAGATTTAGTACATTCATAATCATAATTTATACCTGGCTTTCTTCCTTTGTCATTCTCCCATGCTTTAGTGTTTTCTTGAATACATTTTAGAAGATCCCATTTAGCTTCTTCCTTCATACGTGTGAATGATCCAGCACAAGAAGCATCTAGTAAATCTTTATCATAAAGATAAAGCCTTGCATAAAAGTTATTGATGGTAATATTGTTAGGGAGTTCATGAATAGGACATTTAAGCATTAGTAACTTCAATCTCCCCCAAGCTTGGGATGTACTCTCTCCGTCACGAGGCCAAAAGTTATATATTTGATTCCTATCCTTATGAATCTCACTGGGAGGATAGAATTTAGAGTAAAATAGAGGTACTATCTCCTCCCATTCCATATATTGTCCATTCTTAGGTAGCTTATACCATTCTTCGGCTCTTCATTTCAATGATATAGAGAGTAACTTCTTCTTAACCTATTCAGTTGTGATACCTGCACACTTAAACAACCCGCATAATTCATGGATAAAAAGCAAGTGATCACCAGGATGGACAGTTCCATCCCCAAAATAATAATTATCCATAACACGATCAACAATTCTTGTAGGTATCTTAAAAGGATCTATCTCAACAGGTGGTGGTTCATCTACTACCCTAGCAGTGGTAGTAGCTTTCCCAAATAGGAAACCAAGTGGGTTATCCATATTGGAAACAAAGTATTAAATAGAAATAAAAACAATACTCACAGTAGAAATTTCCTTTACTAGTTCCACTCTTCAATAGCGCTTCACTCCCCGGCAAAGGGGCCAGAAAATAGTCTTGATGACCCATAAGTATAGGGGGGTATCGTAGTACTTTCGATAAATAGGAGTGTCGATCCCAATGAGGAGGCAAAGGTGTTGACTAGTGGTTTGCAGCAGGAAATCTCAGTAAATATTTAGCAAACGGATTTTTAGGGTTTTTTGATAAAGCAAGGAAATAAAGTGCAAGTAAATAAAGACAACAAGTAATTGCAGCAAGTGGCCCAATCCTTTCTTAGCAAAGGACAAGCCGATGGTAATACTTATGAGGACCAAACGTTCTCGAGGACAAATGGGAATACTGTCAAGTGCTTTCGTTTCATATAGTTGATTAACCTTCTTTGGTTTGATAAGTGTTGTGTGGGTGAACCTGTGCTAATGTACCGACCTTACTTGGACTAGTACATACTTGTAATTAAACCCCTTGCAAGCATCCGCAACTATAATAAAGTAATTAAGATAAAAACCTAACCACAGCCTTAAACTCTAAGATCCTACACTCTCTTGTGCAAAGGTTTCCTAACGGTGGTTCAGGTTTCTGTCACTCCGGCAACCCCACAATTAGTAGCTGATACGCCCAATTTGCAGCACCTTTCTATATCATAATTTTCCTATATTCAATGATATATGTCTTATTATGAGGTATTACTTATGTCTTTTCATCTGTTTATGCATGTTGGATGATTCTTGGAGGATGAACTGCCAGAGTCTGGATTCTGATGGAAAAGAAGGCGTTTCGGTGCAATTTCGTGAAGATCAGAAAAATACCAGAAAAATATGGGAAAATATTATTTTTTCAGAAGACGGAGGAAGCCAGAAGGAGGAGCAAAGAGGGGCCGCAGGGGGCCCACACCCCCTAGGCACGAGTCCCCCCTAGGCCGCGCCTACGGCAGGTGTGGCCCACCTGCCTGGCTCCCGACTCCGCCCCTTCGCCTATATCTTCCCTACGGAACCCTAAGACTAGGGGAACGACCACAGATAGATTTCCACCGCCTTTGGGGGGCGGAAAACACCAAGAGAGAAAGATCTCTTCGGCAGACAGATTTCTGCTGGGGGAATTCCTTCCCAGAGAGGGGAGACCGTCGCCATCAACACCATCATCAGGCTAGGCTTCATCGAGATCATCATCACCATCATCCACACCAGCATCTTCACCAGCACCATCATCACCACTCCATCCGCTCTAACAATTGTGTTGGATATTGATTTAGTTCATTAGGGGAAACCTTCCCGGTGTTGATTACTATTGTAGTTGATGCTTGTGAGTGTAACCATTGGATTATTGTTTATGTTCAGATTGTTATCCATTACCATATCATCTTTGATCTTGATCCATATGATGTCTTGTGAGTAGTTCTTGTGTTCTTGAGGACATGGGAGAAGTCATGTTGTTAGTAGTGAATCTATGTTGATTTATTATTCAATGGTTTAGTATTTAAGTTGTGGTGCTATTCTTATAGTGGTGTCATGTGAACGTCGACTACATGATACTTCACCATTTATGAGACTAGGGGAATGCATTGTGTATTTGGCTACTAATTGTGGGGTTGTCGGAGTGACAGAAACCTGAACCCCCGTTAGGACACCTTTGCACAACGGAGTGTAGGATCTCAGAGTTTAAGGCTATGGTTAGATTTATATCTTAATTACTTTCCTATAGTTATGGATGTTTGTAGGGGGTTTAATCACAAGTATGTATTAGTCCAAGTAAGGTCGGTACATTAGCACAGGTTCACCCACACAACACTTACAACACCAAAGAAGGGTACTCAGCTATTTGAAGCGAAAGAACTTGACATAATTTCCATGTGTCCTCGAGAACGTTTGGTCCTTATAAGTATTTCCACCGGCTTGTCCTTTTCTAAGAAAGGATTGGGCCACTTGTTCCGTTTATTTGTTGTCTTTGTTACTTGCTCTTTGTTTTGTTGCCTTATCAGAAAACCACTAAAAATCCGTTTGCTAAGTATTCACAGGGATTTCCTGCTCCACACCACTGTTCAGCACCTTCTGCTCCTCGTTGGGATCGACAGTCTTATTTATCGAAAGTACTACGATACACCCCCTATACTTGTGGGTCATCAGTAGCCAAGTACAGAATGCATTCCCCTAGGCCCATAAATGGTGAAGTATCATGTAGTAGACGTTCACATGACATCACTAGAAGAATAGCACCACAACTTAAATATTAACCATTGAATAATACCTCAACACAATTCCACTACTAACAACATGACTTCTCCCATGTCCTAGAACTAAACAAACTACTCATGGTACATCATATGGATCAATATTAGAGATGATATGATGATGAATAACAATCTGAATATAAACAATAATTCAATGGTTCCACTCACAAGCATCAACTACAATAGTAATCAACACCGGAAAAGTTCCCCCTAAGAACTATGCAAGATTCAACACAATTGTTACAGCGGGATGGAGTGGTGATGATGGTGCTAGTGAACACGGTGGTGGATGATGATGATGATCCCAATAAAGTCTAGCTTGATGACGGTGTTGATGGCGACGATCTCCCCTCTCCGGGAAGGAATTTCACTGGCAGAAATCTGTCTGCCGGAGAGCTCTTTCTCTCTCTGTAGTTTCCATCCCGCAGAGGCAGAGGAATATTTTTGTGGTCACTCCCCGAACTTTAGGGTTTCGGAAGGAAGATATAGGCGAAGGGGCAGAGCCAGAGGTGGGCCAGGGCGGTCACACCCCCGTAGGCCATAGCGGCCCAGGGTGGCCCGCGCCTGGGGGTGTGGGCCCCCTGTGGCCCAACTCCGCCTCCCCTTCTAGTTTCCTTCGTCTTCTAGAAAAATATGATTTTCCATAGTTTTTCTGGTATTTTTCTGATCTTCACAAAAATTGCATCTAGACACCACTTTTTCCATCAGAATCCTGACTCCGGCAGTTCATCCTCCAAGAATCATCCAACATGCAAAAAATAGATGAAATAACATAAGTATCACCTTTTAATATGCAATATATCAATGAATATAAGAAAATTATGATATAGAATAGTGATGCAAATTGGACGTATCACAGGGTGCGCTATGGGTGTGAAACTTAGCCGTAGCGCACCCTGACCTAGTGCGCTACAGGTATGTGTGTTGCGGCCTGCTACAGCAACTGGGTCAACTTACCCGTAGGGCACCCTGCCCTAGTGTCGTACGGCTAAGTGGCCTCCACCAACTCCACACCCTGGATCGCCTTTTCTAGGAAAATTAATAAACAAGAATTTTGAATTTTTCTATAAAAAAAAGTCATGCCACGGTAAAACAACTGTAACTTTTGCGTACAATGTCGAAAAAATGTTTAATATAACAAAATGACGAGAACGAGATTTCGCATCCGCTTAGCGATTTTTTAGATTTTCAAAATTCGAAAAGAGAAAGTTACGGTCAAAAGACCGTTTTTTCCTGCAAAAAAATGGATGCGACTTATCCGTAGCGCACCACCCCTAGTGCGCCACGAGTAAGTGGGGCGGGATTCGAAATTTGAATCACCACCCCGCCCACCTACCCTTCTACTTCTCCCTCCCCCTTCTCCTTTTCCTTCTCCCTTCTCCCTTCTCCCTTTTCCTTTTCCTTCTCCTTCTCCTTATCCTTATCCTTTTCCTTCTCCTCCTTCCCATTCTCCTCTCGCCGGCCACCTTGCTCTGGCGTCCTTGCTCCAGCGTCCTCCTCTCCTTGGAGTGAAGGCGGCACGACGGGGGCCTTCTCCTCCTCCTTGCTTCGGCCTCCTCCCCTCCTTGCAGTGATGGCGGCACGATAACAGCCTTCTCCTCCTCCTTGCAGTGACAACGGGAAACGACGGCCTCCTTCTCCTCACCTTCCTCCGTTCCTCCCTCTCTTCTTCTCTTCCTCCCTCTCTTCCTACCTCCAAACACACCTCCTCCTACCGCCTTGATGCCGGCGAGGACTAGCGCGGCCATGGCCTCCCGCACCTCCCTACGGTGGTAGGTCGTGGCCATGACCATGCTCCAGCAAGGCGACACGACGGCGGCGATGCACAGACCCGATTGCTTTTGCAATTCAAAACGAGGGTGTTTTTGCATTTTTTTTGTTTATCAAAAAACATAGATGTGGCGCACCTACACCCTTTCTGTGGCGCACTAGGTGGTGTGTCACGGGTAACTTTTTACCCGTAACACACCTGGTAGTGCGCTACGGGTAAAACTTAGACGTAGCGCAGGGCTAGTGGTGCACTGCTAGTGCGCTACGGATATAGTTTTTAGGTGCGCCACGGAGGTGCGTTTTCCTGGTACTGTCTTTCTCGCCTTGCCCTCCTGGACCTTATATAGATAAGCGAGGTCCCGGGGTAGGTCGAGTCGGTTACAAGTTTAGGGTTTGTCCCTTTGAGTTTCTACTAAAGTTAGCCGTGTCCTTCAAGGAGTCACATCCTTCATGGCCTAGAGTCACCCAAAATCCTCCTAGGCATCGCCACCAGGGGCACCTTGTTTCATGGGCCTTCGCTGGCCAGACCGGGTAGGCTGATATTAGTCACCCGTAGGACATATCCATGTTAGCAGCGTATGGGCAGGGTAGTGCAATGCCATACCCATACCCGTATAGTCAATGCGTACAAAAGTTTACCCATACCCATACCCGTGGGTATAAAACTTTACCCATACCCATTGGGTACCCGGTGGGTATATCCAATAGTACACAAGTTATTCACAATTTTACGTTCATCAATACCATATATTTGAAAAAAGAAAATTATCTCTACTTAATAATAGGTAGACGAGTATATGAAAGTATCGAAGTTGATAATTCGCAATTGCATACTTGTCCCTAGGCTTCTTGGCCGCATAGGTTGACACTCTACAGATAAGTTTAACATGAAGGGAATATTCCCTAGAGTCAAATATTATATGGCATATTTCATATAGTTTATAATTAAGTTTTGTATCATGCAACAACTGTATTGATAGGAAACATTGATACACGTATGATATACAAATAAACAATAGTTCCTGGTGAAACTCTAGTCATCGGTTCATTGATCAACTGATGATCAAAGGTTTCCTGATCATGAAGGTGCCTCAGCCCCTAATTATCAATGAGATCATTTTATTAGGGAATGAGATGGTGAACATACCCTATCTATAGCACCGTATCACGATCATGTCACGAAGTTCAGGTTATGATGTTTAGCAAACATAGTGACTCTTTCCTTAGACTGTGAGACCATATCAAATCATTGTCACCTGAGGATGCTTTAATGTCACACAACGTCACTCAGTGAAATGGTGATTATAAAGGTGTCATTGGGTATCCAGAGGAACATGTTGAGGAGACTAAGTCAAGAGCAGGATTTCTCCATCCGCGTGGCGGAGGATACTCTGGGCCCACTTGGATAAGTTATATCCATAAACTGCACAGCGTGTGACTAGGTCATGAGGATATTACTTATCGGAACGAGTAAAGAATGTATTGTCGATAACAAGGTTGAACATTGACATAGGGATGTCAATTGATCAAAAACTCTGACAATATAGTACCGTAGAGACAAAAGGAATAAGACACAATATTTACGGTTCAACGACAAATATCGTTGAGTACACAGGTGGTCATTATGGATATCCAGATCCCGATATTCATCATTGGTCATAGAGGAGTCTTGGCCATGTCTGTAGTATTCTTGAACTGTTGGGTAGTATTCTTAAGGGCTTAACGAAGCTTGAAGATTGTTAATGGCTAGTTCGAATCACTAAAGAAATGAAAAGAGAGAAAACAGAAAAGTTCTGAGGAGATCCGAAGTTGTTCGGAGAAAAAAATAAAGGAAAGGACCAAAAAAGTTTTGAATAAATGGCAATTGAATTTATTAGGCTTCGTTCGGAGTAAAGGGACAGAAAACAGGAATAGAGTTTTGTGGCAACGAAAAAATTACGAGGATTTCAAAACATAGGATTGGGTAAACCCAAACCGTTCGGACCACAGGCGAAATTTCCAGAGGAAACTGAGGGAAAGAGAACCTAGTCCGTTGATAAATAGCCTATAATAAAATAAAAAACGAAACTAATGCATGACCTGTACGCATGTGGTGTCACTAGCAGGTCCATGCATGCATCGTGCATAGTGCCAGAGCTTTTCTCCTCGTTTCCTTTGATCTTACCAAATATTTTTCTACCCGTAAAAAATATAGGAAATCCAAACTTTCCTATGAAATCACCATACGGGTTTCCTTCAAAACGAACAGTACCAGAGGAAAAAAAAATCCGAAATAGAACCTCCAAGATTCCTTCGTTTTCCCTGTATACCGAATGGGGCCTTATATGTTAATTATAAATTGACATGTTATAAATAAATATTTAAATTAAAGTTTATAGAGCAACTTTCTTATTAAGTCAAAACCCCGGAGGAAATTGACCTAAAGGAAATTACCCTAGAAAAGGAAAAACAAAACAACATGAAAAAATTGTTTTCCTGCCACTAATGGGCTTGGCAGCCCATGCGAGCGGGCAGCAGATACATGGCGTCACACGGGGGCAGGCAAGGCGCTAGGCGCCGCCTCGCCTGGTGGGCCGCAACCGAGCCAAGCCCACCCGGGTGAGGACCTGGGCGGCGGGCGTCGCCTAGGCCGCGGAGCGCCAGGCGGCCCACCCTGGGCTGCCCCGCCTGGCTCGCCACCAGCCACAGCCTCAGCGTTGTGGGCAGCCGGGAGGCAGCGCCAGCCCACCGCGGGAGCTGGCTATTGGTCTGCTATTGCTGTTGTTTGGCTGATGGGCTAAAAGGGTTTGGCCCATCCGGCTAAGATGATTTATTCCTGGTTTTTCCTTTATCTATTATAGTCCCACGTGGCTAAACTAATGGGATGGGCACACCCCCTTCGCCTATATAAAGGGGTGTCCATGGGTGGGATTAGAGACACAATTTGAGAAGTCGTTTGGTTGACTCTCTCTCTCTCTCTACCTGGCGACTACATCCCCTTGTCAGGACTGTGGAAGCAAGGATTTCTTCACCGCGGAGCGTTGTTCCTCTGCGGGATTCGAAGCCTAGAGATCTACTTCCACAATCTCGAATGGATCTCAGAGAAGCGGGGGTCATCGTCAAGCACCATATGTGTGTAGGGGTTCGCATCATAGAAAACAAGAAATTTCCTACGATGGGAACAACTATGTACCAAGATCTATCTACTAGATACAAGCAACGGGCGGATATACATCCATAGAGAACATACCCTTGAAGACCGACAAAGATTAATGAGTCCAAACTCGTGGTTGATATGGACGATCTCTTGCCGATCTCAAGATCGAGTGAAAGTCCTAGCGCCGCAAAACAGCAGCGCATCCGTGCTCGCACACACGTACAAGACGCCGAGCAACCTCCACCTCCTCGCTCCAGCGATGCAACGAAAGCACAACTCTTTCTTGCCGAATAGCCACCGGGAACATGTATCTCACTAGTCCGAGACCATGGGAAAAAATACTAGACGGGGAGAGAGATCCTTCACGAGGAGGTGTGCTTTGAGAGGATGAGAGGGGGCCTTTTATAAGGGATATGGGTCACCCAAGGGGCATGGCGCCCAGCCATGGGGTCTGCCCCCACCTCTTCCACATTCATGTGGGTGGACACTCCACTCACTCAAATGCCTTTCAATTCCCTCCACTCAAAAATCCACTCAAATTCCCATTAAATTTCCACCAAATTTAATGCAAACTCTCATTAAAGAAAACTCCTTTTATTTATTCAGAATTTTGTCAATTACTTTAATGACAAACATTCACATATAACCCCTTGCTAGTATTCCATTTCACATGCAGAAACAGTTTCTACAATTTCACCCGAAAACCCGTTTCGGTATCTAGTGAAATAAATTCCTACGCTTGTTATTCTTTCCGGTATGAAACTTTTGCTCCAATTGGATGTCGGTGTCTCTTAAGTATGCCATCCTACGGTTCGCGAATAATGCGGACATGATCGAGACCCTTCTCCGATCAATAATCAGAATCGGGATCTGGAGACCCATACTGACTCCCACACATTCAACGATGACTTTCTTGTGATCGTCAGAACCTTTTATGCTAGTATCTTAATCCTTTTGTTTCGTGATATATTATATGTCCGAGATTCGATCATCGGTATCTCCATACCTAGTTTGATCTCGTTACTAACATGCACTCTTTTCTCGTTCCCGTGATATAACATTCTAGTGATCAAATCACTTGCTTGCAAGCTAATCAATGTGATATCACCGAGAGGGCCCAGAGCATATCTATCCTTCATCGGGATGAACAAATTCTATTCTCGATCCATGGGCCTCAACATAACATTTCAGTAGTTCTGAACCCATCTTTATAATCACCCAGTTACGGTGTGACGTTTGATGTTATCAAGAAACTCTTCTGGTGTTAATGATTCACATGATCTCATGGTCCAAGGATTAAGATCACTACGTAAGTTGTTATAGCAATATAAACTCAATGACTTTGATCGTAATGCTATACTTCGAATGAATGTTCATCACACCATTACATTAATATTGTGTCCTTGTTATTAACAACATCCAATGTCCATGATCAGGAAACCTTTGATCATCTTGTTAATCAATGAGCTAGTTTATAAGAGAGGCATAACTAGGAACTTCCTTTTTGTTTATTAAACACACATGTATTAACATTTCCGTATTAATACAATTATAGCATGCAAAATAAACATTTATCACAAATAAGGAATACGATAATAACCACTTTATTATTGCCTCTCGGGCATATTTCCTTCAGTCTCCCACTTGCACTAGAGACAATAATCTAGTTTAGAGACTTTGCGTATTGAACACATATGGCTTTCTGGTGTTCCATATAGGCAATTGCAAGTAGTTAACATAATCTACGGATCTGACGCTTCAGGTCCTTGTGTATTTGCATGTCTTTGCGTCTTCACGCATCACTCATTCTCGAATGAGATGGCATTATATAAATTTGTTCTTTTGGTGAGACCTTTAGTTCCTTGGGGTTAAATCACGTCGATACTATTGTCGTACAATATATCTTTAGTGTTAGCCCGTTGCGAACCACATCTTAGTTTGATAACAAACTACTTGACATAAATGCCCTCCTTTGCTGCTACTATAGCAGTCATATACTTAGCCTTTTGTTGTAATATCCATCACAATGTCTTAACTTTGGAATTCATCCAAATCCATCCTGGAATTTCCTTTCCATTACATTGTGCCACCCATAGTTTAAATTGAGATAAACTTAATTTGTATCTTGTGATAAAACTAGTATCAACGTAACGCTTTACAATAAACTATTTGTAATTGTTTATCACCTCTAAACAAATATATTCTTAGTTCTTCCAAAAGATTATAAGAATATCCTCACTATCGTCCAATGATCATTTTATGATTCATTCTGGTATATTCTCATAACACTTAAAGCATAGGACATATCTGGATGTGTACATATCATGGTATGATTGATCAAAACTTTCTTGTGATTTCACTCATCAAGTGTCAAAGCACTTGAATCTTGTTTCACTTTTCAAGTGTCGATACACTTGAATCTTGATTCAATTCCTTTCCATGCGATAAGAACCGCTTCTTGTCGTTTTTATATTGAACTCCTTCAATATCTCATATATGTACGTTTGGCACAACCATATTAGCGTCACAGTCTATCCGCTATAGACATTCATGCTAAATATTCGGGTTTTGCCTAAGTCTTTCATCGAAATGAAATTCTTAACCTTTGTCAATAAAAGATACATCATTTCCAATCAACAAGATGTCCTCCACATAATGTATTTGAAATATGTCTTAGCGCTTCCACTTAATTTCTTACAAATGCAAGCATCTTCATCGTCTCCAGATGAAAACAACTTTTTCATCACGGTGAAGATTCCAACTCCACGATGCTTACTTCAACCATTTAAGTTTGCATGCCCTTTTAGCATCCTTTGAATTAACAAAACCCTTTGGACCGTGTCATGTACACGTCCTAGGTAATCATTCTATTAGAAGAACTTTGTTTTGTTTATTCATCTACCATATACCAAATTATATGTAGTGGTTGCTACTTTAATCCGTCCAGACTAAATATCGCTATGAAAGATCAAATCTTGTCATAGTCAACTCCTTGAACATTGTCATACAATACTTTACGACATGTCGACTGTTTCATAGATGTGAAACATCCATGTCTGTTTCTTTATAGATCCAAATACGACTGATGGGTTTTTACACCTTTCCGAAGGGTCTTCCAAGTCCAAAACTTGATTTCTCGTGTATGAAACTATCACGGATTTTATGCCTTCAAGCCATTTGACAGAGTCAGGGCCCATCATCGCTTCTTTGCATATCGTCGGTTCATCATTGTCAAACAATAATGATTTACTCTCAAATCTCAACATTTGATTGTTTATCCGACCTTCTTGGTTCAATAGAACCTTTGAGGCACGTGATCCATGAGCATTCTGGCTACCTCCGGAACATTTTCCGACGTTGCACAACTCATCACATATAACTAAGGTTCGTTAACCTTATTAAAGTTCTATTGTCCTCCCACTTAACCTTTTATGAAAAACTTCTTTTTCAAGAAACTTCACGTTTCAAGCAACAAACCCTTTTGTCCTTGGTGTTATGGAGGAATACCCAATTGTTATTAGAAATAACCTACAAAGACATGGTCATCCGACTTCGGTTGTAAACATCTTATTTATGTTTAGCATACCAAAATTTAAGAAATAACAACTTGGGTTTTACCCCAAACCATAACTCATATGGTGTCATTTCAACGGATCAAGATGGAGATCTTTTCAGTTTAAAAGCTGTAGTCTCTAAAGCTTTTAATCTTTTAAAACATAATGGCAGTTTTATAAATAACACCTTTGATCCAACCATGTCAAACAAGGTTTCATTACAAATCTCAAACACTCCATACTCCTATGGTGTTTCGGGAGATGTCAATCTAGGTGTTTTGCTAAACTTGCAACTCGAATAAATCCCTTTATGATAAATCATAATTCATTTATTTTTCTTGTTACACTTGTAACTCAAATAAATCCCTTATGATAAAATCATAAACCATTTATTTTCTTGTTACAATGATTTTCCACTTCATCTTGAAAGTCTTTGAACGTTTTCAAATATTTCATACTTCTTTCTTATTAAGTGAACATTCACTCAAATTTCCGGAGAAAGCATATGAAGTTGAAATCGATCGCTTACGACTATACATAATGGACTACATATATCGATATGTATAAATTCCAATATTTTAGTCGTTCGTTCTTCTTTGGCCTTTGAACGAAGTTTCAATTATCCCGAGGAAAGTCTCACAAGCGTCACTTGATCAAATCAAAGACCCCAAAAATCCATGAATATGGAGATTCTTCATGTTTTCTTTCCAATATAATTTAAATGGCGATGTCACTTTGTAAGTGATCTTTCAATCATTTGTCTTGCGACATTTTAGCATTTGTTTTTATGGATGTGATTTCTCCAACTAGATTTGTAAATCATCCATCTTATATGGAATACGGTAATTATTTGAACAACCCTTGTTCTCATAATACCTGATTTAAATAACAATTATTAAAACAAATCTTGAAGTCAAGCTTTGATGTCAACGAGAAATACAAACAACGGTTTGTTTGTTTTCGATGAACATCATCATATATTCTCTTGCTAGTTACTTAGGCCATTATGGTTCATGAATTGCGTCGTTCCGTATGAAATTTCATACCAACCAATTCGGTATCCAATACCCAAGAACCACATTGTTTAACAAGCAAAGAATACAACCATAACATGTATATCATCTATATACCTAAATTGGATATTTCCAATCTTTTCTTTTCTGCCAAGTATATTTTATAGATTCTCTTTTAGCATTTTCTTTTCCTTTTTAAAAGAATCTATCAACATCAACAGTGGCTCCATATACATGACACATAGTCCAAAGCGTGTATATTCAAATAATAATATCTTTGGACTTGCACTTTGAAGTAGACCACCATCATCAAAATGATCGGCATTCTTTCAATCCATTTTTTAGTAATCTTTTAGTGTAGTAAACACTTTACATATATCTTCTATTCATCCTTATCATGACGACTTTCATGATCAAGCTAATGTAGCTTATGAAGGCGAATCTTGAGTATAATGTTACTTTCCAAAAACCTTTTTAGATGATTAGGATGTCTAGCATCTCCAACCTTTGTAAATTCTCATCCAATATGAGAACATATATTATACTCTGTCATATTGCAACCAAAACATTGTTTCAGATATCGTTATATCTGCCACACATGATGGTTTCTGAAACAATTCTTTCAGCTCCTAGATAAACTTGATATTAAAACAATCAAGAATCATGGAGGCAAACATGATACTTAAGATACTAACACTGGAATTGTTACTCTCGATTTAATACCAATTATTAAATTTCATGGAGTAAACAGAGTTTGCTGAAAGTTTGCAATAGGACTTTAAACTTTAGATTGACACACAATACAATACAATACCAGTTTGTAAAGTAAATATCCAGAATTCTATAGTTCTATTATCTCAATTACGACTATGCATAAGGTTATGAACGAATGCCAATGACTACAACAAATTATGAAAATTCACTTTGATTTAATTTATGATAAATTGAGTTCTACTAATCTAAATTAGAAATGAACTCCCACTCAAAAACAACCTTCCTCGTGTCTTTTTGGTGACTACATGAACCAAATCCACTACACCAAGTCCGATCATCACGTGATTCGGTGTAGCTTCAAAGGCGAGCATCCATATGGTCATCATATCAAAACATATAACTCATGCTTAACCTTTCGGTCTGTGTTCTGAGGCCATGTCTGTATATGCTAGGCTCGCCAAGTAAGAACTTTAGTATTCGCGTGTGTCAAATTGTCTTACACCCGAGATATGCTCATGGATTCAAGTACACCCGATCATCACGTGATGTCTTAAAGCGACGAAACATTGTCGGTGCATACTTAAGAAAGAACACATTCTTATCTTGATATCTAAATGAGAGATCATCGTATTATGCTAATAAAACGCCAAACAAGCAATATAAGATGCAATCAAACATCACATGTTTGTAAGTGAAATGATATGGTTCCCGCATATGATCTCCATCATGTGCACCGTGGTATGATCTCTATCATACCTCTGTGTGTAAGGCCAAGGTCTATGTAACCTACACGTTATGTGTGTTGTAAGAGTATCATCTCATACTTCTACTTATAACATCACCATATCATAACACTAGCCCAGCAACAATCTAAACTAGACGCCTCTAATTTATCCATTGCAAGTTTTATATGGCTTAGGGCTTTCGAAGATAGAACCGTTCTTACCTACGAACATGAACCACAACGAGGATAACCAAATTATTGACAACTCGTTGCAAATTAGATATTGACTATAGTAGGAGAGACAGACACCCGCTAGACACTTATGCAAAATTAGTTGCATGTCAAACGTGGAACAGGTCTCATGTGCGAGGACATGTAAAGTTTGTCCGGGCCGCTTCATCCCACTATGCCACCAATATCCAAAGTACAACTAAGAAGCAATAAAATGATCATCATCGCCCACATACTCATTTGTGTACTACCCGTGCAAAGCATCTAACCATAGATACGGCTCTGATACCACTGTAGAGGTTCGCAGCATAGAAAACAAAAAAATTCCTACGATGGGAACAACTATGTACCAAGATCTATCTACTAGATACAAGCAACGGGCGAATATATATCCGTAGAGAACATACCCTTGAAGACCGACAAAGCTTAACGAGTCCAAACTCGTGGTTGATGTGGACGATCTCTTGCCGATCTCAAGATCGAGTGGAAGTCCTAGCGCCGCAAAACAGCAGCGCATCCGTGCTCGCACACACGTACAAGACACCGAGCAACCTCTGCCTCCTCGCCCCAGCGATGCAGCGGAAGCACAACTTTTTCTTGCCAAATAGCCACCAGGAACATGTATCTCGCTAGTCTGAAACCATGGGGAAAAATACTAGAGGGGGAGAGAGATCCTTCACAAGGAGGTGTGCTTTAAGAGGATGAGAGGGGGGCCTTTTATAGGGGAGATGGGGGCACCCAAGGGGCATGTCGCCCAGCCATGGGGGCTGCCCCCACCTCTTCCACATTCATGTGGGTGGACACTCCACTCACTCAAATGCCTTTCAATTCCCTCCACTCAAAAACCCACTCAAATTCCCATTAAATTTCCACCAAATTTAATACAAACTCTCATTAAATAAAACTCCTTTTATTTATTCAGAATTTTGTCAATTACTTTAATAACAAACATTCACATATAACCCCTTGCTAGTATTCCATTTCACATGCAGAAACACTTTCTGCAATTTCACCCGAAAACCCGTTTTGGTATCTAGTGAAATAAATTTCTACGCTTGTTATTCTTTCCGGCATGAAACTTTTGCTCCAATTGGATGTCGGTGTCTCTTAAGTGTGCCACCCTACGGTTCGCGAATAATGCAGACATGATCGAGACCCTTCTCCGATCAATAATCAGAAGCGGGATCTGGAAACCCATACTGACTCCCACAAATTCAATGATGACTTTCTTGTGATCGTCGGAACCTTTTACGCTAGTATCTCAATCCTTTTGTTTCACGATATATTACATGTCCGAGATTCGATCATCGGTATCTCCATACCTAGTTTGATCTTGTTACTGACATGTACTCTTTTCTCGTTCCTGTGATATAACATTCTAGTGTTCAAATCACTTGCTTGCAAGCTAATCAATGTGATATCACCGAGAGGGCCCAGAGCATATCTATCCGTCATCGGGATGAACAAATTCCATTCTCGATCCATGGGCCTCAAGATAACACTTTAGTAGTTCTGAACCCATCTTTATAATGACCCAGTTACGGTGTGATGTTTGATGTTATCAAGAAACTCTTCCGGTGTTAGTGATTGACATGATCTCATGGTCTAAGGTTTAGGATCACTTCGTAAGTTGTTATAGCAATATAAACTCAATGACCTTGATCGTAATGTTATACTTCGGATGAATGTTCATCACACCATTACATTAATATTGTGACCTCGTTATTAACAACATCCAATGTCTATGATTAGGAAACCTTTGATCATCTTGTTAATCAACGAGCTAGTTTATAAGAGAGGCATAACTAGGAACATCCTTTTTGTTTATTAAACACACATGTAATAACGTTTCCGTATTACTACAATTATAGCATGCAAAATAAACAATTATCACAAGTAAGGAATACGATAATAACCACCTTATTATTGCCTCTCGGGTATATTTCCTTCAGTGTGTGACTCCCTTTGGCGGCACCGTGCTTTCGGTGCTAGGAGTTGTCGTGGAGCCGCAAGGACATCGTAACCTCGAGGTCAGCGTCGGGGCGTCTTCTTCATCCACGTTCCTCGCGGTATGGTAACCGCGCTCGGTCTTCAAAGATACGAATACCGTATCTCCTTTCTATTACTGTATTACTAGTAGATAGATCTTGGTCTTCCGAGATATCCGCGTAGTAAATTTTTTGATTTTTTGCACCGAACCCCTTCATAATATGTTAGTTTAAACGGGTAGGATGGATATACCCATGGGTAAGTCTATACCCGTGCCTATATCTGTTACTTAGCGGTTAGGGTATGGGTATTACCCGTGAAGTATTGCCTATATCCTACCCATACGGGTACGGTGGGTAAAATTATCATCCTTATTAGGAGGTGAAGAAGGTTTAGGAGCATCATTCGAGAAGGATGATGATGTGAAAGACAATCACCATGTTTTAACTTCTAACATGTAACCGAAACTGTGTAATGTAAGATGTCAATGATATTTAGTCGCAGTAGACTGGTGACACGCTGGAATAAAAAATGACACTAGGCACATGATCGGGTGTCTCAACGACACGAGGCTGGGCGGGATTAGATCGTCATGCAAAGTTGTAGACCTTCAGTAAGCCATGTGTCATAAAAATGATGGACGTGCCTAACTTGAGCAAATCAGGTCCTGACAGAGAAAACAACACAGATTGGTCGCGAGCCCTATATTTCTCGCTCACCTAGTACTAAATATAGAAGGAAATATATAAAGGAAAACGATACAGATCGTCTGGGGATTGCGTCTCGCGATCCCCCGGGTCAGAGCTCGCGCACGCCCGTCCTTCTTGGCCAATTCAGCCTTATCCTTTCACATCGTTCTCCATCCTCTCCATCCGTTTCCCTTTTTTCTTCGCTCGCGTCCCAAGCCAGCACCACGACGCCATGTGGAAACTATGCCAAGCTGGCCCGCTCCTGCAAGGCTTCAACCTATCCACGGCCGGTTCTCGCCTCCCTCGTCTCCTTGCGCCGACTCCCTCAACTGCACGGCCTCCTCGTCGACACGGACGGCATGGACGCCGCTCCTAGGGCACCACGTCCACCTGGACCCTGTCGCACCTCTGCAAGAGCTCCGACAGCGACCCCTCTCAAGCTCGAGCGAAGCCGTCCGCCTCAACTCCGACCCTGTCCTTGCAGCACCTACTTCACCCCGTGCGGTGGTGCTGGTAAGGAATCCCGATGATACTGCTGGTGGCGAGAGGCGCTGCTACAAGTTGTCGGCAACACTGCTATGATCGTTTGGCTCTGCCTCTATAATGTCGTAGAGGATCTTCTACAATCGATCCACGATGCTGCTACATACTTTTGTTGTACTTCTACAAAGCCGGCCGCCTCGCCTAGAAAGCCGCCAGTTTCTTTTTTTGCTACCAACGGTAGAAGGCTTTGCTAACTTGGGTCTACAATGTTGCTACCGATGACGGGTGCTTGTGTTACATGAGTGCACGGTGTAGCTACCTTTGTGGGGGGGGGGGGGGCTAATTTTACTCTATACTCGTTTAAATTTTGCTATATACTTGTTTTGTTTTTGCTACATTCATGTTATCCAAATGCTACGCTTATTTCTACACATATGAATTCCGGTGAGATCCTTGCGATGTCTTCGGCGCAAATGGTTTTTTCTACACTAATATAAATATTTTGCTATAATTGTTCTCCGGTTTTGCTACAATAGAATAATTTTTTTGCTACGTAGTTTCCAGCGAGATCTCCGGCGAAAGTCTCCGGCGAGTCTCCGGTGAGGTCCGATTTGCTATATTAGCACAATTTTTTTGTTACACGGTCGTCAGTGAGGTCTCCGGCGAAATCTCCGGCGAGGTCCAGTTTGTTTTTATATTTTCTAAGCCGAACCGAAATCTCCGGCGAGGTCCACCAAAAGCGGGACTATTTATAGCAAAAATAGGTATGTTTGTAGCAAAAACGGGATTTTGGGGCTTTTGGAAGGACACGTGTCAATAAAGGAACCCGAGGAATTTTAGAAAATTATCCCAAGGACACGCGTAGTACTGTCCATATATAAATCTTTTTTCTATGAAAATGATACTAGCCTTCGGGGGATAACTCTTTCCTATCCTCCTGATCGCGCGTCGTCGAAAGGATTCTATCACGCTGACGTCGCTTTCTTTGGCCCCACCATGACCAGGTCTTCATGTTCCTTTCCTTATCCTCTCGTGCGTAGACTTTTTTGCTGCGTGCTTGTCTTCCATGCCTTTGCCGCCCCACATCCCATCGTCAGCGCGCAGCCGTGGCGCCGCCCGGCTTCCTGCCGCCTGCTCAACCACCACGCCGGCGCCGTCCTGCCTGCCGTTCTGCCCCACCATCATGCCGGTGTCGCCCACCACGAAGGAATCCCCCTTCCCCCGCTCGCCGCTCTTGGTGTCATTCATGCTCGGCGTGTCTCCGACCCATCTCTGATTGCCGGTGCTCGGCAAGGAGATGCTACCGAAGGTTGATGCCGTTGCTACAAGCCTGCTACGAAAGAAGGGCATCAGTGTGCCGGTGCTACATGCGGTGGTTGTCAGGCAGCCTGCTACAAGCACCAAGCGGCCCTGATACAATCGCCTGATGGTGCCGCTACAAGTGCTCGACGTCGCTGCTACAATCGCCAGGCGGGAGGCGGTCTTGCTACAAGCATCGTACGGTGTTGCTACAATCGACCGACATCGCTGCTACATAGCATTCTTTTTCTTATAAGTTTTTGCTCCGGCAAAGTCGGCTTTTGCTATATTAGCATAATTATTTTGCTACATCTGTTTTCTGATTTTGCTATATCTGTTTTCTGATTTTGCTACAATAGCGCAAACATCTTGCTACGAGGTATCCGGCGAGGTCTCCGGCGATTCTCCGGCGAAGTCGATTTTGCTACATTAGTTCATTTTTTTGCTACATGTTCTCCGACGAGGTCTCTGGCGAACTCTCTGGGGAGATCTAGTCTGTCTGTTATTTTTCTGAATCGAACCGTTTTTTACTACATGTAGCAAAAAGGGGCTATTTGTAGCAAAACGCGATTGGTTTATAGCAAAAGCGGTTTTTAGGTATAAACGGGTGGATACTTGGTTGGCTGGGGACCCGGATGATGAAAACCACCGATCCTCCGAGGGACGCGTAGTAGTGTCCTTTTTTCTATCATGATATTTAGATCATGAACTTTTGCAACACAGACATCTATGCTAGTGAATTCTAGAAGAACATGATTCCTCGTCTGCCCTTAGTATAACTATTCCAAAATTTAACCTCTAAGTTTGGCGTCATCTAAAATAGAGCCTACCTTTGGTATAACTATTTCAAAATTTAACCTCTAAGTTTGGCGTCATCTAAAATAGAGCCTGCCTTTGGTATAACTATTTCAAAATTTAACCTCTAAGTTTGGCATGAAGCACGCTAGGTGGTTTGGCGCCATTGCCCACGGGGCCAAGCTCCTTCAGTTTGCAATCTGCACAACTTCGGCTCCATTTTAGATGACACTAAACCAACGGGTCAGATTTCAAAGAAGTTTTGCCAACAGGTCTGATGAGAAATTAACTTTGCCAAGGTCGGATTTGTCAAAACATAAGCACATGTAGACACAACAAACAACACACCATAGATAAGCGGCTAGAACACAGGCAGGCTAGTCTCATATCATATCACAAAAATGTAGGTGGACAAGTTCACGGAGGAAAATAAGAGTAGTCTCCCACATGATATAACATGATTGACTTAATTTTAAGTTTGCTAACACGTTCTCAACAACTCCCGCCTTCAGTATCTTCAACCAGCTTCATGAATGGGAAAGTAGAAGGTGCCATGAAAGGCTTTGTGTAGCTCATCATCAGCATATCCTGCTCCGCATCAACAATGAAAGACCAAGCAACAGTCATCTCCAATTTGCAGTTGCCAAGGATGCAGTGATTCTGACTTATGTTGCTTAATTCAGGTTTAAAGACAACACTTCCACTCATGCCACCAGTCTTTGTGACAATTTCCAGCTTTCCTTTCAATTGTACAGGAACAACCTGCCTCGACAACTTCAGATACCCGTATTCATCTACAGGCACTGCAACATCTTTTTGATCAAACAGAACATAGTTAGTTTTGCGCTCAGTTTTGCCTTTGGTATCCTCTTCGGGCAGTGAAGAGCAAACAACCTGTACATGGTTTGCAGGAAGCAGCGAGCCACCGGTAACACGGATACTAACTATAGTTGCTTGGATCGAGTTTCTGAAATGCTCACAGGTTAACTTTATCTTGCAAAAACAGCCATCAATGGAATGCGTGATAAAAGTATCAGCACTATCACCAGCACAAGCAAAAGCTTCAGTAATCAATGATCTGTCTTCTGACTTCTTAGTGCCCTTCACTTTCAGTTGGATTTCAATGTGAACAGTGTCCGTAGAGACAACTGCACGAGACGGGCCAGTCAAGTGCAAAAAACAATCCTGCAAGCATCAATCAGAATTGATTTGTCAAACAACGAATCAACAATAGAAGAAAAAAAAGGGGAAATACCCATTTGTACCTCTTCCTTCAGAAGTTGGCAGTTATCCCTATTGCGAACGAAAAGAGTATTCCGACGATAGTCCACAGCATCCCTGGCAGCAACCACACCGTATACCTCCAATGGCCAGTTGAACCCTTCCAATTCTGTTATTTTGATGGAGAAGATCTGCATTGTCCGCGTGAGATCAGCAAACAATGGGTGGTGGCCTGGCATATAATGTGTGAACAGCATTGAACTCAATGTTGCTGCATGAGGCCAAATGAAATTTATGTGTTAGAAATATAACATGAAACAGAAGACGTAATTTACAAGATACAAAAGGTAGATTTAAAAACAACTTGGCTATTTTCTGTATGGTATTTCAACCGAGAAACACGTTGTCCAACATAATTAGCAACAAAATCCATTACCACAACTACCAAACAATATCAAACTGGGCAACAGATAAGGAAGAGATATCATCACAAAGCATCACACTAATATCCAATCATATCATGATTTCAAATTAGGAATTCTTAAAGCATGGGCATTAGTAATTCCACGTCATATTCTACTAGTAAAGGGAACTAACAGCTATTCTGCGCATGCCCAAAGAATATCCTAGGCCAAGTTCATGCAAACTACAGAGATGCAGCACGGCATTAACCATCAGTGCCAACAGTAAGACAACAGAGATATATCGAGCATTAAAACGACCCAAGAGAAAAGGGTATGGAAACTTCAAGGTTAAGTTCCTAGAATTAATCAATGAAACATGTTACTCTGCGCTCAAAACAAGAAATTACAGGAAGGCAAATTTATGTAAGGGAAGGACTGGGCGTCATCCGGAGGATGCGAGGCGTAACAGCCTCCGACTCCTAGTGCTGCCACGTGTCCACTTCGCTCCAAAATCCCACTTTTGCTTTTATGTAGCAAAAAAAATTATCTATTTTTGCTACCTGTAGCAAAAAAAAACGTCTATAAAAAAATAAGAGAAAGATCGACTTCGTCGGTGACCTCACCGGAGATCTCACCGGAATCATCGTAGCAAAAAAAATTCGCTAATGTAGCAAAATCACATGATGGTTGTAGCAAAAAAAAGTTCGCTAAAGACATCGACGAAGACCTCGCCGGAGATCACATAGCAAAATTTCTTTCTAATGATGCAAATTCATAGAACGTATTGATTGTAGCAAATCTGACTTCATCGGAGACTCTCGTAGGAGAAAATTATACTGGCGTAGCAAAACCCGACTTCATGAGACATTTTAGCAAAAAAATTATACTAATATAGCAAACCCACAGAATGGTCATAGCAAAAAAAAACTTACCTATGATGCAAATCCACAGCAAAAACCATAGAAAGTATGTAGCAAACAAATTGTTCGTAGCAAAAAAAATTCATATAATGCAAATCCACATGACATATGTAGCAGATTTTTTTCCTAGATGCAAATCCACCACCACCCACCGCTTGCGCCATTGTTTCCTTCCCCTCGAAGCTTCACCACTCCCTTGGAAGCACCGCAGCCGCCCTTCACAGCACCTTCCCTGACTGGTCGCAGCTCCGCCGGTCTCCCATGGTAGCTTTGCTGCACGCAGCTTACATCACCTCCGCCCTCCTCTTGCAGCTCTGCCGCATACAAACAGGGCCGGCTGCCAGGAAGGCGACGTGGAAGAGGTTCGGTGGCAGCAGCAGCGCGTGGATGGGATGGAGGAACGGAGGCGGAGCATGGCTGGGCTGGAGGGACGGTGGCGATAGCGCGTGGTCGTCTGGTCGGGAGGAAGGACAACGAGTGGAGGAGAAAAATCGTGAGGGAGAAGAAGATAAGGTAGCAGGTGGGGCCCATGCCGTTTCCTCTTGCCACGAGTGGGACGCGTGGCGTGCTGTCGATCCGGAGGACGCGTCGAGCGGGATCCTCCGACGGAAACGGAGCGTTTCCCTTTATGTAAGCTGTAAACGAAAAAAGACCTCAAATGACCCTATGCATTGAAAAAAGAGTCAAAACTGTTAAAATTCTCACAGATTCACTCATGTGTCGCCACTTTATTGTTTAATAAATCTCATGTCCTAAATTGTGGCTGGGTTTCTTATACATACGAAATGGACACATGCATGGGGACTGATTTAGAACTTGAACAATCAAAGGACCAAGTACGCTTTCAAGTATAGTCACAAAGCATACTTGGTCTAGAACTATGGAAACAACAGGAGGGAACCCTAGGAGGAAGAGCCACCGTCCCTAGAAGGTGCAGGCGTTACGTTAGCATTTTCGTTTATATACTCAAGTTCGTTACTTTCCATCCTTAGGTTTGTAAGCTGGCTATATAATGTCTAGCCCTTCTCTTACCAATCAAGCAATACATTATCACATATCCTAATTAAGGGGATAAGGATCCCAGCTATCATTGAGTTCAGAATTCCCAGTGATCTTTGAGCTCAGGATTACCAATTATCTTCAAATATCTCAAGAGTTCCTAGGGTTTGTTATGTTCCATACTTAGGTTTGCAAGTGGGGCATATAATGCCTATCCTTTCAAACTAGGGCAACACATAAGGAAGCAATATCAGAAACTAAGCAAATACAAAGAACAACAATAACAAAGAATGGCAAAAAATATACAATCATATCATGATTTCAAATTAGGAATTCTTAAAGCATGTGCATTAGTAATTCCACATCATGTACTAGTAGAGAGAACTAACAGCTATTCTGCACATGCCCAAATAATATCCTAGGACAAGTACATGCGAACTTGAGAGATGCAGCACGGCATTTACCATCGGTGCCAATAATAAAACAAAAGAGATGGACATGCATGAATACTGAAATTATAATATCTAGAGTATTTTTGCCAACCAAGGACAAGAAACATTGCAGTCAACATACAAAAAACTGAAGTAATTACAAATGTCATGTTTTTTAAGAGTACATGGCAGAGAACCCACAACAAATGTGGATTACTCCGCACCAAGTACCCTGCTGCCACCAGCAAGATGGCCTACAGGGGTCCACAACAAGCAGACCAGATGGAAATTACTAGGGTCCCGAAGGTGTGTACAACATATATTGCAACAACTTTCTTAATTCAAGTCATTTTGCAAAAGGGTTCGACATGCATGTGTTAAAGCTAGCATTCTATTTCAACTGGCATGACATGATGGCATTTGTGCAATAAAATACGATATAAATGAATAGCAATGGTAACAGATAGGGCAGGTCTTGAGTAGATTGATAAAGCTATACAGTTAGACGATGTTATAACCAGTGTTAGCAAGATAAATGTGCACGTATTGGTTGTAACCAAAATATGGAGTAGTACTCCACCTTTGGATAGAGATAGTTTTGGATAGAGATAGATCTTGTTATGATCTTTTGAGATCACTACCGTCTCTCCCTCCCTGTCGTACGGTATTCAATCTTGTAACAACTTTGTGATTCTATTTAACACGAACCCGTGGTCCTCAACAGGACACACGTTTCCAGCCAGATACATCTAAACTAATATGGTATCAGAGCGACTCCCTTCCCCGACATAGCTGCCACCCAAACCCAAATCGCCGCCGCCGCCGCACATCTGCTGCTGCCGCCGCGCCAACAGAACACCCAATCCAAAAACTCTCGGCAAAACCCTGCCACCGCCACACCTTCTGTGCTGCGGTCGCACGCACAACCTAGACAACAACCCTCGACAAAACCCAGCCGCCGCCGCACCTCCTGTGCTGCCGCAGCGCAACTTAGACGACTTCAATTCCTCGCTGAGATGACGAGCTCTACATCAACACCGCTCGCCTCTGCCCTGGGATCCCCTCCCTCCACCAAGCTGACACGGTCGAACTTCCTTTTTTGGAAGACCCTTGTCTATCCGCCTCTCCGTGGCGCCCAGGTCCTTGGCCTGCTCGACGGCACGGAAGCTGCACCGGCAAAAACTATGGAGGTCGAAGATGCAAACAGCAAGAAGGTCATAGTCCCAAACCCTGCCTATACCACATGGCTGAGTCGGGACCAGACGGTGCTTGGATTCCTCGTGAACTCCGTGGCACCGGAGATTCTCGCTCACGTCGTCGGCCTCGAATCATCTGTTGCGGTGTGGTCGGTCATCACCAACATGTTCTCCACCCTCTCCCGCACAAAGGTCAACCATCTGCGGGGTGCGCTGCAGTCCACCAAGAAGAACGAGCTGACCGCCGCAGCATACTTCGCCAAGATGAAGAGCTTCTCCTCCGAGCTCGCTGCTGCGGGCAAGATCATTGAAGACGACGAGATGGTGGGGTACATCATCAATGGCCTCGACGGAAGCTACAACGACCTCGTCTCCTCTGTCAACGCAAATCCCGGTACCACCCTCGATGATCTTTTTAGTCAAGTTTGTGCTCATGATCTTCGCAATGAGATGCTCGCAGAAACGGGACAAAATACCGGCTTCACCTCCTCCGCCAATGTCGTTGCTCGCCCTACCCGCGACAACAACCGTTCACGCGGTGACCGTGGTCGCTCCCCTGACCGTGGCCGCTCTCCTGGCCGTGGCCATCGTGATGACGGCGGATGGCGACGCCGTGATGAGGATGGCCGTCACGATTGGCGCCGTGATGATGGTGGACGTCGGCGTGATGATGGTGGACGTCGACGCGATGATGGTGGTCGACGTCATGATGACGGTGGTCGCCGCCGCGATGATGGTGGTCGCCGCGTCACCACACCGTACGTTGATGTGCGGTGCCAAATCTGCAAGATCCATGGCCATCCAACCAGTGACTGTTGGTGGCGCTATGGCGACGATCGCAACGAACGCAACGGCAACGATCGAGACAACCGCTACAACCGCACCGACCGCAACGACCACAACAACAATCGTCGTGGCAATGATGACTCCGATGATGAGAAGGGCGCTCATGTCGTCTCCTATGGCGTCGACACCACCTGATACCCGGACTCCGGCGCCACCAACCATCTCACCTCGGAGCTGAACAAGCTCACTACGCACGAGAAATATGAAGGGCATGATCGTGTTCACACGGCCAACTACAATGGTATGAAAATAAGTCATATTGGTCATTCAACATTGTGCATCCCAAATAATGATCCCTTACAACTTAACAATATTCTTCATGTTCCAAGTGCATCAAAAAGTCTTCTTTCCGTTCATAAGCTTACTCTTGATAACAATGCATTCATTGAATTTCATCCTTGGTATTTTTTGATTAAGGATCGCGCCACAAGAATAACTCTGGTTAGAGGACCATGCCATGGTGGCCTCTACCCATTAGTTCCCTCAGTCACAGGATCCTCCAAGCAAGCATTCATCACAATAAAGCCTTCGTCTTCTACGTGGCATCGCCGTTTAGGACATCCTTCATCTTTTGTGGTTCAACAAGTACTTAGGAAAAATAATATTTCTTATTCCCCTGAAACAAATCCATATGTTTGTGATCCTTGTCAACTAGCTAAGAGTCATCAATTGCCATACCCTGTCTCTACTAGTGTTTCCACTGCCCCTTTGGAGAAAGTTTTCTCAGATGTATGGGGACCAGCACCTGTTTCTGCTGGCAAACATTCGTATTATGTAAGCTTTATTGATGACTTCAGCAAATTCACTTGGATTTATTTGCTCAAAAAGCGTTCTAAGGTGTATCAAGTTTTTCTTAACTTCCAGCAACTTGTTGAAAGAAAATTTGATCGAAAAATCATTACCATGCAAACATATTGGAGCGGTGAATATGAGAAATTAAATAGTTTCTTTCAACAAATAGGCATTACTCATCATGTATCCTGTCCACATGCTCATCAACAAAATGGTTCTGCTGAAATAAAACATCGTCATATTGTTGAAGTGGGCCTTGCTCTCCTTGCCAATGCATCCATGCCATTAAAATTTTGGGATGAAGCTTTTCTCACTGCCACTTTTCTCATCAACCTCCTTCCTAGCAAAGTGATTGATCATGATACACCTGTAGGCCGTCTTCTCCAAACAACACCCAACTATGAATCCCTCAGAATCTTTGGCTGTGCATGCTAGCCAAATCTTCGTCCTTATAACACCAGGAAACTTGCCTTCCGTTCCACGCGGTGTGTTTTCCTAGGGTACAGTCCTCGTCATAAAGGAGTTAAGTGTCTAGACATCTCAAGTGGTCGTGTCTATATCTCTAGAGATGTTGTTTTTGATAAGAATGTTTTTCCATTTGCTGAATTACATCCTCATGCTGGCTCCCGTCTTCGCCAAGACATTCTTCTTCTACCAAAAGCCACATCAAATAATAATGATGCACATGTTAATGATTTTATGACTTTACCTGTTGTGCCTGTTGCTACTAATGAACACTCTGAGGAAACAGATACTACAAGCCAAGAGCGAGACTCAGGAGAAGATTTGGAGTTAAATCATGAAGAAATGGAGCAAAACCATCCTGTTTTTGACTCAGGTGAAAACAACACAGGCACAGATCCCGAGTCTGATTCTCTGGCCTCGGATCCTGCGCACCACGAGGCTGATTCTCCCGCGCGTGGACGACCTCCTGTGCGTGCACGGGGATCTCCGCGCTCCGCATCTCCTCCTGCGCGTCATCATGGTGCTGGGCTGGGGCCCCGCCACGGTCCCCGTCTCGGTCTCCTCTGCGCCAACGACATCGCTCCACGTCGCCGCGCTCAGCGTCCCCCCGGATGACCCCGCCTCCGCACCACTCCTTTCACGACACGTCGCCCTCCAGGTCTGGCTCTCCGCGTCGCGACTCCAGGTCTGGCTCTCCGCGTCGCGACACCGCACCGACGCGGTCCTCGGCGGGCCCTCAGGACTGTACAGATGAGGAAACTGGAGCTATTTTCCCGCCGGACAGCGCGTCTGGCTCGCCTGCTCTGTCTGGATCTTCTGTGGATGAGCCTGATGCGAGTCCCCCTGCGTCACCGACTCCACCTCCAGAACCTCGTACACGATTGCAAAAAGGTATACGCCAACCAAAAAAATACACTGACGGTACTATTAGGTACAGTATGTTTACGTCTACAGGTGAACCATGCACACTTTCGGAGGCCCTTAAGGATGATCGTTGGCGCCGTGCAATGGAAGAATAGTACAATGCTCTTGTGGAAAATAAAACATGGCGCCTTGTTCCCCCTCATCTTACAAAAAATCTTATTGACTGTAAATGGGTTTATCGTGTTAAGAAACATGCAGATGGAACAATTGACAGGTACAAAGCACGATTAGTTGCAAAAGGGTTCAAGCAGCGATATGGTATAGACTATGAAGACACTTTCAGTCCTGTGATTAAGACAGCTACTATCAGACTTGTTCTGGCAGTTGCTGTCTCAAGGGGCTGGAGTCTGCGGCAACTTGATGTCAAGAATGCGTTTTTGCATGGTGTTCTGGAAGAGGAGGTATACATGAAACAACCCCCAGGTTTTGAGTCTTCCGCTACTCCACATTATATTTGCAAACTTGATAAAGCTCTTTATGGTCTTAAGCAAGCCCCTCGAGCCTGGTATTCCAGACTTAGTACCAAGTTGCAGCAACTTGGTTTTGTGCCATCCAAAGCAGACACTTCACTCTTTCTCTATAAGAAATCTGACACTTTGATATATGTTTTGATCTATGTTGATGATATTATAGTCACAAGTTCCTCAGATAAGGCTATTTCTGCACTTCTTCATGATCTTAATACAGAATTTGCTCTTAAAGACTTAGGAGATTTGCATTTCTTTTTGGGTATTGAAGTAAAGAGAACATCAGATGGTTTACTGCTTACTCAAGAAAAGTATGCAACTGAGTTGTTGGCCAAAGTAGGTATGAAAATGTGCAAAACCTCACCTACACCCCTTTCTTCCACTGAGAAGTTGTCATTAACTGAGGGAATTCCTCTTGGTCCTGATGATAGTACTCAATATAGGAGCATTGTAGGGGCTTTACAGTATTTGACCTTAACAAGGCCAGACATTTCTTTCTCAGTAAACAAAGTATGTCAATACTGACATGCTCCAACTACTACTCATTGGACAGCTGCAAAAAGGATATTGAGATATGTTCAGGGTACTATACATGTTGGTCTACAATTTCAGAAATCTTCATCTCGTTTGCTTAGTGCTTTCTCAGATGCAGATTGGGCAGGATGTTTGGATGATAGAAGGTCAACTGGAGGTTTTGCTGTATTTTTTGGACCAAATCTGATTTCCTGGTGTGCTAGAAAACAAGCTACAGTTTCAAGATCTAGCACAGGAGCTGAATATAAAGCACTAGGTGATGCCACAGCTGAATTGATTTGGGTTGAAGCCTTACTTCAGGAACTTGTTCAACTTAAGGTAAAGCCATGTCTATGGTGTGATAATTTAGGAGCTACATATCTGTCAGCAAACCCTGTGTTTCATGCAAGAACCAAACATATTGAGATAGACTATCATTTTGTTCGAGAAAGAGTGACAAATAAGTTGTTAGAGATCAAGTTCATATCAAGTAAAGATCAAGTTGCAGATGGTTTCACAAAGGCCTTGGCAGTCAAAGAATTGAATGAGTTTAAGCGTAATCTTAACCTTTCAGAAGGTTATGATTAAGGGAGGCTGTTAGCAAGATAAATGTGCACGTATTGGTTGTAACCAAAATATGGAGTAGTACTCCACCTTTGGATAGAGATAGATCTTGTTATGATCTTTTGAGATCACTACCGTCTCTCCCTCCCTGTCGTACGGTATTCAATCTTGTAACAACTTTGTGATTCTATTTAACACGAACCCGTGGTCCTCAACAGGACACACGTTTCCAGCCAGATACATCTAAACTAATAACCAGTACAATCTCCACCGAGAAAGGTCATGAACATAGGTCAGTGCACCAACTATATGATTCTGTTGCTCCCTTTTAGCATAAAATCCCTACGACCATTGTGTAAGGGGTTTCTATCTAACTATTTGTATGTGAACTTGATTTTGCAATCCAATCAAGAAGAATAGATAAAAAAAATAATATGGCTGCATTGCTTTTGGAAAAACCAAATATGGTTATGTATACTTACTGGAATCTTCAAAGCTTATAGAGTTGTTGCGCCGGCGAACTCGTTCCCAGCTGCTTATGTACTCAGCAAAAAGGGCCTCCTCCATCTCTGCCCCTTCCATCATCATTTCATCCATCCCATCATCCTTTTCAATCCGCTGCAATCTCTCGGCAAACTCAGGTACCCATGTACATAGCCAATCAATGTCTTGGGAACACAATTGCAGTGCGGACACATGGTCCGCCAACATGTTATGGGTAAGCATTGATGTGGCTAAGAATGTTGCATCTGTTGAAACTAGCTGAAGCTGACGCACGTGGTCCCACATCTGGTTGAAGAGGAATGAGATCGAACCCAATTCGAAGTTACCCTTCTTTGGCTCCTCCATCGATCTGGCTTCCGACTTGTAGACACTTAGTAGCATTTTCTTGAACTTATCACCAATCTCGCTATCAGCCCGTGCCTGGTGCAGCAGCAATAATTCGACGGGTTCCCCCATAGTGCTTTTCTCCAACTCCAAAAACGTCCTGTCAATCAGGCTCTAGGTCTCTTCTCGCCTCCCTTTAAAGCCGATCGACCGCTTCCCTTCATGTGCCTCCTTCGGTTCGAACTCCGCCGATTCGAGCTCACGGTTTCCCTTGGTCAACGCGCGCAACTTCACATTGGTATCGATATCGGCCAGGTCGAACACACCCTTCAACAACTCCAGTATGCCAATTTTCAAATTGGCAGCATGACCCAGATCCTCCAGGGGAGGAGGATCGCACATCAGAATTCTCCTAAATCGAGCCTCGACCCGGTTGAGAACCTCCTGCATGAGGACCGCGGCATCATAGAGCTCCGTCACCATCGCACAGTCCTCACCGCCCTTTCTTCTCACCGCCATCGCACAGTCGAAATAAGTCTAGATAACCCCCATAAGTTTCACAAAAAAGACGCAGCACCCCCTAAATTTAAAGTGGAACACTTAACCCCCTTATATTTTCAAAACCAGGTAAATGACCCCCTCAACCCATTATTAGCTGTTTTGTAGAGCGGTTTTAGTGGTGGACGGTGGTTTTGTTGACCCGTTAATCTCACATTGCTTCTTCTCCGCAATGCGATTGCTCACCTTCTGACGAGTATGACGCTGCAAGGCTGGCTCGAGCTAGTCCGGTGAGACACGCGCATAGCAACAACTAACTCGCTGAGACACACATCTAGCTAAGCAAGCACACAGGTTAATGCATCCATAGTGCTAGCTAGCTAGCTAGCTCGATGCAACACATGCAACTGCAAGGTCTTCTTCGTCACCGACATGGGCACGCTGGGCAAGCTCGTGGGCTACACGGGCGTCGGTCTGCGTTGCCGGGGCTGGCACCTGTCGCTGTCTGCGGCATGCTTAGCGTCCTCCTTGCCAAGATGATGTAGCGGAACCAGTTGAAATTCATGGAGGCACAGGACGAGCGGCGTGGAGGTGAGGTGGCTCGCCGACACGCGCACCAAGAAGGCCTACGACATAGCGCTGTACTGGGTGTCGCTGACAGTCAACTCGAGCGCGATATTGGCATTTGAGTCTACACGCGGACATGGCGACTCTCAGCTGCGACGTTGTGGCATGGACATACGACGCACACGCATCCGGGCAGGCATGGCGGCATGCACATGCTGGCGGCAGAGCGGCTCATCAATCATCATGCCGACACGCACGCACGACCGCGGGAACAGCAACCAAAGATGACCCGTGAATGGAGTTGAGGACAACATCGCGACGGGATTATCATAGGCACACATGCGAGCTCAGGCGAGTTACTGACCTAGGAACACGTGAGGACCACACAAGCGTCCCAGCCGGCGAGGCCCCTCCCCTGTATGCTCTGGCTCTTAGTCGACCTGAGCACCGCCGACTGGAATACTTCCCCTCCACCACGTCAGCAAAACTGGTCTACAAAACAGCTAATAAAGGGTTGAGGGGGTCAATTACCTGGTTTTGGAAAGATGTGGGGGTTAAGTGTTCCACTTTAAACATAGGGGGGCGTTGCGTCCTTTTTGTAAAACTTATGGGGGTTATCTAGACTTCTTTCTCGCACAGTCCTCGCCACCCTTTCTTCTCCCCGCCGCCGCTCTTCTTCGTTTGGGGAAAACGCAAGGATATACCAGCTAGGGTTTCCAAGAATCGGTGCAGACGCACGAGTGCTTATAGTGCATATGTCTCTCAGCCCGGCCCAGTAGATCGAGACGATCAGGCCCAGCAAGGAGCCTAGCGATATTTGTCGATCAAACGCGTAGAAAAATATGGCCATTTCAAATTCCATAAAAATGGTTACGCTTATGAAAAACTAGGCGAATAGGCACGTGTTTTCATCTGTTTTACTGCCATGTTTTTTTAGGGGAAATTAAATATGAAAAATACAGTTTGCTTTGATTGCATCAGCGATTTCTAGCGATGAGTTTCGGAGCCAGACGGCCGTTCTCTCACGAGAACCATGAAAAAAACAAGATCTCGAATAAGAAAACATAAACCAAGAAAACCAAAAGAATGAAGACACTAGTAGAAAAAGAGGCTTCGGTTCGATTTAGAGTCTGACACTAGTCCCGATTTATTACCGGCTAGGACTAGTATGAGCACTAGTCCCGGTTCGTACCGTTTTTCGTGGCCAGGAGACCGAGAAAACTCTAGTCCCGGGTCATTTCGGACCTTTAGTCCCGGATCGTGATACGGTCCGGGACTAAAGGTGTGCATGCGTGGGCAACACCCTTTAGTCCCGGGCCATGATATAGCCCGGGACTAAAGGGGTGATACGGCCCTAGACTAAAGGGGTGTGACGCAGGCAACTTAAAATTGCTATAACTTTTGCGTACGATGTCGAAAAAAAATGTACAACCTATCAAAATGTGTGGAAAAAAAATTGAGTTTGATTTTAACAGCCTTATTTGGATTCCTCACATTTTTAGATTTTTAAAATTATAAATAATGGATTCCTCACATTTTTCTGATTCTTTTACATTTTTAAAATTTGAAAAGGGAAAAAAGTTATTTTTTTTATTTAGCAAGTTTTTATTCCATATTTTGATTCCTCACATTTTTTGATAATACTGAATATATTATTTGTCGAATTTTGATTTACAGATTTAAAGATATTATTTATACCATATTAAATGAATCATGGCAAAAAATGAATAAAATATTATTTTATTTAGTTTTTTACTTTCATTATATTAAAATATTATTATTACTTATTTATTGTTGTTTACTATAATAGACGTTTGTAGTTTCAATAAATAAAGATGTATGACATATTGATATGGGCTAATAGGATTGATATGATAGTGTTGACAACAAGGTACAAAAGGCTTCGCGCAAAGACATCCGGATGGAACAGAGAAGTTAAGCGTGCTGAGGGTGGAGTAGTGCTAGGATGGGTGACCGAATAGGAAGTTTGACCACAAGTGTAATTTGACCTAAGATTAAATATACTTAGTGCTAAAAATGTTCCAAGTGAGACGATTACGAGTCAAACAATTCAAAAGTTCGAAAAAAATAAAAAAAATTCGAAAAAAAAAATTAAAAAAAAACTTTAGTCCAGGGCCGTATTACGACCCGGGACTAAAGGTCTTTCATCCCCTGTAGCAAAAAACGCCCATGCGATGGCCCTCTAGTCCCGGGTTGTAACAAACCGGGACTAGAAATAGGGGCCTTTAGTCCCGATTTCGCAGTCCCGGGTGCAAAACCAGGACTAAAGGCCCTTGCAAACCGGGACTAGAAGCCCTTTTTCCAGTAGTGAGACTATCTTTTTTTGTCGTTCTTTGAACTCTTCTTAGCGCAGCATTGGCACCATTGGCATCACGGCTAATTTTTAGAAGGACGTGGCTAGGGAGCCCTCGGGGCCAGTTAGTCCAAACCGGCCCTCACCCTGAAAAAGGAAAGTTGACCCCGCACGACCAAGAAACCCGTCCAAAAATTCACCCACGCTACCCATTGCAATGAAGTACTGAACCCAAACTTCCCTAGCGTGAAGCCTGTGTCCCGCTTCTCCTGTGTACCGCTTCTCCACTGTTACCCCAGATATCCTTCCTCTGGATCTCCTGTTGCAAGTAATAGGCTTCAGGGTATTCTTCCTCTCTAGGTAAACAAAAACAGTACTTTTGATGTAGATTACTCCTTGCTAGAACTAGATCATGCAAGAAGCCCAAAGAGATCCCCGAGCCAAATTTAGTGCAGTTTTTTGCAGCAACTTAATCCTCAAACTATGATACCAAGCAAAGCAAAGTTCTTGAGGACCTCCACAATAATAGCAGGATTCATAGAGCAGCTACAAGTACCAAACTTGAATCTATTATGTACATCAACTTAATTGCATTGTGGATACAACTAGGGAGGCATGCCTGGGACAAAAATTGCAGACAAAGGAGATATTAACCCCATAAAAACAGTTCTTCTTCCATACAAAGTACAACTAGTTTCAGACACAAAAAAGTTATAGACACTGGTTAATTGGGTTGTAGGAACCATTCTAGTAACAAAAGATAACATTATGTAGAAAAAGACTAGGCACAACATTATGTTCCCTATATTGAGTTTTCTATTCAAGATATGCATGTAGAAAGAAGGCACTGATTAGAGCAACATTGGTTTACCGAACAGTGTCACCTAGTAGTTTAACGAACACCAAAACATCTCTATAATCTTCAAAGATAAACTAGTAGATGCAAAAGGTAGGTCGTATTTTCTATTCACTTTGTACATAGTGTTGTAGCATCGATACATGGATAACTTTCCATTGTTTGATCAAAGCTGACACCCCCATGCACTGGTTCTCATCGCAACAATCTGGAAAAATGCAACCATATCAGAAAATAGTACTATTAAGAAATTATGACTTGTGCATGAAAAATGAATAAGTTACTCTTCAATAAATTGCATTAGTTGAGTTTGCGAAAAATGTATGACATTCCTAAAACAATTTCTCAGTTTCATATGTCAGGTTTGGATATAAATGCTTCCCCTGTTGAAGATGTCGATGTCAATGACATGGAGCCTCAGTTTTGCACTCAAGTGCCCAACCAAGGTTGTGGGAAAATCTCCAGACCTAGAGTTTCGTGAACAAGAAGAGGTGTGTGGTGGTTCCGACGGCTACAGTAGCAGGGGACCGAAACATAATGCAACCACAACACCCACTACTGGCAACCATATCCTTCCTACGACTACTGTTCCTATAGAATCAACTTCTAACACTAACTTGGAAGAAGGTGGTGCTGCTAACAAAGTTGGCATGAACAAAGAAGTTACATTTAATCCACTAGAACCGTTTTTCGGTATGTGATTCAACTCTATTGTAAGTGCAAGAGAACATTATAATGCTTATGCTCTCAAGCTAGGTTTCTCTATGAAATCTAATACATCAAAGAGAAAATGCATATAAATGAACTTAGTTGTGGAAGATGTTAGCCCACTTTAGTTAGACGATGACAATGTCGAAGGTGAAGACGGTGGGCCATCGAAACAAAATAGTAGTAGCAAGTTTGGAATATTCAGTACACAATTTAAGCCAGTTGAACAAAACAACTTAATTAAATCAGAAGGCAACTTAAGAAACTAAACTATTAAGATAAAAAGTTTATCTAAAGCATGTTAGGCAAGGAAACTTAAGTATATGTCCTACCCAACTTGAGCATGATGAACAAACTTAATGAAGTCAGAATACAACTTAGCATTTTGGTGCTTAAAATAACTAGAAGATAAAATAAACCAAAAACTCTTGACAAAAGCAACTTAATTGAATTTATAATTAGCTTAATCATGTTGAAGAAAAAACTTAACCATGATAAACAAACAACTTAATCAAATCAGTATCAAACCGAGCTATTAGAAGCAACTTAGTTGAATTTAGAACCAACTTAACCATGTTGGAAAACAACTTAACCACGACGAAGAAACAACTTAATCAAATCAATATCAAACTTAACCATTAAAAATCAACTTAGTTGAATTTAGAGCCAACATAGCCATGTTAAAGAAACAACTTAACCATGATGAAGAAACAACTTAATCAAATCAGTATCAAGCTTAACTATTAAAAGCAACTTAGTTGAATTCAGAACCAACTTAACCATGTTGAAGAAAAAACTTAACCATGATGAACAAACAACTTAGCCATGATGCAAAAGCGCAACTTAATATCGGTTGTGAAACATAATTAACTTCTGCAAAAAAGCAAACTTAATAGGAGAGATGTGGTTAACAATATCTAGTTACCCACGGGGAGGCAACTTAACATCAGTCGGTAGGCAATTTAATTGATATATGCAAGCAATATTTTTAAGAAAAATATTGTTCAAATAGATACCCATAGGGAGGCAACTTATCATTGAAAAATTTGCACCGTTAGGCAACTTTAAAAGGTTCAACAACACCATTTTCTGCACAAAAAACATTCCTTAATCTGATGTTGCAATGGATCAATATTTCATCCAACATGTGATAAAAACTAGGAAGGTGCGTATAATAATAGATAGTACAGCTAACCTAGCATCAAAGTTTTAGCAACTTAACTTAGCATGTAGGTTAGGCAAAGTTATCAGGAAAACTCTATAAGATATGATCCAACAATTTTAAACATGGTTAAAAACCAACAAGTATTATACTGATTACTGATATGACAGAGGAAAACTTATAAACTAGTTTAATTGGCAACCTTTTGAAGACGTCGCGACCATCATATACATGAGACAAAAACATTAGCAAATCAACTTAGTGGATGTATAAAAGAAACAAAGTATTGTATGATAAAGCAACTTAGCAAGAAAATATTCTCAATGAATTGACATTATGTGAAAACAACTTAGCACATGAGAGAAGCAACAAAACATTGTATGGTAAAACAAGTTAGCAAAAGAACACACTCCTTGTTCTAGTTGAATCTAGGCCTCGTACTTGAGCCGCCATGGACATGGAATGAGGGTGGATGTGAGTTGGTTCGCTTCAGTAATCATCCATGCACACAAAGATTGCTTGTAGAACTACTTTCTTATGTGATGAAAATCACTATCCAAACTCAGAAACATTGTTTGTAAAACAACTTGGTTAGATGGTGCAAACAACATAAGCATGTTGATAGAAGCAACTTAATTAAATACCTATGCAACCTAGGACAATTGGTTGTAAAATAACTTGTTGGTTACATGATAAAACAACTTAGGCATGTTTAACAAACCTATATCCAAAAACCAAATAGATAATCTGGTAACCACAACTTAGCGCATGACAAACTACAACTTACCAACACCCAAAAAGTAACTAGATGATATATGAATTATAAAACTTAGTTAGATTGACAATCTCGTGAATGTGCAAATAACAAACAAAGCCCCCTAGAAGTAGAGGTGATCCTACTACAGAGTAAACAACAACATAGTGGAACCAAAAACAGCAACTTAGTTACACTCGAAAAAGCAACTAAGCAATCAGGTAACTACAACTTAGTTAAACACACAAACCTAGGTGCCTACAAACACATAAAGAACAACACCTATGTACTTGGATTATTCTAGAAAACTACACGGTGATCTTAAAACCAAGCAACTAAAGTGGCAGGGAATCTGCACTTACCTCGGCCATAATGCACCATAGCATGCAACTTACGAACAAACGTGCAACAACTTAATAATGAAAAAAAACTTAAAAGACCCTCAAAAAATTGGCTACACATGGAACAAAGAACATACAAACTAGCATAGATATACCACTTGATAAGGAACTCTAAGTGACTTAATATTGATGCTATGAACCTAACAGACTGGTTGCCCTGATCATATGGGTACATAACAAAAACACTAGATTTTCTCGTACTCAACATTGATGCTAAGCAACATACAAAATGGTACTGATTGCAATCTGAAAGCAACTTAACTACGGCGTTAAGACAACTTAATTGTAAAAAAGGAGAGTTAATCAAAGCAAAAAATATTCCCCTCGCAAAAAAACGAAATACAACTTAGGCTAATCTGTCTAACCAACTTAGTTATGTGCTGAAAGCAACGTAACTACGGTGACAAAACAACTTAATTGGGAAAAAGAGATAGTGAATCAAAGCAAAAACAATTTCACCCCACAAAAAAATATAATGCAATTTAGGGTGGGTAATCAACTTAGCTTTATGTTGAAAGCAACTTAACTAGGTGAAAAGACAACTTAGTTAGGAAAAATGGACAGTGAAACAAACCCAAATACCCCCCTTTTCCTGACAAAAACAAGAATGCAACTTAGGCCAATCTGGCTAATCAACTTAGTTATATGCTGAAAGCAACATAAATACAGTGACAAAACAACTTAATTGAGAAAAGGGATAGTGAATCAAAGGAAAAAATTCACCCCCCAAAAAAATAGAATGCAACTTAGGGTGGGTAATCAACTTAGTTTTATGTTGAAAGCAACTTAACTAGGTGAAAAGACAACTTAGTTAGGAAAAAGGGACAGTGAAACAAACCAATCCACCCCCCTTTCGTGACAAAACCAATTCCCCTTCCCACGGCAAAAAAAATAGAATGCAACTTAGGCTAATTAATTTAGTTCTATGATGAAAGCAACTTAATAGGTACAGCTAGGAAATATTGTCCCTCTGCAACATTACAAAACAGAAGCACATACCTTACATGCCAAAATATTGAGGAACAAAAAGAAGGCAGTTCTAATATACTGAAACAGCCATTTTTAGTTGTAGAAGATGTTCGCATATATATATATATATAAATCCTCCTTTTATATATATGGGTGAGATCTTTTCAGTAGTGAAACAAAAAAGCAAGGTACTATGGTTGCAAAAACTTGCAACAGGAGTTAAAAATAACAGTGACAATGAATTTATATTGTTAAAAAAGTTTTGACTGGACTGTCCTAAAGTATACTTAATAGACCAATATTTGCTACAACTCACGAATAACAGCGGAAGTGCTTTACTTTGCTCAACACTGACTAATTACTGCAATGCCTTATCAGCGTGCTCCTTTATAATCAAAACAGAGTGCTCATTTCACCCATGTTTCAATTTCAATGCTTCTTATAGGAACACGCAATCAAATTAAAGACCGTAAAAGAAGCACTCACTGTCACTTGCTTAAAAACGTGATGCACTGGCACCCCTTACGCATGAAGGTAGCTTCCTCCCTGACATAAGAGGCACAACATCTGTCAGAAATAATATCTTCCACGCTCATTTTATCATCAACAAAATTGAATTTGCCCATCAAGTGTAACATGAGGACACGCTAACAAACAAGTAATCTTGCTACATAAGCAACTGCATGTTATCAAGTAATAGACACAATGCCAACACCGTGCTTAGCTTCTTATGCAAAGTTTGTAATTGGTGTTAATGGAGTCGGCTTATGGAAGAAATTCTTACCTCGGTGGGAGAGAAGAACGCAACAGCATAAGGGTCAGCAGATCATGCAGGATGCAACAACACTAGAGCTCTAAATAATGAAGCAACCGACAAATCAATTACGGCAACTTGATCTGTGCGTCCTTGATGCCATCACCAGCGAAGCTGACCTGGTCGAGGTTGTGGGTATGGCTGTATACCATGTTGCGCTGCTCCTTGTAAATGCGCTTGTGCTTGAGGGGCCTGCCCTCAAGCGAGCACTTATCTCCCGTCGCCGAGCCCACGCCATCGCCCCCGCGTGTGACATACTAGGTCTTCAAATCCCCTGCTGCTCCTCGCCTCCTGCTAAGGTTTCACGCATCCTGCGGAGGGGCTTGCGCTTTCCGGCGAGGCTAGGGTGGCGGCGCTCGGACGAAATTGATCGAGGGGAAGAGAAAGGGGATCGGCCACGTGTGGGTGGGAGGCGTCGAGGACTAAGGTGCGCGAGAGTGAGGGGCTGCAGGAGCGGAGGAGGGCCCTAGGTGGGGGACGCGGCGGAGTTGGGGAAGACGGTCCGGCGGCCGCGCACGTGGAGGCCGGCGGCAGAGGGGATGGTCGTGGTGTTTTAATCGGGAGAGAGCTCGGGAGGATGACGAAAATGGGGGAGTACAGGAGTCAAGCCACCGCTGTCACTTTCCAAATCGCTGTCGGGACGATAATTGTCGCTGGCCTTCATCACGCTCCATCGGACGGACTAGAATTGAGGGCTTCGGGAAGCAAACGAGCCCCCGGACACTTTTTAGCACTTGGGTTTTTAGAACTACTACTATATCTTTTCCCCTAATTCTCTCACGAATCACATTTCACATTTATCAGCATAGCATAGCGGAACAGGTCCGGTTGTCCTTCTGTGACGAGCTTTATTGCTTCTGCGTTGTCTAAACACAAGGGTGATAGTTTCCGTCATCTAGTTCAGAGCCAACCCCAACCCTTCCTCCATGGCGGCAAGTTCTGCATCAAGGGCGTCAGCGCAAGATCTCAACTACCGGCAAGCTGCAAAAACAACCTAGCCATACGAGTCCCTTAGGATCATTCCTACCCCAGCCCTATCGTCCTGCGAATAGGCCCCGTCCACATTCAGTTTGGTTGTGCCAACATCAGGCGGCCTTCACTCCGGTGGTCGCTCGTGAGCCCGGTTTTTCTTTTTGCTGAAGCCGCGAACACGGTCCACGGTTTCCTTGCCCTTTTCAATATCAATTACACTATTTTTCTCAATCAATGTTAGAGACTGCACGATAACTTTCCAGGAAACATTTCGACATATCTACCGGTGTTGGCCGTTTCTGGTGTGTGAGCTCATTGTGTACATACCAGACTCGCCATAGGAGCATCAGGAAGGGCACTCTTTGTGTAGCTTCTGAGTACTTGAGTGCATGCGGGAACCAGTCAGGGTTATGCTCAAAAAGCAATTCATCAGGCGGCAAGTCCTAGCTTTCACGCATGGCCTCTCATGTGGCATTCCATCTGTATCTGTAATGCTACTTGAATAATAATAAAATGTTACTTTTCACATGTCATTTATTGCATCATCATTATATCATGCTCATGTCACCATGCATTTGAGTATCATATAAAACCCATTTTCATCTGGTTCTTATCTCATATGCATTTATATTGTATTACATGTATTTGCCTCTTGATATATTGTATTTGCTTGTTGATAAAATGCTTAATGACCAAGTTGAGTTGTTGGCATATCTCTTCCAACTCCATCATCTTCCTTTGTCATCACCTTATAATTTCACCATCCAACTATATGTGAGCCTTGGCCTTTTTATTGATCTTTACATCTAGCTCATGTGTGTTGGGATGGATCCACTTCTTTCTACGTGCTTCCATATATTGTTCATGTTGTTGTCATAATATCAAATATATGGAGCCACATGGCCACCTTTGCATTGCTATGTGAGTGGAAATGTTTTCCAATCTTTCATATGGCTTGTATTTGAGAATGTGATCATGCATGAATATATTTTTGGGCTATATGATCACCTAGTGGGACACCCACACTAGCATGTCCAAATTATATTCATAAATGACTATATTTCTTACACTCCATATGGACAACAAGCTTTCATTTCTTTGGCATGGCTTTATTCAAATTTGAATGCATACATGGATGCACATATGCCCATATGTAATTATGTTGTTTTCCCAACTAAAATGTGGCATTTATTACACATGCATGGCCCATGCAATCCTCACCACCTTCCATCTCTTGGGATTCATTTAATTGGAGCAAGCTTGATGATTTAAATTCCTGCAAGATGTTTCAAATTCAAATAAATACAAGGTCCTTTTGCACTCCCTTCCCCTCCTTTGAGTTCCAACTCTTCATGAGTTCATGCATGCAAGCTTCCTTTCTCTCATGTTATATCCCTAGTTGATCCCTTGCTTTGGATTTGAATGGTTATGAATTGGTTTAAATTCAAACCTAAGTAAATAACTTAAATTTGCTTTGATCTAATCTACCCCTTCCCATCTAGGTACGCTGAGCGAAGGAGCACTTAGACCTTTTGATACGCCACTGATACAATTGCAGCAACTTCAAGACTTCTGTGAAATGTGCCAAAGTGTCTCAGATTCCGGAGTCCAAATAAAAGGCACATTATTGCGAAGCATATTAGTGAGTGGTTTAGACAGAACTCCAAAATGTCGAACAAACTTCCGATAGTATATCTAGATATACCAAGAAAGCCCTGAAGTTCTTTGACATTGGTTGGCCTCCTTCACATCCATAATTTGCATTTTTGATTCATTGGTAGAAACGCCTTGTTGACTGATGACATGCCCCAGATAACCTACTTGCTCAACCCACCTATCTACCCCTCTAAGTCGCGGTCACCACATGGCATGTGGCCACATCCTCCTTTCCCTCTCCCTTGCTTTCTTGCTTTGCAAGAAGAAAACCACCACCCACGAGCTTCCCTCCCTCGACAACCACTCCTTTTACCTCTCTTGGCATCAAGACAAAGAAGAGGGAGAAAGAAAATCCTAGCCCGGGCATCTTCCCCTCTCTTTTTCTCTACCTTTTACATAAAGTTAGCCCCATGTGCCTCTGCCCTCTTCCTCTTATCACCAACCAGCCCCAGGAAGAATCCCAATCCGTACATCCACCACTTCCTCCCTCCATCAACTATGGACATGCCCTACTTCTTTTCCACCTAAACCCTAGTCTCTGACTAGGTTACCTCTGGCGTCGGGGAGCATGAGAAGGGAGCGTAGGCGTTGGGGAAGATCGCTGGGAGCACTGCCGATGCTGTGTACACGGAGAAGAATAGGCCGCCGCACCGGAACCACTTCGTCGCCACCGTTCCCGAACCCGCTGCAAGCTCGTGCCACCAAGCTCCATCGCTGATCCATGCAGCCTCTCTACCTCCAGCTTCTCGGATAACTCTAGGTAAGCCCTTGCTTCCTCCTAGACATGACCTCCCTCCCTCTCGTCCCACGTAGCGTTGCCGCCCTCCGATGAGCGCTCTGCATGCGCGTTCGCCGCCGCGGTCTCCGCCAGTAGTAGAAGCAGCAGACACATCGCGCATTTTCCCATCTCTGTTCCTTGCCATACTCCGCCCTCAGCAGCCCTCCTTAGGCCTTGTGTTTTGAGAAAAAATTGTAGATCTACGAACCCTCTCCAGTTTTCATTTTTGCACCGCCGCTTTTTGTCCATCCATTGCATCGCCAACCTTGCCGGAAGTAGTTGTCGTCGCCTGTCACATCCCAAAATTTTCCAAATTTTGTAATGTGAAAAATAAATAAACAAAATAAATAATTATTAAAATTTAGGGTGAAAAGAAACTTTTTGTTTCTAAATGGAAACTTAAAATCCCATCTTGAACAAACTTTGGTTAATGTTTGAATCCAACTAAATTCAAATCAAGTGAAATGCATTCTACATAAATGCATCTTGAAATTTAAACACTTGGAAAATAAACCAAAACCCTAAAACCCTAATGGAAGAAAAACATTTCCAAGATATCTCTAAGCCTATGGATTTGACCCACATAGAAATTGGTCAAACAAGCATTTCAAAATGATCAAGAATGACAAATAGAAATATTATAAAACCATAGAAATTGGTTTCACTTAATTTGGAATCATAGATAAAATCTTATGAATTTAGTAAGATGAGGAAATTGATTTTCCAAAGCTAATAAAGCACTTATATAAAATCCCTACTAATTTGTGAGCAATTAATCCTAAAGAGATATAAAATGATAAACAAATATTAAATAAAATTATAAAAGTTGGAATCACCATTTTTGGATCTTTAACTAAAAAGATATGGTTTTCATAAGCAAAGGAAGAAAATATTAAATAAGGACTATTTTAAGAGACAAATTAAATTTGGCCAAACAAATAAAATAAAATGTTTTGTTTAATAAAAAGAGTAAAAGATTATTTGAATAAAATCATGAGGATTTATTAATATCCAATTTTATTTAAGTAGAGGCATTTTCCAATTTAAATAAACATTAAAACATATTAAAGTGTTTTAAAATAATATTTCAAAGTGAAATTATTTTGTATAAATAAAGCCTACTGAAAAAGGTTTGGTAAAATTGGAATTCAAATAGAGTTTTAAAAACATAATTAAATCCTATTTGAAATAAAAAAACAAATATCTATTTTTAAATTTAATAATAGACCCTAAAAGAATAAAAGATTTATTCTAAAAAGGACTTTGAAATATGTTATTAAACAGTATTAAAATATATTCAAGGTTTGGCAAAAGTTTGAATTCAATTAGTGTTTGAATTATTTAAATAAAAATCAAAACAGAATAATAAAAAAATGGAAAAATAAAAATGAATCAGAACAAAAAAAAATAAAGGAGCCAGCCCAGCCCACTGGACCAGCTAGCCCATCTCCCCCCTCGCAGAAGAAACGTTTCGCACCAACAGTTGAACCCACAGTGTCCCTGACAACTTGACCCCACCTTCTCCCTCTCTCTCTCTCTCGCTGACTAGCCAGCCCCACACGTCAGTCATCGTTTCCACCCCCAGCGACTAGTTCTTCCTCTCTCCCTCCCATTTCTGGCTTGATTTCGCGGCTTCAATCCGCATTAACGCATAGGTCGTTACCCACCGTGATCACGCCCTGCTAGACGCCTCCCTCCCCTCTTCTTTTCCCCCAGGAGCCACACTTCGAGAGCCCCAGGTTGCCCCTAATTCTTGCTCAAACTCTCACTGCCTCCGGCAAGCTCCGGTGAAGATTCCGGCGAGCTCGACCCTCCCCTTACCCCCTACTGCACGCAGGCTCACTCCCCATCAACGAGCGCATCTGCCCATAGCCCTAGCTTGCCCGCGCGCTCCCAGAGACTTGACAACAACGACACCTTCTCACCACCGTCGACTACTTCAACTCCGGCGAGAGGTTGCCGATGATTCATCGCGCACTGGCCCTTTGGTAGGTTCCCTCGCAACCTCTGCAACCGTGCGCATCTCCTTGACCTTCTGCCTTGCTTTCTTACACCCCAGGAGCTCGCCCCCGACGATGACAGTACATGACCCGACACCGACGCTAGCTCCGGTGAGGAATCGCCATCGGCTCCGTGCGCCCCTGTCCCTCCTGTGGCCACCTCGAGCATCATCGTGACCTTGCAAACCCGGTGAGACCTCCCACTCCTCCTATCGCTTCCTAGATTCACCGTGCCACCGTCGCTTGAGCGCCGCCGCTGGTTCTTGGTCGATGCGTTGAAGACCGTCGAATCTAGATCGTAAGGATGCAATAAATTGACTCAACGAAGGGGTACGAGCTAATCTGCACCGTTCAATCTCACTTAGATCCAACGCACCCCGTAACACAATCCAACCGAAGTGGTACAGACCAATAGAATTAAGCCACGTGGCCCAGTCTGTTTTATAAAAACCAGAATTGATCTATTAGATGTTTAAATTTGTAAAATTCATAACTTTTGATCCACACGTCCAAATTTTGCAAATTTTATATTAATGGAATCAGCAGAACAAACCCTATCCAATCATGTACTTTGTTTAGTGAATTGCTTCTGTAAACTTAGTTGTTTTTGCAGAAACTTGTGTAGGCATAATTTGGATATAAAATTTATTCTAGAAATGTTATTAGGATAAAAATTTTCGAAAATGGTTTGTTTTGAACCTACTGACCATATAAACCAACTTGTGGAATTAAAAGTGTATTTTTTGAAGCCAAAGAGTAAATATTTGAATGGAAAACATTTCTAGTCAAATAAAAATGTTGTTTATATGTTAAAAATACTTTTTGGAGAAAAACCTTTGGGAAATGATTTAGATTAAACTATCTTACCCTAAACACAAAGTTTCATGATTAAAAAATATATTTTGTGAACCCTATAAAAATAATTACTTTGCCCAAGGCATTTTCAACAACATAAAATATTGATTTGGTATAAAAATGGTTTATAGATAAAATCTTTTGCAAATGGTTTCAATATTAAACACTTGACCTTAAAACAATAACATTTGTGTTAAAAATATATTTGGTAAACACTAGAAATATTCTTTGGATTTAAATCCTTTCTAGCAAAACAAAAATGACTTAAAATGGCCATTTTCACTAACTTGATATCAAATGATTTTGCCACATTTACAAATGACCTTGCCACTTTTATAAATGACCAATAGATATTTTATGATGTCCATAACCTATTATAAACCACTTTTCCAAATAAAACAATCTTTAGCATGCTTGCATGCATTGCTTTGTTTCTATTATTTTATGTGATGTTTGCTTGAATGGTAGATTGAATATTGCTTGCTTGGTTGAATTGTAGTGGAATTTGAAGAGTGTGAATATTGCAAGATCAAGGAGTGAACTTATAATTCTCTACCAAAAAGGCAAGTGATGCTTCATACTTTTGTCCCATTATTTTCACTATGCATTAGTGACATTTCTAAGTAGGACTTGCATGGAATTTTTGCTAAGTATAAACTATGCCATGGGAAATCCTAGTAGATGAAACCTTAGTAGAAATTTCCTAAGTTAAGATTCCTACTACTATCATGCTTAGCTTAGCTAGTAGAAAACAAGAGTGGATTATATTCATGCTATGGAATATTTCTAAGTCAAGGACTTGTGTTTTTGTTGAATAAAACAACTAAGTGAATAAATCACCTGGGTGGAATGGAAAGAATGGTTTGTGTTGAGTGGTTATGCAAGTCCAGTATGCTGGGGAAAACTTGGGCATCACCAAGTCCAGTATACTGGGGAAAACTTGGTATCTCACTTGTGGAATGCCACCCAGGAACAAAGAGATTTGAGATGTCAAATGTTGAGAAGCTTCAAGTGCAGCCACATGGCATTATGGGCTCTGCCTGGATCATATAGGTGGCAAGAACTTAGCCAAATGGACAGTTGGTGGTAGGGGATGATAGGTTGGAACGCGTCCATTCTGGTCTAAGGGAAGGCTTCTGAAAGATCTTGTCTTGGTGAAACCAAGTCTTGTGGGGAAAGTACACCACCTCTGCAGAGTGTAAAATATAAGTACTTAGCCATGTCCCTAGAAAAGGACAATTTGAGCATCAAAACATGGAAACTATCAAGAATCTCCTCATCCCAATTTCTAAGTTAAAAACTTGTGGTTAAAAAAGGGTGAAGGTTCACCAATTTCTATTGGTGGTTCCTTGGGTGATTTTTGTCAAACAAAAACTTAGTGTTTTCAAATGATGAGGAAAATCTATTTTGAGCAAAGCAAGCCTAAGCTCCACTTAGCCAAATGCATAAAGATGATAGACTCCACTATACTACCATAGTATCACTTGCCAATACAATTCAAATGTATTGACCCTTGTGGCTGTAACTTATTATGTTGCAGGTTTGTTTGATGTTAGTGAAGTGTGTTAATTAGGATTACAAGTCTACAACCAACATGATTGCCTGTGGCACATTGAAGATGAAGGACTCCATGTTATATAGTTATTTCTGCCGCATTGTAATGAGATAGCCAATTGAGCTATGTAAGATGTAATGAATTATTTTATTCCTGATTATAAAGTTGTATTATGACCTTTGTTTCTTGATATTACATCTTAATTGTGGATGCTGGCTATTGATCTAGGGACTAGCATTGTAAACACAGGGATATCTGCCTTATTAAAGGTTGGGACCTCTACATCGCCTTTCTCGGTCGAGATACAGAGAACGCGCTACGAGATTCAGTTAGCCACGCCGTTGATTTTGTAGAAAAGCCCCCGCGTTTCTTTTTCCTGAACCCTCGGTCCACTCAGCGACCCCACTATCAGCCTCACTAACTTCCATCGTCCAGGCTTTTTTTTGAAAAGGTAACCAAGCTTTGACAATATCAACCCGCAGTCCTTTGGACCGCCCACGTGTTGCCTCCCAGCTGGACAACACGCGCATGGACCCGCAGTACCCCTTGGCCCACTTGTCTGTATCTGTGGCTAGTGTAGCACCTCGAGAGAACCATTACTAGAAAATTCGGCTGCTGATTTTATCTTTGTGCATTATCACATCATAATGCATACTTTGCCTCGAAACTATTTTGTAAAATCCTATATTGTTTTCTAGATTACCTCTCCTTTTCTATTCAAATTATATTTTTTTGCTATTTTTAAAAAGTGTAAAGCTATTGACACAATGATTTAAAAAAACAAAAGAAACAAAACAAAATGTTTTATATAAATAATAATATAAAAAACACCTAGACCTAAAACCGGCCCGGCCCACACGGCCCAGCCGGCTGGACCAACCAAACCCTAACCTAGTCCCAACGTGGAAACCCTAACCCCCACAATCTTCCACCCCGCCGTCGCCACTTCCCACTCACCTGCCCGTCGCGATAGCACACAACGCGCGCGCACACACGCCTAAGTGCAACGCACGCAGGCACACCAAACACACATGCACCCAGTCAGACCTGACCCGAAGACCACCACGATTACCGCGAACCCGCCCGCACCTCGTGCGAGAGCCTCGGCCCCACTTCGCTCATGTCTCCCTCACCTCACGCGAGCCGGCTTACCCACCTCCCGCACGCGTCCTCGACGACGTCCACCTCGGGTCTCCGCTGCCACCCTCCTTTGCTTTGCCTTCCTCTGGCCATCGGCGCGCACCTCCGTCGGCCACTAGTAGCTCTGCCGCCACGACCCTCTTCTCCTCCCCCTCGTCTTTTTCCGCCGCTCGTCCCCGCGAGCTCCCCGGCCGCATATCTCCGCAGATGCTTACCTGTTGAGACCGGAGCTGGAGACCGTCTAACCCTCTCCCCAACCGCACAACATCCCACCAGCCACCCTGTGTCGCCCTTCCCCCCGGCAGGAGCACTACCCGTCGGCGCCCCTTTGCGGCCGCCCGTCGAGCTCCCCACGGCCCCAAGCGCCTCCCCTGCCTCCCCTGTAGCGGACGCTGGCCTCCTCCGCCGCCCGGCCTCCCTCGTCCCGCGTCGAGCGCCGTCTCTGTCCCGTGTTCTCGCGCCATCACTCGTGCCCGCCATTGCCGGATGCGCACCACCCTCTCTGCTCGGAGCCTCCCTCGTCGGTCCTCGCGCGCCAGGAGCTCCGTGTCCTACATCTCTGGCCGCTGCGCGCTCGTCTCCTATGCGATCGTGTTGGCGCATGCCCTTGGCGTTCCTCTATTTTGGCAGCATAACAGTAACCATAACTTCATCACTTGTGTGCTTTGATGTATCTGTAATCCATCGTGCTTATGCCTAGTTCACCATGTTCTCAGCATGTGTGTTGTCTCTGCCGCTTTGTCTCAAGATCTTGGGCGCTACAAGTTAGCGATGTGGTTGAGACCCTCCTGTCTACAAGAATGTCCACTCAGACTACTACCTCGTTGGTGCAAGGCTCTCGCCAAGATCGACCTCAAACCCGACGCCGTGCCAAGTTATCCTTCTCGGATTCGACGATTGAGACCGTTTCTGGAGCCGAAGACCGAACCCCTCGGCACGACATGATCTTCCTCACGGATGAGACAAGATCCCCTTCACGTACCGAAGACCGATCCTGGCGCCCGAACCCCTCCGAGCCCCCAAGATCTTCGGACCTTGATGGGTGATCCCCTTTTCCGAGCCCTATTTTATAAAATGTTATATAAACTTGTTGTATGTTAAATTGTTCATGATTGCACACATGCTTTTTCATTTGTGGGCATTATGCCGATTCACCTCATAATTAAGTATGGAGACCATATGCGGGCTTTTCTAGTCTTATAATGACTCCATTTAAATTTGTATAGCAAACTGATGGCTCATATACGTAGAGCTCGTTGGGAACCCCAAGAGGAAGGTGTGATGAGCATATCACAAGCATGTACAAGTCATGATACGTAGATACGTAGAGAATATACAAGTCATGATGATTCCTATGAGATTCATTTGGGCATTACAACATAATACATAGACCGTAATACAACTGCATCTATGACTAATAATCCACATTCAGGTTATCATCCGAACCCTTTCCAGTATTAAGTTGCAAGCAACAGCTAATTGCATTAAGCAAAGTGTGTAAAGTAAATAAAAAAATTGTCCTTGGGAAAAGGATTGTTGTTTTCTCCCTAGTAGCAACAACATATCTACAACCTTAGAGATTTCCGTCACTTTCTCAGATTACTAGAGGCATGAACCTACTATCGATCATAAATACCCTCTCTTGGAGTTACAAGCAACTACTCGGCCAATGCATCACTAGTAACGGAGAGCATGCAAGATCACAAATATCACAGACATGATATAATCAATAATCAATCTTGAACATAGTACTCAATATCCATCGGATCCCAACAAACACAACATGTAGGATTACATAAATAGATGATCTTGATCATGAATGGAGCTCACAAGATCTAAAACATGATAGCACAAAGGAGGATAAACAACCATATAACTACTGCTATGGACCCATAGTCCAAGGGTGAACTACTCACGCATCACTCTGGAGGCAGGCATGGTGATGGAGAAGGCCTCCGGAATGATCTCTCCCCTCTGGCAGGGTGTCGGGAACAGCTTCAGATCCCCCCGATCTAGGAACAATGGTGGCGGCAGCTAGGGACTGTTTTGTGGAAAATTGATCGGGTACTTAGGGTTTCTACATCGGGAGACTTTTATAGGCGAAGGGGCAAGGTCGGTGGGCGCCCGAGGGGTCACACCTAGGGCTAGCGCGCCCCTGGCCGCGCCGCCATAGGGTGTGGCCACTTTGTGGCCCTACTTCGTCTCCCTCCAGACTTCGTGTTCCTTCTGGTAAAATATTGACTTTGGCTTTTGTCCCGTCCAATTCCGAGAATATTTCTTTACTAACTTTTTTGAAACCAAAAATAGCGGAAAACAGGCAACTAGCACTGTGGCATCCTGTTAATAGGTTAGTCCCAGAAAATGTATAAAAATGCCTCAAAGTATAGACAAAACATAAGACAAATGATATAAAACAAGCATGGAGCATAAAAAATTATAGATACGTTTACGACGTATCAAACATCCCCAAGCTTAACTCCTACTCGTCCCCGAGTAGGTAAGTGATAAAAAGAATATTTTTTAGGTGACATGCACCATCACAATCTTGATGAAGGTATTTGTAAAGCATTGATAGTTGGGATTAAAGTACTCTAATCATGAGTATGAAAGATATATTTCTAACAATAAGACATAGCAACTATGTTGTAACATGAAAGGTAACACAAGATCATGAATAACAATGCATTGAAAGACATTTGTTTGTTTCACATATAGAAAACATAGCAAGATTGGTATTCAGCTTGTCCTTCATGGTATAGCAAAACATAAATGCATAGGACACCTTCAAAGTTCATAAGGGTGACTAGATACAAGTAATTTAAGAACAAGCAATATCAAAGTTATGAATCAATCAAAAAAAATTAGGAAAATGCACATTAAACTAAGAATGACAACTATGCTCTTCTAGTTCGTGCATAAAGATAGAAGATGGAGACTCAACATAAAAGTAAAAACGAAAGGCCCTTCACAAAGGGAAGTAGGGATCTCAAGTTTCATAAAGAGCTTCCAAAAACTATGATATTAATTAGCTTTCAGCTCTCATTGCCCCCATTATAGGCATCTTGAAGTGGTTAAGGTTAAAGTGAAACAAATATGAAGTATATGCATGACAGATCATAAGTTGGCAATCTTATGTCCCTTGGGTACGAGGGACGTTCCTCATGCTACTCAACTTTAGCCACAAGCAAGTTCTTGTCATTGTAAGTATATGTGTATCATAGAGAACCGCCAACGGGGTACTCCTTGCCCCATGACACAGGAGCTATCGCATATCAAAATGAAAAGGCAACAGACAATGAGCATCTCAGCAATCTTCTTATTTAATGAGTATGGTGCTTTTTTTTCTTTTTTTCTCTTCTCTTTTTTATTTTTATTTCTGAAGAATGCTTCATAGATTGATCATTATGGTTATGCTGCAAGTTTCCACCATGATTAGGCATGGCTTAGGGTAGCTGCCCAGACATTTCTCTAACATATATATAATACTCCATGAACTTATAGGCTCCCCTTTTATTTCACACTGCCGACATCCATAAACAAAAGATCATGATATCAACTGGATAATATTTACAGGTGTTGAAAGCGTTCCCCATGAAAACATGATTCTGCTAATTCCCAACTTATAAGAGCAAGCATATAAAGCATAGATGACACAATGGTTCAAGTTTATTAGGTGCAAGAAAGTAAAGTGTGCCATCAAGTTCGTGAGAGCTTTAATCACTAGTTTTTCTCATAATAAAAGTTTAATTTGGAAGATAATTAATCACATGAATATACTTGGAATGGTGTAACACACCATGAATAGGAGTTTATAGTGGACTCTTTGGAATAACTTGGTTTCTTGGAAGTTGGATGCACGATTAGAGCTCATACTCAGTACAAGTGGAGGCTAGCAAAAGACTAGGAGCGACCAACTAAGAGAGCAATAATGGCCATAATCATGCAAAGCGACAAAACATTATTAACTAAAGCATAAAGTGATATCACAAGTAAAAAACTAAATGATCATAGAGGCTAAGGTGACTGGTTCATAGTCTTAACATGGTGTAAGCATGTGCCAAGTCAACCCAAATAAAGCATCAAAGGAGAATACCACAATATTATGCTTTTGTATGCTAAAACAACGCATGATTCTTTCAAGGCACATTAAGCAATATCAATTGCTTGATACAAGTCATGCCACAATAATAATGACTAAGCATAAAGTCAAAGCAATATCTAACATGACATGATAAAATCTAAGCTATAGTCAAAACAAGCTTCTTCTTGTACCACTTAAGCATGGAACTTCCTACTCTCTTCCAACACCAATCGACTTATTTGAAACAAATCACAAGGATAGTAACCAATAAATATCAGTGAGCTTGTCTCACAAATCTACAAGTAAGAACTAAAAAGTTCTAAGCAAAAATCACAAGAAAACTAAAGCTAAGCACCGAGCTAGCAAAAGAGAACACTCTCAATACAATAAGAAGGAAAACTAGAGCGTTCTAGATAATGAGGAACGAGGTGTGACCTCTCAAAATAGGAGTATTGGCGTCCAAACAACTTATTGCAGCAAACAAATCAAAAAAAACTAAAGACAAAGGCAAAGACGCTCCAAGAACAACAAATAGTGCATGAAGCAATAAAAATGAAGTGTCTTGAAAGAAGACCTGAGATTTTTGTTTATGAAGAAGGGGATGCCTTGGGCATCCCCAGGATTTGACGCTTGTACATCTTGAATATTTCTTGGGGTGACATAGGTGGCATCCCCAAGCTTGAGCTTTTGTCCATTCTTCATCTCATCACATCATTCTTCCCCTACACTTGAAAATTTCCTTCATACAAAACTTCACACAATCTTCATTAGCAACATAGTGTAATCAAGATAATAGGTATTTGGGTTCAGTTTCAACTCAAGTAAAACTTCCATTAAAACACAAGCTACTGTAGAAACTCCTTTTAAAAGATCAAGTGATCAAAGAGAACTCAAAAAGGAACCGATAAGAGGCAAATGCAAATAATGGCAGAAATCTGTCAAAACACACTAGCAGGTAAAGACCGATTTTTTCAAAAATCTTCCGTTGCTCAATTAGAAAACTGAAAAACTAATGAAAGTTAGATAAAAACCTGGGGCATAAGCACAAAACAATTCAGCTCAATCCGACATATAGGGATTTTTTATGATTTTTACAGTGAAGCACAGAAATCTGTTTTGGGACAGCAAGTTCCCCAAATCTTACCTATCTCTCACTAGAGGTTATTCTTGGCGCAAAAATCACACAAAAAGGATAAGGAGAGGTTATTACAAGGCAATAACTTCCAAGACTCAACAAAAGAAAACTTACTGAAAATAATATTGGGTTGTCTCCCAAGAGTAATTTTCTTTAACGCCTTTAAATTAGGCATAGAAAGCAAGAATCAAGTATTTTAGAATGAAGAAGCATTAAGATCAAATTTTGTTTTAATAGGAGAGTAAAAAGATGGTTTCTCTATTTTTCTAGGGAAGTGTTCTATACCTTTTATGAGTGGGAATTGATATTTAATGGTGCCTTCTTTCATATCAATAATGGCACCAATAGTTCTAAGAAAAGGTCTTCCCAAAATAATAGGACAAGAAGCATTGCATTCAACATGCAAAACATAGAAATCAACGGGGACAAAGGTATTGTTAACCATAATAAAAACATCATGAACTCTCCCCATAAGTTTCTTTTTAGCATTATCATCAAGGTGGACATCCAAATAACAATCTTCCAAAGGTGGCAAATCAAGCATTTCATAAATTTTTCTAGGCATAATAGAGACACTAGCACCAAGATCACATGAAGCTTTGATATAAAAATAATTCACTTTCATATTAATGATGGGTTCCCAACCATCTTCTAATTTCCTAAGAATAGAAGCTTCATGTTTCAATTTTTCTTCTTTAATTTTCGTAAGAGCATTTGTAATATGTTTTGTAAAAGCCAAATTCATGGCACTAGCATTAGGACTTCTAGCAAGATTTTGCAGGAACATAATTACTTCAAAAATATTGCAACCATCAATATCAAAATCAAAATTATCATCCAAGGTAGTAGAATTATTGTTACCCATGTTTCGGAAAATTTCAGCATTCTTATTGGAAAAAGGAATGGGAAATTTAGGTGGTTTGCTAGCATCAACATTGCTGGGGGTAGTAATAGTACAAATTTTAGTCATACTACTATTTCTAGCAATTTCATCTTCTCTCTCCCACCTGCATTCAATTCAGCTAACATTCTAACATTTTCATGAATTCTAACTTGAATGGCATTAGTAGCAGCAAAGGGATTTTCAATAGTTTCTGGTTTAGCAGCCATTTTATTAATCAAAGAAGATTATGCTTCACATAAAGATGAAATATTTTTTTCAGCACTTGAAAGCTTTTCCTCAACAGTTTTATTGAAGGAAATTTTTTTACTAATAAAATCCTTAAGCATGACTTCAAGTTCAGAGGGTGCACTTCTATTACTGTTGTAGGAATTTTCATAAGCATTACCATTATTGGGAGGATATGGCCTATAATTATTATTACCAAAATTATTCCTATAGGCATTGTTGCTAAAATTATTATTTCTAATGTAGTTCACATCAACTTGTTCTTCTTGAGCAACCAAAGAGGCTAAAGGAACATTATTTGGATTAATATGAGCTTTTCCATTAACAAGCATAGACATAATAACATCAATTTTATCACTCAAGGAGGAGGTTTCTTCAACAGAATTTACCTTCTTACCTTGTGGATCTCTCTCACTGTGCCATTCAGAATAATTAACCATCATATTATCAAGGAGCTTTGTTGCAGAACCCAAAGTAATGGTCATAAAGGTTCCTCTAGCAGCAGAATCCAACATATTTCTTGAGGAAAAATTCAGTCCTTCATAAAAGGTTTGGATAATCATCCAAGCAATCAATCCATGAGTGGGGCAATTATTTACCAAAGATTTCATTCTTTCCCAGGCTTGAGCAACATGTTCATTATTAGATTGTTTAAATTTCATTATTTCACTTCTCATAGATATAATCTTAGAATGAGGATAATATTTTCCAATGAAAGCATCTTTGCATTTAATCCAAGAATCAATACTATTTCTAGGCAAAGAAAGCAACCATTCTTTAGCTCTTCCTCTTAATGAGAAAGGAAACAATTTAAGCTTAAGAATATCTCCATCTACATCCTTATATTTTTGCATCTCACAAAGTTCAACAAAATTATTAAGGTGACCAGCAGCATCATCAGTACTAGCACCAGAAAATTGCTCTTTCATAATAAGATTAAGCAAAGCAGGTTTAATTTCAATGAAAGTAGTTTCAGGAACTGGTGGAGCAATAGGTGTGCTCATGAAATTATTGTTGTTTGTGCTAGTGAAATCACACAACTTAGTGTTTACAGGGCTATTCATTTTTGCAAGAGTAAAGACAACCAATAAAAAGATAAACTAAAGTAGGAACTAATTTTTTTTTGTTTTTGATAAAAGAAACAAACCAAAGAAAACTATTTTTTTGTATTTTTGATAAAAAGAAACAAACAAAGCAAAACAAAAACAAAGTAAAGAGATTGGTTGTGAGAGACTCCCCTCGCAAAGATGTCCTTATCTCCCCGGCAACGGCGCCAGAAAAGTCTTTGATGGCTCAGATACGTAGAGCTTGTTGGGAACCCTAAGAGGAAGGTATGATGAGCACAGCAGCAAGTTTTCTCTCAGTTTGGAAACCAAGGTTATCGAACCAGTAGGAGTAAGGAAACAAGTCCAAGGTGTTGCTAGCAACTTGGAATCTGCACAACACAATCACAGAACTTTGCCCCAACTTAGAGTGAGGTTGTCAATCTCACTGGTTTGCTGAAAACAAAGGATTAAACATATAGTGTGGAAGATATTAATGCTTGCAGAAAGTAAATAGTAGAAGGTAAATAGTAGATGGTATATCAATAGTAAAGATTGGACCGGGGTCCACAATTCACTAGAGGTGTTTCTCCATAAGATAGGTATCATGTTGGGTGAACAAATTACAGTTGGGCAATTATAGATTGAAAAATGCATAAATATGCATGTACAAGTCATGATGATTCCTATGAGATTCGTTTGGGAATTACAACATAATACATAGACCGTAATCCAACTGCATCTATGACTAATAATCCACCTTTAGGTTATCATCCGAACCGCTTCCAGTATTAATTTGCAAGCAACAGATAATTGCATTAAGCAAAGTGTGTAAAGTAAACAAAAAATTGACCTTGGGCAAAGGATTGTTGTTTTCTCCCTAGTAGCAACAACATGTCTACAACCTTAGAGATTTCTGTCACTTCCCCAGATTACTAGAGGCATGAACCTACTATCAAGCATAAATACCCTCTCTTGGAGTTACAAGAAACTACTCGGCCAAGGCATCACTAGTAACGGAGAGCATGCAAGATCACAAATATCACAGACATGATAGAATCAATAATCAATCTTGAACATAGTACTCAATATCCATCGGATCCCAACAAACACAACATGTAGGATTATAAATAGATGATCTTTATCATGAACGGAGCTCACAAGATCTAAACCATGATAGCACAAAGGAGGAGAAACAACCATCTAGCTACTGCTATGGACCCATAGTCCAAGGGTGAACTACTCACGCATCACTCCGGAGGCAGCCATGGTGATGAAGAAGGCCTCTGGGATGATCTCTCCCCTCCGGCGGGGTGCCGGTAAGAGCTTCATATCCCCCCGATCTAGGGAAGATGGTGGTGGAGGCTACGGATTGTTTCGTGGAAAATTGATCAGGTACTTAGGGTTTCTATATCGGGAGATTTTTATAGGCGAAGGGGAAATGTTGGTGGGCACCCGAGGGGGCCACACCTAGGGCTGGCGTGCCCTCCATGGCCGCGCCACCACAGGGTGTGGCCACCTTGTGGCCCCACTTTGTCTCCCCTCCGGACTTTGTATTCCTTCTGATAAAATATTGACTTTAACTTTTGTCCCATTCAATTCCATGAATATTTCTTTACTAACTTTTTTGAAACCAGAAACAACAGAAAACAGGCAACTGGGACTGTGGCATCTTGTTAATAGGTTAGTCCCAGAAAATGTATAAAAATGCCTGAAAGTGTAGATAAAACATAAGACAAATGATATAAAACAAGCATGGAGCATAAAAAATTATAGATACGTTTACGATGTATCACAAACCGATGTTATATTTTGCCTTTTTAAGCCAACATTTAAAATGCGGGGTATCTAAACAACATAAACCACCTAAGTAATTGTCGGGACCCCGGTTTCGCTTAATATTGCCTAGTTGCATCGCATATTTGCCATGTCATACATCATACATGCATCATGCCTGATCTTCTATCGTATTATTAAATAGTGCATCCAATGTTTCTTCTAGTGCTTTACTTCTTCAGGGATTAGGCCGATGAGTTGATGCGAGTGTCGACCCGATCTCCGGATGAACCTTCGGAAATGTTTTCAGGCGAGCATTCTCCCTCTTTCTACCTATTTTGCATTTATAGTCTTTACTTATTCCTGTTGGTCTATTGCAATCTGTGTTGCGATGCTTTAGATTCCGTACCCCTTTATGTATCCCTGCAACCTTTATATTGCCTTGGACACTGATACGTCCATTTTGTATCACTATTTTATATCATAATTTACTTTTATTCATTGATATATTTTATATTAAGAGTTGATACTTATGTTATTTCATCTATTTGGCATGTTTGATGATTCTTGGAGGATGAACCGCCGGAGTTAGGATTCTGATGGAAAAAGCGCCGCCCAGATGCAATATTCTCGAAGATCAGAAAATCCCAGAAAATATACGGAAATTCTTATTTTTCTAGAAGATGAAGATGTCCAGAAGGAGAAGTGGAGATGGGCCACTGGGGGACCACACCACCCCCTGGCGCGGGTCCCCCTGGGCCGTGCCACCAGGTGGTGTGGCCACCCTGGCCCACCTCTGGAATCGCCCTTTCGTGTATTTATTCCTCCCAAAAACCTAAGACTCGGGGAGCAACCACAGAAAGATTTCGTCGCCTCTGCGGGACGGAAACTACAAAGAGAGAAAGAGCTCTCCGGCAGGCAGAAATCTGCCAGGAAATTCCATCCCGGAGAAGGGAGAACGTCGCCATTAACACCATCATCAAGCTAGACTTCATTGGGATCATCATCATCATCTTCACCATCATATCCACCAGCACCATCACCACCACGACGTACCGCTATAACAATTGGGTTTAATCTTGCATAGTTATTAGGGGAAACTTTCCTGGTGTTGATTACTTTTTGTAGTTGATGCTATTGAGTGGAACCATTGAATTATTGTTCACGTTTAGATTGTTACTTATCATTATTTCATCTCTGATCTTGATCCATATGATGTCTCGTGAGTAGTTCGTTTAGTTCTTGAGGACATGGGAGAAGTCATGTTGTTAATAGTGGAATCATGTTGAGTAATATTTAATGGTTTGAAATTTAAGTCGTGGTGCTATTCTTCTAGTGGTGTCATGTGAACACCGACTACATGATACTTCACCTTTATGGGCCTAGGGAATGCGTTGTGTATTTGGCTACTAATTGTGGGGTTGCCGAAGTGACAGAAACCTAAACCCCCATTAGGAAACCATTGCACAAGGGAGTGTAGGATCTTAGAGTTTAATGATGTGGTTAGGTTTCTATCTTAATTACTTTCTTGTAGTTGCGGATGCTTGCAAGGGGTATAATCACAAGTATGTATTAGTCCAAGTAAGGTCGGTACATCAGCATAGGTTCACCCACACAACACTTGTTCAACCAAAGAAGGTTAATCAACTATATGAAGTGAAAGCACTTGACAATATTCCCATGTGTCCTCGAGAACGTTTGATCATCTTAAGTAATACAACCGGCTTGTCCTTTGCTGAAGAAAGGATTGGGCCACTTGCTGCAATTATTATTATTGTCTTTTATTTACTTGCACTTTATTTATCTACATTACCAAAAACCCCTAAAAATCCATTTGTTAGTATTTATAATGAATCCTTGATCCAAACCACTTGTCAACACCTTCTGCTCCTCGTTGTATTCGACACTCTTATTTATCAAAAGTACTACGATACACCCCTATACTTGTGGGTCATCAAGACTATTTTCTGGCGCCGTTGCTGGGAGTGAAGCGCTATTGAAGAGTGGAACTCGTAAAGGAAATTTCTACTGTGAGTATTGTTTTTATTCCTATCTGTTATTTTATTTCAATATGGATAACGCGCTTAGTTTCCTATTTTGGAAAGCTACTACCACTGCCGAGGTAGTAGATGAACCACCACCTACTGAATTATATCCTTTTAAAATACCTACAAAAATTGGTGAGCGTGTTATGGATAACTGCTATTTAGGAGATGGAACTGTCCATCCTGGTGATCATTTGCTCTTTATACATGAATTATGCGAGTTGTTCAAGTGTGCAGGTATTACAATGGATCAAGTTAAGAAAAGGCTATTCTCTATATAATTGAAAGGCAGAGCTGAGGAATGGTATCAGCTGCTGTAGAATGGACGATCTATTGAATGGGAGGAAATTGTACCTCTCTTTTATTCTAAATTCTATCCTCCTAGTGAGATTCATAAAGATCGGAATAAAATATATAACTTTTGGCCTCATGATGGATAGAGTACTACCCAAGCTTGGGGGATATTGTAGTTACTAATGCTCAAATGTCCCATTCATGAGCTTCCCAATAATATTATCATTAATAACTTTTATGCAAGGCTTTGTCTTCATGATAAGGATTTATTGGATGCTTCTTGTGCTGGATCATTTACATGTTTGAAATAAGAAGCTAAATGGGATCTTCTAGACCGTATTCAAGAAAATACTGAAGCATGGGAGAATGACAAAGGAAGAAAGTTAGGTATAAATTATGATTATGAATGCATTAAATATTTTATGGGAACTGATGGCTTTCATAATATTAGTACTGCTTATGGTCTTGATTCTCAAGTTCTTGCAAATTGTTTTAAGGCCTTTGCCTCTTATATTAAAATTCCCCAAAAGGATTGGAACAAGTATCATGCGCCATATAAAGATATTGTTAATTGTGTTCCTGCTAGAAATATTGAAGTTTGTACTATTGATCACATTTTACCTGAACTTACATTGAGAAAATACCTTTCCCTGCTAAGGTAAAGGAACATTCTATGATAACTGATGCGGCTCAGATCATTGTAGAGCTTCGTTGGGAAATCCCAAGAGGAAGGTATGATGAGTACATCAATAAGTTTTCCCTCAGTAAGAAACCAAGGTTATCGAACCAGTAGGAGGAAGGTAACGACTCCAAGGTGTTGCTAACAACTTGGAAACCTGCACAACACAAACTCAAGACTTTGCCCCAACGAATAGTGAGGTTTTCAATCTCATCGGTTTGCTGAAAACAAAGGATTAAATATATGGTGTGGAAGGTAGTGATGGCTTGCAGAAAGTAAACAGTAACAGCAGAAGAAGTATCAATGGTAAATATTGGACCAGGGTCCACAGTTCACTAGAGGTGTTCTCCTTAAGATGAACAACATAACATGCTGGGTAAACAAATTACAGCGGGGCAATTGACAGGACAGAGCAAGGCATAATAATCCAATACTAGACATTCATGATCCTATGAGATTTGGTTGGGCATTACAACAATATACATAGACCGCCATCCAACTGCATCTATGACTAGTAATCCACCTTCAGGTTATCATCCGAACCCCCTCTACTATTATGTTGCAAGCAACGGATAACTACTTTAAGCAATGTGTGTAAAGTAAACAATACAATTGTTCCATGAAGAAGAGATTGTTGTTTTCTCCAACAGCACATCTACAACCTTAGATATTTCTGTCACTTCCCCAGATTCAATAGAAGCATGAACCCACTATCGAGCATAAATACTCCCTCTTGGAGTCACTAGCATCTACTCCCTCCGTTTCAAAATATAAGATGTTGTATCTTTGTGAAGCAAATGTATCTAGACTTCTTTTAGTATGTAGGTTCATTCAGGTTTGGAGTGAATCTACATGCTAAAAGAAGTCTAGATACATTTTCTTCACAAACGTAAAACATCTTATATTTTGAAAGGGAGGGAGTACTTGGACAAGATAGCTACTAGGAACGGAGAGCATGCAAGATATAAAACAACATAGACATGATAGAATCAACAAGATAGAATCATTAATCAATCTGACATAGTAATCTCAATATCCATCGAATCCCCGCAAACACAACATGCATGATTACAAATAGATGATCTTGATCATGAACGGAGCTCACATGATCTAAACATGGTAGCACAAAGGAGGAGAAACAACCATCTAGCTACTGTATGGACCCATAGTCCAACGTGGACTACTCACGCATCATACCGGAGGCTGGCATGGTGATGAAGAAGGCCTCCGGGATGATCCCTCCCCTCCGGCAGGGTGCCAGGAAGAGCTTCAGATCCCCCCAATCTAGGGACGATGGTGGCGGCGGCTATGGACTGTTTCGTGGAGATATGATTGGGTACTTAGGGTTTTGGCATCGGGGGGTTCTTATAGGCGAAGGGGGAGACTAAGGGGGGTTCCCGAGGTGGCCGCACCCCCAGGCATGGCCTGGTTTTGCCCGCGTGGCCTAGGGTGTAGGCCCCTCATCGCCCTCCTCCGTATTGTCTTCTGGCTCCGTGTTCTCCTCGTTGAAATATTGTCTTTGGCTTTCGTCCCGTGCAATTCAAAAAATATTGATTTTCTGGCTTTTCTGGAACCAAAAACAGTAGAAAAGATGCAACTAGCACTATGGCATCTTGTTAATAGGTTAGTCCTAGAAAATGTATAAAAATACCTCAAAGTGTAGACAAAGCAAAGCAAAGTGGATACTAAACAAGCATGGAACATCAAAATTATAGATACATTTACGACGAATCAAGCATCCCCAAGCTTAATTCCTGCTCGTCCACGAGTGGGTAAGTGATAAAAATAATAATTTTTGAGGTGACATGCACCATCACAATCAAGATCAAACCATTTGCAAGCATTGAAAGCTAGGATCAAAGTACTCTAAACATGAGCATGAAAGATGAAGTTCTAACAACAAGACAAAGTAACTATGCTGCAACATGAAAGGATACAAACAAAGATTCATGAATAACAATGCATTAAAAGACGTTTATTTGTTTCACATATAGAAAACATAGCATAGTGGCATTCGGCTTGTCCCTCATAGAGTAGCAAAACATAAATACATAGGACACCTTCAAAGTTCATAAGGGTGACTAGATACAAATAGTTCAAGAACAAGCAATATCAACAATATGAATCAATCAATAAGTTTTGGGACAATGACCATAGAACAAAGAATGGCAACTATGCCCTCTTAATTGGTGCCTAAGGATAGAAGGTGGAGACTCGATATAATGGTGGAAGAAAGGCCATTCACAAAAGGGAAGCAGGGATTTCATGTTTCATAAAGAGCTTCCAAAAATTATGGTACTTGTTAGCTTTCAGCTCTCATTGCCCCTATCATAAGCATCTTGAAGTGATTAATGTTAAAGTGAACAAAATATGGAGTATATGCTTGACAAAGTATAAGTCAGCAATCTCATGTCCCTTGAGTACGAGGGCTGCTCCTCATGCTACTCAACTTTAGTTACCGGTAAGTTCTTGTCATAGTAAGTACATGTGTATCATAGAGAATCGCCAATGGGGTACCCCTTGCTCCATGATAAAGGAGCTATCCCATATCAAAATGACAAGGCAAGCAGACAATGAGCATCTCAGTAATCTTCTTATTTACCATGGGAAAATGGTTCTTTTTTCTCTCTTTCCTCTTTTTTCATCTTTTTTTTTTGTTTTTCTCAATCTATTTTTCTATCTCTTTTTTTATAAGAAGAATGCTTCATAGATTGCTCACTCTGGTGATGTTGCAAGTTTCCACCATGATTAGGCATGGCTTAGGCTAGCGGCCCAGGCGTTTCTCTAACACACATACATAACTCCATGGACTTATAAGCTCCCCTTTTATTTCACACCGACGACATACATAAACAAAAGAGCATGATATCAACTGGGTAGATATTTACAGGTGTTGAAAGCATTCCCCGTGACAGCACGGTTCTGCTCCCAACTTATAAGTGCAAGCATATACAACATAGATGATATAATGGTTCAAGGAGGTGGGGGCAGCCACCATGGGCTGGGCGCCATGCCCCTTGGGGTCTCCCCCTCTCCCTATAAAAGGACTCCCTCTCCTCCTCTCAAAGCACACCTCCTCGCGAAGGATCTCTCTCCCCCCTTTAGAATTTCCCCATGGTCTCGGATCAGCGAGATACATGTCCCCGGTGGCTTCTTCTGGAAGGATTTGTTGCTTCTGCTACTTCGCTGGAGCGAGGGCGCGGAGGTTGTTGGGGTACCCGGACATGTGTGCAATCACGGATGCACCACTGCTTTGCAGTGCTGGACGTGATGGTGCTGGACCGGATGGACCAGATGGGCTTCATCATGATCTTGAGATCGGCAAGCGTTCGACTACATCATCCACGAGTACAACCTCGTTAACGCTATACGGTCTTCGAGGGTATGTATTCTATGGATGTATATCCACCCGTTGCTTGTATCTAGTAGATAGATCTTGGTACTTTGTTCCCATCGTAGGAATTTTTTTTGTTTTCCATGCTGCGAACCCTTCAGCTTGGATGGATTTTTGTTGAGTGGTTACCCAGGTCACATTTCTATGGTTTACCCTGGTGTATCTCACTTGTGGATGACCACCCAGGAACAAAGAGATTTGAGATGTTTTGTGTTGAGAAGCTAACAGTGCAGCCACATGGCATATGGGCTCTGCCTTGACCAACTAGGTTGCAAGAACTCAGACGGACAGACATAAGGTGGTAGTGATGATAGGATGGAACGCGTTTGTGGTGATCTGAGGGATTGCTTCTGAAAAGTATTGTCTTGATGCATGTCGAGTTTTGTGGGAAAAGTGCACCACCTCTCTAGAGGGTAAAACCTAAGTACTTAGCCGTGTCCCCGGTAATGGAAAATTTTGAGACTCAAAGACATTGGAATGATCAAGAATCTCCTCATCCCAATTTCTCTAAGTTAAAACTTGTTGGGTGAACAAGGAAAGCACCTGGTGTGACTCCAGTGTGCCATGTGTGATGAAATGTTTTGATAAAAGGAAAAACTATTTTCAAAGGATAGGGAAAACTGATTTTATGCAAAGGCCAGCCAAAACTCCACTTAGCCATATATTCATGTAGATGTTAGATTCTCCATATCAATATGATATCACTTGCCAATACAATTCAAATGTATTGACCCTTGTGGCTGTAACTTATTATGTTGCAGGTTTCTTTGATGTTAGTGAAGTTTGTTGAGTAGGGATTACAAGTCTACAACCAACATGTTTACTTGTGGAATATGAAGATGAAGGACTCCATGCCTTATAGTTATATCTGCTGCTTTGTAATAAGATAGCCATATGAGCTATGTTAGTTGTAATGAATTATTTTATTCCTGGTTATAAGTTGTAATATGACCTTTGTTTCTTAATATTACATTCTTAAACTGTGGGTGCTAGCTATTCGATCCAGGGACTAGCACTGTAAACACAGGGATCTCTACCTTATCATGTTGGGACCTCTACATTTATGGAGTGAAGTGTCGATAAAAAGAAAACGGGCAAGAAGCATCACATTCACCAATACACAACTCATAATATAAAGCAACTCACCATTATATAACTTAACTTGCAACGAGTATGGGAGTCACAATAAATATGTATAAAGACAAATCATAATTGGTAATGGCAAACTTTGTTCTTGGTCAGAGAACAGTTGACAAATCGCCCATAGTTTTCAAGCAAAGCTTTTGTAAAGAAGTTTATAACAGGAGTCCTTTTGCTCAAACATAAAAGGATTTTCACAATGATGGCTTTCAAAGTAATATTCATTCAGATAAGATTTTTGTGCAAAACAAGGAAGATAAGAAACATGATTGAATAAATCATTATATGAATGATTGAAACACAACAACTCAAATGCTTGCTGGATATAGAAAGGAATAGGTTTACTAACTCAACTAAGAAGTAAAAGAAAGGCCCTTCGTAGAGGGAAATAGGGATTTCAAGTTTCATAAAGATCTTTCAAAAGATTATGCTACTTACTAGCTTTGAGCTCTCATTGCCCCTATCATAAGCATCTTGAGGTGATTAAGGTTAAAGTGAACAAAGATGGAGTATATGCTTGACGAAATATAAGTTGGCAATCTCATGTCCCTTGAGTACGAGGGCCATTCCTCATGCTACTCAACTTTAGTTACCGGTAAGTTCTTGTCATTGTAAATATATGTGTATCATAGAGAACCGCCAACGGGGAACCCCTTGCCCCATGACACAGGAGCTATCCCATATCAAAATGACAAGGAAACAGACAGTGAGCATCTCAGAAATCTTCTTATTTACCATGGGAAAATGGTGCTTTTTTCTCGTCTTTCCTCTTTTCTTCTTTTTATATATCTCTCTTTTTTTATAAGAATAATGCTTCATAGATTACTCACTATGGTGATGCTGCAAGTTTCCACCATGATTAGACATGACTTAGGCTAGCGGCCCAAGCGTTTCTATAACACATATACATAACTCCATGGACTTACAAGCTCTCCTTTTATTTCACACCGCCGACATCCGTAAACAAAAGATCATGATATTAACGGGGTGTATATTTACAGGTGTTGAAAGCGTTCCCCGTGACAACACGGTTCTGCTAATTCCCAACTTATAGGTGCAAGCATATACAACATAGATGACACAATGGTTCAAGTTTATTAAGGGCAGGAAAATAAGGTGCGCCATCAAGTTTGGAGAGCTTTACTAACTAGTTTTCACATAACCAAAGACTTTTAATTTGAAAGATAGATGAAACTCGAGAATTTACTTGGAATAGCAATAATGCTAATAGGTAGATATGGTGGACACAAATGTAATAAGTTTTGGTTTAAAGGATTGGATGCACGAGAAGCATTCCCTCTCAGTACAGGTTTTTGGCTAGCAAGGCTGGCTGGCAAGCAAAAGAGTTGAAGGAAACAAGCAAACATACAAGTGATAAAAACAAACATGCAATCTTTTTTGTAAACACAAAAGATCTTAACTAAAGAATACTAAGCTTATGAGCCAATCAAGAAAGAAGGAAAATGATATAAAATACATGTAAGTGCTTTTCTGTTTTCCTTTCAAACCTCAGAAAGTGTTTTTACTGACCAGAGCTCGGTTTGCCAAAACCAATTTAGATTTACTTGATGATCCTAAAGTGATACCAATAGTAATCAACAAGATCAATCATATAATAGATATTGCAAACTAAAATAAGAGGTGCAAAAAGTAAAAGATGAAACTTCTCATTAATAATCCATAAAGGCACTCACACCAAGGATACATAGATAACCAACTAGAGGAGAGATACTTCCATAACGCAAACCATCCTATATGATAACTTCTTTATTCAAGATATGACTCTACTAAAAAGGTAAAAAGATGAAAGATAATGATGTGATACCGCGACACTCCCCCAAGGTTGGAACAAAACAAGGGGATGCCAAAACCTCATGCCGGATTACTCCTTCGGCGGTGGTGTTTTATTTAGGGTGAGAAAACCCTCCAGCATCTTACGAAGCTTGTTATTCTCCTCTTGAAGTATATCCACCTTCCTCCTTATACCTCGGTACTTATCACAAAACTCATATGTGGTTCAAAGGGCTTCCACTTCCTCAGGGAAGGAACTGAAGTCTGGAATGGAGGTCATCATCCCCTACATATTATGAGAAAAAGCACGTCCAGTGTTAATTGCCCCTACAAAGGTAGGTTTTCTTGCCCTTGATCCCGTGGAAGTTTGTCCCTTCATGCCTGCTGATATGTTCTTTACTTCCTCCTCGACGCTCCAATCCATGTCTTCGCGCCTAGCTGCGATCATTTCTTCTTCTACGGGTCTCTTGCCCTTGTCGTTGGCGGAGACCATGGTGCCTCTAAACTTGAGAATATTTCCTGACAGAAACAGATCGAAACAAAAACACGACGAGAACGCAATATACAAACCTCGGGAGATCCGGGTGATTATATATTACGAAGTTTTACGACATAAGGAAGGTATAGGGTGAAAACAGGATGGAGAAGGGCTCCGGGGTGGTCTCACCCCCGGGTGGCGCGGCCAGCCAGGGCCCGTGCCACTGGGTGGTGTGGCCCACCCTTCCCTATTTCGTCTTGTTACCTTCCATATGAAATAAAACTACAAAAATATAAAGAGAAAAGTTTTTCACAAACCTTCTATTTTCAGCACTTTTACCTATTCGGAAACGGACTCTGCAGATTTCTTCTATCCAACACTTGAAAGTTCCTTTCATACAAAGCTCCACACAATCTTCATTAGCAACATTAGTGTAAGCAAATACAATAAACCTTTGGGTTCAAATTTCAACTTAAATCCATCAAAACAAAAGCTACTGTAGCAACTCCTATCAAAATCCCAAATATAATTTAAAAGGAAATCGATTTAAGAGGCAAATGCAAATGATGGCAGAAATCTATCAAAACAAACTAGCAGGTAAAGATTTATTTTTCCAAAAATCTTTTGTTGCCCAAATCAAAAAGTGAAAAACTAACAAAAGTTGGATAACAACATGAGGCACAAGCACAAAAAATTATAGCTCCATCTAACGTACTGGGGTCTTTCACGAATTTTTACAATGAAGCACAAAAATCTGTCCTAGGACAGCAACTTTTCACAACTCCTCTACTTCTCAAAAGAGGTTGATCTTGACACAAAAACCAAACAAAAAGGATAAGGAGTGGTTATTATAGAGGTAATAACTTCCAAGACGCAAAGAAACAAAAACCTAAAGCAAACTAAAATGGGTTGTCTCCCAAAAGCTCTTTCTTTATAGCCATTAAGATGGGCATGGTAATTTCAATGATGCTCTCATAGGAGATATGGATTTGAAGTGAAAGAGAGCATCAAGAAGCAAATATACAACACATTTGAGTCTAACCCACTTCCTATGCAAGGGAGTCTAACAAATTATTGAAACAAAAGTACTAGCAAAGGAAGACAAAACAAGTGTAACTTCAAAGCTTTCAACATGAAGCAGGGAAACTTAATATTATTGAGATGCATAAAACCATGTTTCCCTCTCTCATAATAACTTTCAGTAGCACTTTGAATAAAGTTGACAATATAACTGTCACAAGAAACAACTTTATCATCAGAATGAGAATACTTACAATCATCAAAAAGAGGTCTAAGGTCATAAACTAGATCAACTGAAGCAAGTTGTTCAACTCTAAAATCCTCATTAGGCAATTCATTTTCATAAGGAGCTTTAGCAAATTTGGAAAATTTAAACTCATAAGATTCTCCATCAAACTTAGTTAAAACTTTCTCCTTCTTACAATCTATAATAGCTCCACAAGTGTTCAAGAAGGGTCTACCAAAAATGATAGGACAAGTTTTACTAGCAGCCGAACCAAGCACTAGAAAATCTGCAGGATATTTAGTCTTACCACAAAGAACTTCCACATCTCTTAGAATGCCAATTGGATAGACTGTCTCTCTATTAGCAAGGCGAATAATCACATCATTGTCCTCAAGTTCACAGGGACCAATTTCATGCATAATTTCCCTGTAAAGCTCATAAGGAATATCACTAGAACTAGCACCAATATCACATAAACCATAATAGCAATGATCACCAATTCTAACAGAAAGCATAGGGACGCTAGCTTTCCTAGCTTTACTAGGATGAGAGACAATATTAGAAGCCTCTTCGCAAAAGATAATGTTCCCATCTTCTACATTTTTAGTGACAAGATCTTTCACAATGGCTACTACAGGTTCAATATTTATTTGTTCATCAGGTTCTACAACTTTCTTTGTACTTTTGCTAACCACATTAGCTATAATAGAATGTTCCTTTACCTTGACATGGAAAGATATTTTCTCAATATAAGGTTCAGGCAAAATAGGATCAACAATACAAACTTCAGTACTTCTAACAGGAACATGATTAACAATATCTTTATAAGGTGCATGGTACTTGTTCCACTTCTTTTTGGGAATTTCAATATAAGAGGCAAAGGCCTTAAAGCAATTGGCAATACTTTGAGAATCAAGACCATACTCAGTACTAATATCATGAAAGTCATCAGTTTCCATAAAATATTTAATGCATTCATAATCATAATTTATACCTAACTTTCTTGCTTTTTCATTCTCCCATGCTTCAATATTTTCTTGAATACGGTCTAGAAGATCCCATTTAGCTTCTTCTTTAATACGTGTGAATGATCGAGCATAAGAAGCATCTAATAAATCTTTATCATGAAGATAAAGCCTTGCACAGAAGTTATTAATAATAATATTATGAGGGAGTTCATGAATAGAACATTTAAGCATTAGTAACTTCAGTCTCCCCCAAGATTGGGCTGTACTCTCTCCATCACGAGGCCAAAAGTTATATATTTGATCCCTATCCTTATCAATCTCACTTGTGGGAGGATAGAATTTAGAATAAAAGAGAGGTACAATTTCCTCCCATTCCATATATTGTCCATTCTTCAGCAGCTTACACCATTATCTCTTGCTTTCAATGATATAGAGAGTAACTTCTTCTTAACTTGTTCCATTGTGATACCTGCACACTTAAACAACCCGCATAATTCATGGATAAAAAGCAAGTGATCACCAGGATGGACAGTTCCATCCCCAAAATAATAATTATCCATAACACGATCAACAATTCTTGTAGGTATCTTAAAAGGATCTATCTCAGCAGTGGTGGTTCATCTACTACCCTAGCAGTGGTAGTAGATTTCCCAAATAGGAATCCAAGTGGGTTATCCATATTGGAAATAAAGTAGCAAACAGAAATAAAAACAATACTCACAGTAGAAGTTTCCTTTACCAGTTCCACTCTTCAATAGCGCTTCACTCCCCAGCAACGGCACCAGAAAATAGTCTTGATGACCCAGAAGTATAGGGGGTGTATCATAGTACTTTCGATAAATAGGAGTGTCGATCCCAACGAGGAGTGATGACCCACAAGTATAGGGGATCGCAACAGTATTCGAGGGTAGTATTACCCAATTTATTGATTCGACACAAGGGGAGCCAAAGAATACTTATAAGCCTTAACAACTAAGTTGTCAATTCAGCTGCACCTGGAAATAGTTCTTGCTCACAGAAGTTTATTAGTAGCAACAGTTTTGGAGTACCAATAGCAAAGTAACATCAGCAGTAAAACAAGAGCAATAGTAATAGTAGGATATGAGCGCGATAAGCATAGGGATGGATGGACAGGCGTTGCATGGACGAGTCTAAACATGTAACTTCAAGATCTAGGGAAATTGCAGATAAATAAGATAAAGCATCCAAGTACTAAACAATCATAGTCATGTGTAGAGGTCCCAACCTGATAAGGTAGAGATCCATGTGATTGCAATGCTAGTCCCTGGATCAATAGCTAGCATCCACAATTTAAGATATAATATCAAGAAACAAAGGTCATAATACAACTTTATAACCAGGAATAAAATAATTCATTACATCTTACATAGCTCATTTGGCTATCTCATTACAATGCAACATATATAACTATAGCATGGAGTCCTTCATCTTCAAAGTGCCACAGGCAATCATGTTGGTTGTAGACTTGTAATCCTATTCAACACACTTCACTAACATCAAACAAACCTGCAACATAACAGGTTACAGCCACAAGGGTCAATACATTTGAATTGTATTGGCAAGTGATACTATGTTAGAATAGTGGTATCAATCATATATATGCATTTGGCTAAGCGGAGCTTAGGCTTGCTTTGCTCAAAATAGATTTTTCTTATCATTTGAAAACACTAAGTTTTTGTTTGTCAAATCATCCAAGGCATCTACCAATCAAAGATTGAAGATCCTTTAACCCTTGTTCAACCACAAGCTTTTAACTTAGAAATTGGGATGAGGAGATCCTTGATAGCTTCCATGTCTTGATGCTCAAATTGTCCATTGCCGGGACACGGCTAAGTACTTAGATTTTACTCTCCCTAGAGGTGGTGCACTTTCCCCACAAGATTCGACATGCATCGAGACAAGATCTTTTAGAAGCCTTCCCTTAGACCAAATGGACGCGTTCCATCCTATCACCCCCTACCACCTACTGTCCATCTGGCTAAGTTATTGCAACCTATATGATCCAGGCAGAGCCCATAATGCCATGTGGCTGCATTTGAAGCTTCTCAACATTTGACATCTCAAATCTCTTTGTTCCTAGGTGGCTTTCCACAAGTGTTATACCAAGTTTTCCCCAGTATACTGGACTTGTGATACACAAGTTTTCTCCAATATACTGGACTTGTGTAACCACTCAACACAAACCTTTCATTCCATTCCACTCAAGTGATTCATTCACATAATTGTTTTATTAAACAAAACACAAGTCATGGACTTAGAAATATTCCATACCATGAATATAATACACCCTTGTTTTCTACTAGCTAGGCTAAGCATAATAGTAGAAAAATCTCAACTTAGGGAAAATTCTACTAAGGCATCATCTACTAGGATTTCCCATGTCATAGCATACTTAGTAAAAAATCCATGCAAGTCCATCTCAAAATATCACTAATGCATAGTAAAAATAATAGGACAAAATATATGACGCACCACTTGAATTTTTAGTAGAGAATATATGTTCACTCCTTGATCTTCCAAATGTCACACTCTTCAAATTTCACTATAATTCAATCAAGGCACAAATTCAATCTAGCATTCAAACAATTCATCACATAAAATAATAAAAACAAAGCAATGCATGCAAGCATGCAAAAATATTGTTTTATTTGGAAAGGTGGTTTCTAATAAGCTATAAACATTTTAAACCACCTATTGGTCACTTATAAAAGTGGCAAACCCATTTAAAATCAAGTTATTGAAAATAGGCCATTTAAATCATTTTTGTTTTGATAGAATTGATTTAAATCAAAGTAATAATTTCTAGTGTTAGCCAAATATATTTTTAAACACAAATGTTAGTGTTTATGGTCAAAGTGTTTAAATCAAATCCATGTTCAAAAGGTTTCACTCAAAAACCATTTTTAAATCAAGCACCATTTTTATTTTACTAGAAATGCTTTTTATTCAAAGGAATGATTCCTTAGTGTCACAAAATATACTTGTAAATCCAACAGTTGGTTTTTATGGTCAGTAAGTTCAAAACAAACCATTTGCCAAACATTTTACTCAAAAATCATTTCTAGAATAATTTTTATAACCAAAATAGGCCTAAACATGTTTCTGTAAAAACACCTAATTTTACAGAAGCAAAACACTAAACTAAGGGCATGTTTGGAAAGTTTGCATTTTTGTGAATCCAATGATATAAAGTTTGCAAATTTTGGACGTGTAGATCTAAAGTTATGAATTTTTCAAATCTAAACATCTAATAGATCTATTTTCTGTTTTAAACAACAGGCAGGGCCACGTGGAGTGATCCTATTTGGCGATACCGGTTCGGTAGGATCACATGATGTGGATCATTAGATTTAAAGTGATCTATTTGGCTTAGATTGGTCGTACCGATTCGTTTAAATGATCTATTCTAAGCCGTGCGATCAAGATCTAACGGGCTGCAACACTTCGACCATGGACTAGCGGCGCGTGGCGACGACGAGCGGCGGTGGCGCTCTGCTCGCGGAGGTTCTAGTGGAACAGGAAGCAAGGGAGGAGGAGAAATAGCTCACCAGATTCGCTGTGGCGTGAGGAAGCTCAAGGTACTCGTCATAGACGAAGGGGCGCTCGGATGTGATGGCGATTGCTCGCCGGAGATGGTTCTGGCAATGGGCACACACTGTTGATGACGGAGGCGACGCTATGGACCGTGCTAAGTCAAAACAAGGAGTGTGTCAGGCACGCGTGAGAGAGGCAAACAAGCTCGGGTCATCCGAGGAGGGGGCGCTCAGGGTTTACCAGGGGAGGCTGCCGGAGTCGAAGTAGTCCGTGGTGGCGCTCGGGTGATGACGAAGCCGAGCTTCTAGGGAGCACGCGGGCGACCTGGGGCTATGGGAAGGTGCGGGAGGTGCGGGCGAGAAAGCTCGTATGTTCCAGGGGCAGTGGGGGTGGCTGGGGTGGTCGGAATTGTTGTCGGAGAGTCGTCGGGGCAGTGGAGTTGCAACGAGGAATTTGGGTAGCCCTGGGGCGGAGAGGTGCGAGTGAGCGAGGGGAAAGAGAGAGGGGGAGGAGGCGTTTAAGAGGGCAAGGTTGCGGGCGAGAATTATGTCGGCAGTAATGCGAATTTACACCGCAAAATCAACGCAGAAAACCGACGAGGAAAGAGGGGAACGGGTCACTACGAGGTTGATGATGATGAGGTGGCGCAGTGGGGTGATGCTACACTCAACAGGGAGGAAGAGTGCTTCGTTGGAAACCCCAAGAGCAAGGTATGAAGAGTATAGCAGCAAGATTTCCCTCAGTAGAAACCAAGGTTATCGAACCAGAAGGAGGAAGGAAATGTCACACAGGTGTTGGAAGCAACGTGGAGACCTACACAACACAAACTCAAGACTTTGCCCCAACGAATCAGTGAGGTTGTCAAGCTCACCGGTTTGCTATAACAAAGGATTAAACGTATGGTGTGGAGGGTAATGGTTTGCAGCAAGTAAACAAGTAACAGTGGAAGATGTATCAATGGTAAAGATTGGACCGGGGTCCATAGTTCACTAGAGGTGCTCTCCTCAGATAAACAACATGGCATGAAGTGTAAACAAATTAGAGCGGGGCAATTGACAGGAACTGACCAAGGCATAACAATGCAATTACTAGCCAGAAAGATCCTATGAAGTTGATTGGGCAATACAACAATATACATAGACCGTAATCCAACTGCATCTATGACTAGAAGTCCACCTTCAGGTTATCATCCGAACCCCCTCCAGTATTAAGTTGCAAGCAACAGATAACTGCTTGAAGCAAAGTGTGTAAGGTAAACAATCCACATGTTCCATGAACAAGGGACCGTTGTTTTCTCCCAAGTAGCAACAACACATCTACAACCGAAGAGATTTCTGTCACTTCCCTTGCAAACTAGAGATATGAACCCACTATCGAGCATAAATACTCCCTATTGGAGTCACTAGCAACTACTTGGCGAAGATAAACACTAGCAACAGAGAGCATGCAAGATCACAAACAAGACAGACATGATAGAATCATAACGATAGAACCATTAATCAAACCAACATAATAATCTCAATATCCATCGGATCCCCGCAAACACAACATGCATGATTACAAATAGATTAGATCTTGATCATGAACGAAGCTCACAAGATCTATACATGAAAGCACAAAGGAGGAGATACAACCATCTAGCTACTACATGGACCCATAGTCCAAGGTGGAACTACTCACGAATCATACCGGATAGAAGGTCTCCGGGATGATCTCCCCTCCGGTAGGGTGTCGGGAAGAGCTTCAGATCCCCTCGATCTAGGGACGATGGTGGCGGCGGCTACAGACGGTTTCGTGGATTTATCATCGGGTGCCGAGAGTTTCTGTATTGAGGGCTTCTTATAGGCGAAGGGTTGAGTCCGGGAGGCGGCCAGGGTAGGCAAACCCTACCTAGGCGTGGGTCCACCTGACCCCGCTCCTGGGGGGGGTGGCCTCCCTGGCCCGCTTCTCTGTCTCTCCTCTGGACTTCTTGTTCCCCACGGAAAGTTATTGACTTTGGCGTTCGTCCCATCAAATTCCTAGCATACTGCTTTACTAACTTTTCTGAAACCAAAAACAACAGAAACAGGCATCTGGCACTGTTGCAACTTGATAATAGGTTAGTACCAGAAAACATGTAAAAAGCACCTCAAAGTGTAGACAAGTAAAGCAAAGTAGATACTAAAAAAGCATGGAGCATCAAAAATTATAGATAAGTTTCCAACATATCAGCATCCACAAGCTTAACTCTTGCTCTTCCTCGAGTAGGTAAGTGATAAAAGAATAATTTTTGAGGTGAACATGCACCCTCATAATAAAGATCCAACCATTTGTAAACATTGAAAGCTGGGATCAAAGAACTCTAAACATGTGCATGAAAGATGGATTTCTAACAATAGGACATAGTAACTATGCATGCAACATGGCAAGCTACAAACAAAGATCATGAATAATATGCATTGAAAAACATTTGTTTGTTTCACATGTAGAAAACATAGCATAGTGGCAATCAAGTTGTCCCTCATAGAGTAGCAATATAATGCATAGGACACCTGCAAAGTTCACAAGGGTGACTAGAAACAGATAGCACATGAACAAGTAATAAATCAATATGCATCAATTAGTAAGCTTTGGAACACTGCACACAGAATGACAACTATGCTCTCTTAATGGTGCCTAAAGGTAGAAAGTGGAGACTCAAATAATGGTGAAAGAAAGGCCATTTTGTAAAGGAAGCAGGGATTACAAGTTTCAAAAAGAGCTTCCAAAAATTATGGTACTTATTAGCTTTCAGCCCTCATTGCCACTATCATAAGCATCTTGAAGTGGTTAAGGTTAAAGTGGAAAAGCTGGAGTATATGCTTGACAAAGTATAAGTTGGCAATCTCAAGTCCCTTAACTATGAGGGCTACTCCTCATGGATACTCAACTTAGGGCCCTGGCAAGTTCTTGTCACTGTAAGTATTTGCATATCATTGAGAACCGCCAACGGGGTACCGCTTGCACATGGTATAGGAGATTTTTATGTATCATGGGAAGCAAAATAATAAAATGTGCCATCAAGTTCGTGAGGGCTTTAATGGTTCAAGTTTATTAGGGGCAAATAATAAAATGTGCCATCAAGCATATACAACAATGTTTCCTCAATGGTTCAAGTTTATTAGGGGCAAATAATAAAATGTGCCATCAAGTTCGTGAGGGCTTTAATCACTAAGTTTTCACATAACAAAATACTTTTTAATTAGAAGATAGATGAAAACAAGAATATACTTTGGAATGGTGTAACACACCATGCATAGGAGTTTATAGTGGACACTTTGGAATAACTTGGTTTCTTGGGAGTTGGAAGCATGAGTATAACTTACTCATACAAGTGGAGGCTAGCAAAATACTGGGAGCAACCAACTAAGAGAGCAATAATGGCCATAATTATGCAATGCAACAAAGAAAACTAATCAAAGAAAAGAGTGGTACTACAAGTCAAGGACTAAATGATCATAGAGGCTAATGGTGACTTGTCATAGTCATAATATGGTGTGAGCATGTGCCAAGTCAACCCAAGCAAAACATCAAAGGAAAATACCACAATACTATGCTTTTGCATGCTAAAACAACGCATAATTTCTTCAAGGCATACTAAGCAATCCCAATTGTTTGGAACAAGACATGATACAGCAATAATCACTAAGAATAATGCTAAAAGAATACCTAGCATGTCATGCTAAAGTCTAAGTCACAGTCAATGCAAGCTCCTCTTACACTTCAAGCAAGAACTTACTACTCCTTTCCAAACACCAAGCAACCTTATTTGCAAAACAACACAGTGAAAAGGGGTCCAAACTTACTTTATTCAAGCAAACAAAAACTAAGACGCTTCAAGAACAACACACTGTGCATGAAACAATAAAAGTGAAATGTCTAGACAGACCTTAGCTTTTTATTGATGAAGAAGGGGATGCCTTGGGCATAACCAAGCTTTGACGCTTGTACCTCTTGGATATTTCTTGGGGTGACACCATGGTGGCATCCCCAAGCTTGAGCTTTTGTCCATTCTTCATCTCATTGCATCATTCTCTCTCTATGCCTGGAATTTTTTCCTTCACACAAAACTTCACACAATTTTTATTAGCAACATTAGCTTATTCAAGAGATATTAGACCGCGGGCAAAGCTTTGGAACAGCAAGTCTTTTCACTAAAAACACAAGCTACTGTAGTAACTCCTCCAAAGAAACTCAATTTACCTGAAGAGAGCTCAAAAAGGAATCAATAAGAAGCAAATGCAAATAATGGCAGAAATCTGTCAAAACAGACAAGCAGGTAGAAACGAATTTTTTTGAACATCTTATGTTGCTCAAATAAAAAAGTGTTGAACTAACGAAAGTTATCCAACATACTGGGGGATTTATTTGTAAATTTTGAGATCAATCCGAGTTACAAAGCGTCCTCAGGAACTTTTTTGGTGGAGGACAGAAATCTGTTTCGGGACAGCAACTCACCAAATCTTAGTTCCCTCTTATTAGAGGTTATTCTTGGCACAAAAGGCAAACAAAAAGGATAAGGAGAGGTCATTACAGTAGCAATAACTTCCAAGACTCAAGGAAACTCTTGGGTTATCTCCCAATAAGTACTTTTCTTTAACGCCTTTAAGTTAGGCACAAGAAGCAAGAAGAATCAAGTATTGTCAAATGAGGAAGCATTAACATCAAACCTTGCTTTCAAAGGAGGAGCAAAAAGAAACTTCTCTCTCCTCATAGGGAAGTGTTCAATACCTTTCTTGAATGGAAAATTATATTTGATGGTGCCTTCTTTCATATCAATGATGGCACCAACTGTTCTAAGAAAAGGTCTTCCCAAAGTAATAGGACAAGAAGCATTGTATTCAACATCCAAAACATAGAAATCAACAGGGACATAAGAATTGTTAACCATAATGAGAACATCATTAACACTCCCCATGCGTTTCTTCTTAGCATTATCATTGAGTGGTACATTTAAATAACAATCTTCTAATGGTGGTAAATCAAGCATTTCATAAATCTTCCTAGGCATAATAGAGACACTAGAACCAAGATCACATGAAGCTTTGAGATCAAAGTCATTCACTTGCATATTAATAATGGGTTCCCAACTATCTTCTACTTTCCTAGGAATAGAAGCTTTGTGTTTTAGCTTCTCTTCCTTAATCTTAACAAGAGCATCTGTAATGTGTTTGGTAAAAGCAACATGCATATCACTAGCATTAGGACTCCTAGCAAGCTTTTGTAGGAACATAATCACTTCAGAAATATTGCAACCATCAATATCAAAATCAAACTTAGCATCACTAGTAGTAGGATCAATAGGCTTAGGCATAGTAGGAGGAGGATTAGGGGATACTTGTGGTTTAGTGGTGATAGTGCACACACTATTGTTTCTATCAATTTCAGCTTCCCTTTCCCACCTAGCATGAAGTTGAGCTAACAACCTAACATTTTCATCAATAGTAACTTGTATGGTATGAGCAGTAGCAAAGGTGTTTTCCATATTTTCAGGATTAGCGTCCATTTTATTAACCAAGGAAGTTTGAGCTTCAGACAAAGAGGATATATTTTTCTCAACAGTTAAAAGCTTTTTCTCTATAGTCTTATTGAAAGTGGTTTGTTTACTAATAAAGTCCTTGAGCATTACTTCAAGTTCAGAGGGGGCACTTCTAGCATTATTATAAGAGCTTCCATAGGAATTGCCATTATTAGGAGGATAAGGCCTATAATTGTTGTTGCTACCAAAATTATTCCTATAGGCATTGTTGTTGAAATTGTTGTTTCTAATGAAGTTCACATCAACTTGCTCTTCTTGAGCAACCAAAGAGGCAAAGGGAACACTATTAGGGTCTATAGGAGCTTTCCCGTTAACAAGCATAGCCATAATAACATCAATCTTTTCACTCAAAGAGGAAGTTTCCTCAACAGAATTTACCTTCTTACCATGTGGAGCTCTCTCAACATGCCATTCAGAGTAGTTAACCATCATATTATCAAGGAGCCTTGTTGCGGCACCCAAGGTGAGTCCCATAAAAGTACCTCCAGTGGCAGGATCCAACAGGTTTCTTGAGGAGAAGTTCAAACCTGCATAAAAAGTCTGGATAATCATCCAAGCGTTGAGTCCATGAGTATGGCAATTTTTAACCAAATATTTCATTCTTTACCAAGCAGGAGCAACATGTTCACTATCAAGCTGTTTAAATTTCATAATGTCACTTCTCATAGCAATAATCTTAGCAGGAGGATAGTACTTTCCAATAAAAGTATCTTTGCACTTAGTCCAAGAATCAATACTATTTTTAGGCGAAGAAAGCAACCATTCTTTAGCTTTTCCCCTCAAGGAGAAAGGAAAAATCCTGAGCTTAATAATATCTCCATCTACATCCTTATACTTTTGCATCTCACAAAGTTCAACAAAGCTATTAAGATGGGCATCAGGATCATCAGAACCAGCACCAGAAAATTGCTGTCTCATCACAAGATTCAACAAAGCAGGCTTAATTTCATAAAAGTCAGTGTCAGGAGCAGGTGGAGCAATAGGTGTGCTTAGGAAATCATTATTTTTGCTGCTAGTGAAGTCACACAACTTAGTGTTCTCAGCAGAGTTCATTTTGGCAAAGGTGGGCAAGCCAAAAAAAAAAGCAGCAGCAGCTAGAGCACGAACTAATTTTTTTGTGTTTTTGAATAAAGCAAGGAAACCAAACTAGATAAATTTTTTTGGTTTTTTTGGAAAGAGGCAAACAAAACCAAGCAAAAGAAACAAAGCAAACTAAAAACAAAGTAAAGAGAAAGGAAGTGAAGGACTCCCCTAGTGAAGACGTCCTTGGCCTTCCCGGCAACGGCGCCAGAAATTACTTGATGCTACTCTCAACAGGGAGGAAGAGTGCTTTGTTGGAAACCCCAAGAGCAAGGTATGAAGAGTACATCAGCAAGATTTCCCTCAGTAGAAACCAAGGTTATCGAACCAGAAGGAGGAAGGAAACGTCACACGGGTGTTGGAAGCAACGTGGAGACCTGCACAACACAAACTCAAGACTTTGCCCCAACGAATCATTGAGGTTGTCAAGCTCACCGGTTTGCTATAACAAAGGATTAAACGTATGGTGTGGAAGGTAATGGTTTGCAACAAGTAAACAAGTAACAGTGGAAGATGTATCAATGGTAAAGATTGGACCGGGGTCCATAGTTCACTAGAGGTGCTCTCCTTAGATAAACAACATGGCATGAAGGGTAAACAAATTACAGTGGGGCAATTGATAGGAACTGAGCAAGGCATAACAATGCAATTACTAGCCAGAAAGATCCTATGAAGTTGATTGGGCAATACAACAATATACATAGATCGCAATCCAACTGCATCTATGACTAGAAGTCCACCTTCAGGTTATCATCCGAACCCCCTCCAGTATTAAGTTGCAAGCAACAGACAACTGCTTTAAGCAAAGTGTGTAAGGTAAACAATCCACATGTTCCATGAACAAGGGACCGTTGTTTTCTCCCTAGTAGCAACAACACATCTACAACCGAAGAGATTTCTGTCACTTCCCTTGGAAACTAGAGGCATGAACCCACTATCGAGCATAAATACTCCCTCTTGGAGTCACTAGCAACTACTTGGCCAAGATAACCACTAGCAACAGAGAGCATGCAAGATCACAAACAACATAGACATGATAGAATCATAAAGATAGAACCATTAATCAAACCAACATAATAATCTCAATATACATCGGATGCCCACAAACACAACATGCATGATTACAAATAGATTAGATCTTGATCATGAAGGGAGCTCACAAGATCTATACATGAAAGCACAAAGGAGGATATACAACCATCTAGCTACTACATGGACCCATAGTCCAAGGTGGAACTACTCACGAATCATACCGGAGAGAAGGCCTCCAGGATGATCTCCCCTCCGGCAGGGTGTCGGGAAGAGCTTTAGATCCCCCCGATCTAGGGAGGATGGTGGCGGCGGCTACAGACGGTTTCGTGGATTTCTGATCGGGTGCCGAAAGTTTCTGTATTGGGGGCTTCTTATTGGCGAAGGGGGGAGTCTGGGAGGCGGCCAAGGTAGGCAAACCCTACCTAGGCGCGGGTCCACCTAACCCCGCGCCTAGGGAGGTTTGGCCTCCCTGGCCCGCTTCTCCGTCTCTCCTCTAGACTTCTTGTTCCCCACGGAAAGTTATTGACTTTGGCGTTCGTCCTGTCCAATTCCGAGAATATTTCTTTACTAACTTTTCTGAAACCAAAAACAACAGAAAACAGGCATCTGGCACTGTTGCCACTTGTTAATAGGTTAGTACCAGAAAACATGTAAAAAGCACCTCAAAGTGTAGACAAGTAAAGAAAAGTAGATACTAAACAAGCATGGAGCATCAAAAATTATAGATACGTTTCCAACGTATCATGGGGTCGCGGAGTCAGCAAGCTGAGGAGGGGTTCAGTGGGGCCTCGCTATTAGGGACTGTGCGGGTTTGTTCGCAGGTGAGAAAACGATCCGCGGGGAGGGGGGAGAGAGGTAGGCTACTGGGCTGGTTCGTTGGGATGGAATATTTTCTCTTTTTTTTTGTCTCTATTTTCTTTTTCTTTTTCTGATTTCTTTTTCCATTTTGATTTGAATTAAATGATTAAACTCACATTTATTTTCAAATCTTTTCCAAAGTTTCAGTAAATTTTTATTCTGTTTAACAGTGTATTTTAAAGTCCATTTTAGAATAATTTCTTTTATTCTTTTATGGTTTATTATTTATTTAAAATAGACACTTGTCTTTATTTAAATAAGATTTTAAATATATTTTCAAACTTCTATTTGATATCCTATTTTTACCAAACCTTTTTGAGTAGGTTTTATTTTATTCATTAGTGTAAATAGTTCACTTTGAATTATTTAAAATATTTTAATATGATTTAATGTTCATTTAAATTGGGAATTTGTCTTTATTCAAATAAAATCAAATATGGTTTTAAACCCATATAAATATTATTCAAATAATTCTTTTTAAGTTAATTAGATAACTTTTAATCCACTTTGGCTATTAGCAATTATTATTTACTCATGATTCAATAATCATTTCTATTAGGGATTTTGTCTTTATTTAAATAATTTGAATATGGTTTAATCCCATATACTTTTATTTGAATATTCTTTATCCCTTTATTTTATTTGGATTTGGATTATCTTTATTCCAGTTGCTTGTGGATTTAATTAAAGATTTTAAATTGACTTCTAAATAATTTTCTTGGGATTTATTATTTAGTTTAGGCAATTGTCTTTATTTATATAAAATTGAATATGGTTCAAAGCCCATATAGTTTTATTTAAATAATCTTTTATTTCTTTATATTTTTCAATAAAATTTTATTTGTTTATGGATTTGGTCAAGATTTAATTTGGCTTATAAATGTTCCTTATTTATTTATTTCTTTGCCTTCTAAAATCCATATGTTTTTATTTATTGATCCAAAAATTGGTGATTCCCTATTTGTATAATTTTATTTAATATTTGTTTATCCTTTTAAATCCTTTTAGGACTATTTTGCTCAAGATTTGGTATTGATTTTTAGTTCGGAGCTTTATTAGCCTTGGAAATTAATTCCTTTTACCTTATTAAATTCATAAGTTTTTATCCATGGCTCCAAATTAAATGAAAGCAATTTCTATGGTTTTATAATATTTTTGTTTATCATTTCTTGATCATTTATAAATGTTTGTTGCCAAATTTTTATATGGATCAAATCCATAGTCTTAGGGAGATCTTCAAAATGATTTTCTTCCATTAGGGTTTTGGGGTTTTGGTTTAACTTTTCCAAGTGTTTAAATTTCAAGATACATTCATTGATGAATGCATTTCACTTGATTGAAATTTTGTTGAATTCCCTTTTTCAATCAAATTTGTTAAAGAAGGGTCTTGATGTTTCCATTTAGAAGCAAAAAAGTTTCTTTTCACCCTAAATTTCAACAATTAATTCTTTTGTTTATTTATTTTTCACATTTCAAAATTTGGAAAATTTTGGGATGTGACAGGCTACCACCCTTAAAAGAAATCTCGTCCCGAGATTTGGGAAGGCTAGAGGTTAGAAGTTGGCTTCAAGACAATTAGGGTACTACCACCCTTAAAAGGTTTTCAACTAGATTACATCTTGGCTTACTTGAGGTCTTGATGAAGCTTCTCTAGACAGACATCTGCATAGTGTCCTTTGTTTCCACACTTGAAACATGTGACAAGGCTGAGATCCTTCATAGGCTTGCTTGTCTTGTACTTCTTCTTTTCTGGACAATGTGATGCATAATGGCCTAGCTCTTTGCATTTGTGACACATCACTTGGCTAATGTCCTTCTTCTTCTTGGGTATCATTGTCTCTTGTTTGTTTTCTTGGCTCTTCTTCTTCTTATTATTAGGTCTCTCCAAAGCTAAGAGTTCTTCTAGTTCATGATCTTCATATCTCACCACAAATGTGGGAAATCTTTCTCTCTTCTTGGGGCAGTTACTAGAGATATGACCTTCTTCCCCACATGAGTAATAACACTTTGTGGTCACTTTGGGTATGGCTTTATGAGGAATGGTTCTGACTTTGTTTTTATCCTTCTTGGTAGAAGTTGTTATCTTATGGAGGTTCCCAAACATTTGATGCATTCCATCTTGTTTCATTTGTTGAACTATAGGATAAATGAGGCATTGGATAGGGACATGATCATTTCCTTCACATAGGAAACAAGTAACTTGAGATGTGGGGCATTGTTTAGTTGGATGTTTCTCTTCAAAATTAGGGCATTGAGCCACATGCTCTTTGTAAGTGTGTTCCATGTCTCCACAAATATTGCAAGTTTGAGTTCCTACTATAATATCATCCTTGATATCATTGTTAATGTCTTTGGGAAGGGTTGCTTATTATGTTGATCATTTGATTGGTCATCCTTTGCAACAATTGGGATTGGGTTTCCAAGAAGCTTTGCATGGTTGGGTCTAACTCATTGTTATTGGCTAAAAACTAAGTTCTCACTTGATTCAACTGGGCTTGAGTTGCTAGTGGTTGTTCTCTCATGTGCATATCTTGGTTGTTGTTGCCATCATTCTTGATGTTGGAGTCTCTTGGAGAAGTCATCTATTTTGGGTTGGATTGGGGTTAGAGTAGGCAAAAGATTTGTAGAGGAAGAATTCTAATCACACACAACAATTCACACAAGCAATGTGCAAGCAATCACAATCATGCATTCCACTCAAACAACAAGATTCAAACATATCTTTAGGCAATAAAATATTTTTCCTACACCACATAAGTTGGTGTGATCAATATATGATCTAAACTAAACACTAGTATGGTGGTCCAACTATTTGGTTCACTTGAGATCATTTCATTCTTCTTAGTTGTTTCTTCATGAACAAGATCATGGTTTCCTTGAAAACAATTCTTGCATCTTGGTCACAAAGCTTCAAAGGTGATGATGGTTCCTTATAAGTTGTGTTTCGTTAGTCTCCAATTCTTGAGTAATATTCCTTGTCTCACTTGTAGTCCTTAGTGATGTCCATGTTGAAGTCCTTGGTGAAACTAAAGTTGAAGTCATTGGTGATGGTGAAGTCTTTGCTCATGTTGAAGTATTTGCTCATGTTGAGGTTTTGTCCATCAAGTTGAAATAGAAGAGATGTAGATTCAAAACAAAAAGTTTGAGGAAAAAGTTTACAAGATTGTTTGTAAATAAGTTTTGGAACAAATACAACTTCTATTTTTCTAAGGGGTTTTGTCCAATCCTAGGGTTACAATCCTACAGGCAACACAGTTCTTTGATACCATTTGTAGAGGTCCCAACTTGATAAGGTAGAGATCCCTGTGATTGCAATGCTAGTCCCTGGATCAATAGCTAGCATCCACAGTTTAAGATGTAATATCAAGAAACAGAGGTCATAATACAACTTTATAACCAGGAATAAAATAATTCATTACATCTTACATAGGTCATTTGGCTATCTCATTACAATGCAGCAGATATAACTATAGCATGGAGTACTTCATCTTCAAAGTGCCACATGCAATCATGTTAGTTGTAGACTTGTAATCCTACTCAACACACTTCACTAACATCAAAAAAACCTGCAACATAATAAGTTACAACCACAAGGGTCAATGCATTTGAATTGTATTGGTAAGTTATACTATGGTAGAATAGTGGTATCTATCATTTATATGCATTTGGCTAAGTGGAGTTTAGGCTTGCTTTGCTCAAAATAAATTTTTATTATCATTTGAAAACACTAAGTTTTTGTTTGTCAAATCACCCAAGGCATCTACCAATCAAAGATTTAAGATCCTTTAACCCTTGTTCAACCACAAGCTTTTAACTTAGAAATTGGGATGAGGAGATCCTTGATAGCTTCCATGTCTTGATGCTCAAATTTTCCATTGCCGGGGACACGGCTAAGTACTTAGATTTTACTCTCTCGAGAGGTAGTGCACTTTCCCCACAAGACTCGACATGCATCGAGACAAGATCTTTCAGAAGCCTTCCCTTAGACCAAATGGACGCGTTTCATCCTATCACCCCATACCACCTACTATCCATCTGGCTAAGTTATTGCAACCTATATGATCCAGGCAGAGCCCATAATGCCATGTGGTTGCACTTGAAGCTTCTCAACATTTGACATATCAAATCTCTTTGTTCCTAGGTGGCTTTCCACAAGTGTGATACCAAGTTTTCCCCAATATACTGGACTTGTGATACACAAGTTTTCTCCAATATACTGGACTTGTGTAACCACTCAACACAAACCTTTCATTCCATTCCACCCAGGTGATTCATTCACATAGTTGTTTTGTTAAACAAAACACAAGTCATAGACTTAGAAAAATTTCATAGCATGAATAAAATCCACCCTTGTTTTCTACATGCAAGGCTAAGCATAATAGTAGCAAAAATCTTAACTTAGGGAAAATTCTACTAAGGCATCATCTACTAGGATTTCCCATGGAATATCATACTTAGTAAAAATTCCATGCAAGTCCTTCTCAAAATATCACTAATGCATAGTAAAAATAATAGGACAAAATATATGAAGCACCACTTGACTTTTTAGTAGAGAATATATGTTCACTCCTTGATCTTGCAAATGTCATACTCTTCAAATTTCACTACATTTCAATCAAGGCACAAATTCAATCTAGCATTCAAATAATTCATCACATAAAATAATAAAAACAAAGCAATGCATGCAAGCATGCAAAAAGATTGTTTTATTTGTAAAGGTGGTTTCTAATAAGCTATAAACATTTTAGAACACCTATTGGTCATTTATAAAAGTGGCAAAACCATTTAAAATCAAGTTATTGAAAATAGGCCATTTAAATCATTTTTGTTTTGCTAGAAATGATTTAAGTCAAAGTAATAATTTATAGTGTTAGCCAAATATATCTTTAAACACATATGTTAGTGTTTATGGTCAAAGTGTTTAAATCAAATCCATTTTAAAAAGGTTTCACTCAAAAACCATTTTTAAATCAAGCACCATTTTTATTTTACTAGAAATGCTTTTTATTCAAAGGAATAATCCCTTAGTGTCACAAAATATACTTGTAAATCCAAAAGTTGGTTTTTATGGCCAGTAGGTTCAAAAAAAACCATTTGCAAAAGATTTTACTCAAAAATCATTTCTAGAATAATTTTTATAACCAAAATAGGCCTAAACATGTTTCTGCAAAATACACCTAATTTTACAGAAGCAAAACACTAAACTAAGGGAATGGTTGGAAAGTTTGCATTTTTGTGAATCCAATGATATAAAATTTGTAAATTTTGGACATGTGGATCTAAAGTTATGAATTTTTCAAATCTAAACATCTAATAGATCTATTTTCTATTTTAAACAACAGGCAGGGCCACGTGGAGTGATCCTATTGGGCGATACCAGTTCGGTAGGATCGACTGATGTGGATCGTTAGATTTAAAGTGATCTGTGTGGCTCAGATTGGTCGTACTGATTTGTTTAAATGATCTATTCTAAGCCGTGAATCAATATCTAACGGGCTACAGCGCTTCGACCATGGAATGGCGGCGCGTGGCGACGACGAGCGGCGGTGGCGCTCTGCTCGCGGCAGTTCTGGCGGAACAGGAAGCAAGGGAGGAGGAGAAATGGCTCACCAGATTCGTTGTGGCGTGAGGAAGCTCAAGGTACTCATCGTAGACGAAGGGGTGCTCGGATGTGCTGGCGATTGCTCGCCGGAGATGGTTCTGGCGACGGGCACAAACTGTTGATGACGGAGGCGACGCTACGGACCGTGCTAAGTCAAAACAAGGAGTGTGTCAGGCACGCGTGAGAGAGGCCAACAAGCTCGGGTCCTCTAGAGAGGAGGGGGCGCTCAGGGTTTACCGGGAAAGGCTCGGGTGATGACGAAGCCGAGCTTCTAGGGCGCGCGCGGGCGAGCTGGGGCTATGGGAAGGTGTGGGAGGTGCGGGCGAGCAAGCTCATATGTTCCAGGGGCAATGGGGGTGGCCGGGGTGGTCAGAATTATTGTCGGAGAGTCGTCGGGGCAGTGGAGTTGTAGTGAGGAATTTGAGCAGCCCTGGGGCGGAGAGGTGCGAGTGAGCGAGGGTAAAGAGAGAGGGGGAGTTGTTTAAGAGGTCAAGGTTGCGGGCGAGAATTATTCTGGCAGTAATGCGAATTTACACTGCGAAATCAACACAGAAAACCGACGAGGAAAGGGGGAACGGGCCACTGCGAGGTTGATGATGATGAGGTGGCGCAATGGGGTCGCGGAGTCAGCAAGCTGAGGAGGGGTTCAGTGGGGCCTCGCTGCCAGGGACTATGCGAGTTCGTTCGCGGGTGAGAAAACGATCCGCGAGGAGGGGAGAGAGAGGTGGGCTGCTTTGCTGGTTGGGCCTGATGGGCTGGTTCGTTGGGCTGGAATGTTTTCTCATTTTTTCTCTCTATTTTCTTTTTCTTTTTCTAATTTCATTTTATGTTTTGATTTGAATCAAATAATTTAAACTCTCATTTATTTTTAAATCTTTTCCAAAGTTTCAGTAGATTTTTATTCTGTTTAACAATGTATTTTAAAGTCCATTTTAGAATAATTTCTTTTATTCTTTTATGGTTTATTATTTATTTAAAATAGGCAATTGTCTTTATTTAAATAAGATTTTAAATATCTTTTCAAACTTCTATTTGAATTCCAATTTTTACCAAACCTTTTTCAGTAGGTTTTATTTTATTCATTAGTGTAAATAATTCACTTTGAATTATTTAAAATATTTTAATATGATTTAATGTTCATTTAAATCGGGCATTTGTCTTTATTCAAATAAAATCAAATATGGTTTTAGACCCATATAAATTTTATTCAAATAATTCTTTTTAATTTAATTAGATAACTTTTAATCCACTTTGGCTATTATCAATTATTATTTACTCATGATTTAATTAATCATTTCTATTAGGTATTTTGTCTTTATTTAAATAATTTGAATATGGTTTAATCCCATATACTTTTATTTGAATAATGTTTATCCCTTTATTTTATTTGGATTTGGATTATCTTTATTCCATTTGCTTGCGGATTTAATTCAAGATTTTAAATTGACTTCTAAATAATTTTCTTGGGATTTATTATTTAGTTTAGGCAATTGTCTTTATTTAAATAAAATTGAATATGGTTCAAAGCCCATATAGTTTTATTTAAATAATCTTTTATTTCTTTTTATTATTCAATAAACTTTTATTTGTTTATGGATTTGGTCAAGATTTAATTTGGCTTATAAATGTTCCTTATTTATTTATTTATTTATTTATTTCTTTGCCTTATAAAATCCATATCTTTTTATTTATTGATCCAAAAATTGGTGATTCCAATTTGTATAATTTTATTTAAGATTTGTTTATCCTTTTAAATCCTTTTAGGATTACTTTGCTCAAGATTTGGTATTGATTTTTAGTTAGGAGCTTTATTATCCTTGGAAATTAATTCCTTTTACCTTATTAAATTCATAAGTGTTTATCCATGGCTCCCAATTAAATGAAACCAATTTCTATGGTTTTATAATATTTTTGTTTATCACTTCTTGATCATTTTTAAATGTTTGTTGCCAAATTTTTTTATGGATCAAATCCATAGTCTTAGGGAGATCTTGGAAATGATTTTCTTCCATTAGTGTTTTGTTTTATCTTTTCCAAGTGTTTAAATTTCAAGATACATTCATTAATGAATGCATTTCACTTGATTGAAATTTTGCTGAATTCCCTTTTTCATTCAAATTTGTTCAAGAAGGGTTTTGATGTTTCCATTTAGAAGCAAAAAGTTTCTTTTCACCCTAAATTTCAACAATTAATTCTTTTGTTTATTTAGTTTTCACATTTCAAAATTTGGAAAATTTTGGGATGTGACAGCATGTGCTCCATATATAGTCATGCGTGCTCGCAATGAGAACTTGCGCAACATCTTTTGTCCTGCCAGCCCGTTGCAGCGGGGCCTCAAGGGAACTACTGGCAAATAAGGTGCTCATTTTAATAGAGCACCGTAGTAAAGCATTAACACTCCATGAACACAGCTGATCCTCACATCACAGCCATCCCTTCCGGTTGTCCCAATTTCTGTCACTTCGGGGCCTTTGGATTCGGATAATGATATGTGTACACAACTTGCAGATAAGATCACAAACAATACTATCATCATGAATCAATAATAAGTTCAGATCTGAGATCATGGCAGTCGGGCCCTAGTGACAAGCATTAAGCACAACAAGTTGCAACAAAGTCAAATAGCACTAATAGAGATACTAGGCACCATGCCCTAATAATATTATTCGATTACATGATAGAACTCATCCAATCCCTACCATTCCCATAGCCTATAGCGGGGTATTACTCACTCATGGATGAGGGAAACATGGATGGTTGATAGAGAGGCGTTGGTGATGATGATGGCGATGATCCTCTCCAAATTCCCCGTCCCGGCAGGGTGTCAGAACAGAGTTCTGGTTCCGAATCACGGTTTCTGGTGGTGGCGGCACAGCGGAACTTTTTCTGGAAAAACGTCGAGCCCCCTTGAGTTTTTAGGTCAGAAGGCAACTTATAGGCGAAGAGGGAGGCCGAGGGGGTGCTTGAGGCGACCACACCCCCTCCAGGCATGGTCAGGCCTAGCCCGCGCGGCAGGGGGTGTGGGCCCCTCAGGCCTCCACTCCGTCTCGTATTCTGGCTCCGTGAGTCTTCTAGTGAAATAGGATTTTTGGCATATTTTCCGGGATTTTTCATAATAGTTGATTTTCTGCACAAAAACTAGACACGAAGGTAATTCTGCTGAAAACAGCGTCAGTTCGTGTTAGTTGTATCCAAATAACACAAGTTTAGAGGAGAAACAATAGCAAAAGTGTTCGGGAAAGTAGATACGTTTTGGACATATCAACTCCCCCCAAGATTAGCTTATTGCTTGTCCTCAAGCAATTCAGTTGGAAACTGAGTGCGATAAAAGAACTTTCACGAACACATTTGTTCATATGATGTATATATTCTTAGCACAGGAGTAGATACTTAGACAATTCATAATTAGGAGTATGCAACTAAGTCTACTTAATAGTCATTGGAAGCTATGAAGAGCTTCCAACTCAATAATAATAAGCAGCATGAAACATAAACATAAGCAACATTGCAATGCTCATAAGATGGTATGATAGAGTGGTATATCGCTTGCCTTTGATGGTGGAACAAAACAAATGCCAAGGCACCTCTGAAGTTCAAGTGAAGACTAGAAATAAAGATATCAGAGATACAAGCATCAATGTCATGACATAATTAACCAAGTTTTGAGTCAAGCACATTACACTAAGAATGACAACTATGCTCTCTAGGAGGTGCTCATAGAATAAGTGGTGACTCAACAAGGAAGTGAAAAGGTTTTGAAAGGTTTGAAAGGCTTCCAAATGCTAAAAGTATGGTACTCATTAGCTTTGAGCTCTCATTGCCCCTATCATAGGCATGTTTAAATGGTTAATGGTGAAAGTGAGGTCCAATATGAGTTATATGCTTGAAAGAGAATAGACTGGAAATCTCATGTCCCTTGAATACGAGGGCCGCTCCTCATGCTACTCAACTTTAGTTCTCGGCAAGTTCTTGTCATAGTAAATACATGTGTATCATAGAGAACCACCAACAGGGTACCCCTTGCACATAATACAAGAGCTGTACCATAATCAAAATGACAAGGCAAGCAGGCAATGAGCATCTCAGCGATCTTTTTATTTTCTATTTGCATAGGTTTTTATTGAGGATGCTTCACAGATTGCTCATTATGGTTATGCTGCAAGTTTCCACCATGATTAGGCATGGCTTAGTCTAGCGGCCCAGGCGTTTCTCTAACACACACACACACATATATATATATATATAACTCCATGAACTTACAAGCTCCCCTTTTATTTCACACCGACGACATCTGCAAACAAAAGAGCATGATATCAACTGGGTACAATGTACATGTGCAATGTTGAAAGCGTTCCCCGTGACAGCACGGTTCTGCTAACTCCCAGCCTATAATTTGCAAGCATATAACTTTCATGGACAGTCACAATGGTTCAGGTTTATTAAGTGCAAGAAATAAAGTGTGCCATCAAGTTAGTGAGAGCTTTACTAACTAACTTTCTCATAACAATCAAAAAAATTATTTGGAATAAAACAAGGCATAATAAATATGCACTGAATAGCAAATGACACTAGTAGGTAGGTATTGTGGACATTGTTAGCAATATTGGTTTTGAGGAGTTGGATGCACAAGTAGAGCTCATACTCAGTGCAAGTGAAGGCTAGCAATAGAGAGGGAGCGATAAACGAGAGAGCAGTAACTGTCATAATCATGCTTGCAACAAAACAGGACTAACTATGGCATGAAAGTGATACAAGAACTCTGAGGTAAAATAAATCGTCGAGGCTTACTGACTATTGTTCAGTCATATGCATGCGTGAGCAGTGTGCCAAGTCGATTCACATGAAACATTTAGAGGAGGATACCACAATATCATACCAAGTTATGAATAGAACAATGCAATCAAACATTCATATGACATGCTACAAACTATTAGCAAGCTGGAGCTAATCATAAGAGAGCAAGAACTACTAAGCATCCATAAATAACATACGCCTTACATGAACAAATTAAGCATGCCCACAATGATGAGTATATGTACAAAAATGAAAAAAATAGAGTTCGTTACCAGCCTCTTACCATACCTCAAGTTGTCTTAATCTTCATTATTGCCCTTCACTTGTGTGGCTTGAATAATAACATGAAACCAAACTCCACTGAGGACTGTTGAACCCTGCAAAGAACTTCACAAAACCCAAGAGAAACAACAAATATTTTTGGTGTTTTCTATTATTGAAAGCAAGCTCACAAAGCAAAAACAAACAAAGCAAAATCTTTTTGGATTTTTCTTTAATGCAAACTAAAGCTAAAAAGCAAAGAAACAAACCAAGAGAAACAACGAAAATATTTTTGGTATTTTTGTGTTTTGGGAAAGCAGAAACAAGAACCAAAAAGAAAGTGAAACATGGATATACAAAGAACCGACAAAACATGATATATAAATGAGTGTGATGTCCGTGTACCTCTCCCAAGCTTAGGTTTTTGGCCTAAGTGGGGATCAATAGCGTGGGTAGTAACCCCAAGTTGGTGGGTCATTGTAGGAATGATCATAATCAGGCCCTCGCGATGAAGAAGAAGACGCGATCCAATCATAAGAGGGCTGCTGGTATGAAGAATCCCCCATGTTGGAGGGATAAACCGAATCATCTTCGGCATCCTCTCCAACATTCTCCTCTTGCTGGGAGAGCTCTGCCACGTATGTGTCAAATCTTCCTCCGTGAGAGACCATCCTTGTCAACACCCAGATTTTTAATCCCAGATGCCTGTTATGCCGTACATCGCAATCCCAGGATTCCCATTTTTGTGAGACATAATAGATTGGATATCACATTACATCATCCATTACAAACCATACATAAGGTCTTACACAAATAAAGGATCACATGATCCAGTATTAATACATTCAAGCAGCGTAATAATGTAATAACAATAGCGTGGGCGAGGCTCCATCTTCATGGTCACAGGCAATGCCGACGATGGGAGATGATCCTAGTTGTCGTAACCTTCCCGTGGTCCATCCTCCTGGTAGTCCTCTTCATAGTCTGGCCACGGGAATAGCCAGGGACAAAGCCATGAGTACTCTTTAAGTACTCGCAAACTAATACTAACAAGTGAAGGGTTTTTGAGTAGGGATACTAAGCTCTAGGTTGTTCTGCAAAAAGCCAGGTTTACCTTAACTAAGTTCAAAAGCAACGAAAGTCTAGCTTAAAGTTTTATAACACCTAATTGGGAACTTGAATTTCGTATCACAACCCTGTTGTGGTCAAGTCAAAGTCATTATTCATTTCACAAGTCATTTTGAAAACATATGATGACGGAACAGTATGGCCATTCCAACTGCCCATAACCGCGAACGCGGCTATTCGAATAGTTTGACACTCTGCAGAGGTGGTACACTTTCACCACAATATTCGATACATCCATCAGGAACAATCCTGAATTCACCATACTCAGTATGCGGATAATCAATCCTAACCTTTCAATTACACGCCCTAGTATAGGCACCTCTCCTGTGAGTTTGGCCTCCCAACCATGACCCGCTGTCATCTTGGGAACTGCACAAGTGGACAATCTTCACAAGGTAGCCTCAGCTCAAACCTTGGCCACAAGGGAACCCATACTAAGGTATATAAACTTCCAGCCAAGCCCTACCCAAATTTCGGTTATTGTGGTTGTACGGTAAAATTGGAATTGTATCGCATCCACACAACCATCAATTTTATAAAGGGCTAAGGCTCATGCCTCAAAATTTTCATCATCAAAATCATCAGGTGTTCAAGAACACATGTCGAAACATTTCATTAGAATGAATCATCATTCCAAGGTTTTCATAACCATTTCCACCAAGTATTCCCATCTAAAGTGATCAAGTTTTATGCTTAGCACTAGCATCTAGAGTTGGGGGTAATCACTAATGAGGGGTGGTAAACAAGGGTGACTTATTGATACGTTGGAAACGTATCTATAATTTTTGATGTTCCATGCTTGTTTTGTATCTACTTTGCTTTACTTGTCCACACTTTGAGGTGCTTTTTACATGTTTTCTGGTACTAACCTATTAATAAGTTGCAACAGTGCCAGATGCCTGTTTTCTGCTGTTTTTGGTTTCAGAAAAGTTAGTAAAGAAATATTCTCGGAATTGGACGGGACGAAGGACAAATTCAATAACTTTCTGTGGGGAACAATAACTTTCAGAGGAGAGCCGGAGGGGCCGGCCAGAGGGGCCAAACCCCACCCCCCCCAGGCGTGACCACGGGTGGGCCCGCGCCTGGCTAGGGTTTGGGCACCCTGGCCGCCTCCCGGTCTCACCCCTTCGCCTATAAGAATCCCCCGATACATAAACCATGAGTACCCGATCAGAAATCCACGAAACCGTCTGTAGCCGCCGCCACCGCCATCGTCCCTAGATCAGGGGGATCTGAAGTTCTTCCCGGCACCCTGCCGGAGGGGAGATCATCCCGGAGGCCTTCTCTCCGGTATGATTCGTGAGTAGTTCCACCTTGGACTATGGGTCCATGTAGTAGCTAGATGGTTGTATCTCCTCCTTTGTGCTTTCATGTATAGATCTTGTGAGCTCCGTTCATGATCAAGATCTAATCTATTTGTAATCATGCGTGTTGTGTATGCGGGGATGCGATGGATATTGAGATTATTATGTTGGTTTGATTAATGGATTTATCTTTATGATTCTATCATGTCTGTGTTGTTTGTGATCTTGCATGCTCTCCGTTGCTAGTGGTTATCTTGGCCAAGTAGTTGCTAGTGACTCCAAGAGGGAGATTTATGCTCGATAGTGGGTTCATGCCTCTAGTTTCCAAGGGAAGTGATAGAAATCTCTTCGGTTGTAGATGTTTTGTTGCTACTAGGGAGAAAACAACGGTCTCTTATTCATGGAACATATGGACTGTTTACCTTACACACTTTGCTTATAGCAGTTGTCTGTTGCTTGCAACTTAATACTGGAGGGGGTTCGGATGATAACCTAAAGGTGGACTTCTAGTCATAAATGCAGTTGGATGACGGTCTATGTATATTGTTGTATTTCCCAATCAACCTCATAGGATCTTTCTAGCTAGTAATTGCATTGTTATGCCTTGCTCAGTTCCTGTCAATTGCCCCGCTGTAATTTGTTACCCTTCATGCCATGTTGTTTATCTAAGGAGAGCACCTCTAGTGAACTATGGACCCCGGTCCAATCTTTACCATTGATACATCTTCCACTGTTACTTGTTTACTTGTTGCAAACCATTACCTTCCACACCATACGTTTAATCATTTGTTACAGAAAACCGGCGAGCTTGACAACCTTACTGATTCGTTGGAAAAAAGTCTTGAGTTTGTGTTGTGCAGGTCTCCATGTTGCCAACAACACCTATGTGACGTTTCCTTCCTCCTTCTGGTTCGATGACCTCGGTCTCTACTGAGGGAAGACTTGCTGCTGTGCTGCTTCACACCTTGCTCTTGGGGTTTCCAATGAAGCGCTCCTACATCAACTTAGGCGCCATCACTTATCTAAGTTCAATATCATGCCTAAGGATGGCATCATGATTATCTACTTCAGGTCAAGTTTTATGCTCTTTATGCTACCTCTAAACATCTTTCTAAAATCTATCAATCACTAAGTAAACTCAAATAAAAGCTTTGATAAAGAAATAAAATACTAAGCTTGCAAGTAAAACTGGGATTGGGTATCAAGTGATGTAAGCTTGCAAGTAAAACTTGCATGGTTTAGCTTAGCTTGCTAAGATAGTAGCTTGCTAAGTTAACTTATAGTGTTAGGCTTGCATAATTGCAAGTATAAGCTTGCGTTGTGCAAAGCAGTGGTTGAAGTTCTCCTTGGCTTCTTCCTCGTAGTATCCTTCTTCCTCTTCGTATCCTTGCTCGGTACTAGCGTCTATGAATAAATACGAGGTACAAAATCACCAAACAATACTTAACTAATTCTATTTAGCACACAAGGGTTCACACTAGATGATCTAGCATCATCACTAAACAATACTTAACTAATTCTATTTAGCACACAAGGGTTCACACTAGATGATCTAGCATCATCACCAAACAATACTTAACTAATTCTATTTAGCACACAAGGGATTAAAGTACTTGTCTTATTTATTTTATTTTAGAAAATTAATTTCTACTCATTGAAAAACTACTTAAGATTTAATATTCTCCAACTAAAACATGGGATCATGTTGACACATGTCCTCACCACATATTTCAGTACTTGGGAATGTGATTTAAAGTGGTGTCACAATATAATAAGGTTTAACCCTTTTATTTTGATTAATTAAAGTGACTAGAATGGCCTATGGTGCATTCTTTTATTACTTGTCCATTATTTCTGCAAGTAAACTATAAGGTTCCCAACATTTTTAATAAGGTAGAGATTCCTGTGTTTACAATGCTAGTCCCTGGATCAATAGCTAGCATCCACAGTTAAGATGTAATATCAAGAAATAAAGGTCATAATACAACTTTATAACCAGGAATAAAATAATTCATTACATCTTACATAGCTCATTTGGCTATCACATTACATTGCAGCAGAATATCTATAAAGCATGGAGTCCTTCATCTTCAAAGTGCCACAGGAAATCATGTTGGTTGTAGACTTGTAATCCTATTCAACACACTTCACTAACATCAAACAAACCTGCAACATAATAAGTTGCAGCCACAAGGGTCAATACATTTGAATTGTATTGGCAAGTTTCACTACTATGTAGAAATAAGTGGATCCTATCATTACATGCATATTTGGCTAAGTAGGGTTTTAGGCTCATTTGCAGAAAGCAATATAGTTTTATCCTATCTTTTCAAAATAGTTTTGATCTTTTGTCAAATCTGTCTGATCTCCTTGGAAAAATCCAAGTTCTTCTAATCCCTTGTTGTCACCATCAAGTTTTACTTTGAGAAATTGGAATGTCGAGATCTTCCATAGCTTCAGGCCTTAGTTGCTCAGTATTGTCCATAACCGGGGACACGGCTAAGTACTTAGAATTTTTTATCTTCTGCAGAAGTTGTACACTTTACCCACATGACACAATCTCGTCTTGATGCCACCAGTGGCCGTTGGATAAGTACTCACCTAATGGAGTACCGGCAAATCGAGAATGTGACAAAGTCTTTCCATAGAAGTCCTCCCAATACACAATGCTAGCTTGTTAACCAGGCACCAATGTAGGGATATATTTCCCTTACACAATTCTAGTTAACCCGAAGATGCCAATGAATGGGTCTTCCACTATGTAGTTGACTAAGCCAGGGCCCATTTAGCATGTGGCTGTACACGGAAGCCACTATACGAGAAACATGTTCAATCTCTAAGTCCCTGGGTGGTTTTCTTCTAGTGCACACATAAAAAGATAGCCATATAAACATGGTTCCTTTTGTTGCCACCTTGTCCAACCTTGAGTATCCTTTTCCACCCAGGTGGTTCATTGAGTCCTTGTTTTATTATATAAAACATATATCTTTCCAACACTTCATATAATCATAACATGTATCCCATCCCAAATATATAGCAGGGCTAAGCATACTACAACTACAATTTTTTCACTAAGAGAGATATAACGATACCCTATTAGGATTTAGCATAGCATAAAATATAGTAATCCTTATCATGCATGTTACAAAAATCCACTAAGTGTAATGAAAATAGTAGGACTTGGATGATAGTGTCACTTGCCTTTTTAGTAGAGAATGTTGGTTCACTTCTTGATCTTGCAAATATCACACTCTTCTAACTTCACTACAATTCAATCAAGCAAACCCAAATTCAACTAGCATTCCAACCATTTATCACACATAAAATAACAAAAACAAGGTCATGCATGCAAGCATGAAAAAGATAGTTTTATTTGCAAAAGTGGTTTCTACTAGGCTCTAAACATTTTAAAGCTCAAAGTGGTCATTTACTAAAGTGGTAAAACCATTTGCACAAGGTTTCATCTCATAAACTCAATATTATGCTAAGGTGATATTTTATGTTGTTGAAAATATCTTTTAGCAAAGTAATGATTTTATATGGTTCACCAAATAAGTTTTAATTCACAAAACTTAGTGTTTAGAGTCAGAAGGTTTGAATCACAACATTTCCCAAAGGCTTTACTCAAAAATCATTTCTAAACCATAAATAATATTTTTATTTGACTAGAAATGAGCTAACTCAAATATTTATTCCTTAACTTCACAAAATACATTTTTAAATCCATAAGTCGGTTCCTATGGTCAGTAGGTTCAAAACAAACCAATTATCAAAGATTTCATCTTAAAATATTTCTAGAACAATTTTTTATATTCAAATAATGCCTACACATGTTTCTGCAATTTCAACCAATTTTCCAGAAGAAAAACAATAAACAAAGTGCATGGTTGCAAAGTACTTGTTCTGCTGATTCCATTGATATAAAATTTGCAAACTTTGGACGTGTAGAACTAAAGTTATGAATTTTTCAAGTTTGCATATCTAATAGATTCTAATTTCTGTTTTAAATCAAACCTTGTCCACGTGTCTAAATCTTACTGGCTGAAAACGGTTTGCACGGATCAACTAATACTGGCCACAGGATCTTACTTAAAACGCACGGTTCAGATGGACGCGTACCCTTTCGTTTTAAAATCTAATCTGATCCTTTCGATCCAGATCCGAAGGACCACACCGCATTGACTAGGATTTGGCGGCGGCGGCGCGGTCAGACAGTGTGGTCGGCGGCGATTTAGGAAGCAAGGGAGACCGAGGAGTAGCTCACCATGTTCGTGTGGTCGATGAGAAGCTCGAGGTGCGGTCTTCTTGTCGAGGGGCGCGCTGGAGGTGCGTGGATTGCTCGCCGGAGCTTGCAGCGGCGTCGGGTTCGTCTGGTTGTCGACAGGGACGGAGTTTGCGAGTGCGCTAAGGCAAACGGAGCACATGGTTAGACGCATACGACAATAGGGATCATGGGAGCATCAACGGGAAGGCTCGGGGTGGTCAATGCTTACCAAGGGAGTTCGCCGGAGCAATGGCAGCCGCGGCGGTGCTCAGATGTTCGAGGTTGCCAACGTTGTGGAGCGGGCGCGAGCGAGCTAGTGGTACTGGTAGATGCGCCTGACAATGGGGGCAAGGCTGCGTGCAGTGGGAGGCGAGGCGCGGCGAGGTGTGGCCGGAATCGGTTGGGGAAGCTCGTCGGAGCAGTGGTGTTCGAGCTCGAAATTGGAGCAGCCCGGTGGCAGAGAGGGGCTGGCGTTTGGGGGAATGGAAGAGAAGGGCAAGGCGTTTAAAGGCGCGTGGTCATGGCGAGGAGTAACTCAGTCATCAACACGAATTAACGCCATTGATTCTCGGCAGAAAACGGCGAGGGGGACGTGGTCGCAGGGTTGAAGACGATGTGCTGGTGGTGGGGTCATGCCGTCAGCAAGGTGGAGGGTGTGCGTGTGGGGTCGCAGCGTCAGAGACCAAGAGGGTGCGCTTCTGGGTGAAAAACGGTTCGCGAGTGGAGAGAGCTGGTGGGCTGCGAGTGGGCTTGCTGGGCTGGCCAGATGGGCTACTGCTAGTTTCATTTTTTTATACTGAATGCTTTTTCTTTTTCTATTTGGAATTTCTGTTTTGATTTTAATTCAAACAATTAAAATTCCAAATCAATTCAAACCACCACCAAACTTTGGGTATATTTTAATTCTGTTTAACAACATAATCCAAAGTCCAAAATAAAATAATTCTTTTATTCTTTTAGGATCTATTAATAATTAAATAAATAGACCTTAGTCTTTATTTCAAATAGGATTTAATTTATGTTAAAATTCTATTTGAAATCTAAATAATACCAAAACCTTTTCAGTAGGTTTTATTTGAAAATATAAAACACTTGGAATTTTTATTAAAAAACTCTAACAAGTTTTAGTGTTTATTTAAAATGGAAAAAGCCTTTACTTAAATAAAATTGGATATTAATAAATCCTTATTATTTTATTTAAATAATCCTTTAATCTTTTTATCAAATAGAAATATTTTATTTTAAATGCTTGGACAAGATTAATTTGGCTCTTTAAAAATAGTCCTTATTTAATAATTCCAACTTTGCTTATCAAAACCATATCTTTTTATTAAAAGATCCAAAAATGGTGATTCCAACTATTATAACTTTATTTATTATTTTTTTATGTTTTTAAATCCCTTTAGGATTTTATTTGATCAAAATAGGTTTTGATGTTTCCAATTGGAATAAAAAAGTTTCTTCTCACCCTAAATTTCAACAATTATTTATTTTGTTTATTTATTTTTCACATTTCAAAATTTGGAAAATTTTGGGATGTGACAGGCTACCACCCTTAAAAGAAATCTCGTCCCGAGATTTGGGAAGGCTAGGGTTACAAGTTGGCTTCAAGGAAACTAGGGTACTACCACCCTTAAAAGAAAGTCTCATAGGGTTACATTGATGGTTCACTTGACTATGGGTTTAACACTTGATATCCTGACAAGGAATCCTTATTTGACTCTTCTGAGTTAACTAGTTTCTGACATCCATTTCTTCTATCTCTTCAAAGTTTCCATCCATGTCAATGTGGTTCACATGTCCTTTCTGGGTCACATTGGAGTCCATGGGTCTTGCATTCTTTGGGTCGTTCGACCACTACCACGGTGCTGACCACCTGGTGTGTGGCTGCTATGTATTGCAGCAGAGGCTCGCGCTCCTTTGGCATGACCAAAACGGGCGAGGTGGAGAGCAGTCACTTGAGACTTTCGAATGCGTTGTTGGCTTCGGGCGTCCACTCGAATTTATCTGCCTTGCGTAGCAGCTGGTAGAATGGCAGGGCCTTCTCGCCCATGCGGCTGATGAACCTGCTCAATGCCGCTATTCGCCCTGCGAGCTGTTGGACACCCTTGAGATTCTTTGGCTTCTCCATCGCCATGATGGCCCGGATTTTCTTCGGGTTCGCCTCGATCCCTCGCTGGGAGATGAAGTAGCCAAGGAGTTTTCCTGATGGGACGCCTAAGGCACACTTTTCGGGATTGAGCTTGATCCTGTAACGGTCGAGATTATCGAACGTCTCGCGGAGATCGTCGATGAGCGTTTTCGCCTCCCTGGTTTTGATGACTATGTCGTCGACATAGACTTGGACGTTGCGACCGATCTGGTCCTTCAGGCATGCCTGCATGCATCGCTGGTACGTGGCACCTGCGTTCTTTAGCCCGAAGGGCATTGTGTTGTAGCAGAACACTCCGAATGGTGTGATAAACGCCGTTTTCTCTTGATCTTCGACATTGAGTCGAATCTGGTTGTAGCCTGAGTAGGCGTCGAGGAAGGAGAGTTTCTCGAACGTCTCGCGGAGATCGTCGATGATCTGGTCGATCCGAGGAAGAGGGAAGTGGTCCTTTGGGCAGTGCTTGTTCAGTGACGTGAAATCCACGCACATCCGCAGGATGTCCGTGTCCTTCTTTGGGACCATCACAGTGTTTGCGAGCCACTCGCTTTCTTTGATCTCCCTGATGAAGCCTGCGGCGAGTAGTCTGTTGATTTCCATCCCGATGGCTTCGGCCCGTGGCTCGGACAGTCTCCGGATGGACTGCTTGACGGGCTTGGTGTCTGGAAAGACGTTGAGTGCGTGCTCGGCGAATTCCCTGGGAACTCCTGGCATGTCCGTAGGACACCAGGCGAAGATTTCCCAGCGCTCACGGAGGAATTCGACGAGTGCGCTTTCCTATGCGGGGCTGAGGTCGTTTGCGATCAGCGCCGTCTTGGAGGCATCCGTGGGGTGGACCTGCACTTTCTTTGTGTTGACGGTGGAGTCGAAGGACATGTCGGGTGCGTTTTGTCGTGCGACTGGGGGTGCCCCATTGTCCGTCACCTCGCGGAGCCTTACGAGCTCGTCCTGCATGCCGAATGACTGGGAGATTCTGTTGAAGTCCCTGTCGCATTGGTCCGATCGGGTGAAGCTCCCGTGGACTGTGATGACGCCCCTGGGTCCTGGCATCTTGAGTAGCAGGTATGCGTAATGTGGGACAGCCAAGAACCTTGCGAATGCTACGCGCCCTAGGATGGCGTGGTATTGTGATGGCCAGTCCACCACTTCGAATTCAAGCTGCTCGAGTCGGAAGTTGTCCGGCTTGCCGAAGATGACGTCGAGCCATATTTTGCCCAGGGGGAATATGCCCTTTCCTGGGACGATGCCGTGGAACGTTGTGTCTGACTGTTCCAGGCTGCACTGCAGGATCCGCATTGCTGCTAGAGTACTTGCGAACATCAGGTTGATGCCGCTGTCGCCGTCCATGAAGACGCGGCTCATCTCGAAGCCTCCGATTTGTGCCTCCAGTACCAGGGCAACATGACCTGGGCGAGGGATCTGGCAAGGGTGATCCGAACGACTGAACGTGATGCAGGACTATGATCCACTGAGGTACTCAGGGATGGCCGGTGGAGTTGCTACGGCCAGGTTGATCTGACGGGTGATTTTCTTCTGCACCCTATTCGTGGGGCGCCCCTTCTGGATCATTAGTGATCATTTCGGCGGGGGATCCCGTTCCCAGCGTTGTTCTGTGCTGGTGCGACTGGTTGGTTCGGGCCTCCTACAGATGGCGGTGGAGGAGCTCCATGCGCTATCTCACCTGGCCCGGGTGCGTTCCCGAATCCAGGAAGTGGAGCTTGCTGTCTCATCTGGACCATGCTTTCGCTGAGCTTCTGGAACTCGCGGCGGTCCTTGAGCATGTGACTTGCCTTTTTTTTGCCATCCTGCTTGTCGATGTAGAAGTGGATGGTGCATGGACCCGAAAGTTTGTCGTATGCTGAGGGTCCGTTATCGCGATCGCGGCGCTGCCACGACTGTGCTGGGCGCCCTCCATCACGGAAGTTTCCTCCGCGGTATCCTCCGCTGTTGCGGTTGGCGTTGTTGCGGCGGTCGGCGTAGCCGGCCGCGACCATGTCAGGTCCATCGCGATTGTCATAGACACGCGATCTCCTCTTGCTACGGCGCTCTCGCCGTCGGCCGTAGTCGTCCTCTTCCTCCGAGTGCGCCCGGTGGACGGAATCTTCGCCGTCAGCCCATCTGTTGGCGATGTCCATGAGGTGGTCGAGTGTTTTGGGCTTGACTCGCCCAAGTTCCTCCTTGAAGTCCTGGCGCTTGACGCCGTCCTTGAAGGCGTCGATAGCCCTCTCTTCGGAGATGTGCGCTGCGGAGTTCTTGGTGTTGGACCAGCGTAGTATGTACGAGCGAATGGATTCACCCGTTCGTTGAGTGCAGGCCCACAACTCTTCGATTGAGGCGAGCCTCTTGCTGGTACCTTTAAAGTTTCGGATGAAGGTGTAAGCTAGCTCCTCCTAGCTTCGGATGGACCCTGAGGAGAAGCTTCTAAGCCAGATCCGGGATGCGCCTGTCAGCTGCAGCTGAAGGCATTGCATGGCGGTTTCCTTGTTTCCGCCGTGCAATTTGACGGATGACAGGTGGTCGCTGAGCCACGCCTTTGGGTCTTGTGTGCCGTCGAACTTCGGAGTATCCGAAGGAAGTTTGAAATTTCGCGGCATCTTTGTTCGTCGAACAGATCTGCTGAAGCATCGGGCCCCACAGAGTTCTCCTTCATCTTCGTCCATCTCGGATTCAGACGAGCATGCGCGCTTGGCTCGTGCTTTGTCGATTTTGCGCTGTGTGAGTGCGTCTCTGGCGTCGTAATCGTGGTTGCGATGGCGTGAACTCTTTTTCCTTTGAGGAAGGTTGTGGTCCTCTTCTTCGGATGAAGGGGTGGGGCTGCGGTCGAACCTGACCGGAGCTTTCTTCTTCGGCTCCGTAGGAGCTTCCTGGTGGAGCGCGGCTCCAACGAGTCCGAGTCCGGTAAGTGCGGATTTGTGCATGGCTCTTTTTGGGTCCCCCTCCGGAGGTGGGTGGGCCGCGAGGTATGCAGTGGCTACCATGATCGCAGCCTGCGGCGTTTTCGGGATGATGCCGTCGGCGTCCATCTCCACGAAGGATGTGTGGAGGGTTCGGGTCACCTCACGGCGCTCCTTGGGATCCATGTTCTCCATCCGAGAGCGGTGCTTGTTGCCTTGGTTGTCGTTCGTGCTGGAGCCAATGCCCATGGTGGAGAGCGCAGCTCGTCGCGCGCTGGACTCTGAGGCTGCTTGCTTGCATTTGTCAAGCACCTCTTGCATCTTGACCCGTTTCTTGTGCTCCTCGATGAGGAGTAAGTGGTATGCCATCAGCAGGTCTCGTGAGGCATCTGCAGGCAGGACCGTGCTGCCCGCCACAGCGGCGCATGCCTGGGCCCATCCTTCTTTGTTGAGGCGGATGACGTGGCCGTTGTTCTCCCCTTCGGGTGGGAGGGACTGGCTTCTTCTGTTCCCGCCGTTTCTGTCCTGCGGGTTAGGTGGCGGGTTAGGCGGTTACTAATCCGGGTCGCTCTGGATGACTACGGCGCATTGGTAGCGCTCGTAGATTGGTCCGCTGCTACCGCAGCTTTCGGATCCGGAACCGTAGGTACCTTCATCCGATGGCGGATCACACAGATCGGAGTTGCAGTTGCTGCTATCGTAGGACTCATCTATTGATGATGATGTGCGTAGCACAGGGTGAGGGGCCCATGAAGCGGGCCTGATTGATGGTAGGGGCATCCGCTCAGGGAGGCGGAGGGTGCCAGTCTGCCCAACCTGGAAGCAGAAGCTCCCGAATAGGATCTCGAGTCCGTCGCCTACGGGCTCGAAGTCCTTCATGGTGGCCGGTGAGTGGGCGCTGAAGTCGAAAGCGCCGAAGAGGAGGTGACTCTCCGTCGCCGTGGAGTTGTAGATCGTTCGGGTTGGGACCGTCACGATCGCACAATCAGCATCCCCAGTTCCCACAGATGGCGCCAATTGACGAGGTTTAATCTCGTCAATGCCCATTGTTATGGACTTGGGTTTTGGAGAAGATGGGGATGCTGGAGATTGCTGAACGGTTAGCAAACAAGCAACACGGGACATGGGGTTTACCCAGGTTCAGGCCCCCAGAGGGAAAACCCTACTCCTACTTGTCTACTCTTGATTACGGCGGAACCGATGATTACAGGGTGCGCAGATGCGATCTGGCGTGGAGGTGTGTATGCGGAAGTATGAGAGAGAGAGAGATCTAGGTCGTGCCCTCCTAGCCTTCATATAGACTCAGGCAGGTCCCGAGCATAGACCTAGTCGGTTACAGGTTCTAGGGTTTTACCCCTTTGAATTTCCTATCTACTCTAGTCTTGCTCTCCAAGGATCTGAAGGCGTCATGGGCCTTGGCCACCCGAAAATCTTCATGGGCCGGCGTACATTTGCCGTGGGCCTTCCTTGGGATGGACCAGGTATGCTGAGATCATGTACCCGTAGGGTATAACCATGTCAATTTCCATTTGATCTTCTAGCATCCTTTTTCTTTTTCTTCTCAGGATAGTCTGATGCATAGTGTCCAAGTTCCTTACAATTATAGCACTACAACTAGCTAATATCTTTCTTCCTGAAAGTGTCATGTTGGTTCTGACCAAGGTCATCTCCATTGCCAGTATCATTTCCATTATTATCACTTCCATTGTTGTTGTGGTGATACTGATGTGGTTCAGAATCTTCATTGCTCTTTTTGAATGAACGCTTCTTTTGTGATGATCCTAAGTGATACTTGATTTTATGTTTCCTCTTTCTGTTCTCAACTTGATTCATCTTTTTTTCCAAAATAGTGGCTTTGTCACAGAGTGATTGATAAGTTGGAACATAGGCAACAGATAGCTGCAGGTTTAACTCATCATTAAGTCCTTCAAGGAATTTCTCCTTTCTCTTAGCATCTGTATCAACTTCATCCGGTGCATAGCATGCCAGATTGTTGAATTATTCAATGTACTCAGCCACACTGAGGTGATGCTATTTCAGTTGTGGAATTCCTTTTTCTTCAAGTGCATAACTCCAGATGAGATGTGAGTTGTACGAAAACCATCCTCAAAAATAGCCCAAGTCACATCCTCAAGGGGAGTGGTGATCTGAAAGTTGTCCCACCATGTTGCTGCTGGTCCTTCAAGTAGAAATGCTGCAAACCTAACTTTTTCTTCATCGGTGCAGCCAACAGTCACTAAGTCCTTATTCACCGAACGTAACCAGTCATTGGCTTCCATTGGATCAGTTGTTCCATAGAATCTTGCAGGCCTAAGTTTCAGAAACCTGGGGAGCATGTCATGAGCTAGAGGATTATTCTGATTGTTGTTGTTGTTATTATTGTTGTTGTTGTTGTTGTTCTGATTCTATATGAACATGGTAATCATCTGCATCAGCTGTGTCTGAGCTGTCATCATCTGCTGCATCTCAGGAGTGATGTTGTTGTTTTGGTTGGGGTTGGCACGACGGGGAGGCATATGTTGGTTTGATAGGGATAAGTTATGATGGATAGGTTTTAAGAAGTTCTAACACACGACCCAAAACAATCAAGTTCAATCAAACAATCAATCAATCAAGCAACTATCCACTTAACAACTTATGAGCTTAACTCATGCGTTGAAGGAGACAACAAGTTTTCTTGAAATAATCAACCTAGTATAGTCATACCTCATAGGTCAATATGATCCATACTCTAACTTGATATCAATGTCTTTGGTAGGCAATCTAATGTCTCTTGGTTTTCACTTGTAGTCCTTAGTGATGTCTAAGTTGAAGTCCTTGGTGAAATTAAAGTTGAAGTCATTGGTCATGGTGAAGGCTTTATCCATCAAGTTGAAAAGGAAGAGATGTAGAATCAAACCAAAAGGTTGAGGAAAGAGTTTACAAGATTGTTTGTAAATAAGTTTTGGAACAATAACAACTCCTATTTTATTCTAAGGGTTTTGTCCAATCCTAGGGTTACAATCCTACAGGAAACACAGTGCTCTGATACCATCTGTAAGGTTCCCAACCTTTAATAAGGTAGAGATCCCTGTGTTTACAATGCTAGTCCCTGGATCAATAGCTAGCATCCACAGTTAAGATGTAATATCAAGAAACAAAGGTCATAATACAACTTTATAACCAGGAATAAAATAATTCATTACATCTTACATAGCTCATTTGGCTATCACATTACATTGCAGAAGAATATCTATAAAGCATGGAGTCCTTCATCTTCAAAGTGCCACAGGCAATCATGTTGGTTGTAGACTTGTAATCCTATTCAACACACTTCACTAACATCAAACAAACCTGCAACATAATAAGTTGCAGCCACAAGGGTCAATACATTTGAATTGTATTGGCAAGTTTCACTACTATGTAGAAATAAGTGGATCCTATCATTACATGCATATTTGGCTAAGTAGGGTTTAGGCTCATTTGCAGAAAGCAATATAGTTTTATCCTATCTTTTCAAAATAGTTTTGATCTTTTGTCAAATCTGTCTGATCTCCTTGGAAAACTCCAAGTGCTTCTAATCCCTTGTTGTCACCATCAAGTTTTACTTTGAGAAATTGGAATGTCGAGATCTTCCATAGCTTCAGGCCTTAGTTGCTTAGTATTGTCCATAACCGGGGACACGGCTAAGTACTTAGAATTTTTCATCTTCTGCAGAAGTTGTACACTTTACCCACATGACACAATCTCGTCTTGATGCCACCAGTGGCCTCTGGATAAGTACTCACCTAATGGAGTATGGGAAGATCGAGAATGTGACAAAGTCTTTCCATAGAAGTCCTCCCAATACACAATGCTAGCTTGTCAACCAGGCACCAATGTAGGGATATATTTCCCTTACACAATTCTAGTTAACCTGAAGATGCCAATGCATGGGTCTTCCACTATGTAGTTGACTAAGCCAGAGCCCATTTAGCATGTGGCTGTACACGGAAGCCACTGTACAAGAAACATGTTCAATCTCTAAGTCCCTGGGTGGTTTTCTTCTAGTGCACACACAAAAAGATAGCCATATAAACATGGTTCCTTTTGTTGCCACCTTGGCCAACCTTGAGTATCCTTTTCCACCCAGGTGGTTCATTGAGTACTTGTTTTATTATATAAAACATATATATTTCCAACACTTCATATAATCATAACATGTATCCCATCCCAAATATATAGCAGGGCTAAGCATACTACAATTACAATGTTTTCACTAAGGGAGATATAAGGATACCCTATTAGGATTTAGCATAGCATAAAATATAACAATCCTTATCATGCATGTTACAAAAATCCACTAAGTGTAATGAAAATAGTAGGACTTGGATGATAGTGTCACTTGCCTTTTTAGTAGAGAATGTTGGTTCAATTCTTGATCTTGCAAATATCACACTCTTCTAACTTCACTACAATTCAATCAAGCAAACTCAAATTCAACTAGCATTCCAACCATTTATCACACATAAAATAACAAAAACAAGGTCATGCATGCAAGCATGCAAAAGATAGTTTTAGATGCAAAAGTGGTTTCTACTAGGCTCTAAACATTTTAAAGCTCAAAGTGGTAATTTACTAAAGTGGTAAAACCATTTGCAAAAGGTTTCATCTCATAAAATCAATATTATGCTAAGGTGATATTTTATGTTGTTGAAAATATCTTTTAGCAAAGTAATGATTTTATATGGTTCACCAAATAAGTTTTTAATTCACAAAACTTAGTGTTTAGGGTCAGAAGGTTTGAATCACAACATTTCCCAAAGGCTTTACTCAAAAATCATTTCTAAACCATAAATAATATTTTTATTTGACTAGAAATGAGCTAACTCAAATATTTATTTCTTAACTTCACAAAATACATTTTTAAATCCATAAGTTGGTTCCTATGGTCAGTAGGTTCAAAAAAAACCAATTATCAAAGATTTCATCTTAAAATATTTCTAGAACAATTTTTTATATTCAAATTATGCCTACACATGTTTCTGCAATTTAACCAATTTTCCAGAAGCAAAACAATAAACAAAGTGCATGGCTGCAAAGTACTTGTTCTGATGATTCCATTGATATAAAATTTGCAAAATTTGGACATGTAGAACTAAAGTTATGAATTTTTCAAGTTTGCATATCTAATAGATTCCAATTTCTGTTTTAAATCAAACCTTGTCCACGTGTCTAAATCTTACTGGATGAAAACGGTTCGCACGGATCGACTAATACTGGCCGTAGGATCTTACTTAAAACGCACGGTTCAGATGGGCGTGTACCCTTTCGTTTTAAAATCTAATCTGATCCTTTCGATCGAGATCCGACGGACCACAGCGCATTGACCAGGATTTGGCGGCGTTGGCGGCGGCGACAGGCGGCGGCGCGGTCAGACAGTGTGGTCGCCGGTGATTTAGGAAGCAAGGGAGACCGAGGAGTAGCTCACCGTGTTCGCGTGGCGAGGTGAAGCTCGAGGTGCGGTCTGCTTGTCGAGGGGCGCGCTGGAGCTGCGTGGATTGCTTGCCGGAGCTTGTAGCGGCGTCGTCTGGTTGTCGACAGGGACGGAGTTTGCGAGCGCGCTAAGGCAAAAAGAGCACATAGTTAGACACGTACGACACTAGGGATCATGGGAGCATCAACGGGAAGGCTCGGGGTGGTCGGTGCTTACCAGGGGAGTTCGTCGGAGCAATGGCAGATGCAGCGGTGCTCAGATGTTCGAGGTTGCCGACGTTGTGGAGCGGGCGCGAGCGAGCTAGTGGTACTGGTGGATGTGCCTGACGATGGGGGCAAGGCTGCGTGCAGTGGGAGGCGAGGCGCGGCGAGGTGTGGCCGGAATCGGTTGGGGAAGCTCGTCGGAGTAGTGGTGTTCGAGCTCAAAATTGGAGCAGCCCGGTGGCAGAGAGGGGCTGGCGTTTGGGGGGAATGGAAGAGAAGTGCGAGGCGTTTAAAGGCGCATGGTCACGGCGAGGAGTAACTCAGTCATCAACGCGAATTAACGCCATTGATTCTCAGCAGAAAATGGCGAGGGGGACGTGGTCGCAGGGTTGAAGACGATGTGCTGGCGGTGGGGTCATGCCGTCAGCGAGGTGGAGGGTGTGTGTGTGTGGGGTCGCAGCGTCAGAGACCGAGAGGGTGCGCTTCTGGGTGAAAAACGGTTCGCGAGTGGAGAGAGCTGGTGGGCTGCGAGTGGGCTTGCTGGGCTGGCCAGATGGGCTGCTGCTAGTTTCATTTTTTTTATACTGAATGCTTTTTCTTTTTCTATTTGGAATTTTTGTTTTGATTTAATTCAAACAATTCAAATTCCAAATCAATTCAAACCACCACCAAACTTTTGGTATATTTTAATTCTGTTTAACAACATAATCCAAAGTCCAAAATAAAATAATTCTTTTATTCTTTTAGGATCTATTAATAATAAAATAAATAGACCTTAGTCTTTATTTCAAATAGGATTTAATTTATTTTAAAACTCTATTTGAAATCTAAATAATACCAAAACCTTTTTAGTAGGTTTTATTTGAAAATATAAAACACTTGGTATTTTTATTTAAAAAACTTCAACAAATTTTAGTGTTTATTTAAAATGGGAAAAGCCTTTACTTAAATAAAATTGGATATTAATAAATCCTTATTATTTTATTTAAATAATCCTTTACTATTTTTATCAAATAGAAATATTTTATTTTAAATGCTTGGCCAAGATTAATTTGGCTCTTTAAAAATAGTCCTTATTTAATAATTCCAACTTTGCTTATCAAAACCATATCTTTTTATTAAAAGATCCAAAAATGGTGATTCCAACTATTATAACTTTATTTATTATTTGTTTATCTTTTTAAATCCCTTTAGGATTTTATTTGATCAAAATAGGTTTTGATGTTTCCAATTGGAATCAAAAAGTTTCTTCTCACCCTAAAGTTCAACAATTATTTATTTTGTTTATTTATTTTTCACATTTCAAAATTTGGAAAATTTTGGGATGTGACATAAACCTTGATATTTTTATATATTCAGAAAGGTCCTGTTAAATGTGATTTTTGAGAGTTGGAATCAGCTCAAAATCTTTTGTGGTTAAATTTTGAAAAATGTTCGAATGCAGAAAAGCTTATGCCTTGTTACTTTTACTATAGGTGATCTACAGATCTAATTTATTTGAATCCAACGGGCTTTGATTAATAATTCCAATACCTTTCTAGCAAAATTAGTTCAATGCAATTTGGTTTAGTGAATCTCTCTAGATTGATTTTTGAATCTAGGTATAGAACTAAGTTTGAAACTAAATTAATAGACCTAAATTTGAATTACTGGGTCGCGCGGGAGTGTAACTGGGCCGGCCCACGGCGCACAGCGCGCGCGGGTGGGTTTAAGTGGCTGTCCCCACCAGTCAGCGAGACAGGGGAGTGCAAAGCGGTATGGGGCAATCTAAACCACACGATCAACATCTAATCGAGCGGCTGTGACTTATCTTCTTCTTCGAGCAACGCCGGCGAGACAGAACCCTAGCAAGGGCAGTGGGGGTCGTGTGAGGCTCACCGGGGCTCAGGCGAGGTTTGGCGATGGGGGCAAACGATGAAGTCAATGACGGCGAACCTCCTGGTATCGGTGGCTTCTCTTGGGGCGGCTCCAATAGCTGGCACCTCTTCTCCTCCTCCGTGGTATACTCTAGCGAAATTCCGGCGACGTGTTGCTCGCCTTGCTCCAGGGGTGAGGTGGGGTGGTTTTGAGAGAGAGGAGAGTGTGTTGGTGTGAAGAAATCGAAGGGGATGGCTCTATTTATAGTGCAACGAGGGGACCGAAGGGCGCAGGTGAAGCTCGTCGCGGTCGTCGGCACAGCGAGCTAACGGCATGGGCGATGGTACGGGACGGTGCTGTGTTCCCTGGTGAAGCTCAACGGCATGGTCGCGAGGCGTGGGGCGGTGCGAAATGGTCGGAACGCTGCGGTGCTCTAGGCGGGTCCGGCGGGCATTTTAATGGCGCACGGGCTCTCCTGGTCGCGCGGCGGCAAACGGGTTGCTGGGATGGTGGTGATCGCGCACGCAAGCGGCAAGGGCGGTGTGTGGTCTGTGCTCGCGTGTCGAGTGCGGTGCTTTGGCGCGCTCTCGGCATGCTCGCAAAGAGGTAGGTCTCGGCGGTTCTAGGGTGGTCCAGTGGGTGGCTGTGTGTTGGGGTTGGACAGGGGGTGGCGGTAGATGGTGGGCAGTGTCCCAGACATGGTTGGCGAGGCTAGAGCTTCTCCTAGCTTGCTTTCAACATTGGGGTGGCAAGTTGAGCTCAGGCATGCTCACCATTGATGACCTTGCCCAGTTTACAGTGAGCTAAAACTTTTTAAATGAGCTAGATGATCTACTAAGAGGGTGTTGTGAGCTAGAGAGGGAACAAGGTTGGCCAAATCACTGCTCACTATAGTGTTTTGTGTTTGTTTGTTTTCTGTTTGCAAGGTGTTTGATGAAATGGCTGAAAGAGATTTGAATTTGAATTTTTGGTTCAAACTTGGTGGGTGTACTAGTCACATACTAGGTAGTCTCTGGTTAGTTAGAAAGGTCAAGGTGAATTGGTTTGGTTGGTTTTTGAGAATTGGTGATCTTCACATATGAACTAGATCCAATTTTGAATTGTCATTTGAATCAGGTTGCCACATGTTTCTGTGAGTTTAAAAGGTGGGATTCGGTTCACTTTTACTTGGTCTAGAAAGGGGTGAAAAGAAATGGAATTGTTTCTCTTTGAAATCTTGGACTAGAAACACTCAAAGTGGTCTAGTGAGCAAGATTGGCAAAAATGACCATTTGCTCATATGATTTGTTTTTTATTTTCTCTTGATTGTTTTTTGCTTAGAAATGATTTACATGATGTTTTTTTCATATTTTAACCATTAATTGCTATTCACAACAATCACACAAGTCCATTCATGCATTCATTCATTCATCACATACACACATGCATTCATAATGATTTTAATTAACAAAGTTTTTGTTAACCCTAATTTGAGTGATTTGAATTGATAATCTTGATCAATATTTTTGGGATGTTACAAACCTTCCCCCCTTAAACAAAATCTCGTCCTGAGATTTGAGAAAAAGAAAACTAGGATTTAAAGAGATCGGGAAACTCCGTCTTGATGTAATCTTCTTGCTCCCAGGTAGCTTCTTCTTCAGTGTGGTTACTCCACTGGATCTTGACAAACTTGATGCTTCGGGTCCTGGTAGTTCTGAAAACTTCCTCCAAAATACGGATGGGTACTTCGGGATACTTCAGGTCATTATTGATCTCTATGGTTTGGTGATCAATGTTCTTGAAAACTTCAGTCTTTTCCGGGACTTCTAGGCATTTGCGAAGTAATGATATATGAAACACATTATGCACTGCTGACATCTCCTTGGACAGTTCTAGTTGAAACAATACTTCTCCTCGACGATTCAGGATCTTAAAAGGTCTGATATATCTGGGGGCTAACTTTCCTTTGAGCTAGAAACGTTGCATTCCCTTCAAAGGAGACACTTTGAGATACACAAAATATCCGATATTGAAAGCAAGGTCTCGACGTCTCTTGTCGGTGTAACTCTTCTATCGGGATTGGGCAGTCTTGAGGTGCTCACGGATCTTGTGAACTTTCTCTTCTGCTTCTCGTAGGATGTCGGGTCCGAAGATCTGACTCTCTCCTACTTCCGACCAATTCAAAGGGGTACGACACTTCCTTCCATACATGAATTCAAATGGGGCCATTTGCAAACTAGCTTGATAACTATTGTTGTAAGAAAATTCTGCGAAAGGCAAACAGTCTTCCCATTTTGATCCATACTCTAGCACACAGGCTCTCAACATATCTTCGAGTATTTGATTTACTCGCTCCATTTGTCCATCTGTCTGAGGGTGATAAGCTGTGCTAAAATCTAGTCGGGTTCCTAGTCCTTCTTGGACTTTCTTCCAAAATCTCGAGGTAAGCCGAGTTCCTAGATCCAACACAATATTCTTGGGGACTCCGTGCAAACTGACAATTCTAGCAATGTACAACTCTGCTAGCTTCGAACTCTGGTAAGTGGTCTTGACCGGTAAGAAATGGGCGACTTTGGACAGTCTATCAACTATGACCCAAATAGAGTCATTTCCCCTACTAGATGTAGGGAATCTGGTGATAAAGTCCATTCCAACGGAATCCCATTTCCATTATGGAATCTGCAATGGTTGCAACAGTCCTGCGGGACTCTGATGTCCCGCCTTGACTCTTTGACAAGTGTCACACTTGGCTATGTAGCTTCCGATTTCTCTCTTCATCTTATGCCACCAAAATTGCTCCTTCAAATCCCGATACATCTTCGTTCCTCCAGGATGGGTAGAATAATGAGTATCATGGACTTCTTTCAAAATAGCCTCCTTCAATTCCGAATCTGCTGGCACACATATACGTCCTTTGTACCACAAAACTCCTTCTTCATCTTCGGTGAATCCGGGTACTTTTCCTGTACCGATACGATGTTGATTCCGTCGATACTAGAATTTCCTTTCTGCGCCTCCTTGATCTGACTGATCAAAGTGGATTAAAGTTCTATGCTAGCCAAAAATCCTTCACTTACTAATTCCATTCTAAAATCTTCCATTTCCTTGTGCAAACTTGGTTGCTCCTTCATAATCATGGAATTCAAGCGACAAGGCAAACATCTAAGGGCATCTGCTACCACATTGGCTTTACCGGGGTGATAGTGAATGTCCAGATCATAGTCGTTGATTAACTCTATCCATCTTCTCTGCCTCATATTCAGCTCCTTCTTAGTGAATATATACTTCAGGCTCTTGTGATCCGAATAAATTGACAACATTTTCCCATAAGGTAATGCCTCCATGTCTTCAGGGCTAGAACTATGGTTGCTAGTTCGAGGTCATGGGTAGGATAATTCTGCTCATGTTGCTTCAGTTGTAGGGATAGATAAGATATAACTTTGCCTTCTTGCATTATCACACATCCGAGACCGATCTTGGATGCGTCACAATATACATCAAAAGGCTTCATGATATCCGGCATAATCAAGATTGGGGCTGAGATCAATCTCTTCTTGAGTTATTGAAAACTCGCTTCACATTTGTCCGTCCATTCAAACTTTTTATCCTTCTTGAACAATTGGGTCATGGGTCTTGTGATGCTCGAGAATCCTTCTACGAACTTGCGGTAATATCTTGCTAATCCGAGAAATGCACGAACTTGGGTTTGAGTGTTTGGGGCTTGCCAATCTTCTACATCCTTAACCTTGGCGGGGTCAACGGCAATTCCTCCAGCTGATACAATATGTCCGAGGAATTCTACTTCCAATAACCAGAATTCAAATTTGTTAAACTTGGCATACAACTGATGCTCTCTAAGGGTTCCAAGAATGGTCCTCAGGTGTAGCTCATGTTCTTCTTCTGATTTGGAATAGATCAGAATGTCATCGATGAAAACAATGACAAACTTATCCAGGAAGTCCATAAAAATCTTATTCATGAGGTTCATGAAATAAGCGGGGGCATTGGTTAATCCAAAAGACATGACAGTGTACTCATATAGTCCATATCTGGTGGTAAAGGCAGTCTTGAGAATATCCTCTGCGTGAATCTTGAGTTGATGATAACCAGTTCTAAGATCAATCTTAGAAAACACTTTGGCACCATTCAACTGGTAAAACAGGTCTTCTATCTTCGGCAGTGGGTACTTGTTCTTGATGGTGACATCATTCAACTTCCGGTAATCCGTACACAAACGGTTACCTCCATCCTTCTTGTCCAGAAGCAAGACGGGTGATCTCCATGGCGACGCACTTGGTCGGATCAATCCTATCTCTAGCATAGCATCCAGTTGCTTCTTCTACTCCGCTAATTCTGACGGGTTCATGCTATAAGGTCTCTAGGCTATGGGTCCGGTTCCAGGGATTAGTTCAATGATAAACTCGATATCCCGATCTGGGGGCATACCGGGCAAAACATCTGGAAATACATCGAGGTATTCACAGACTACTCTGACTTGGCCAATGGTTGGTTGGGCTAGACTCTTGTTGCACTTGAATTGACGTTGCAAGGTTTCACATACATGCTCTATTGATATTTCGGCGGTACTGGTCATGGTTATGGCTTTCATGGCACAGTCGATTAATCCTTTATGTTTCGACATCCAATCCATTCCTAGTACTACTTCCAAACCTTTTGTTCCAAGTACTATTAGATTGGCATAAAAATCTATGCCATGGATTCAGATAGGTACGGCTTTGCAAATTTGTCTAGCTTTGGTGGTTGAACCAGGTATTTGAACTATCATAACATACTTCAATTTGGTTGGTTAAATCTTACTAGTGCATGCAAATTCTTCGGTAACAAACGAGTGCGATGCTCCAGAATCAAATAACACTCTTGCAAGTACTGAGTTAACAGAAAACATACCCAGCACGACATCTAGCGCTTCTTGGGATTCTTCGGCATTCATGAGAAACAGACGGCCATTGTGGTTGAGCGAATTCCCTAGGGCAAACCTTCTTCCAGGTTAAACATGACACTGCTGCTGAGCTGGGGCATTTGCATTGGGGGCTATGGCAATCTTCTTGTGGAACTCATTGGAATAGTGACCCTTGGTTCCACATTCATAACAGGTCACTTGCGGACTTGTCCTTTGCTGCAACAGGCACAACATTGCTTCCAGTCCTCGGGGTAGTGTTGGTGTTGGGGGCGACATTGTTGTTGTTGAATTTGGGCGGTGCACGATTGAAATTGCTGGGGTTGCCGGGGTTGTTGTGGTTTCCTCCGGGCCTTAGGTTTCCACGGTTGGGATAGGTCGGACAGTTCATCAGGGGTCTATTGGTTCTTGGGGCAAATCCTGGAGATGGGTTGGGGCGATACTTTGGGGTATGGTGGGTTCCTGGTTGATGCATCATGCGACGCTTGCGATTCTCATTGGCTTGGTTGATCTTGCCTTGCATCTGAATGGCAGAGTCCACTAAGGCTTCAATGTCAGCAAATGGAATGTTGACTAACACTATCTGCATCTCATCATGTAGACCATTCAGGAATCTCTCCTTCTTCTTGGCTTCGGTATCAATCTCATCCGGTGCATACCTAGCCAATGACAAAAATTTGTCATGGTACTCAACTACCGTCATCCTCCCTTGCTTTAGTTCTCTGAATTCACCTCTCATCCTCTTGATCAAACCTGGTGGCACATGGGTTCTGCTAAACTTGATTTTGAACTCCTCCCAAGTCATCATTTGACCTCCATTCATGGCGCGAACGCTGTTCCACCATGGTCTTGCATCTCCGGTCAGATAGTGGGTGGCAAATAGTACCTTCTCGTTGGCTTCCACTCCGGCTACTTCTAGGTTGTTCTCCATGGTTTGCAGTCAATCATCTGCATCTAGGGGCTCTTCAGACTTAGTAAAGATGGGTGGATTGCTGTTCTGAAAGTTCTTGATCTTGGATCCATGGTTGTCCTGGTTTCCATGACCTTGGTTGTTGTTGGCCATCTGAGCTATGTGTTGAAGGGTGGCTAAGTTGGCTTGACGTTCGGCTCTTTCAGCTTCGCGGTCCGAAACCAACATTTGCAAGATTTGCAACATCGGGTCCTGAGATGAGTTGCTTCCTCCTTGAGGCATCTGAAGATTGAGATAGATCATGAGAAAAGGGAAAATTTCTAAGGTTCAGGGGTTTTGTTTTTGAAAAGTTTTCAAAGTTTGACTCAGATTTTGCTAGAAACATGCTTTTCATTCATTCATAACACACAATACAAACACACACCACAACAAGGAAATACAGATGGTTTTAAGAACCATTCTGTGAAACTACGATACAATGGGACCAGATACAACTTTCCTAACGCTAGAGCTCAAGTGCTACTACTCCTTGGAGTCGGTGTCCTTGTCATCCTCATCATCATCAATGAAGGCGAAGTTATCCTCATTAGTGAAAAAAGTCCATGGCTTGATCTTCCAAAAAGTCATCATCATCACTGAGGTAAGAGTAGGGGTCTCCACGGATGTCCTCCCCTGCATTCTCCCTCTCCTCAAGCTGCATGTCTCTCTCGTGTATGGCCTCTTCCAAGTCTGTGATCATGTGGCGAAGACGGGCGATGATACGCTCCTTATTGTCAAGCTGACGACGACGAGACTGACGATCCTTTTCCAGCATGGCAATGGTCTGGTCCTTCTTGACTGCGATGGCATGCTTGTGGTTGGCGTAGGCGCGGGCATTGTCCAACTCCTTCTGCTGGTCATACATCATGACGCTGAGGTGATCCACTTGATGCTTCACCTCAGGGTGATATGGTGCCTCCAGTGGTTGTCCCATAACATCATGCCTTGAGCAGAACTCAAAGCGGGTACCCTTGATCTGATTGATACTCTGCCCACACAGATGGGCAAGAGCTTCCTGCATGTCCCTGGCAAGTCCATCTAGCCAGTTGTTCTCTCTAATGGTGAATTGAATTCCCTCTGAGGTAGGGGCCTCAATCTTTCCTCGTAATCGAACTCTCTTAGATATGGTTCGTTCTATGATGTCACTTACAGATTTACCGCTATCATTTTGGGGTTATGCATTAGAAACAGCCGCATTCACTTTAAATAGGGCACCATCTAAATCCGTTGAAACGACACCATATGAATTATGGTTTGGGAAGAAACCTAAATTGTCGTTCCTTAAAGTTTGGGGTTGTGAAGCTTATGTAAATAAGTTACAGCCCGACAAGCTTGAACCCAAAGCGGAAAAATGCGTCTTCATAGGATACACGAAGGAAACTATTGGGTATACCTTCTATCATAGATCCGAGGGCAAAATATTCGTTGCCAAGAATGGATCCTTTCTAGAGAAGGAGTTTCTCTCGAAAGAAGTGACTGGAAGGAAAGTAGAACTCGACGAGGTTGTTGAACCTTCTCTCGAACTTGCGAGTAGCGCAGCACCGGAAGTAGTTCTTGTGGCGCCTACATCAATAAGAGAGGAAGCTAATGATGTTGATCATGAAACTTCGGTTGAAGTTACTACAAAACCTCGCAGGTGAACGAGAACTCGTACCACTTCTGATTGGTATGATCCCGTTATGAGTGTCATGTTGGTGGACAACACGATGACCCTGCTGAAATAACATGTTGGGCCCCCATGTGTGGTTTTGGTAATTAATGACAATATTTATGGACTAATGTGTGTATTAAGTTGTACTTGTAGGATTTGTCCATTGGCATCGCTTGTAGCATGTGTTGGCCCCCATTTTTCTGGGCTGTCCGGTACTACCGGGACCAGTACCGGACACGCCTGACCCAGCCCGCCTCCCTTCTGGCCCAGGCGGTACTTTGTATCGGCTCTACCGGACCGGCCCGGTAGTACCGCCCAGGTGGGCCGTTACTACCGGCCGGCCCAGGTAAGACTTGCACCCGCTCCAGCCCGCAGCGCGCAGATCCGTTCCCTGCCCAGATCCCTGCGTGCGTTGACTCGCGAGGGCAGTCGCCGCCAGCTCCCCGTGCGCGCTCGCTTTGCCCCGCTGCGCTCGCTTGCTTGCGCTGGGCCCGCCTCTGCGCCGCTGGCCCCGCTTGCTGTGTTGACCAGCGCGTGAGCCGCTGCGCCAATCCCGCGCGCGCGGTGGCCCCGCTCGCTGCAGCTGCTGCTGCTGCGCGCTTGCTTGCTGGCTCGCTGCTGCGCGCTTGCTTGCTGGCTCGCTGCTCGCGCGCCGCCGCTGGCTCCGCTCGCATGCGCTGCTCCCCCATCTGCTGCTTCCTTATTTCCTGCCACATGCGGTACTACCGGAACGTTCTGAAAAACATCCTAACGACCATATTTTGGCTAGCCCTATATAAGTCTTTTATCCATTTTTGTTTAGGGTTACTTCTTCCTCCTCCTTTTGTCTAAGCTTTGCCCTCATTTGCCTTACTCTTTGAGCTTGATTTATACTCACCCCTCCATTGATTCTTGCATATATTTGAGGGGTAGTTGGAGGTGATCTAGATCTACGTTTGGACCTAACCGATTCATCTCTTTGTGAGTGTATCTTTGGGGATCTAGATTTTAGGGGATTTTGTGTCTCTCTTTGATTCCTCCTCTCTTGTTCCCCCAATAGCTTTAGTAGCTTTGTTGGAACTTGAGAGTGAGGGATTTGAGCACCTTTGTGGTGTTCTTGCCATTTGCATTTGGTGCATCGGTTTGAGTTCTCCTTGGAGGATTTGGTTTGAGTTTCTCATTGGAGCTTTTCCCTCTTGGGTTCTTGGAACCCTAGACGGTTTTGTGGCCTTGGTGGCATCGTGGCCTTGGTGGCATTTGTTGAGGTCTTTTGTGGCGTTTGTTGGGAGCCTCCAATTAAGTTGTGGAGAAGTGCCCCGACCTTGTGAGAGGTTCCGGTTGCCACCGACAAGTGCACCGATAGTGGAAGCGTGGATCGATCCCGTTGGGGTGAGATTCACCAGAGAATAAGGGAGGCCTTTTGTGGCGTTGGTGGTTTGATACCACCCCCTCTCCAAACGATACGTACTCCATGTTGGGAGGAACTCGGTAAAATATCGGTGTCCCCGCGTGCCTCGGTTATCTCTATACCTGAGCTCTTTACTTATGCACTTAACATTGTGATAGCCTTCGTGCTTGAAGTAATATATATCTTGCTATCACTTTATTGCTTGTATTGCTTAGCATAAGTTGTTGGTGCACATAGGTGAACCTTAGTTGTTCTAGGTTGTGCTTAACAAAGTAAACACTAGTTTTATTCCGCCTTTGTTGAGCCACTCTAGGAAAAGTTTTAATCGCCTATTCACCCCCCCTCTAGGCGACATCCATATCCTTTCACCTGCGACATATGAGGAAGCGATGATGAGCCCAGATTCCAATAAATGGCAAGAAGCCATGAAATCCAAGATTGGATCCATGTACAAAAACCAAGTATGGACTTTGGTGGACTTACCGGATGACCGGAAGGCTGTCGAGAACAAATGGATTTTTAAGAAGAAAACAGATGTTGATGGTAATGTTACTGTCTATAAAGCTCGACTTGTCGCAAAAGGGTTTCGACAAATTCAAGGAGTTGATTACGATGAGACTTTATCACCAGTAGCGAAGCTAAAGTCTGTGAGGATTATGTTAGCAATCGCTGCATATTATGATTATGAGATATGGCAGATGGATGTCAAAATGGCGTTCCTCAATGGAGACATTGATGAAGAGTTGTATGTAGTACAACCCAAAGGTTTTGTCGATCCTAAAGATGCTAACAAGGTATGCAAACTTCAACGGTCCATTTATGGATTGAAGCAAGCATCCCGGAGTTGGAATCAATGTTTTGATAAGGTGATCAAAAGCTTTGGTTTTATACAAACTTATGGAGAAGCATGTATTTACAAGAAAGTGAGTGGGATCTCTGTAGCATTCTTAATACTATATGTAGATGACATATTGTTGATTGGGAATGATGTAGACCTTCTTAATAGTGTCAAGGATTATTTGAATAATAGTTTTTCACTGAAAGATCTTGGCAAAGCAGCTTACATATTAGGCATAAAGATTTATAGAGATAGATCGAGACGCCTAATATCATTGTCACATAGTACATATTTGGACAAAGTTCTAAAGAGGTTTGGAATGGAAGATAGCAAGAAAGGGTTCTTGCCCATGTTACCCAATATGACCTTGAGTAAAACTCAAAGTCCTGCAACAGCAGAAGATAGAGAAAGGATGAGTAAGACTCCCTATGCCTCAGCCATAGGATCTCTTATGTATGCCATGCTATGTACTAGACCTGACATTGCATATGCTGTTAGTCTAACTAGCAGATATCAAAGTGATCGAGGAGTGGATCATTGGACAGTGGTCAAAAACATCCTTAAGTACTTGAGAAGAACTAATGATATGGTTCTTTATTATGGAGGTGATGAACAACTCGTTGTTAATGGTTACACCGATGCTAGTTGGAACACCGATCCGGATGATTCTAAATCATAATCTGGATACGTATTTACTTTGAATGGTGCAGCAGTTAGCTGGAGGAGTGCAAAGCAAAGCGTTGTGGCGAGATTTTCAACTGAATTGGAATACATAGCTGCTTCAGAGGCTTCACAAGAGGTGATATGGATGAAGGAGTTCATTATAGAGCTTGGTGTGGTTCCAAGTGCGCTGGACCCAATGTCTATCTATTGTGATAACATGGGCGCCATAGCCAATGCGCAAGAACCAAGGTCACAAAAAAAGCTGAAGCATATCAAGCTACGTTTTCACGCTATTCGAGAGCATGTTCAAGATGGTGACATAAAGATTTGCAAAGTACACACAGATCTGAATGTGGCGGATCCGTTGACTAAACCTCTCCTGAGGGCAAAACATGACCAGCACTAATCCGCCATGGGTGTTCGGTATATTACCATGTAATCTAGAATAGTTGACTCTAGTGCAAGTGGGAGACTGTTGGAGATATGCCCTAGAGGAAATAATAAAAGTGGTTATTATTATATCTTTGTGTTTATGATAATGTTTACATTCATGCTATAATAGTATTAACTGGAAACATTAATACTTGTGTGATTTGTAAACTAAGTTAGAGTCCCTGGTAAAGCCTCTTTATAATACTAGCTTGTTGATTAATAGATGATCGTGGTTTCTCGATCATGAACATTGAGATGTTATTAATAACAAGATCATATCATTAGGAGAATGGTATGATGGACATACTCCTATAGATAAGCGTAGCATAAAGATCAAGTCATTTTAATAGTCCATTTGCTATAAGCTTTCTGATACATAGTAACCTAATTCCTTCGACCATGAGATCATGTTAATCACCATCACCGGAAGGATGCTTTGATGACATCAAACACCACACCGTAACTGGGTGGCTATAAAGGTGGCATTGAGTGTTCAGAAAGTATGGGTTGAGGCACATGGATCAAGAGTGGGATTTGTCCATCCATATGACGGATAGATATACTCTGGGCCCTCTCGGTGGAATGTCATCCAATTAGCTTGCAAGCATGTTACTGGCTCACAAGGGATCACATATCACGGGAACGAGAAAAGAGTACTTATCGGTAACGAGGTTGAACTAGGTATGCAGAGATACCGACGATCAAAACCTCGGATAAGTAAACTATCGTGAGACAAACGGAAATTGGTATCATATGTAAGTGGTTCATTCGATCACAAAGTAATCGTAGAAATATGTGGGAGCCATATGAATTTCCAGATTCCTCTATTGGTTATTGATCAGAGAAGTGTCTCGGTCATGTCCGCATAATTCACGAACCCTAGGGAGACACACTTAAGGATTCGATGTTGTTTAGTAGATAAGGAATGTTAGTAGGGATACCAAATGTTGTTCGGAGTCTCGGATGGGATCCGAGATATCACGAGGAGATCCGGAATGGTCCGGGGAATAAGATTCATATAAGGAAAGTCCGATTTCGGAGTTCGGGAAAGATTCCGATGTTTTCATCGGAGAGGTTCTAGAAGGTTCACCGATCCGGAAGGAGAATGGTCCATGAATGTGTCATGGGAAAGTGGAATGATTGAATCATACCCTAGGTCACTTGGTGTGGGCATTTGCAAGAGATAATTAAATCTCTAAATTGAAAGTCAAACGGGAAGTTTGAAAAGTCAAACTGGAACAATGGTTTCCTAGTGGGAGAAGAAACAAGTCCTTCTCTCAGTCCAACTTGGGTTTGGGTTTGGATTCAAACCCACCCCTCCCAAGGCTGCCTATTGTGGGGGGAAGACGGAGAGCGTCCGGGTCGGCTTGACACAGTTTACCCAGGTTCAGATCTCACGACGGTGGCGAGATCCTACTTCTGCTATAAATCACTATAATGGCAATACGCCGAGTTACAGGATTGGGGGGTTCGCTGTGTGCGGGTAGTGCTATGCACTTGATGTTCTATCTAGGTTATGCCCTAAAGGCTCCCGTAGGCCGGCTTATAAGGACGCCAAGACCTAGGGTTACATGGAGAGTCCCAACCGGATACGGTTACAGAGTCCTAGACTAACACTAACTAGTCTTCTTATCCTCCAAGGCTCCGACTTCCATCATAGGCGGTGGCACGTCGCCTTCCTTTATCCCTGCTGGACCTCCATCTTGTCTATCAGCAACAGGGCCGCCCGGTTATGCCATAGGCCTAACCACCAACTGTGGGTCACCCAGGCTTGCCGGTATGAGACTATGCCGTAGGTATACCTATTTTGTATATCCACAACAGTAGCCCTCGGAGTTCTTCAAGATCCTCGCGTTCGTCCGTCTAGCTTTGAGCGTAAGTATCACGTCGTCTTCAACTTGTAGGCGTGCTTCGCGAAGAATCTTGGAGAGCTCCCATATCATATTCTCATCCGACTAAGCCTAGCCAGAGAGCTGCTTGTATGCTTCAACAAACGAATCCAAGGCGGAGAACTCTAACGAATCGTTAGTGATTCTGCCAAGCTCTAGTAATGCTTCAATATCATCATCCATGTGGGACGGTACGAAAGCCGGAAAAAATCACGGCTACGGGCCACAGTCGTAAAGGCTTCCAAATTGCCGACTTAGAGCCAGCAAAGTCACAGACATAAGAGCTTGCCGAATAATGCCTTAGAGGCACTCAAGTCATGGACATTCAGGCCATCGAGCCGTGTAACCCAGGAAACTTCCGTGAAGGCAAAGTTGATGTCAAGCCCCCAAGTTTCGCTAGCTGGATTGTTCACCGTCTTTAAAAGTTGTGTTGACATAACCATATGTAGCCCCCGAGCATTGAGTCGGCTTCGTCGAAGGCGGCTTGATGCTCAAAAGAACATGCATAATTGTATATCAAACAATTGTAGCCCCCGAACGCCAAGTTGGAGTTTCAAAGGAAAATCGTCTTGGTGCTCTCAGAGTAGCTTCAGCAAAAATCTGAACAGTGTAGCCCCCGAGCGCCAAGGAGGAAATTATTTTGGTTTTGTGCTCTAGAGAGAACTTCATAAAAATTCAGCATCGGTGTAGCCCCCGAGCGTCAAGGTGGAATTCACATGAATTTTCTGGCTTGATGCTCAAAGAGAACTAACCATATCTTGGAGATCATCGTACTGTAGCCCCCGAGGTTGTTCCGGCTTAGACACAAGGAGGGACAAAGCTCTTAAATTAGAGATGTCAAGCCCCCGAGCATCGATCCGACATCCTCAAAGGCGGCCCAAGTATTGGTTAACAATTGCAATTGCAGCCCCCGAGGTGTCAAGCCTAGTGAAAATCTGGCTTAAAACACCTTAAGCCAAGGAACGCGGCAATGTCCAAGCATTACGTACCTGAAATATAAACATAAAAATACAAATGTATTAAATTGTTCCTTTAATCGTGTCCAACAAACAAATGTAAGGCGGAACAAACATAACCTTTAAACAAATGCTTTAAAGCTAAAACAATGCAGCAATTGAACATATAAAAGTGTTTAGGAGGAAAAAAAACTCAACTAATTTGAACAGTTTATGTAAAATTTTGTTTAAGCAAGTGTTGGCTTATCCATTATTCTGGTTTTTATGCTTGACCTTTCGTGAGACGGAAGACTCGCAGCACAAAACTATATTCTTAGGTGATGATGCCTAATGGCACAGTCCAGAACCCAAGGCCAAAACGCCGGCTTTGAGTGCCGAAAAGTCACTACTCCGGAATTCACATAAAAACAACAGAAAACATGTATCCAGAAAAACTTAAGCTAACGCCCGAAGACGGGTTTTTTGCATGGTACTGGGGCCTTTAAATGGCAAGCTAGTAAAAAGTTTATACTCACGAGCGCGAGGCAAATCGTGGAAAAGATATGACCAAAAACGACAGCGGTAAAAGACTCAGAATATGAGTGAACCAATCTTAATCACATGATCATAAACAATTAAAATAATAAATATAAATAGGGACTTAGCTGTTTGAACGAAGTTGGTGTCGTTCTGATGAAAACTGATTGCGTCGAAATCGAAGAAGCTAAACTTGTCTGCGACAAAGACGGAGTTGTCCATGGCAAAGTTTGAATAGAGCTGATGTCGATTGTAGCAAAATTGGAGACAGATTCAATCAAGCCAATACCATATGCGGCGTTGGCCAAGACAAACCGGCAGGCATGATCGACTGTATCTACCAAGTACATGCCCGATGTAACAGCTTTGTTTCGTGTTTGATTTAAATAAAGCCTTGCCATTACGGTTGAGTGCTACTCCCTTGCGAAACCAGATTGCTTCCGACTAGTTGTTCGTCCGTCCTAGTCCGCATGCCAGATTGGCTCCGCAATCGAATACCGGTTGGTATCCGAGTAGTGGATGTGTTGCCAGGAAAGACTCCTAGTCGGTTTGCATAACAGGTTCTCGCGCTACCGTTTCTCGCTGCTCCAAGTCAAGATTGGTTTAGGCCGTCTCGGCGACTCGCGATTAATTCAAATCATCAGAGGCCATGCACGAAACCCAAAAAACCAATCCGGATGATTGAATCAAGTCAGAGAGGAAGTAGACGTAGAAGGTTGGCGGGCTGTCGGATCCATCAGCCTGTTAGCGAGGAAAAAACGAGACATGACCGTTGTAGTTTTTGCTGATGGAGATTCTGACACCTCCAAAGGTCATGTAGATGTAGATCTCCGGGATGCTGCCGACTCGACCACATGCTAGAACAAGCGGCGGTGAAGCCGGCGCGTCACCGGAGATGCGATTTGTCCGTCTTCGGAGACGGCGAGGGATCCCGCCCGGATCCGTGCTGTAAGAGCCTCTTGCCCCACGGTGGGCGCCAACGGTCGTGGTTTTGTCGACACGTACGCCATAGGGGTATCCCAACGGCGAGTTTAGAGATGTGGGGGGAAGACGGAGAGCGTCCGGGTCGGCTTGACACGGTTTACCCAGGTTCAGATCTCACGACGGTGGCGAGATCCTACTCCTGCTATAAATCACTATAATGGCAATACGCCGAGTTACAGGATTGGGGGGTTCGCTGTGTGCGGGTAGTGTTATGCACTTGATGTTCTATCTAGGTTATGCCCTAAAGGCTCCCGTAGGCCGGCTTATAAGGACACCAGGACCTAGGGTTACATGGAGAGTCCTAGCCGGATACGGTTACAGAGTCCTAGACTAACACTAACTAGTCTTCTTATCCTCCAAGGCTCCGGCTTCCATCATAGACGGTGGCACGTCGCCTTCCTTTATCTCTGCTGGACCTCCGTCTTGTCTATCAGCAACTGGGCCGCCCGGTTATGCCATAGGCCTAACCACCAACTATGGGTCACCCGGGCTTGCCGGTATGAGACTATGCCGTAGGTATACCTATTTGGTATATCAACAACACTTCCCCCTCTCATAAATAGAGGGGAGGGCTGCCCCAACACCACAAGCCCTAGCCCCTCTCCACCCGAGCCGCTGCCGCCGACTCGCCGCCGCCTTGCGCTGCCGCCGGCCCGTCGCCATTGCCCTAGCCTCCGTCGACACCTCCTCCTCCTCCTCCCGGTCTTTTAAACCCTAGATCACCGGGAAACCCTAGATCCACCATAACTCGCACCGGCTTAGGCGAAGCCCTGCGGGATCTTCCCTCTACTTCCGACACCACGCCGTCGTGCTGCCGGAATCACGAGGGGAGAACTACAACCTTCGCTGCCTGATGGAACAAGGGAGAGCATCGAGTACTGAACGTGTGACCGACTGCGGAAGCACTGTCGGAACGCAGCGCCAGAAGAATCGTCTACGCGATCTTGAGATCGGCAAGTGTACGACTACATCACCCACAAGAATCTGCTCTCGTTAACCGCTTTGGAGTCTTGGAGGGTGAGTGCTTCTATCGACTCGTTGCTACAATCTAGATAGATCTTGGCTTGTTTGTGTGCATGCGGTAGAATTTTTGTTTTCCATGCTACGAACCCCTACAAAACATGCATCAAAATGAAATATCTAAGCATAGAAAAAGCATGCAAGCTCACACAACCTGTCACCTATAGCAGCAAAATATTCAAGATACAATCTACCAAGGGAAATTTTCCCAAGGTATTTTGCAAGGATATCACGATCATATTCACACCAAGAAGCATATAACAAAGCATGAGAAATGAGCTTGATGCTTCGAGAGAGATTCTTGATTGCTTCAAATAGTCACACAATCCCTAGTGATTAGGTTAAATAGAAGAAAGTGGTTCCCATGAGAATATATAGATCCAAATATGAGGAAACACATACCAAGAATCACTCTCACACACAAGATCCAAGAGATGCGCAATAAAACATCCAAGCAAATTGGAACTTGCATGAGCAAATGTGCCACATAGGAGCTAGATAATTCTCAATATCAATTCTAAGGGGCACTACCTCAAATGTCCACATTTTTTAGGTTTGTAATATGCACAAAGAATACAACTCCCCCATAATGTGATAAACCAAGAAATCTCAACAAGAGGCAAAAATATCAAAATAGAGGTATTAATAGACATTATGGAACTTGAGTTTCTCATGAGAGAGACATACCACATAGAGACTAGATAAACATGCAATAAAACTACTAAGTGGTTTTCCTCATGTACACACATTTTAGGATTGTGGAATGCCCAAGCATGACACTCCCTGAAAACGGAATAGCGCATTAATCCCTCACAAGAGCCAAATAAGATACCTACTAGAAACAATAAAAGCTCCAAACCAAGAAACACACAAATACATGGTGTGCCAACCAACATACACAACTATACATCATAGGTCAATAAGTAAGTGGGAAGCACAACATGTACAAACACATGCAAGGTACAAAACCAACACATGCACAAGGGTGCAAGTAACTATAAATGTAAAGGAGTTTAGCACAAGTTACCAGAAAGATGAAGATTGGATAAAGAATAGAAGCATGATAACCAATGACTTGACTTTGATAACAAGAATATGATGAATATCCCTCAATTCTTCATAAGGTAGCCAAGTCTTCAATGCCCTCAAAAAACACCTATTGATCAAGTTTTAGCTTGTTGGTCCCCAACCAAGTTGGGTCCTAAGAAGTTAGTCACAATAGGCTTGGCCACCCAAATGGTTCTTTTCTTGACACCACTTTGGGCACCAACAAATTTGGCAAACACATTGTCACCCTCATCCTTATGAAGTGAATAAGCATCATCAATCAAGATAGGATGGGATGAGGAGTTACCCATGGTGCATGAGGAAGAAAGGTGCCCCTTCTCACGGCATATGTAGAAAGTTATTATCTTTCCATCTTTCTTCTTGGGAGGAGCTGCACCATGAAGAAGAGCTTGAGGCTTCTTGGGAAGTAGCCCATCTTGAGCTTGTGGAGGAGCTTGAGGCCGCTTCCCTCGTTGCTTCTCACTAAGAGGCTTATTCTTCAATGGGCAATCCCTCACATGATGCCCTTCTTCCTTGCACTTTAAGCACACAATGTTGGCCGGATTCTTCACTTGTCCTTGGCCCTTCTTCTTGTTGCCCTTGTGCTTCAACACGTTAGTGGGCTTATTCTTGATGTTGGAGTTGAATCCAAGCTCACTCTTGTCACTTGGGGGTCGTCGCACACTCAACATGTTCTTGAGTGTGGTCTTCCCTTCATGACACCTTTTCAAGTCATTCTTCAAACAAGTGACTTGAGCCTTAAGCTCTTTGATTTCCTCTACATGGTTAGTATCAACAACAATACTAGAGGAAGTAGATGCTTCATTGTTAGAGCAACAAGGGGAATGAAAATCATCACAAGATATAGCATGGTTGTGAGAGGATGAATTACAAGGACTAGCACATGGAAATATAACATTTGGGGTAGATATAGTGTTAATGTCCACATGAGGCCCACTAGATGTTACCTTTAACACAATGGCCTCATGAGCTAACCTTAGCCTACCATGGGAGGCTACAAGATCCTCATGCGATCTTGAGATCTTGGCATGACTTTCTTCTAATTTCCCATAGTTGCTAGTTAGAAAAGCAAGTTGAGCCTTTAGCTCAACATTCTCCTTCAAGATAGATGCTTCACAAGAAATAGAGTTAGTATCACAAGCATCATCATTTAATGCAAGAGGTGAGGGCAACTTGGAAAGCTCTTTATAATATGAAGCGTTAAGTTGCTCATGTGACTCGGTGAGTTTGATGAGCACCCCCTTTATGACCCTAGAGCCATTGTTAAGATGCTCAAAATCCTCAAGGAGTTTAGCATAAGCAACTTCAAGTTCATCATTTTTAATTTGAAGGGAACTTGCCACCTCAAACTCTCTATCATGAGATTTCTTTACTCTAGATAGTTCTAGAGCAAAGGTCTCCTCAAGAGATTCCTTAGTGGTTTGTTACTCTTCAAGAGCTTCATTTAGATTTGCAATTTCATTAGCATACTCACGCTCAAGACTACTTATTTTATCTATTGTGTCCTCATGCTCATATATTAGTTGCTTTCTTTTAATAGCACAAGTCAAGATCTCAATGAAATTAGAGCAAGCATTTTTATTTGGATGAAGAGCACGAAGGACTAGCCCCCCTTATCTTTTAAATAAGCAACATCATCATCTAATTCTACGTGATCAACATTCACATCATCATGAGATATATTAGGATCCAAAGGAGAGGTTACCTTTGAACCCTTATCCATAAGGCACAAGTGAACATTGGGAGAATGTGATGATAGGGGAACACATGAATCTCCAATCGCAACCTTGCCTTGGCCGACACATTCTTCAATTTCCTCTACATGGTTAGCAACACAAGTACTAGAGGAAAAAGAAGCACATTTATCATGGCAATAAGTCAAAGCAAGCATATCATCATGAGACATATTCAAGGCATTTCTACATGATATGCAAGGGACATCAACACTAGGATGTGAATCACATATGGTCCTACACGTGTTCATGCCCAAAGATACAAAATTGCAATGAGATAGAGACAAAGGATCATGAATGGAAATCTCACTATCTACATTGAAAGTTCTATCACCACTCACCATATCATTACCTTGTGACAATTCACATGTTGGTGTAGTGGAAGAAGATGAGAACTCATCGCGGCCGGAGGTGGAGGGAACACAATCATCCTCATTAAGCTTGGACACATCATACTTTGCTTCAAGGTTGGTCCATATATCATGAGCGTTCCGAAAAGGCATGATTGAAGAAAGAACTACAAAGCTCACAACATTAACAAGCACATTAGATGCTTGAGCTTCGAGATAAGAGTTTGTCTCCTCCTCCAAAGATAGATTTTGGGGATCCTTAGGAGGAGACAAGCCCATATCTAGAATTCGCTCAATATTTGGGTCAATGGCCCGGAAATGACTAAGTATGCGATTACGCCAAACATCATAATGAGTGCCAACAAATGTAAATGTGTGAGAGTGCACTAAACCCCTAGGAGACATCTTTACTCTCGAGGCGGTGAAGCTTAAAAGCGAGAGACCTCGCTCTGATACCAATTGAAACTGCAAAGGACGTCGCCTAGAGGGTGGGTGAATAGGATTTTTAAAAATATTACGGTTTAGGCTCAAATAATGCGGAATAAAACTAACGTTTAATTTATTGAGTACAAAACAACTACTAGGTTCACCTAAGTGCACCAACAACCTATGCTAAGCAATACAAGCAACAAGGTGATAGCAAGATAAATACTTCAAGCACGATGGCTATCACAAAGTAAAGTGCATAAGTAAAGGGCTCGGTTGAGAGAAAACCGATGGATGCAGAGACGAAGATTTGTTTCCCGAAGTTCACTTCCAAAGAAGCTATGTCTTCGTTGGAGAGGTGCGATGGCGCAATGCTCTCCGAACGCCACCTTGAGGTGTGGTGGCTCGATGCTCACCCAACGCCACACAAGGCCTCACCCCGGATGCGAAAGCACGCAACTCACTGAAGCCACAAAAGGCTCACCCTATTCTCCCGAGTGCGTACCACAAAAGGCGGGCACTCGCTCCACTATGGGACTCTTGAGGGCGGTCACCAAACCCGTACAAGATTGGGGCTATCTCCACAACTCAATTGGAGGCTCCCAACAACAAAGCCACAAAAGGCTACAACGCCACAAAAGGCCAACAAATCCACAAAAGGCTACAAGACCACAAAAGATCAACAAGACCACAAAAGGTCAACAACCCAACCACACAACTGTCTAGGGTTCCAAGAACCCAAGAGAAACAAGCCCACAGGCTTGAACTCACCGAATCTCCGAGGAGAACTCAAACCTATGCACCAAATGGAAGGGCAAGTCCTTCTCTCCCAAATTCCAACAAAGCTACAACATCGATTGGGGGAATAAGGGAGGAAGAACACAAGAGGAGAACACAAAACTCTCCAAGATCTAGATCCCAATGATTCCTTCACAAAGAAGGGATTTGACTTGGGGGGATTGTAGATCTAGATCTCCTCTCACTTTTCCCTCAAAAGTATGTAAAAATCATGGGAGGGAGAGGGAGTAAGAAAGCTCAAATAGGTAAATAATTGTGGGCAAAAACGAGCTCAAAATATGGAGAACCATTGGGGAAGAAGCCCCCCTTAAATAGGACAAGAAAACTGACCGTTTGGGCCAGATTCGCGCACCACCGAAACTTCTGGCCCCCCATTGGAACTTCCGGCAAATAGAAACACAAGTTACTGAACCTGACCGGAACTTGGGTCGGAACTTTGGCCGGAACTTCCGCTCAAGCAAAAACACAGGATATCATTGCACGAAAACTTCAATAACTTTTGATTCCAGACTCCGTTTGATGATCTTGGGCTTGTTTTGAAGAGAACGAAAATCTCTACAAGATTATGCAAAGAAACATCATAGTCCAGCATGGAAGTATAAAACCAAATTGAGAAAGGTATGACCTCTCTAGAAGCGATGAACCGGTAAAACCTCCAAAACCCAAAACACAAGAAGTTGAGTTTGGAAACTCCGATTGGGATGAAAACAATTTTGTTGGGAAGATAAAACCAAGTAGAACCCAGCAAAATGTTAAATATTGGATACCACCAAGGGAGAAAATATGAAGTATCTATATGTGAGATATCTCCTAAGGTGTGTAGCCGGAAAAACCCGCACGATCAAGAATGCAATAAGATATGTAAGGAAAATCCTTATTTGATGAACTAGAGATTGTTATGATGATAACCACAATATCTAGATCCTCTCATGGAGAAGAACCAAATAACAACCAAGAAATATGATGCTATGAATGCAAAGGTTTGAGCTCTCTCTGAATGATGCGATCGAGACACCTGCTTGAGAGCCCCTCTTGATAGTACAGCTATCTATCCTAAACCTGGTCTCCCAACAACACGAGACCGGCAAAACAGAAGCCCTATCAAGATCATACCTTTGCCTTGAGCAATCCACTTGAACTTGATGTAGATCGTCTTGTTCTTCTCAAGTGGGAACACCTTTCTTGATTGCTCTTGCTTGATGAAGACGAGGACTTGCAAATTGCACCCCCATACTCCATGGGGAAACTTTATCTTTGAACTTGTCTTCATCACTCCATGATCACGAGATGGCAAGCTTCAAGCATGAGGTCTTCTAGAGATGGCGCATCTTGAGCTTGCCCTTCTTCATCCCTTCTTGAGGTTGATCCATCTTGATGCAACTCTTTGCACTTGTCTTGATCAACCTTCAAGCTCCTTCTTTCTTCATGATTCCAATGGCATAAAGCCCTTGGACATTTATTCATCTTTCAACCTTGAGACCAACACATGTCCCAAGCGATGCCAATGGACAAACCTACAAGTGAAACTCAATTTACACATTAGTCCATAGAGATTGTCATTAATTACCAAAACCAGAGGCATACATGCCCTTTCAATGGTCCTGTATTTTGGGGAGTTGATTAATTTTCAGTAGCTTCTTCCGCTTGAGAAGTTTCTTCGTTTTGAGGATTCACATTTGTTGATTGGTTCGGTTTCGAGATGGATGGATAAAATCTCTTCATCTTAGGGACGATCCGTGGTTCATGCAACATTAAATGAATTAATACAAACAAATTCAACTATCCAAATATGTCAAATTCAATTAGCTGTACCTAATTCAATTAGCTAGATGAATTGCAAATTCCAAATTCGAGCAATACTAACCTAGCCTAGCAGAACAGACAACCAGACTACCAGTCACCATAGGCAGTCACTCAGGCAAGCAGAAGCAGCTGGAGCTGGGATTGGCGGCACCGCGCCACGGTGGCCGGCGACGGACAGGGGGAGGACCGGAAGACCGAAGACGGACAGGCGGGGAGCCGGGGTGCGGGGAGATGGGCAGGGACTAGAGGCAGGAGGCTCCTGGCAGGGACAGTCGGGGCTAGGGGACAGTCCGGCGAGCGGGGGTCGCAGCCGGCGTGGCTCCTGCCCGGCTGCCCTAGCTGGCTGCTGGCGGCGGCGCGGAACGAACGGGAGTACGGGACACGGGAGCCAGGAGCAGCGACAGAGGGTCGTGCATCAGGGTCTGTCGAGAGAGAGCAAGGAGAAAGGGCACATGGGTCAGGCTTGGGCTGCACCCCGGGCCAAAAAAAATTTGCTGATGGTAACAAGGATTTTGCGCTACGCCCTGGGCCATGGCCCAGGTTGCCCTAGGCCTGGCTCCGCCCCTAATATGGTGCATCATAGAGGTAGAGAATGGGCCTAGGTGGGCTTAGGGAAGGAGGCGGAGAGGGGTACATATGGGCACTGGGCTAGCCTAGCCGGCTAGGGGAGCGGGTTCGTTGGTTTTTATTTAGAACATTAAGCTTTTACTAGAGGTGGAGCAGGGTATTAGTAGAAAGACAACACATTCAATTCTTGGAAGGTGGATGTAAGTCAAGTCAGTGTGTAGGTGACACTGCCCCGCATACGTCTGCACAGTCCCATACAATTTAAGTGGGTGTTCCACAGGAGGCCACGAAACTTATGCGGGTGTCCACTATCCCACGTATGTCCACATATATCCGCAAATACGTTATTGCAATTGTTGCTTGTATAATGTTTATAAAAATATTTTAGGATCAATATTTAGCATTTCAATGTATTAATTGTTTTTCCACTTTCTGAGTGACTTACCATTCTTTCTACTAGACATAATATTTGCTTGATTGAAAAATTCCTACTCCTTCCGATCCAAATTAATTTTCTCATATTTGGCTAGATTCGGATATATCTAGCATAAAATATGACTAGATATATTCAAATATAGACAAATATGAAAATATTAATTTAAATTAAAATAGCTTTTTTGATGTTCGCTCGATTGTGGGAAAACCCACCATATTTTCTTGTTTACCTGTGGGTGTCCCGCATAGCTATTTATGTGGGCTTGAATAGTGGGCTCCGTGGGCAGCCCACTCCCACCTGCACCTTGAAAGCCAAGGCATCGAGGGAAAAGCTAAACTTAATTGTGAAAGAAGACGAAAATAATATATTTTTATATGACCATAGCAACTTAGAGGCATTTCAGTTATGAAATAAGACAAAAATTAATAAATTTATATTTCAGTAGCATTGTACCGGCATTCTACTACTCCATCCATTCTATAATATAAGACGTTTTAGCTTTTATAAAATGATTGTGTCTAGGCTATACGCACTTTTTGGCCTAGGCCAGGCTCAGATCAGGTTGGACAAAGCCCGCCCGCACATTTCCAAGCCTCGAGTCCGGCCTGGCTCGGTTGTCGGACCAACCTAGCCCATCGTTGTGCAATATTCTTCAGAACTCCCCTTATTTGTGCATTTCCTTTTGCCCGAGCCCGGCCCGTGTAGCCATTGGGCCGAAAATCTGAAGCCAAACCCAGTCCATGGGCTTGAAAAGCCTGGCCCATCGGGCTTTTTTCAGGCCGTACCAGGCTGGGCTGCCTACGTCCAGATATGGTCTAGACGTGTTTTAGCATGTAAATTTACTCCAAACCTACACACTAAAAGATAGATGTGTAAATATATTTGTTTTACAAAAACTAAAACATTTTATATTTTGAAACGGAGCATGCACATTTTTTGGAAAGAAACCGAGCATATACATGTACAGATATGGAATAAAATATGATAATGTGCGACGTCCGCCGTGCACCGGGTATGACCCGAATGAAGCTGTCCAGAGGCTGTACCAATACGTACAATTTGTGACCTGTCTCCAATTCTTTTTTTATATTTCATTTTCTAAAGTGTGTTGGACTGGCCGCATAAGGTGTACACAAGTGAAGTACATCCATGAATGTGAAGCACTCGCATGTTAAACAGAAAAAAGCAACGCATCATCCTGTAGGGGTTTGTAGCATGGAAAACAAAAAAAATTCTACCGCATAAACACAAACAAACCAAGATCTATCTACTAGATTGTAGCAACGAGTCGATTAGAGTACTCACCCTCGAAGATTCCAAAGCGGTTAACGAGAGCAGATTTTCGTGGGTGATGTAGTCATACACTTGTCGATTTCAAGATCGCATAGACGATCCTTTCGGCGCTACGTTTCGGCAGCGTTTTCACAGTCGGTCACACGTTCGGTACTCAATGAAGACCTTCATCTTCCTTGTTCCAGCAGGCAGCGGAGGTTATAGCTCTCTCCTCGCGATTCCGGCAGCACGACGGCGTGGTGTCGGAAGTAGAGGGGAGATCCCACATGGCTTCGCCTAAGCCGGAGCGGGTATGGTGGAGTAGAGAGAGCCCCGGCGATCTAGGGTTTAGAGGCCGAGGTTTAGAGGTAGCTAGCAATTAGGGTTTAGCTAGTTGGTAGCGGTTTAAAGGAGATCTAGATTGGCCACAACTAGAGAGGGGGCGGCGGCCAACCTAGGGTTTCTTGTGTGTCCTTGGGGCACCCCCTTCCCTCTATTTATGAGAGGGAGGGCAGCTTGGGAGAGGGGAGTTTTGAATCCTTTCCCAACTCCCTCTCCTTGTTGGCTTGTAGTGGAGGGAAAGAAGGATTCTTTCCTTCCTCCACCAGGACACATTGTCCTAGTTTGACTTTTCAAACTTGCCTTTTGATTTTCAATTTGGAGCTTGATTTCTTTCTTGCTAATGCCCAACCAAGTGATCTAGGACATGATCCAATCATTCCACTTATTCATGACACATTCATGTTCTCTTCCCCTTTCGGTCCGGTGAACCTTCTAGACCCTTCTAGAACCTCTCCGATGAAATCATCGGAATCATTCTCGAACTCCGGAATTGGACTTTTCTTATATGAATCTTATTCTCTGGACCATTCTGGATCTCCTCGTGATATCCTGGATCCCATCCAAGATTCCTAACAACATTCGGTCTCCCTACTTACATTCCATATCTACTAAACAACATCGAATCCTTAAGTGTGTCTTCCTATGGTTCGTGAATTACGCGGACATAACCGATACACTTCTCTGATTAATAACCAATAGAGGAATCTGGAAATTCATATGGCTCCCACATATTTCAACGATTACTTTGCGATCGAATGAACCACTTACATACAATACCAATTTCCCTTTGTCTCACGATAGTTTACTTATCCGAGGTCTGATCGTCGGTATCTCTGCATACCTAGTTTAACCTCGTTACCGATAAGTACTCTTTTCTCGTTCCCGTGATATGTGATCCCTTGTGAGCCAGTCACATGCTTCCAAGCTAATTGGATGACATTCCACCGAGAGGGCCTAGAGTATATCTATCTGTCATATGGATGGACAAATTCCACTCTTGATCCATGTGTCTCAACACATACTTTCCAAACACTCAATGCCACATTTATAGCCACCCAGTTACGGTGTGGTGTTTGATGTTATAAAAGCATCCATACGGTGATGGTGATTAGCATGATCTCATGGTCGAAGGATTTAGGTTACTATGTATCTAAAAGCTTATAGCAACTGGACTATATTAAATGACTTGATCTTTATGCTACGCTTATCTATAGGAGTATGTCCATCACACCATTCTCCTAATGATATGATCTTGTTGTTAATAACATCTCAACGTTCATGATCAGGAAACCATGATCATATATTAACCAACAAGCTAGTTTAACAAGAGGATTTACTAGGGACTCTTTTATGTTTACAAATCACACAAGTATTAATGTTTCCGGTTCATACAATTATAGCATGGTATGTAAACATGAAGATATACTCTTTTATCATAAGCATGAAAATATAATAATAACCTATTTATTATTACCTCTTGGGCATATCTCCAACACATCCCATATTAGAACGATGTATCTATACACTAAGCGGCTAGACACACCGAGACATGTAAAAGAAGTGTGTACCTCTATCCACTACAGGAATGGATAAATACGTCGATGGCTGATCGCTACGCCGACGGCCAAACATCGGGGCCGTTGGTGTAGACCGTGACCAGGCCAGCCACGCCAAGCAGCCACCGGCGTAGAATTGCCCTCGGCATATCCTATGCTACGCCGACGACTGCCCTCGGCTAGCTATTTTTTTCTTTTACCTCATTAAACTTTGAAATTCATAACTAAATCATTCTAATTCGGAAAAATATAAATAATATATCAAAATTTGTAAAAAAAATAGATCTACCTATATACACTTAAATATTACACATTTGTAAATAAAAATTAAGTAAAACATAAAACATTATATATAGTTTAAAACGGGCCTAAGAAATTCAAAAACGATCCAAATAATACGAAACCTTCGCGTGGTATCATATTATGTGACATAGTTAGAAGGAAAAATATCAAACTTGATATATTGATTATGTCTCAAAAAACCTTCACAAAATAACCTATCTCATTCGAGGTTTCTTGGCTTTCGGGTCTAATGACCAATGTTATGGCTAGAATCAAGGCATAGTTTATGATAATATGTCCATATTATGCATACATGTGCATCATGGGATGACGAACAATGTTGCAGGAGAAAGTTTTCCTTTTTGTCGCACCAAAAAGCCATTTTCCATTTTTCGAGCATAAAAAACAGACGGTTTTGTGAAGAAACCACCAAATGGATAATTTAAAATGCTACCACCACATTTTACAAAAATAGTAGACCACCTTATATGGACAATGTCCTAACAGGGAGATCTGAAACCTTTCCGTCCACCCCTGATGAAAAAAACAAATTCCTACCGAATCGGTAGGAAGTGGGTCAGATATAAACTACATGTACATGATCTGATGCTCTTTATTTTTACAAAAAAATCATTTTTTAGGTTCACAATATGATATTTTATCAAAGATCCAATGCAAGTTTAGCAAGGCTCGACCTTGAACTAAGAATCTTCATGCCCGCCGTTTGACAAAGTTTGACGATAGTTTAAAACCGGCATAAGAAATTCAAAAACAATCTAAACATTGCGAAACCTTCACGTGGTGTCATATTATGTGACATAGTTAGAAGGAAAACTATCAAACTTGGTATATTGATCATGTCTCAAAAAACCTTTACAAAATGATCTATCTCATTCGAGATTTCTTCGCTTCGGGTCAAATGACCAATGTTATGGCTAGAATCAAGGCATAGTTTGTGATAATGTGCTTATATTGTGTATATATGTGCATCATGGGATGGCGAACAATGTTGCAGGAGGAAGTTTTCCTTTTTATCGCACCAAAAAACCATTTTTCATTTTTTGAGCACAAAAAACAGACGGTTTTGTGAATTAACCACCAAATGGCTAATTCAAAAAGCTACCACCACATTTTACAAAAAATACTAGACCACCTTATATGAACAATATTCCAACAAGGGGATCTGAAACCTTTCCGTCCACCCTTGGTGAAAAAGACAAATTCTTGCTGAATCGATAGGAAATGGGTTAAATATGAACTACAGGTACATGATCCGATGCTCATGTTTTTTTTATAAAAATCATTTTTAGGTTGAAAATATGATATTTTATCAAAGATCCAATGCAAGTTTAGCGAGACTCGGCCCCGAGCTAAGAATCTGCATGCCCGTTGTTCGACAAAGTTTGACGATAGTTTAAAACGGGCATAAAAATTCAAAAAAGATCAAAACAATCAAAACCTTCGCGTGGTGTCATATTATGTGACATAGTTGGAAGGAAAATATTAAACTTGGTATATGATTATGTCTCAAAAAACCTTTACAAAATGAGCTATCTCATTCGAGGTTTCTTCCATTTCGGGTCAAATGATCAATGTTATGACTAGAATCAAGGCATAGTTTGTAATAACGTGCCCATATTGTGTATCATGGGATGACGAACAATATTGTAGGAGGAAGTTTTCCTTTTCGTCGCACCAAAAAGCCATTTTCTATTTTTTAAGCGCAAAAAGTGGAATTTTGTGAAGCAACCACCAAATAACTAATTTAAAAACGGGGGGTTTGTGATAAGTTGATATGGATATCATATTTAGATTACTTTCATTTTTCTGATCAATTTAGGCATATTATTTATCGAATTCTGATTTACGGATTTAAATATATTAATTATTATATTTTTATTTGAATTCAATAGTATTTTTATTTGAATCAGTAATATTTTTACTTATTCATTGTTGTTTACTTAAATAAGTATTTATAGTTTCAAAAAATAAAATCATGTGACATAATAATATAAGAGTTAATAGAATTGATATCATAGTATTGACAACTAGGTACAAATTGCTTCGTGGAAACTGGTTTAAAAGAAACTGAGAAGTTAAGCGTGCTGGAGCTGGAGTAGTGTTAGGATGGGTGACCGAGCGGGATTAACGATTCAAACAATTCAAAGATTTAAAAAAATTAAGAAAAAATTCAAAAAAAAATTTGGATTTTTTACGACCTGCCGTTATTATGCCGACGGGCTATTTCAAAGACAAAGCCGTCAGCGTAACATACGCCAACTGCTAAAGCTACGCCGACGGAGATCGAGGCTACACCGACGGTTTTGGCCCCTCGACATAGCGTGTCGTTTCTATAGCGATCTCCTTCGCTGAACAGAGGACACGCGTGGTGAAGCGGGCATGTAAAAAAATCAAACAAAGCTAAAACGGATCGGAAGTTGATTGTCCGCGGACCACCCGAAGTTGTGTTGGAGTGTCAATCGGATATATACGTTGAAGCTCGGCGATAAGAGCTGCCGTCTGGCTGATTACCCAACCCGGAAGAGCAAGATTGACGGCGAGATGGAAGCAAGCGGTGGCCACTCTCCGGATGGCGAGGAGCTGCTCCATCATGATGCCGCCGCAATCGACACCCAGGAGAGGATCACTAGCAAGCCCGACGACGAGGTTCCCGAAGAGACCATACACAGACTGTTCAGCGCGACCATGTCGAAATTCGAATCCGAGGTCGGAGACATTGCTTCTCTGCTTGACGCAGAGAATACCCGGACAGCGGAAGCGGTAGAGGAGGTGCTGAGGTTCGGCGCCAAACTAGACCTAATCGGCCAGCAGATCGTCGAGTTATGGCGTGAGCTGCGTGCGATCGTGAGCTCCTTCTCGCCGGAAAACAAAGATGTGATGAGGACCATGATTACGTTTACGCACGAGGCGCCATACCTACACGGGATCGCCAGATTGCGGTGGATCTCCCAGTGGGTTAGTACGCTCCGACGAATGGATCCAGACCTCGACGGCAAAGTGAAATCGACGATGGTTAAGATGAAATCCAAAGCCTACTTATCTGCCATAGAAAAAGAGGTGAGTGGTGGTGGCACGGGAGAAGATGGAGGCGAGATGGATAAGAAGAGATTCGCTGCGTACCGTCTCTGTTGGGAACGCACATGGGGAAACGGCTACAGCTTTGAAGATCAGAGTAAGTAAACATGCATAGTTAGTCTTCTTTTCTGCTTACTGCATTTATGTCTCAAGCAAGTCATTATTTAACAGGAGGGATTTGCTTTCACTTTAGGTTATCAGATAGATAGTCCTTTTTTTCTCACTTACTGCATGTCTCAATCAGGAGTAGCATGATATCAGATCAATTATGGTTTATGTTTGGATCGTGAAAGGAATTAACCTATCTAGTTAATTATTACTTCATGTTGGGTCTGGAACTCATACCTCACTACTGGTCTGTTTGCAGCGCTATTGAGCCCCATGCAATTTACACATTGCAGACCAAGTTGCGTCCCAGTCGACGCTGTGGCTGGGAGGGCCTTGCAGATCTACTCCATCAAAGTATCACCAAAAGGACTCGCGTGGCCATTGAAGGTGTATGGAGCTGTCACTGCCCGGGATTCTGTGGACCGTCAGCGCAACCCTCTTTTCCTTCGTACAAGGAATTACTGCCAAACTCTCACTGAAAAAGTACGTACGTACGGTATTTATTGTTCATATTCTTTTTGTTTGTTGCCTTCACATATATATATAATTGTTACTTAGTTAATGGTGGCAAATGATGATGCTTGCAGGACCCTTTTTTGCAATTGATTGGCCCTGTTCGTGCCATTGTGTCAATGGATACTGTATACATTGAAACCGAACTGAAAAGCAACAAGGGCGGAAGCAAATCTGAAGATGTAACATTGGCCAGCACGGTAATAAACTCCTACAACGGTGACAGTTTGCCTACCTCTCTCGCCGACAACTGCTTCTGCGCTATAGAGTTATGCTTCGAGCAACTTGAACAGTCTGTCCAGGCCACTATCTTGAGTGTGGTTGTTAAAGCCAAACCAGGGTCATTGCCTTTTCCATATGGCGGAAAAGTTCTGTGCTCTTCACTGCCTTGCAGTGGCATTGGAGATTTTGCTGGGATCCCATCTAGGCAAGCTTTGGTATTTGATTCAGTAGATGGAGAATTGATCAAGGAGAGAGCTGGCCACCTTGATTTGAATAGGCGTGTCCTTTCGGTGCAACTTGGAGGAGAGCTGCAGTTTCATATACAACGCTATTCACAATCAGACTCTGCTGAGACTGATGCTCAGGTCCTCGTCTTCAAAGCCAAAAAATGGAACATAAGTAAAGATGCATGTTTGTTTGATGATGGCTCTAAGGTGGAGATAACTATTGCTTGGTCCCTTCTTCCATCCAAGATGCTATCGTGAGGAATGTGTACTTGGACATGCTGGACCGTAGTATTGTCAAGCTACTAGTATTGTCAAGCTATGTAATTTTTTTAGTTATTGATAAGCTGTGAACCATTTTTATGATGGGTATCTGAACTATTGTCAATCACTTGTGCTATGCTTGATCATCAACCATGTTAAGGAAAATGCCTTAGGATGATATATTTCTTGATTAATGTATATTTCATATTTACTTACACCTAGACACCCAAGACCCAGGCTGACTGTCTAGTTGATTCCCTCCATATGTTGAGCACCCGACAGGCTTGGCAAAGGTTAAATTCCACTCGGAAACGATATGCCAAGCTCGGCATATGGCCATCTCAACCTGGTCGGCCCACCAGCGCTAACCCTCCCCTCCCCTCTTTCCCACCCTCCCCGTTGAAAGTCGACCTCTGGCTTCCGGGCCAAACCCGAGCCAGATCCGGCGGCGTTGCCAGCCGGAGATGGCGGAGGGGCGGCCTCGGAGTATGTACTAGTAGTAGATGTAGGTTAGGTGTAGTTGTTGTCGGCGTCTTGCCATGGTTTGGGGTGTCCCCGGCGCTCGCGAGATGCTGCTGGGGAGTGAAGCTCTACTATTCCGGCGAGCTCCCAATGTGGGAGACAGTGGAGGAGGTGGAGAAGAAAAGATCCCGTCTAAATAAGCTCGTTTATCCGTCAGATCTGATGGATCTCAGTGGTGTCGGCACCAGCTTGTCTACCCTGGGCCCGCTCGTCCCTGCTTGCCATGGAGGTGAGGAGGTGCGCGGATCTGGTGGTGGAAGACGCTCTAGGTCGGCTCTGCTGCAGGGGAGAAGTTTTGCTTCTCGCGGAAGATCTCCAACGCTGCCGATTCAATCGTCGGCGTATTTGTTGGTCGTATGGCGGCCTCTCCCTCCGATGCCGGCGTATCTTGAACCTCCAGGCTCTTAAGCTGAATCGGAGGCCCTTTGACTGCAGTACGGCATGCTCCCCTCTCACCGCCCCAAGTGGTGAAGTCCTCGGCGACGGTGAGGGTGGCTGCGCTGCAGCCTGCGACGGTGGCGGTGAAGGAGCTAGCCTCGACGGTGTTCTCTAGTTTTTTCTCGAGGCTTTGTGTGCAAATTGTAGGGACTTCATGGTTATTCTTAGTTTCTTTAAGTTCTTTTTTGTAAAATGTACTGCACCGCTGTTTATGAATAAAGCATTCTCGGTCCTTCGGGACCGGCCCCTGTTCAAAAAAAAACCTGGTCGGCAGATGAGTACATGGCCTTTAGCACATAAAATGCTCGCCATATAGGTATACACTCATCAAAAAATGTGTCGATGCCATCTGTTTGACGGCGTTGACATGTATGCCAAGAGCCTGCCCGCTCGGCAACTACCTCGGTGTGCCAGATGGCCTCCCAGGAACCACCATGTGACCCATATATGTGCTCAGTAAATCTGGGCCACTGGGCAGCCTCCAACGCATGGCATGTGTGCAATGAAAGGGATGTACACGGATGTTTTGGGTTCACCTGGCCGTGTGCGTGTGCGCGCGCGCGTGCGTGTGTGGGTGCATGTGTGTGCGTGTGTGCATGTGTGTGTGATTAATCACATGATCGTCTTTCCATGTAGGACGATCCAGCGAAGGAGCCTACCTAAGTCACAGACACACGGTCGAATTTTTGGGGTGTCAGCGATTTTCCGCATGACATATAGAAAGAGTCTTTTGTGTGTGATGTGTGTGGGGGCGGGGGAAGAGGGCCTTGAAAGTCCCTCTACTAGTGTTTAAACAATACAAGTTCATGTCATACCGGAGTCACTCATCCATATGGTTTGCAAATGAGATGCTTGTCAAAATATCAACAACTAATATTTTCTTCAACTGAGCCAACTATTTCTTTCGTTTCAAGTTACTCTATATGGAGTATTGATTTTGGTCAAAGTAAACTTTGTAAAGTACTTACGAAATATATAATAAAAATATATGAACATCTACAATACGAAATACATACAAAATGGAATTACATTTCATGCAAGTACATGTTGTTTCTATATACTTGGTCAAACTTTAGAATATTTGACATCGATCAAAACTAAAAGCGGAGTAATTTGAAATAGATAGTGTTTTTTACAATGAACTGTGGTCGGACCTGAAATTATGCACAATGTTATCAATATTCTCTGAGTTCCATGAAAAAGGCACACAACTTTCCGTAGCATCTTGGACCAAAGTTTTGGTCAATAATATCTCAACTATGTCATACAAAATTGATGACGTTGCATTTTTAACAAAAAAAACTCTCTAATTATATCAATTCTTTATCAAAGAATCATCATATGCCTGGACTAACTCTTGACAAAAAAAATCTTGAAAAACATGCACCTTATTTGTAGGAACGGAGGACGTATGTAGTATCATGTACAAAGTACAATGTCCTACTGAGTTGTTCTATTTCCTGCAGTGCGAAGCCGGCAGACTGCACCTTCAAAGCTACGACGTGTGCAATATATAACATAGAAGAAGGTAACATCAGTTCAGAGAGCAAAGGCTTAAACGCCATGTCACTCACATCACACACGGATTTTTTTTTTTGCCGGCTTTCTGAGGTCTGTTACTTATATAAATCAACAACCAAAATATACTCCAACAATAAGCTAGGTGTACCAACGACAAAGTATACATAAGTTGCCGACAACAAACAGGCATACCATCAAAAATACAAACCACTGGTTACTACCACGCACACTTAGATAAGCCGCTACTCCCTCCGTTTGGAAATATAAGATGTTTTAGATTTGTGAAGATGATGTATCTAGACACCTTTTAGTGTCTAGATTCATTTGAACCTACATACTAAAGATGTCTAGATACATCTCCTTGACAAACCTAAAACATCTTATATTTTTAAACGGAGGGAGTAGGATAGTCTCATGTCATGTTACAAAAATAGTAAACAAGTTCATGGAGGAACAGTTCACAGGATATAACATGCTTGACTTAATTTTACCATTGCTAACTCATCATCTACAACTCCCGCCTTCAGTATCTTCTACCAACTTCATAAGCGGGAAAGTTTTAGGTGCCATGAAAGCCTTCGTGTAGCTCATCATCAGCATATCATACTCGTCATCAACAAGGAGAGACCAAGCGACAGTTATCTCCAATTTGCAGTCACCAAGGATGCATCGTTTTTGACTTATGTTGCTTAATTCAGGTTTAAAGACAACACTTCCACTCATGACATCAGTCTTTGTGACAACTTCCAGCTTCCCTTCCAATTGTACAGGAACAACCTGCCTTGACAACTCCAGATACCCCTCTTCATCCACGGGCACTGATCCATCTTTTTGATCAAGCAGAACAACATGGTTAGGTGCGCGCTCGGCTTCGCCTTCAGTGTCCTCTTCAGGCAGCGAAGAGCAAATAACTTGTACACCGTTTGCAGAAAGCAATGAACCTTCCATAACACGGATACTAATTATAGTTGCTTGGATCGAGGCTTTGACATGCTCATAGCATAACTCTATCTTGCAAAAACAGCCGTCGATGGAACGCGTGATAAAAGTATCAGCAGCATCACGACCACAAGAAAAAGCATCAGTAATCAATGGTCTGTCTTCTGACTTCATAGTGCCCTTCACTTTCAGTTGGATTTCAATATGAACAGTTTCCGTAGACATAATCGCACGAGACGGGCAAGTCAAGTGCAAATAAGAATCCTGCAACCATCATCATCATTCGCAACCGACTTGTCAACAACGAATCAGGCAACACCAGAAAAAAAAAGAACAGGAAAATACCAAGCGTACCTTTTCTGTGAGGAACTGGCAGTTATCCCTACTGCGAAGGAAAAGATGGTTGCGACGATAGTCCACATCATCCCTAGCAGCAACCACGCCGTATACCTCCAATGGCCACTTGAAGCCTACCAGTTCTGTGATTTTGATGGAGAAGATCTGCATTGTCTGCGTGAGATCAGCAAACAATGGGTGGTGGCCTGGCATATAGTGTGTGAACAACATTGAGCTCAATGCCGCTGCATGTGGCCAAGTGGAATATTTGTGTTAGAAATCAAACATGAAAAAGAAGACAGTAATCTACGAGGTACAAAATAAAGGTAGACTTAAAAAACAACTTGGCTATAGATTGTTTGTGTATCATATTCCAACCGAGAAACACATTGTCCAACAGAATTAGCAACATCTATTACCACAACTACCAAACAATTTCAAACAGGAGCAACACATAAGGAAGCAATATCAGAAACTACACAAATACAAAGAAGAACAATAATAAATCATGGCAAAAAAAATCCAATCATATCATGATTTCAAATTAGGAATTCTTAAAGCATGGGCATTAGTAATCCCACGTCATGTACTAGTAGAGAGAACTAACAGCTATTATGTGCCTATTATGTGCCTGCCCAAATAATATCATAGGCCAAGTTCATGCCAACTAGAGAGATGCAGCATGACATTTACCATCAGTGCCAACAGTGTTAAAAAACAGAGATGACATGTATGAATACTGAAATTATAGTATCTATTTTTGCCAACCAAGGACAAGAAACATTTTGGTCAACATAGTGAAAACTGAAATAATTACAAATGTCATGGTTTTTAAGAGTGCATGGCAGAGAACCCAGAACAAATGTGGATTACTCCGGAACAAGTACCCTGCTGCCACCGGCAAGATGGCCTACAGGGGTCCGTAGCATGCAGAGAACAGATTGAAATTACTAGGGCTCTGAAGGTATTGCAGCAACTTTCTTAATTCAAGTCATTTTACAAAAGGATTCGACATGTGTACTAGAGTTAGCAAGCAAGAAGGGTCCTTGGATAAAATATCTTGTTTCAACTGGCATGACATGATGGCATTTGTGCAATAAAATATGACAAAAAAATGAATAGCCATGGTAACAGATAGGGAAGGTCTTGAGTAGACAGATAAAGCTATACAGTTACACGATGTTATTACAGGGAAGTTTCTATCTACTAGGTGAACTTGGTTTCGCAATCCACTCAAGAAGAATAAATAAGAATTAATTAATATGGCCGCATGCTTTCAGAAAAATCAAACATGGCTACGTGTGCTTACTGGAATCTTCAAAACTGATGGAGTTGTTGCGCCGGCGGCGGCGTTCCCAGCTGCTTATGTGGCCAGCAAAAATGGCTTCCTCCATCTCTGCCCCTTCCATCATCTTTTGGTCCATCCCATCGTCCTTTTTGATCCGCCGCAATTTCTCGGCGAACTCAGGTACCCATGTACATAGCCAGTCAATATCTTGGGAACACAATTGCAGCGTGGACACATGGTCCGCCAGCCTCGTGTTATGGGCGAGCATGGATGTGGCTAAGAATGCTGCATCTGTTGAGGCTAGCTGCGTAAGCCGACGCACGTTGTCCCACATCTGGTTGAAGAGGGAGGAGATCGAACCCAGTTCGAAGCTGCTTTTGACATTTGGCACCTCCGTCGATCTGGCTTCCGATCTGTAGATACTTAGCAGCATCTTCTTCAACTTGTCATCAATCTCGCTCTCGGCCCTACCGACTTCCATAGTGCCTTTCCCTTCGACGTCCATGGTGGCTACCGTCGTGGCAATCTGTCTCTCTGGGTCTCTCTCGAATTCTGTTTATTGCCGATCAATCGGGGTGTCTGTGCCTCCGCCGATTCGAACCCCAGACGGCTTCCAATCTGCGATTCGAACACCAGACGGCTTCCAATCTATCTTTCTCTCGGTCTGCAGCGCCCGCGACTTCACCTTGGCATCGGCCAGGAGGAAGACCTTCTCCAACAACTCGAGTATGTCCGATTTCAATTCGAACAGACCCTTCACGTCCTTCAGATACTTGTGACGGTGCTTGCCGATCAGAGATCTCCGTCGCCATGGCACAGCACCAGTCACCCTCCGTGTGTTCAACTCAGGCAGGGGCAGATCCCAATAGGCCCACCCGGAGGCACAGGTACTTGCAATCTAAACAGGCCGCATGCATTAGGTTCGGGCAGAAGTATTGCATCAGGGCCCAATATTTCCAGACCACTACCTACGCTTCTGCCTCCATTCGCCTGCTCATGGACGCCGTGTGCTCGGCTCGATCGATATTTCGTTTTCGTAAAAGTTTCACCATCTATGAGTAATCGTCCAACGTCAGTACAAAGATTTATAAAAATAATAAAAAATATAAATAGTTTACTAGATCACCTAGCATGACTATTTATATTCAGCACATGATAAGATCAGTGACAAGATCAATGACAAGATCCGTATAAAGAGATATGTATCGAAGGCATACTCTTTATAAACATCAAGGACAAGATCCACATCTCTTTATATGTCTATATATACTTGCACATTGCATGTGCTTGTGCTACGGTCTGCAGAATCAGAATAACAACACTATAAAAGTAATTTGACCATAACAATTTCAAAATATTACTGGTAGCCGGCGACTCTGCTTGGTGCCTCGACAAAGGTGGGTGCTTCTATAATTTAGCACATGCTATTGTAATTCTCGCATGTGCTTTTTGCTTGTGCCATCTTAAAAAGGTGTCGGGGATGGGAGGATTTTGTAGTGTAATTATATATTTTTTAAGAATAATTTGAGCAGTTACATTGCTAAAAAATAATAACCTTGTGTTGGGCTCAATTGCATGTAACCACCATGGTTGCTGGAGACCCCTCGTATGGGCCTTTTGTGCAAATATGGTCCACGTGATTGATCACACTTGGTTATAGTCCATATAACAAACACTCGATCTCACCAACTTTCTAGGCCCGTTTCCTATATAATATAGGAGAGCACTTAGTTCCCATTTCTCATTCCTTATCTCGGCACCACATACTTTGTTTTAGATTTAAAAGTCGCCCTTTATAAAAGACGTGTAGGCTGGATACTTTCTGCCAATCTAACGTAGCCTCCACGCTGGAGCTCTCCTCCTGATTCCCTAAGCTTAAGGTATCTTCATCAGGTTCATCTCATCTACAGATCGACTGTATTTCATCTTGTTCTTTCTTCAATATATCTATTGTCTATTTCAGATCCATGGTGACATCAACAGCCTCAAGCAAGTGAAGGATGGCGGGTGTGTCTCTAAGGCGGTCACTACAAGAATTTTGCTGCAGACGTGCGCGAAGGATGGCGAGTGTGTCTCGTCCGTCACTGTTATTGTCACTGCTTGCTGTCGTGTCATTGTTGTCGTGTGTGCGAAGATGTGTGTGCGAAGATGAGCGTGTCTCTGCGTCCGTCACAATGGGCGTGTTGTTGCGGCCCTGCACAAAGGATGGTGAGCGTGTCTATGTGGCACTCAAAGTTCTTTGCGTAGAGGATGGTCGACCCGTCGCTCTGACCATCTCAGCACCTTGCTCGGTGGATGACAGGCATGTTGTCGCGCACGTCGCGGTTGTTTACTTGCATAATAAAGAGACACTAAGACATTTAATGCTAGAGTTATTCTTGTAACCAATCTATAGAAAGCCTATTATATGAGTATATGAGTATATTTTTAAAAAGGCTTTACGTGATGTGGAACTACCGTATAGCCGGCACTTGGCTTTTTTTGAGGTAAAAATATATATTTGGCATACAGGCCGTCTCATTAAAACCTTCCAGTCCCCTTAGGTACCCTGGTAAGAAAAAAGAGTGCGTCTGAAACCTGCAGCCGATCAAGTAATAGTTACATCCTTTATGAGGGTCTCAAGAATAAAGCTAGGGGGTTCATCGACCCAATTACAGGAAGATTTATCTATAAAACAAGACTTGGCCAACTCATGAGCGACTCCATTTGCCTCCCTCGGACAGTGTTCAAATAGGACAGTGCCAATCATGGATGCTTCATCAATACAATCAGCAATCACCGCAGATGATTCTCTCCACCAAGCTTCTTCTCCATTACACGCATTCAGTGTTTCCAATGAATCTGACTCAGCCACCACGTTGTTGCAGCCAAGACGATTTGCCAAGGCCAAACCTTCTCGCATAGTCATTGCTTCTATTGCTGCTGGTGATGCCACATTTGGGATAAAGAGGGTAGAAGCTGCAACAAAGCGTCCGGTATGATCCCGGATAATTGCTCCTACAGCACCCGAAGAACTATCATAATGAAAGGAGCCGTCGACATTGACCTTTGTTTGCCTTGGATTTGGTTTTTTCCACTTCGCCTGCACCGGGACGGGGCATGCACTTGCTCTTACTGCGTTTGCGGCGATCCAAAGTATTGACATACGACACTGATGAATTTGAGGGACCACTTCATCATGAGTACGGCGTCGTCTAACCCACCAAATGTACCAACATGCAATAACAATCACTTCCTTTAAGCCAAGGCTAACAAATCCAGGAATCATAATGGCGGGTTCCACGAGCAGAAATTCCAGCACCGCTGACCCAGAGCGATCAATGGTAGCATTCTCAATAACCGTTGCCAAACCCAAAGAGTCCCAAAGTGATTTTCCAGCTTGACATTGAAATAACATATGCAAAAGATCTTCCGCATGAGCATGGCAGATGGGGCACTCACCACTATTACCGACATGTCTGTTCACTAGAATGGATTTCAGAGGTAATATACCATGTAGAGCACGCCATGCAAAAATCTTGACCTTTCCAGGGATCTTCAGTTTCCAAAGGATCTGCCAAACTGGGTTAGTAGCCGATGACCCAGGTAGGGCTAATTGAGCAGCTCTTGGACCAAATGTATGTCTCCATTGCAGGTGATAAGCCGAACGTACAGTAAATCTGCCATGCTTAGAGTGTTGCCATGCAATAAAATCACCAAACCCCTGAGAGTTTAAGGGTATTTGTAATATCCGGTTCACGTCAACGGTACAGAACAGGTCCCGGAGAAGCTGCTCATCCCATTGTCCATTAATTGGGCTAATTAACTGGGAAACTTTTGTAAAAATCGAGTTACCTCTCGGACTGATAATTTTCCTGTCAGAGCTTGCAGGAATCCAAGGATCAGTGTAGATGTTTATCTTGTCACCATCACCCACTCGCCAAATATAACCGCGTTTAAACGTTGTAAGACCAGCCAAAACACTCTGCCAAGTAAAAGAAGACCCCGCTTTCGGTCCCGCTTTTAAGACATCTCCATGCGGGTAATACTTGGCACTGAGAACCTTTGCACATAGAGAATCCGGATCAGTAATAAGCCTCCAAACTTGTTTAGCTAACATAGCTAGGTTAAAAGAATGAAAATCCCGGAATCCCATACCACCTTCCTTTTTTGGATAACAGAGTTTCCACCATGCTAGCCAATGCATCTTTTTACTGTTCTCATCATCTCCCCACCAGAATTGTGAGATTGCATCTGTCATCCTTTTGCAGACCCCTATAGGAATTTGAAAAACAGACATGGCATACACTGGGATTGCTTGAGCGACCGCCTTCAAGAGGATTTCCTTCCCTTTAATAGACAGATGTTTTTCCTTCCACCCATTGATCCTCTGGATAATACGCTCCACAAAATGAATAAAGCTGTCACTTCTATCCGCCCCTACTAGAGCAGGGAGACCAAGATATTTATCCGAAAGGGCTTCTGTATCGATATGTAGTGCTTCACAAATTTCAGCTCTAACCACCACATGTGTATTTGGGGAGAAAAAAATACTTGATTTCGCCAAACTCACCATCTGCCCCGAATTTGCACAATAGGTATCCAACACTTGCTGCAAGGAAGTTGCATTGTTCATATCTGCCTTCATGAGAATAAGAGAATCATCAGCAAAAAGTAAATGAGAGACTGACGGTGCATTTCTGCACACTCTTAACCCATCAATGCCACCAACTTCTTCTTCATGCAGCAGGAGACTAGATAAGCCCTCCGCACATATAAGGAACAAATATGGAGAGAGGGGATCACTCTGACGCAACCCCCTAGTAGGAATAAACCTCTCGGTTTCCTCTGAATTAAACCGGACTTGGTATCTTACCAACGTCACACAAGCCATCATCAGAGTAATCCATCTATCAGAAAATCCCAGCTTTCTCATCATATTTTCGAGGAACACCCATTCAACCCGGTCATAGGCCTTATGCATATCAAGTTTGACAGCACATGCACCTGAATTTCCCCGTCTTTTCTTCTTAATAGCATGAATAGTCTCATAAGCAACAAGAACATTATCAGTGATCAAGCGTCCAGGTACGAATGCACTTTGCATAGGGGATATAACATCAGGAAGGATCTGTTTGAGGCGCAGAGTCAGCATCTTGGAGATAATCTTATAGATCACATTGCAGAGACTTATTGGGCGAAATTGGGTTACCAACTCTGGATTATCCACCTTGGGGATCAGAACGATTGTGGTGTCATTCCACCCATCTGGTATAATACCCGTATTAAGAGCCTGTAAAATCTCATTAGTAATTTGTTCACCACACATACTCCAAATTTTTTTATAGAAAATAGCATGAAGCCCATTAGGTCCTGGGGCCTTAAAGTCTCCAATGCTAAAGGCCGCTTTCTTGACGTCAGTAGGAGAGAACGGCGCCCCTAATTTCTCGTTCATATCATTTGTTACCTTTGGATGAATTTTGTCTAGAACAGCCAGATCGGTTGCCTGAATCTCAGAAGTAAAAAGATCAGAAAAGTATTGGAAAATGAGAGGTTTTAGCGCCGCTGTACCTTCAACCCAATCACCAGTAGGATCTTTTAGTCTTCTAATATAGTTCCTCTTGCGGCGCGCCGTCGCAAACTGATGGAAAAACGCAGTGTTTCTGTCCCCCTGCATCAACCAATTTGCGCGAGATCGTTGGAGCCAATGAATTTCTTCCTGTTCTAACATCATCTCTATCAGTTCGGACATCTCCTTCGCAATCTGCTCGTTCTCATCATTCATCGGTCCATTCAACGCCTTATCCAGTTTCCTTTGTGCCTGACGCATCTTCGTTCGAGGTTTCTTCAAGTACATGTTGTCCCATTCATGTAGGGAGGCATGCATGCGAGCAAGTTTTCCAAGAACGCCACCTTCATGAACCGCGCATCTGCATCTGCCCAGGCCTTCTCAACTACTTCACGAAAGTTACTCTCCTGCAACCATTTAGCTTCAAACCGACGTGTCGATTTATTCCGAAAGTTTATACTGTGACTCTCCGTCTCAAGCATAATCGGCCGGTGATCCGACCTAGCAAAATCTAGGTGTCTAACAATAGCGTCCGAGTGCATTGTTCGCCAAGCGCTATTCACAACTACCCGGTCTAATCTTTCCCGGATTCGGTTTCTCTGCCATGTAAAAGGATCTCCCAAGAATCCAAGGTCTATCAGGTCACAATCTGATAATAGATCCCGAAACGCTTGCATGTAGCTTTGTGGTCTAGGATTGCCTCCTTCTTTTTCATGGGAAAATAAAATCTCATTAAAATCACCAATAATTGCCCAAGGCAAATTATGTTGACCATTTAGCTCTCTTATTTTGTCCCACGTCAGGTGTTTGTCTTCCCATCTCGGTTCACCATAGATTCCAGTCAGTCGCCAGACTTTGTTAGGACTCTTCGTGATTTTGACATCAATGTATTTCGAAGCTGAAAAAATCTGCTGGACATTGATTTCTCTTTTCCAGAGTAAAAGAACTCCACCACTTCTGCCATTGCTAGGGTTAACAATCTTAAAATCCATCCTCATTCTCCTTTTCAAACAGTCTGCCGGATACCGATCTAAGTGTGTCTCCGACAAAAACAATACATCGGGGTTATTTCGCCTCTGGACGTCCAGAAGCGAGCGAACTGCCGGGTCATTCCCCAAGCCCCGACAGTTCAGGCCTAATATCCTCATTGGTCCTGGCGGCGTCCCTCGAGGGAGCCCGCCAATCCTGAGTTATTTGTTGTTTCTGCCTCCTCATCAGTCTTCTTTCTTTTTGGGTCACGCACAGGATTAGGACTTGGTGGATCTGATGGTTCAAATTGGTTCACCATCGCCCCCACTCTACCAGAATTAGCAGCAGCCGTAAACGTAGACCGTGTGTCCGTCAAAACTCCTGAATTATGCATGACAATATCTTTATTTCTATTTGCCTCAAGCTCATCTTCAGACATATCATCTTTCCCATTGTGTTTTCCATGCTCGTGCACCCCAACTCCATCCCGAGTATTGAAACCTCTCCCAGAAGAAAAAGAGCCCCTACCGCGGCCTCTTCGACCGCGCTCGGCTCGCCCCCCACTTCTCACAGACCAGGAAGCCCGAAGGTTTTTGAAGATCAAAGCATCCGGAGAATGTACGCCATCACCATGATCCTTATATTCATGACCCATATGTCCGCAAACCTGAAACCAATTGGGCAACTTCTCATACTTAACAAGGAATAACTCTCTCTTTCCAGCCCGGATTATAGACACAACACTTTTCAGAGGCTTTCTTACGTCCAGCTTCACTCTAACTTGGTAAAAGTTCCCCTCAAAATCATTCGAATTGCCTTCAGAGGCTATCCATGTTCCCACTTTAGAAGCTAAAGATTTCACCATTGGAGCGTACCCTAATGGTAGATCATGGATTTGGATCCATATATCAACGTGGAAGAATTCAATGGTTGAAGGTTTTGTAAATCCGTCATAAGGGATGATCACCACCGGGTTACCACGGAAGGCCCATGGTCCTCCATCCATGACTCTCTCCCAATCTCCAAGGCACGAGAACTGAAACGTGTGAAGATTCCCATCTAGAGATTTTGTTTTCACATCCTGGGCTAGATCCCATGCAGATCGCATGTTCTTAAAGAACCAAAAGTTTGAGTACTCTCCTTCGGTGTAGACCTTAACAATGGCCAACCAGCGAATCTCAGGTGGTGCCGCCTCCTCCTCAAAAATCACATCATCTAGATCTTCCTCCCAGATTCCCATCTGTTTCATCAACGTATCAATATCTTGATCCCCTCCACTCGAGGAACCCGCCCCCTGATCTGCATCCATGGTTGCAAACCCTAGCAAGCTCCCTTACTTCAACCTCTTCGCCTCCGCCGAGAGCCAGAGTCCCCGAATCCCGTCGCCAGAATCCCCTCCCGATCAGTAGCCAACGTTCTGGGAACAACAGCCACCGCTCTGGGGGATTACGATCCAGAGATAGGAACTCAACGCAGCCGCCGCCGCGAGAGAAAAAACCCTAACGAGAGGGAACGCTTTAGTTCTGGCAATTGCTTGTTATTTGTTTGTGTTGAATAGCTTTGTCTCTCGCCGGCACTTGGCTTTGATGATGTATATAGTATACACTTGTAACTGTCCTGTTATAGTATGGGCAAGACTTAAACGGATACAAATAATCTACTTGATACACGAGAGAGTAGCATCTAACGTTGCGTACTCCCGCCGGGGACGCCGTCGGTCCTCTCTGTTTTCGGTGGCCTTAGGGTCTTGTGGCGGACCACGGCCCCTCATCGATGAGAGGTTTTTTTTTAATATTGTTTTTAGTGTCTTCTTTAAGATGGTGAGGCGGCGGTTCTATCATGAAGCCAGAATACGGTCCTTCCCGTCCTATCCTTGCACTGATGGTACATCTAGAATCCGCGGAGGGCGTATGGAGTCATGTGTCCGACACATCTCGTGGAATCCGGTCGTTTTGTGTGTTGGGCGGTATGGTTTTAGGTCAGTCTCTTTTAATCTACGGTTGTCATTATTGATGAGTGTTAATGTTCTAGTGCGTTGGTCTTTTGGGACCTTAGCACGATAACATACCGGCTGTCTACTACAACAAGCTCTACTACGACAAGCTCCGGTGATGAAGGGGCGCGGCGACGCGCTCTCGGCTCGCACTAGTGTTTGTAGTCACCGCTATTGGTTCAAGGATATAATTGTAATTTTTATTATTTTTAGACTCTTTGTAGTGTTGTTGATGATTATCAATAGATGAGTGAAATTTCTGGAAAAAAAACCCACTAAAAAACCGATACACAAAATATCTCGTACTACCGGGGCGTACGCCTAGGAACGGAAACTGTCTCGAGTGTTGGGTATCCGGATAGGGGCTGGCGATGGTTGGCTGAGGAGAACAGAGTTCAGTCCAGCCCCTTCTCGGAGCCGCGTGAACATGGAAGGTGCAGCCGCGCAAATCGTCTACCCGATCCTCGGCATCGTCGCCGCCGCGGCCGCGACCTTCTACGCCGTCAGCTTCATGGAGATCAGAGAGGTGTGTGTGTGTGTTCGCCCGCTGTTCCTTATTCCTCCTCCGTGCACATGCGGAACTTTTCTCCGTTGTTAATAAGTACGCGTGCAGAAATCACTGGAGGACCTTGACGACAAGTACTCGGAGTACGAGGAGACCGGCGGGCGGCAGCGCCGCGCGCGGCGGAGGTCTGGCCGCCAGGCGAAGAAGCGAAACGATTGACTCGTCGGAGCGGAGTACCAGCAGTCTCACAAGAAAAATGATGCATCGTCAGCATGGCCTCTATATTCTCTCCTCCAGTTCACCTTTTGAGTTAGTAGCTACCTGAATCTAGCCAGAGAAGAAATGTTCGTGTTTGCTCCTGCCTACTACTGCTGCTGCTAAACTGTTTTGCCTCTGCATTTTGTATACAGTGGTTATGCTTCTGAACCACTTCTCTGCTCTACGCTTTGCTGATCTTGAACTTGTGTCATGTCATAGAGTCATAGCAGAATGGTACTGTAGTTTTTTCTTGTTCCAATATATCACAACATCGGTCATTCCGGTTCGCACTTATGTATTTCAACTAGTCCTGGTCTTATGCCGCTCGCTAATCGGCGCCTTAGCATAGGCACAGGTGAGACTGCTAGGTCATCACTGTCATGTCAATATTATACCGAGAGTAGTGACTTCACAAAACATACAAGGCCAACACTAAAACTGTCACTATCAACTGCATAATACTCCCACCATTTAGAAATATAAGACGTTTTAGCTTTATTTTTTTTAAACGAAGACAAAAGCTTTGCTTTATCCATTAAGAAGAAAAATGTCCAGTTAATTAGTGAAAAACCGGGCGAAAACCATACAAACACCAACACCACGGGGCCACACCCGCTCCTATCACAAGGACAAACCCACAACCCACGCAAGACCCCAAGACTAGCGGGGCAAAGCTCAAAACACCGCTCCTCCGAGACTAGCTGACTTTCACCAAAGCTGAAGCGAAGACGCCATGACTACTATGGGAAGGAGTAGGCATGAGATGCTCCAACGAAGATGAAGAAACCAATCCTCCCGAAGAGCTACGCCACAGAGGCACCGACCATACAACATCGAGGGAACCTCGTCGCCCACGCAACACAAGGTTGACGCCCTCAACATTGTAGAACTTTCGGGGCTGCCGCCCCGACTTCCTGCTATTCCGCCACGCCGAGCGGACCGCCTACACCACCTTCTGGGACCATCGTCCCGACGTACCACCGCTCGCACCTCCGAGACACAAAGTTGCACGTCTCGACCGCCCGTAGCCCGAGCTACCCAAGGCTAGCCGCACGCAGACCACAGCCGTCGCACCAAAATCCGGGGCCGTCGCCCCGACGTAGAGTCAACCATCTCCAAAGAAACACGTTGACCGGGCCGGAAGCCTCGTCGCACTAGCGACACAAAACTACCACCCATCCATGATCAGCATCAGCTCCACCCCATGAAACTGCGACCCACCATGGTATCCGAGGCCGCTGCCTCGACACACAACATCATCTACTCGGGGCCGCTACCCCGGCATCCACCATCCCGAAGACTAGAGAAGCACATGCCAACAGCTGAAACAGGCCCTCCAAGATGATGCCTTCAAGAAGGAAGCGACATAGCCGCCGCCATCATCTGCCCTGAAACCAGAGCTTAGGGATTCCCCCGGAGCCAGACCCACTACAAGGGCATGGAAGAAGCTCCACAGCAAGCTCCTCCAAGGTGGAAACGATGCGGAGCACCGCCACTGCCGGCACCGACAAGGTCGGTGCTAGGCTTTCGCCCGGAACAACTCCAACACACCCGAGAATAGGGAAACTAGGCAGATCTTGGGACACGAAAGCATCCAGATCCTTGGCACACAATCTGCAGCATGGCTACTCTGCGTCCACATCAACCAAGCACCACGACACCTCATGGTGACAGCTCTTCGCCACCGCGGCCACCCCGGCCGCCAGCATTACCGACGTTTTAGTTTTATGAATTGAATGTATCTAGACATCTTTTAGTGTATAGGTTCGTAGAGGTTAGAAGTGAACCTATACACTAAAAGGCATCTACATACATTCATTTCACAGATCTAAAATGTCTTATATTTCTGAACGGAGGGAGTACCAATTAAGAAATAAGACCTTAATTGATTTATTACTTGATCTCACAAAGTGTTTGAACAGTCACAACATTCCCAGTTCGGCAAAACTTCTAGGGGAAATTTTGTTTTGCCACACTAGTCTTTGCCCATTTTTTCTTTTGCCACTCTAAATTTTGACATTTCACTTTTGCCCCATTTAGAGGAAAAAGCAAAAGCAAAACATGAATAGAAGGGGGAAAAGCAAAAAAAATCACCATTCTCATTTTTTTACCCCGCATAGGGCAAAAATGATGTATTATTAGGAAATGTTGGGCAAAAGCAAAATGTCAAAAAACTAGGATGGCAAAAGAAAAATGGACAAAAACTAGTGTGGTAAAAAGCACAATTTTCCCAAAATTCTAGCATAAAGTTATTCGATTTGACGACCAAAGGATAACACCGGTCATTGACTCAAACACCGAGAACCCGTCCCAACAATCACCATGGGAAATAATAGACCTCCTGGATCTCTATCGACATTGTCTTGCTTACTACGAGGTACTCCCTCCGTCTCAAAATATAAGATGTTTTAGGTTTGTGAAGAAAATGAATCTAGACTTGTTTTAGTATGTAGGTTCACTCAACATTGGGATGAATCTACATATTAAAATAAGTTTAGATTCATTTTTTTCACAAACCTAACACATCTTATATTTTGAAATGGAGGGAGTAGTTATGAGCATCCTCACATCCTTCAATTAATTTCCCCGTTGTTATTGCAACATTGAAACTTCGCCATGGGAACTAATGAACTTTACTTAATATCTGTTGGCACCTTAGTTCTTCCAAACACTTCACACTAGGTCTAAAAAAGTAGTCTTTACGAAACCATATGTGGTTTGAATTGATCATCACCTAGCAGGGACGAGGCTTTCTAAGAGGCGTTGGAGAATGAAAAGTAAAGACCAACAATAATTTAGTGTTAACCAATAATATAGAAAAAATGAATCTGGTGGACAAATGTCACCAGCGGTTTGCTCATGTAGCTTCTGTCTTGAGTTATGGTATTTTACCATCTTCCACAAAAAACTTGATAGCACCAAGAGCCCCCAAACACTTTGCAACAACCCTTGGGGTTGCAGCGTGTGAAGTGCCTGTAGGAAATACATGGCAATGCCAAACTTGGTTAACCATTATTTCATTTCTTCAGTTTTGTTTAACCATTATTTCATCTCTTCAGTTTGGCTAAAGGCTTGGTGTGATCAAGAGTTCCCCCAACCAGTTCACAACAATCCTTGAAATAGTACCTCCTGAAGTACTTGCATGAAACTCTAGGTAACACCAAGCACGGTTCAACAATGTACATCCTTTATGGATTGTTGCAAGTATCCACATAATCCATAGCGACATAAATATCCCCCCCCCCCCCCCCCCCCAACACTTCACGGAAGTTGTAAAAAGGTGTTTCATAAAGTGCTTCAAGGAAACTCCCTATAGCATCGAACATGGTCATAACATGTACACCTTGTGGTTGGTGGCATCTAAGAAATGCTTGGTGACAACAAGAGTTCCCCCAAACACTTCACAAAAAGCTCTCATAAAAGTGCTTCATGAAGTGCTTGAAAGGAACTCCTGGGGACGCCAAGCGAATTATTTTTCATGGATATTTCAACCCACTGCTACACATTTCGAAGTACACGCAGGCCTACTCACAAACACGTACCAAAAACTGCTGGTTGCCACCCAGAGTTCCCCCAAACACTTTACTATGCATGTGCAGCTCCCCCATGCACGCTTGTAAAACTGTGGCAATGCAATGAGACACGAGCTAGCAAGCTACTGAAGTTATTTGAGGAGAACTCCAGGTGACAACCGGCTAAGCTAAGACCATCCTTGTTCATCTCTGGCGGACCTACTTCACTTGTTTAATCTGCCCTGGCTGAGCTGCTATTTATAAGTCTAGGCGAAAGACTGAAAAAATAGATCGATCTAGGACCTACTCCTGTGGACTGTGGTGTGCAACTGCAATGCATACATGGCCTTGGAGCCGAATGGATGAACCTGGCATTGGCAATGCACCTGGCCGTGATGCAGCCCAGGTTAGCTTGAGCGAAGGGAATCTCATGCGATGTGTGGCCTGCAGTACACACTCATCAGCTAGATTTGCAGCTCGATCCGAATCGTAGAAAGTTCATGGAGTAAAGCCTGCAAATTCCTTATCTCAAAGACAGCTAGAGGATCAGTGTCGTCGTCGTCGCTGATGTGTTTCTGTCCACGCATATTTTCTGTCAGCCCAGGTTCGGATCATGTGTTAATGCACGGACTGTTTGAGTAGTTAAGTCTGATGACTAATCCTGTACGAGTAACTGTAATACTGAGCGTGCAATCATCATACACACACTAAGTATTCAACTCTCTTTTGGTTGGTGGTCGGTGGAGCTTAGTGTGTCATCAGTGTGCACTGATATTAGAGGGCGGCAATCATATCAACAGATTAGCTGTCCTGTGTGGACAAAAATTGCTGGAACACATATACCAAATCCAGTATTTTCTACTATCAAAAAATCTTCTGTCTGACCCAGTGGGCTAGTTGTACTCCCAAAAGGTAAAGTAAGGCGTCCAGGTTCAGTGCATCCGGCCGATCCTTATAACCACAGTATCGACATGGTTCAAACTTCAGGACACATGTGACAAGTTTCAAAGCAGGTCACATTAGGGAGCCCCCTGAGCGTGTGAAGGGACACGCATGGAGACACTGCCTGCGGTATATAAGTACTCGTAGCTTGGAAGAAGCATCATTCGCAAAAAGCCAACATGGTAATTCGTCAGGAGTTATTCCTCCACAGGATGTATAGCTAGGAGCAGAGGTCGTCGACCGTCTCGCATGGAGTTCCCCCGTCCATCACTTCTTGGCTCTAGTTTGTTGTTCGTTCAGGTAAGGACGAGGAGGAGGAGGAGGGTTTGGTCTCCTGCTTCTTCATGCTGCTGCAGCTCGATCTGTATGTTGTTGTTTTTCTGCATCCGAATAATAGATGTTTGTAGCTAGGTAAACCTGTGCAATATGAGTTTATCACCAGAGTGATCTACTGTGGTCTGTGGGTAATTCCTAAGAAACATAGCTGTTCTACCCTGTACCCGTCTTACCATGGTTATATGCTGTTATCGAGCCAAAGCACATTTTATTTTGTATATGAGCAGATAACTTAAGAGTTTTGTTTACGGTACTCTGAAATAAATATGGGCCGTTTGGATCTGATGGCTGATTTTAGTCCGTACTGCAATGCAAGCGTGAAGGAGTACTGTACTTCAAGATGCTAAGGAATACCTTTATCTTATGGGTAAAAATCAAATAAAAAGGGTATAAATCATACGGGGCAAGTGTTAGCTTCAGGTTATCTGTTGCTGTCAATTTCTTCAGTCAAGTTCAGTTTCGTCCGAGCTAGCCGTTAGCTGTATTTGTTCAGTTTCGTCAGAGTTTTCAGCTACTAGTGTTTTTCCCGGTCTGATTTCTGGTTAGAGCATCGTCACTAGCATTCCCGGAAGGGCCTCTCCAAGACGTTTTTTTTTCATCCGGACGACGAAAGTTCGCCTAGTCGCATTCTCAGACGCCAGTTTTCACCAGATTTGGTCCATTTTACATCCGGGATTCCCAGCCGAACCCGGGGCGCCGGTAACCGCCTGGTAACGCCGGATAAAGCGAAAAAGACGGGTGGGACACAGCTGTCGACAACACAAGGCCGAGCTCCCGCCTTTCTTCTCCCAGATTTCTCCGGATGCTTCCATTCTCAAATCCCTTTGCAACGTTTTCTTCACCATGGACCAATATTTAGCATCACGGTGCCTCAACTTGTTAATGAACTCAGTGAGTATATTGATGCTACGATACAAGTATGGAGTGTAAACTAAAATATTCACAAACTAACAATGTGAAGATGATACATAGATGAGTATACATTATTGTTGGTATGGTATACTCCATGTGGTAGCAGGGAAAGGTTGGTGAGGAAGTAATGTAGACCATGATATATAAGCAGATGCATTAGATTGATTTATGTACTGGCTGGTGGCCAATATATAAAAATTGGTCGCCTCACAAGTCAATTTCAACTCGCAACTGTCACAAAGTTTATTGTGCATGTATATAGACTTATGTACAAATTGAGGGGGTGGAGCTATCATTCATGTAATGTTAAGACAATTATTCTCAAAACTCTATTTATAAAGAAGCACATGCATGAGTTCTTTGGATTTAATTTGATAAACAAAAAAGTAAAAAGGAATATATTCTATATTTGTAATAGTTGGGACATGCAGATGTCAGTGTTAAACAATGCCGACTACCAATGGACACAACAGAAACAACAATATAAAATCACGAATAAATGAGTTACTTTCTCACCCCATCTCTCGTGGCTACAAATGTGTTCACTGTTTTGCTTAGTACTCTCTCGCATCCATTACCCACCGATTGAGTGACTAAACACCATTTGGACAAATAATACTACAAAAGGCAAAATTAGAATGTGCATAGAAGTTGGTTACGAACATGTAGAAATTAGCACCCGAAACATCATCTCATTGGGAGAGGACTTTTGGAAACACATTTCCATGGGAGCTGTAATATGGACCATCCAGTTTTTCTCGATGATCATCTTCCCACCAAAGACATTTCAATAGAAAAAACCTTTGTAAAAATTACCCTGCATTAATTTTAGGTTTGGTTAATGTATATGATTTAACCTAAAAACGCAGGGTAATTTGGGATAGAGGGATAACATGGTTCTATTTACATAGTTCATAGGTAGTAGTGTGAGTAGTGTCCGAGCATTTATTCATAGGGACATTCAATTTTGTAATTCATATGCAACTCATCATAAATGATTGATGCCTGGCTCTATCTCATTCTGATTAAAATTTAGAATTCTCTATCTAAAACATCAATAAGTTTTTGTGTGTGTATGGGTATAGTTTGAAATTTTATGTTCCATCCACTTGAAATATAAAGTTATCTCTCAAACAAACATATTGAAATGACAGTCTCACCAGGGAGGAATTATCTTATTATCTTAGTAGTCCAAACTCTTATTTAATCAAAGTCCCTGATGTTGTTCTCCTAAACGGAAACACTCTAATGTTGTGATTATATGATATTAACAAGAAATGAGGGATTTGTGCGGGGCACCTCTTCGTAGAGTAACTTGAACCAGTTCAAGTCTCTCCGTGGGAAGGTATAGGAACTAACAAAATCAATTCTAGCCTTGTATCCTGCTACCACTCTAGACATAGTACATGTGATTTTACATTGCCAAGATGTAAGGTGCACCACACAGATCAAATCCCTTGAATTTTGAATGGTCCTAATAACATCCTCATTCTCAACTACTTGCCCACTTTTGTATCGGTATTTGATAGTATTTTATCCGACGCCTTCCATTCTTAAAGCTATTTGTCATATTTTGTCTACCATGAACCAATACTTAGCATCTCCTTGTTGTGATTAGTCAAATACTTTTTCTTTCAAACCTAGTATATTGATGCTAAGATACAAGCGTAGAATACTAAAGTGTAGAATAAAACGTTCACAAACTAACAATGTGTAGACTATATATAGAATACAATATGTTCTTGTTGGTATTATGTACCCTATTATAGGGTTCGCAGCATAGAAAACAAAAAAATTCCTATGATAGGAACAACTATGTACCAAGATCTATCTATTAGATACAAACGGGCGGATGTATATCCGTAAAGAACATACCCTTGAAGATCGACAAAGCTTAATGAGTCTGAACTCGTGGTTGATGTAGACGATCTCTTGCCGATCTCAAGATCGAGAGGAAGTCCTTAGCACCACAACTTAGCGGCGCATCCGTGCTCGCACACACGTTCGAGGCACCGAGCAACCACCGCCTCCTCGCTCCAGCGATGCAGCGGAAGCACAACTCTTTCTTGCCGAATAGCCACCGGTAACATGTATCTCGCTAGTCCGAGACCATGGAGAATAAATTCTAGAGGGGGAGAGAGATCCTTTACGAGGAGGTGTGAGTGAGAAGTGAGGAGGGGGGTGCCTTTTATAGGAGAGGGGGGGGACCCCAAGGGGGTGGCCGGCGCATGGGGGCTGCCCCTTGCCCTCCCCTCATTCATGTGGGTGGACACTCCACTCACAAAATTCCTTTAAATTCCCTCCACTCAAAATCCCACTCAAACTTGCTATTAAATTTCCACTAAATTTAATGCAAACTCTCATAAATAAAACTCCTTTTATTTATTTAGAATTTTGTTAATTACTTTAATGACAATCATTCACATATAACCCCTTGCTAGTATTCCATTTCACATGCAAAAATACTTTCTGCAATTTCACCCGAAAACCTGTTTCGGTATCTAGTGAAATAAATTCCTGCATTTGTTATTATTTCCGGCATGAAACTTTTCCCCAAATTGGATGTCGATGTATCTTAAGTGTGTCATCCTATGGTTCACGAATAATGTGGACATGATCGAGACTCCTCTCGGATCAATAATCAGAAGCGGGATCTAGATACCCATACTGACTCTCACACATTCAACGATGACTTTCTTGTGATCATCGGAACCTTTTACGCTAGTATCTAAATCCTTTTGTTTCACGATATATTACATGTCCGAGATTTAATCATCGGTATCTCCATACCTAGTTTGATCTCGTTACTGACATGCACCCTTTTCTTGTTCCCGTGATATAACATTCTAGTGATCAAATCACTTGCTTGCAAGCTAACCAATGTGATATCACCGAGAGGGCCCAGAGTATATATATCCGTCATCGGGATGAACAAATTCCACTCTCGATCCATGGGCCTCAACATAACACTTTATTAGTTCCGAACCCATCTTTATAATCACCCTGTTACGGTGTGACGTTTGATGTTATCAAGAAACTCTTCCGGTGTTAGTGATTGACATGATCTCATGGTCTAAGGATTAGGATCACTTCGTAAGTTGTTATAGCAATATAAACTCAATGACTTTGATCGTAATGCTATACTTCGGATGAATGTTTATCACATCATTACACTAATGTTGTGACCTCATTATTAACAACATCCAATGTCTATGATCAGGAAACCTTGATTATCTTGTTAATCAACGAGCTAGTTTATCAGAGAGGCATAACTAGGAACTTTCTATTTGTTTATTAAACACACATGTATTAACGTTTCTGTATTAATACAATTATAGCATGCAAAATAAACATCTATGATATACTTGGAATACACATAATAAACACTTTATTATTGCCTCTCAGGGCATATTCCCTTCACCTATATGGTAGCCGAGGGAGATGTCTGATGCCCTACCGAGGAGTAATGTAGAGCATGTTACATAAGAAGACGCATGATGTTATCTTTATTATGCATCTATTGGGATACTTATATACGAAATTGGTCCCTTCACAAGTCAACCTCGACGTGCAAAGTTCATTGTGCATGTATATAGTTTAGGGAGCAGGTTTAAGAGAGCAGAGCCATGTATCGTGTAACATGAACACAATTATTCTCAAATCTCTGTTAGTAAGGAATTGTAGGTAGGAGCTTGATCTTTGAGTTGCAAATCAATGCTTGAAAACATGAAATAAAGCTAAATTTGCAACAACTAGGATATGGAAATGTTAGTATTAAACAATGCTAACTACCGACGACTACAACGAGAAGAACATTATAAAATCGCAAAAAAAGGAGTTATCCTCTTTTTCCTAGTCCATAGGCGTCTAACCAAAAGTATAAAGATTCCACAAAACAGGTCATTTGATGGATTCATGCATGCGAGCCCTTTCCAATAATCACAACCTCATAGAATATGTGCTTGTGTGTAATTAATTAGCAACAAAAGCTAGAGGATTTTAGTAGGTTATAATTCCTTCTTTGTAACTAGGATTTTATAGACCACAAATAAATCAAGAAGGAAGTGATAATATTTTGCATTGAAAAAAGTGTAAAAGGCATGTACTAGATACAAGAGATAGGTTAACTCGAGGTACCATAGTTTTCTCTTTCATATCTCTCGAATAAGAAAATCATCACGTTAATTCTTACAAAGAGTTGACAATTACATTTAAACAGCTCGTGACTACATACATTTGATACTTTAATGTTATTGCTAAGTTTGAAATGTTACTTGTGTACTCATCTCCTGTCAGTATATGATTAATTTTTGTTCATATAGGCTATATTATTATTCTAACCATTAGCTTAAGTTGTGATAAAGTTTCTCTGACACATAAAGATTCGGTGTGAATACATTTGAACAGGTGTTTATACATTTATTTGACCATACGGAAAATTTGTTGAATAAGTCCATATGGATCATCAATATGTTTGAAAGTTTGTTCAAATGTGTTCGCACTGAATCTAGAAGTGTGAAACATTTTGGTTTGATTTCAGATGTCAAATGGACCTTGTGTGATGAAAGGGCATGTATGCCCCCATGTGTGGTTTTGGTAATTAATGATAATCTCTATGGACTAATGTGTAAATTGAGTATTCACTTGTAGGTTTGTCCATTGGCATCGCTTGGGCCATGTGTTGGTCTCAAGGTTGGAAGATGAAGAAATGTCCAAGGGCTTCGTGCCCATTGGAATCATGAAGAAAGAAGGAGCTTGAAGGTCGATCAAGGCATGTGCAAAGAATTGCATCAAGATGGATCAACCTCAAGTAGGGATGAAGAAGGGCGAGCTCAAGATGCGCCATCTCTAGAAGATATCATGCTTAAAGCTTGCCATCCTCATGGAATGATGAAGACAAGTTCAAAGAAGAGGTTTCCGCATGGTGTATGGGGGAGCAATTTGCAAGTCTTCATCTTCATCAAGCAAGAGCATCCAAGAAAGGTGTTCCCTCTATAGAAGAACAAGACCGTTTACATCTAGTTCAAGTGGGATGCTCAAGGCAAAGGTATGTTCTTGATAGGGCTTTTCTTTTGTCGGTCTCGTATTGTTAGGTGGGAGACCTGGTTTAGGATAGATAGCCGTGCTATCAAGAGGGGCTCTCAAGCGGGTGTCTCGTCTGCATCGTTCCGAGAGAGCTCAAACCTTTGCATTCATAGCATCATCTTTCTTGGTTGTTATTTGGTTCTTGTCAATGAGAGGATCTAGAGCTTGTGGTCACCATCATAACAAGATCTAGCTCATCATCTAAGGATTTCACTTGCATATCTTATTGCGGTTTTTGATCTTGCGAGTTTTCCGGCTCCACACCTTGGGGGATAGCTCTCAAATATATTCATGATATTTTCTCCCAAGTTGATACCCAATATTTCGACTTTTTGTTGGATTCTATTCGTCGTTATCTTTCCAACAAAATTGGTTTCATCCCGTTTGGAGTTCGGATGCAAAAGTTATTGCGTTTCTGGTTTTCTGGTTTCTGGAATTTCCCTGACCGGAAGTTCCGGCTTCCCACCGGAAGTTCCGCTAGGACATCTTTGCCGCCTCAAGTTCCGCCCAAGTTCCGCCCAAGTTCCGGTGGCGGTTCAGTAACCTTCTGGGTGAAATGTGCTAATTAGCCGGAACTTGATCGGAACTTGATCGGAAGTTCACCGGAACTTCCGGTCTGTTTTGACCGGAACTTCCGGTCGCGCTTCTGGAGCGGGTGTGTGGAGCCAGGCTGGGCGGAACTTCCGCCCAGAGCCGGAAGTTCCGGCCATGATTCGTTTTCTCAGTTTCTCGCTCCGTAGTTTTCGACCGTTGGCTGGGTGCCACCGGAAGTTCCGGCCTCCCACCGGAAGTTCCGGCCTGGTGTCGCGAATGCCCATAACGGGCAGATCTGGGAGCCCTTTAAAAGGGGCTCCTCTTCCCCTTCGTGGGTACTAGCTTTTCTTCTTGGTTCTTGGCTTTCTCTCTCTCCTCCATTGTCAACCTTGAAGAATCTTTCCCTATCCCTTTCCCCTCCTATGATTCTTGCATCTTTTTGAGGGATTTGAGAGAGGAGATCTAGATCTACAATCCCCCCAAGTCAAATCCCTTCTTTGTGAAGGAATCATTGGGATCTAGATCTTGGAGAGTTTTGTGTTCTCCTCTTGTGTTCTTCCTCCCTTATTCTCCCAATAGCTTTTGTAGCTTTGTTGGAATTTGGGAGAGAAGGACTTGCCCTTGCATTTGGTGCATCGGTTTGAGTTCTACTCTTTTGTTCTTTCTCCCTTATTCCCCCAATAGCTTTTGTAGCTTTGTTGGAATTTGGGGGAGAAGGACTTGCCCTTGCATTTGGTGCATAGGTTTGAGTTCTCCTCGGAGATTCGGCGAGTTCAAGCTTGTGAGCTTGTTTCTCTTGGGTTCCTTGGAACCCTAGACGGTTGTGTGGTTGGTTTGTTGACCTTTTGTGGTCTTGTTGACCTTTTGTGGTCTTGTAGCCTTTTGTGGCGTTGTTGGCCTTTTGTGGCATTGTTGGCCTGTTGTGGCTTTGTTGTTGGGAGCCTCCAATTGAGTTGTGGAGTTAGCCCCAATCTTGTACGGGTTCGGTGACCGCCCTCAAGCGTCCCATAGTGGAGCAAGTGCCCGCCTTTTGTGGTGCGCACTTGGGAGAATAGGGTGAGCCTTTTGTGGCGTCGGTGAGTTGCGTGCTTCCACATTCGGGGTGAGGCCTTGTGTGGCGTTGGGTGAGCATCGAGCCACCACACCTCGAGGTGAGCCATTTGTGGCGTTCGGAGAGCATTGCGCCATCGCACCTCTCCAACGGAGACGTAGCTTCTTTGGAAGTGAACTTCGGGAAACAAATCTTCGTCTCCGCGTCCATCGGTTATCTCTCAACCGAACCCTTTACTTATGCACTTTACATTGTGATAGCCATCGTGCTTGAAGTATTTATACCTTGCTGTCATCTTGTTGCTTGTTTTGCTTAGCATAGGTTGTTGGTGCACCTAGGTGAACTTAGTGGCTAGGTTTTGTGCTCAATAAATTAAACGTTAGTTTTATTCCGCATTTACTTGAGCCTAAACCATAATAATTTCAAAAGCCTATTCACCCCCCCCTCTAGACGACTTCCTTTGTACTTTCATGTGATAACATAAAGAAGGAAATGCAGAAAAAAATTCAGGGTCACAAGTTTTGGTAGTCTAACTTTTCTTAACTATGATAAAAAAAATAGTGTGCAATGTCAACCACTCATCTATAAAATTTTCCTGGCCATGAGGGCTGAGAAGAGAACGTCACTAGTGCAGTGGTTAGAGTAGCTGCTCCTACGTAGTATGGTATAAAATAGCATCATAAACATACATATGCAACACTGGTATGCCTCCCTTGTTTTGTGTAACTTGTTAGCAGTGGCAGAGTATGGACTAAATGTTTGGTATGGCAAAGTGAAATTCTTGGGTCTTGGTTTCTAGGCATCTATGCAAGTAAGTTTATAAATAAACAAACTATATTATCAAGAATCAAGATCCGAGGTAAGACTCTCCCTTGCATTAGTTTGCATTTCTTTTGTAGAATCCACCACAACTAAATCTTAGTGTGTACCTACGACTACCGTGAGAGTTGTAGAGTTAATACTGACAAAGTAAAATCACAAGTGACAACATCGATATGGCAAATGCCATACCTAGACATATTAGGTCCTCCGCCACCAGTTTTCAGTGCACTACTTAGCTATGTGTGATATATTGGCTAAGAGACTTTCTCGGTTTCTCCTGACGCCTTCTATCCTCGGAACTCGAGCACAATTTCCTCAACTACGAAACCATCCATAACCGACATATTGCCCTTTCTCTTGCAACTCAACAACGTTTTATTTCCTTCTTTTCTCTATCAATACTATGAACTATGCAAATTGTCGACAACCTATAGCCACCTGCTGCTATGAGGATAGTAAGGAAGGTATATATAGGCGCGGTAGCGCTGGATTTATAACTCCATGGTGCGGTTGGAGGAAGCATTGATATTGGTCTCTCGACCCCGTTATATATAGAGAAATAAAGAGAATCTACCGACCACATTCATTAGAGCAACTCTATCGGATTCAACTAAATTTTGAGACTCTAAAAGTGGTTTATAGTAAACAAAATATCATAGTGAAGAAAATTTAAGGTGTGTTTGGTAGCACGGGTGCCCTATCTCACCTCATACATGCTCAGTCTAGCTATGTGGAGTATATACAAGTGTGTTTTTATTGTTGTGTTTGGTAGATCGTGTGAGGTGGGATCTGCTCTGTTGAGATTATGTTTGTTGTTTCGTATCACATGAGCTAGGCCAGAAAATCATTAAACAACAATCGGGTCCCTGGCCAAAAAAGATAAAAAGCAATCGGGTCCCTAGGAGGTCGCCGACGAGAGGAGCTGCCGCCACTGCCGGCGAGATGCTTCCCCGCCGCCATGGTGCCGTGCCTCTCCATTCCCGCCACCAGGAGGACGAACTCTGACCCGCTGCCGCCGCCAGGAGGGCGCGCGCCCGCGTCTCTGCAGGGAGCTCGAGGAGGCCGCCAGGAGGCCGCGCGCCCGCGCCTCTGCAGGGAGCTCGAGGAGGCCGTCAGGAGGCTGCGCGCCCGCGCCTCTGCAGGGAGCTCGAGGAGGCCGCCAGGAGGCCGCGCGCCTCTGCAGGGAGCTCGAGGAGGCCGTGCGCCCTCCCGTTGCTCCAAGACCTCGTCGGCAGCGACGCTGGGTAGCAGGCGTGCATGGAGACGAGAAGAGAACTAGGCGGCGGCGGTTGCAGAAGAGGAAGGGCGGGAGCGCCAGGGAGAGAGGTGGGGGAGAATGACTCGCTCGAGGGGATGTGGGAGCGTGACCCCTGCGGGCTGGAGCGCGCGTGCGAGATGGACTCAGCACTGTCCAGTAGCGAAACTCGATTTGAGCTTCCCAAGTAGGCAGGGCTGAGGAGCATTTTTCGTATCGGGTGGGCACTGCCGACCGGAGCCGACCCGATCTAACAAACAGCAAAAGATGAGATGAGGAGAGAATATCTGAGTTCACCTAGGCTACCAAACACGTCCTTAGATTCTCTAAACTTGCGTGCCTGAAACTATTTTCCGCATTTCGTCTTTCTGTTATCACACAAGCTCCATTTGCCATCTGAAATCAAATAAAAATGTTTAACACTTTTATATCCGGCGCTAATACATTTCAACAAATTTAAAATACAAATATAATCCATAGTGGCGAACCCAAGAATCATTCAAAGTCTAGACAAACAGTGTATTTTAAGGCTAATAACACTATTTGTGATCAAATTGCTATAAAATTAGCTTGCCGGCCGGCCAGAAGCCTTGGCGCCTACCCGGGCTTAGTGACGGCTAGGTCACCTATGATATAAATTCATCCAACAAATTCATGTATGATCCGTACGGATTCATCGCTCCGACCTCAATGTGTCCAACGATAAATTTTAGCTACTAGAAAAAGAGGTCCAAGGCCGAAAGGAAACGTGTCTAGATCGAGTCAAAAAGGGAGCCCTCCCACAATTTCCGTTTCACGTCACGTAGGCTTCAGCTGCACGTAAAGCGACGGCTAGCTAGTACGCTAGTTTGACCGCCGCATCAATCGATCATCGATGATCGGGACCCGGAGACACGGCGGAGCGTACATGTGCGGCTGTCGCGCCCGTGCACCGCGCCGGCACGCACGCGCGGCACTGTGGAGCTGTGGTGTAGTACAACGTCCGTGGGTCGGCGTCACGTCACCGACCACAATAATGCAGCAGATCATTGCACCCGACCCGAGCGATTGGACCCGGTGACGTGGACGGGCGATTGGACCGTAGTACCATGCCATGCCGTGGCGCTGTCCGCCGGGGCTACGACGTCACTGCCAACCTCAGGCCGAAAGTACATCAGGACATCAGCTTTATCCGTCCGCGTACGTATTAGCCCAAGTGATCGGCTGATGATGCAGGAAGGTACCTACTACTCCGTATTTCTTTTTACAACAAATACTGGATCGTCTGATGATCCTCAAGCAACCAGTCGTATGTTCCGTAGAACCATGAAAATCAGCTTGCTGTAAATAACAATAATCGTGTCGGGACGTACGGTTAGGAGATAGTGGGAGAATCAATGCGATTGGCTTTAGCATATGGACAGCGCCAAAGCGAACGGATGCGACGAATACGCCGACAAACAAAAAAATACTACGTGGACGAAACGCCGAAGCGAGCGCGTATCAGTGACAGTTACCCGCTAGATTACCAGACGTCACTCGCATCAGAATGTAACCGCCAAGTAAGCTAATTTTTTTAAAATAATACATTTTTTTTATTAAATTTTACAAATAATACACAAAACGGACAAATTGCAAAACTGTTTATCGGTCGGCCGTTCAACAGACGACAGACTCGTTTCGTCCGTTCAACGGACGACACGAAGCCTTCGTCCGTTGAACGGACGACACGTCTGCTGTCAGCAGCAGCTGGGCGGGGCCCAGCGTTGCAGGCGCGCAGCAGCAGCCGCATGCAGCGCAGCACAGCATCGCGTGCGCTCAGGCCATGCAGAGCAGCATGCAAGCAGGCGCATGCAGTCGCGGGCCCAAGCAGCATGCAGCGCGCATGCAGTCGCGGGCAAGCAGCATGCAGCAGCTCGCGCGCAGAGCAGCAGGCGGCAGCTACACGGCAAGAGAGCGCGCGGGGGCAGCTGACAGGAGACTATCGTCCGTTCAACAGACGAAGCCTGCGTGTCGTCCGTTTAACGGACGAAGGCTGCGTGTCGTCCGTTGAACGGACGAAGGCAGTGTTTCGTCTGTTGAACGGCCGACCAACAAACAGTTTTGTAATTTGCCCGTTTTATGTATTATTTATAAAATTCAATAAAAAAAATGTATTATTTAAAAAAAATTAGCGCCAAGTAATCCCCTTTCCCTTGGCTGAGCTCAGGCACGCAAGAATCTTTGCACCCCAAAAAATACTACGTACCCAGTAAAAAAAAAAGCAAGATCGCGTACGCACGCAGGTAAAAAAAATATCCATTAAATAAAGCCTCGATAAATCGCGATCGCAAAAGCATCTGGACTGAGAGAGCAGGAGTAATTATTATTTAAGCGTGGAGAGAGAACGGCGCACGCACTGGCACTGCCTGTCCCGTCCAGGAAGAATTCCCCAATTAAGATCTCCCTCCGTCTCGCCACCTCCACCTCCACCTCACTCGCTCTCGCCCGCCCGCTCGCTGCAGTTCCGCGGCGGGGCAGGACATGTCGTCGGCGGCCGGCGAGGAGAGCGGCGGCGCCCCGGCGCCGCAGGGACCGGTGCCCGTGGAGCGCGTCAAGGCGGCCAACGGGCTCGAGAAGGTCGTCCTGCGCGAGGTTCGGAACACCGTCGAGGTAGGATATTGCTCCCTCGCCTCTCTCTCCCTCCCGGTTCGGCTTCGTATGTGTTTGCGCGCTCAGATCTCGGTACAGATCCGTGGCGCTGGATGTCGTCGCGGGGCAGGAGTGTCTGCAACCCCTGCTCCGATCCCGATCATTTTCCGGTACAGGCCCTTGTCGTACCGGATTTTCCTATGCGAGGCACGACTGGATTGATCGCGTGAAGCCTGCGATGAACTGGTCGCACAGTGGAAATTTCTACCCAGCAGTACCAGTGTAGGAAGTGGATAGTTGTTGTGACCCAAGTCTGAGCCCCATGCGTTCATATTAGGAGGCCTCTGTATTCTTAGACGCCTGTAGTGGATGGTTGTTGTGACGCAAGTCTGATGAGTCCCATGCGTTCATATTAGGACTCTGTATTCTTAGACGCATACAGTGGTGATCGAGAAATCGACAGCATGATTAAAACAAGTGTCCACTGTGATCTAGTACAATGGATTTTCTGCAATTCATGAATACGAAGCTTTAATATACTAATCGGTCTGATCCATGTGCTAATGGCTCCGATAGCGACGAGCATTGGTTCATAATGGTATCGATTCCCTTGTAAATGGGGAGGGCTTGCAGGTTAGCAGGGGGGAATTTACACATTCTCATCTATTTCATCACCAGTATATATCAAACATTGCTAGCAATATATACTCGTTTCGTCCACCATACAAAACACAAACTTCCTGCAGAGCCACAGAGTTTTACCTGCTGCTGTGAGCTCTCCTGATCACCGTTGCCTGTTGTTCTGAACTAGTGATGCAAACGCATCTTGTTCTGGGAACCAGAATATGCTTTCTTGGCCTTTAATAGCAGTATACACGGCACTGTAACAGTGACAATACACATGGATAACCATTCAAACAAAACAATACACGTGGATATTTTCATGATATTCCTGGCTGTGTGAAGGGCCTGCTCCCTGAAGAGTATCCCGTGTATCCGCTCCTGCTATACCTTTCCTTCCTCGTACCCTTGCTTCAGCTTCCACTAGGATAGAGTCGCTGATGGATTTCGTTTAGCTAGGCCTACTACTAAAGGAGTTTCCAAGGCAGCTGATTTGCTTCGCTGACTGTTAGGACAGTGAAATGATGTCAAGCACGGCGTGTGCATTTATAGGTTATGGCTTGTCGTTCAAATATATAGATCTGCTGTTGGTTGGCACTTCCGATTTATTATTAAGATTCCCCAAACCTGCAGTCCTCTACCTATAAAGTCATGGTTGAGGTTATCAAGCCAAAACCGGTCGGACAATCACTTGATGAACCTCTTCCAATCTACCTCTTGTTGCCTACTTTATTCTCAGTTATCAAGACATTGATGATGAGCAGTAGGACAGCCATTTAGGCTGCTGCCAGGATGTTACTTTCTTCTGCAAATTGTGGAGAAGACCATGGGGTCAACACTGGTAGAAGATAGGTAAAAATGTCGGGTGAGAGTTTGTGCTGATAGAGAAATGATGGGTAGTGAACTAGTGGTCACTTGTGATGTTTGTTCCAAGTGAAGTTTAAGTTTGTGACCCTATTGACATGGTTATTAGTCCACCTGTCATTCAGATGTTAACCCAGGGCCTGTTTGTTTGTACTGTGGCTGGCTGTGCTGCTGTGCACGGAAAGCTGCTGTTTTGAGTTTCACTGTTTGGCAATTTGGCTATCTGTCTAGCTGTATGTTGAGAAATTGTCTGAAATACCTAGAGTTCAGATAACATGTACTCCCTCCGTCCAGAAATAGGTGACTTGCATTTGTCTAAATTCACGTGTATCTAGACACTTTTTAGTATATAGATTGTTGCGAATCTAGACAAACTCAAGTCACTTATTTCTGGATGGAGGGAGTATAATTGTTGATTAAAGTGTATAAGCCTATCTTTGCCTGTAAAGTACCATGAATACACATTAATGGATTCTTTAACACATTAACCAATGCATCATTTCTACGATCACGATCCTACTTTGAAAATTCGATGAGTTCAAATAGCACACGCAGCATGCAATTCATCTAAATATCATTTGTCTCTTGATTTAAACATCAGTAATTAATCATCATCACGAGTACTAACTACTAGGGCAGTAATTGTATTAGTCCCCGGTCGGAACACACGAACTGGAAAAAGAGTACAGAAGTATACGTACCAATGGTCATATTCAATTCACTAGCTCGGTTATTTTTCTCATCAGCTGACAAAAACAACGTACGGATGTTTGGCATGGGTGTAGCCTAGGTCACACGATTGTTATTGGTGCACAGGGAGAAGTGTGAAGTAGCGACGGGCTAGCGGCCCAAAGGGCACGCACGGGAGGGTTGATGGCAAATGACTGTAAATATGCTAAACAACGAGGACAAGTCGATATAGCGGTTCAAGTTTAAGTCACAAAGCTGCGGGAAGTCGGCCGAAGCACCACTAGAGGTGCTTTTCCGTGTTGGCCTATTCCGCGTGTTGGCTTCGGCGAAACCCACAGTGCAGCCGCCCCGTTTGTTTCAGTTTAGCTGCTTTTTCCACTGGAAAGCTACAAAAAGCCCAAACAAACACCCCCCAGTCATGGTTTTCCTGTTGTCTGACGTGCTTCTGGTTACATTCACTACATAGGACGGCCCATATTATAGGGCATATCATATATATCAGAGGAAGGCACATGTGCGGAAGTCTGAGTCCCATACGGTTCAGTATTAGGAGTATGCTTGTAAAGATCATCAAGAAATCGGCAATGTGATACAAAAAGTGGCCACTGTTATCTATAATGGATTTCTGTAATTCCTGAATACACAGCTTTAGACTTTAGTATGCTTTTGATATATGTGCTCATGACTCTGAGGCTGTCGAGCATTGGTTTATAATGGAATGTTCCCATGTATCTTGGGAGAGCTTGCAGGTTACCAGGGTGGAAGATTTACACTGTTGAATACTCTCATCTATTTCATGAGCAGGTAGTGTATATTAAACATTAGTAAAGTAGCAACATGCTCTCTTGTCTACCATACACAACAACCCACATGGTGAATGTGTTTTACCTGCTGGTGTTTTGAGCTCTCCTGGCAACCAGTTCCTGCTGTTATGATGCAAATAGCTCTTGTTTCTCGCAACTTGAGTATTTTCTTGGGCCTAAAATAGTAGTGTACACAACAGTGACAACACATCCTGATATTTTCATGATAGGTCTCTGCTGTTCAAAGGACCTTCTCCCTGAAGATGGGTTAGGTAAAAATGCCACGTGAGAGTTTGAGCTGATAGAGAAAAGATGGCTGGTGAACTAGTAGTCAGATGTGTTGTTATGAGTGAAGTTCAAGTCTGTTGCCATAATGTCATGGTTATTATTCTACTTGTCATTTAGAAAGTTAGCCGCATCGTTCTTTTCTACTTTCTGGATGTTCTTCTGTTGATATTCATTAGATAGGCCAGCCCACATTATTTGGCATATCATATGTATACGAAGAAGACATGTACTAAGTTACCGCAAAAATATACGCTGTATGATTTTTCACAAGGCCTGGCCATTGGAGGTTCAACATTCAGAAAACTATAGTGACAGGTGACACATTGGTTTTTGCTTAAAATTTTGGAATATTAAAAATGCTGTTGCAACAAAAATTAGGTACTATTTCTCATTGCATAATTATTAGTTAGCAGTATAAATATTCCACTAGATGGAACTTGATAAAAATGCCATTATAACAGACCAACAAGCTCACTGCAAATTATCTGCCCATTTCTTTGTGCATTCTAGACTTCTATATGTGATAGGGTGAACCTGGATTTCATGATCTTTATATCAGATGTGACCATTACAAATTTCGACAAAAACAAACAGCACCTACCCATCCAAAATAGGATCTGTGCTGAGTTCCAACCTTCATGAACAGTCATTGACTTCAGAAGTTCTGACCACCTTTTGAGAGCTTTTCTTTTAGTGTGACAAACAAATAACTATTTACTTATTTAGTCCTATATGTGCTATTTCTTTCAGGTGTATCTGTATGGTGGGCATGTCACATCATGGAAAGATGAGGATCAGGAGCTGCTTTTTGTTAGCAATAAGGTGCCATTACTTTCCTTCTTAAGTACGAAATATGTCAGCGCTTCTAAAAGAGCATTTTCAGTTGTGTCTAAATACTGGCTTGAATTGATTATCATCGAGAAATTTATGACTTAAAAATACATATCTATTTTGAATGCAAGTTCAGATCTTTTACCAGTTCGAGGCTAGGGCAAAAATATGTGCAGTCAGCATCAAGTTTTATCTTGACTTATGGTTGACTGCTTAGTGCAGTAAGTTAAACAGTCTTTACACATACTTTTTATTGCCATCTTCCTCGTATGCCATAGTAATGTGGCGAGGCCGCGAGGGCGATATTTTAAATTGGCATTTCCCTGCTGCTCATTTTGCCTTGTCAACATGGAAATAATGTGTATCTCACTTGTACTGGAATCTTGATCCCACATCTTTCTGGACTGAATATTATTTTCCTTGGCTAATGTCACTCTTCTGTCAGGCTATTTTCAAACCTCCAAAAGCTATACGCGGGGGTATACCAATCTGCTTTCCTCAGGTATGAGAGTTTCGTTTTTGCACCTTTTTTTTGCTTCATTAGTTCCTTCTGCTTTGGCTGGTTTTAATTTCTCTAAGTACTCTTCCTGTTCTAGTTTTCCAACTTTGGACATCTAGAAGCTCATGGATTTGCAAGGAACAGGACCTGGACCGTTGACACTGATCCACCACCATTTCCAGTACCATTCTCTAGTAGAGCCTACATCGATTTAATACTTAAACCTACTGAAGAAGACTTGAAGATCTGGCCACATAGGTGTGCATCTCCTAAACAATTACATATTTATAGTTTATTAACGCTGTCGTAGGAAACACAGCATTTTTTCTGTTATCTTTTTTATTGTTGAAGCCAAGGGTAGCACCCCATGTGTTCAGATGGATCAATAACAGCAATCCTTCCATTGCAGTTTTGAGTACCGTCTAAGGGTTGCACTTGGACCTGGTGGAGATCTGATGCTGACATCACGTATAAGGAATACCAGTGCAGATGGAAAGTCATTCTCTTTTACCTTTGCATATCACACATACTTCTCGATTTCTGATATAAGGTATGTATTTTCAGCTCACCATCAGATTTGAAAAAGAGTCAGCATAGCAGTAGTGTTTGAGATGTTCTTATAATATAAGCAGAATACTTAGCCAGTTAGCTCTCACTCCTAAGTTTGGTTCTCCCAAATCTTTTCTATAATTCCCATCTATGAACTGCCTCATTGCTATAATAGTTTCTTCTCTTGTCATAATTTCGTCCTATTATTGCAGCGAGATAAGAGTAGAAGGCCTTGAAACTCTTGATTACCTAGACAACTTACAAGATAGGGCCCGCTTCACTGAACAAGGCGATGCTATTGTTTTTGAATCTGAGGTGTGTTACCAAGGCATTTTAATCATATTACCATTTTCAAATTTTCTTTGCATCCCAGTTTCTTAATTCAAGGGGTATGTGTAAAATTTACAGTTAGACAGAATATATCTGGGCACACCGTCAAAAATTGCCATTATTGATCATGAGAAGAAAAGGACATTTGTTGTGAGGAAAGCAGGCCTTCCAGATGCTGGTATGGTGAACTCTGATATTTGTTTGCTTAGAAATGTTATATATTATTATCATTATGATCGGTGAAGAATGAATTTAAAGTATTTCTTCACTTCCTCCTTGGTTACAGTTGTGTGGAACCCTTGGGACAAAAAATCTAAGGCTATGTCAGATTTTGGGGATGATGAATATAAACGCATGGTATGTGTGGAGGCAGCTGCTATAGAAAAGCCGATTACTCTGAAGCCCGGTGAGGAGTGGACTGGAAAGTTGGAACTATCTGCAGTCCCGTCTAGTTACTACAGTGGTCAATTGGATCCGGATCGTGTTATTCAGGATTCAGTTATCCCGGAGGATTCCATCAGCTAGCCCTTGGTGAACCTCTGTGCAGGTATGTACTGCTAAAATGGCCATGTATGAAAGTTGCGAACATAGTATACACATACAGAGCACATATAATACTATACAAACTTCTTGTTCTATTGGAGCTGGTATTTTTTTATGTAGTCACTCGCATCCTATTTCTTTTACAATGCGTTCCAAATTATTTGTAGAAGTGCTTAAGCAGTTAGGCCCATACTTGGACATAATTATTTTAGACGTAATTACGTCCATACTTAAGATACCAGATGTTAGGTGATGTGTTGTGGATAAGTATCGGGCATGCTGATTTCTAGACCAGGTCAAATGCTGGTACTTTGAGGCTGGATACTAGGTCATCTGCATATCTGCTGATTTGTTGGACAGTTGGAGTACTTATTGGCATGGTGATTCCTGGACCAGCTGTAGTGTTTGAACTTGGGAATGGCCGATTATCATACACAAATCCATCGCTAAGAATTATAACAGGAAACACACTCGTTTGATGGCCTTGATAAGAACTTGGCATGGTGTGCAAAACCTGCCTTCGTTAGCAGGTAATGAGGATTCCGTGGAGACCAAAATTTACAATTGACTGGTGACGTGGCAACCACATTGTGGAAGACCTTATATTTTGAGAACTCCAATTACAAAAGACTAGCCTATTTTGTTTTTAACTGCTTACAGTTGTAAGTGTCATGACGCTGTGAACTTTCTTTCGTATACATCCATGTTCCACAACAAATAATTGTTCACACATGTTCTCAAGTACTAATTCCTTGTGTTCGATTTGAATTGACATGTTTCCTGTGTTGCAGGTAGACTATTAGTATCACATGCACAAGGGAAATGGCAGCAAGGAGTGTCAAAACATTCCTTCCATTCTATTCAAATCTTTGTTGTTTTCGGCATGCGCACCGGAACAAGGCGGATCTACATGACATAAAGGACAAAACGTTGTTTATATCCTTTTTAGGGATGTTTGAAGAAACATCTTAGATGGGTTGTAAAATAAATTGTAACTGTATTTTTACCGGTTTCTTTTATTCTCGGATGCTTAAGTTTCTTAGTGTAAACATTCTGAGATATATTTGGATGCATAGATTACCTGCTCTGTGCATTATGCACAATTGGATGGCTATTCGAATGAAGTGATGATGATTTTGCGTCTGATTAAAGCTGTGATATTTGGTGATTCTGTTATGATTAACCAGCACATGGGTTTTCAGCCTCGTTAGCCTAAAAAGTTCTTATTTTGTTCTCTTTTAGCCTCGTTAACCAGTACACGGGAATGTTGTTAGCAGAAAGACGATACAATGATTATGCTTAGATTATAATGTTCTGGCACTGGGCGCATAGTGAAACGGTCAGACTGCACAGTTTCGAATAGATTAGTACTCAGGTTCATATTAACTTTCTCAATTTATCTAGATTTATACATACCTAATTAAAAATTTAGACTAAATGCATTTATATCTAGACAAAATTGAGAAGACTACATCCATTCATATCTAGATAAAGTTTAGAACACTAATATGGACCGAAAGTAGTAACCGATTTGGCTGTGAACAAGGAAAACAAATTACGGCATGCTCCAATTATGCAGTGACTTCAAAAGATAGGTTGCCGGGGGCGTGGAGTTTGGCTCCTGCCAGGGTATGCTCTTGGGATGAACAATAAAATTAAAATAAACATACAACAAAAATAAGGAAAATTTGAATTATTTGTGTACTATACTTGTTTATATTAGTTTTGGCTATGTTGGTGCAAATTTTCATGCATGAAATAGTTATACTTCCTTAATAAAAAAGATAAAGTTTATTGTTCTAAACAAGCGCATAAATTGGTATTGAACTTGTCTTTTAATACATGTCACACAAACTTATTTTCCGTATGATTTTCCATTTCATAAAATTAATTTTGGTACCCAAGAGAATATGGTGTATATCAAGGTTGTTCCAATGTGCGTGACGGTGATATACACAAGCAGAACAAACGCTATTGGTGGCCTTGCAAAAAATCACTACTAGTAGCATTGAGGCGGCACGGCACCACTAGTGCGTCACCGGTAAACTTTGTTGGTGGCGTGCATAGCACCACACTACTAGTAGTATGGACACTGGTGGCGTGCCCCCTCCCCCCTCCCCCTCTCCTAGCTCCCACGCTACCAATATACGCTACCGGTGGTAGGTCTTCTCCATGCTACTTGTACTTCACAGAGTACTAGCGTGCCCAAAGAGCCCACGCTACTGATGTGGCACGCTGCATGTATATTAGATGGCACACCATGAGTAGTATTTTTTTGGATTTTAATTTCTTTTAGTTTCTGTGTATTTGTATCGTCGACTCGTGATGTATAGTGTGATGTATAGTGGACGCATTTAGCCTTATACCCACATCCTGATAGAATCAAGGAGCAAGTCAACCAGCAGCAAAGGAAGGAACCTGAAGGATCCAAAAGTTATCACTGGAGGTCCTGATGGGAACCAATATTTACCAAAGATATGGGCCAGATCGGAGTTTCAAAAGGTTCAAACATAGAACTCTTATGTTTTAGGGTCTAGTTTGTGTTGGTTTATGCCTAGAAGCCCACGGATCTACACATGTTGAAGCACAAAGACAAAGGAAAGAGCCCTATCCCGACACGGAAGGATCATGGCGGCTCTTCACGGAAGGCAGCAACGGACACATGAGTCCGGATTCTGTACAAAACCGGTGACAAGATTTATCTAGTTCAAGACTAGTTTTGAGAGTTCTAATTCGACTTGCAAACATGTTATAAGACACTTTAACTTGCACATAAAGACCATATGCCTCATATATATGTGAGAGTTGATGGTCGGTTGATCTTAGACAAAACAATACCTTTAATTCTGCATCTTAAACCCTTGTTCCCGCTCCCCGTTTCTTTGACAACTTCGCACGTACCTCGTCCGTTGAATCCATAACCGAGCTAAGAGCGGCCAAGCCCGGCTTAGTTCAACCTAAAGTCGATGTAACCTCCAATAGGGTTCTTCCTGATTAACTGTTTTGAGTCTCAAAAGCGTCGGCTAGATTGTCTTGCGTATCATGCTTCTAGTAGGCTTTCTCTAGCGTCAGGTGCGGTGGATCACAGCGTTGTAGGTACACATTAGTGTGTGCTATCATACCAAGCCAGAATCCATTTCAGAGCAACACCCTTTTTGACAACTCCGCTGGGGACAAAAACCTTAGATCGAGTCATCATGACCGGTTTAAAGATCATGAAGCCCTCTGATTTTACAGCCACGAACATCTTTAGGCCAACTTTTAATGAACTCACCGATGAACAACGCCAAGCTTTCGAGGATATTCAAATCAAAAGATGGGAAAAACGCAAGGCGTTACAGGAAAAGCAAGAAACTAAGGATCGGGAAGACTACTTGGCTACTTTCAACAAACACCAACACAACATTGAGTCAGTGGGGGAGTACAAACTAGTACTGACCATCAACGACGAGCTTGATGTAAGTGATAATGCTTCCTCTCCTAATCAAGTAGCGGTACTTCAAAACATGTTTTCACAAAATACCACACAAGTTTATGATATGTTTAGAAAGTCCGAGAACACTAAGAGAGATAATCCTCAAAGCAGGTCGTCGGTATATCAGCCGGTGAGCTTGGATAACCGGCTTGCTACAGTTTCTCCTACCCATTTCCTATCTATAGTGTGCCCTATTCGGCCAATCAACCGACTCAGACAGCCTATCTCCCAGGTCAAGGATGTTGGATGTTGGAAATATGCCCTAGAGGCAATTAATAAAGGGAGTTTATTGTCATATTTCATTAGTTTATAATAGTTTTATACCATGTTATAACCGTATCATTCGGAAACATTAATACATGTATGGTATATAAACAAACCAAGTCCCTAGTAAGACTATTCAACTAATTCATTGGGCAAGTGATGATCATGGTTTTCTGATCATGGAGCATTTATGCCAATTGACAATGAGGTCACATCATTAGTGAACAACTGAGCACAAAGATCTATCTAGATACAAGCAACCGGTGGATATACATCCATAGAGAACTTACCCTCGAAGACCGACAAAGAATTACGAGATTGGTTCTCGTGGATGATGTAGTCGTTCACTTGCCGATCTTAAGATCGTGATGAAGTCCAGCCGGTCCAGCACCAGCAAGTCCAGCACCGCAAAGCAGTGGTGCATTCGTGATCGCACACACATTCGGTACCCCGATAACCTTTGAGTCCTCGCTCTAGCAAAGCAGCGGAAGAAGCAAATCCTTTCTCCAGAAAAAGCCACCAGGAACATGTATCTCGCTAAGCCTAGACCATGGGGAATATTATAGAGGGGGAGAGAGATCCTTCACAAGGAGGTGTGAGATGAGAGGAGGAGAGGGGGGCCATTTATAGGGAGAGGGGTCGCAGCCAAGGGCCATGGCGTGGTGGCCATGGTGGATGCCCCCACCTCTTCCTCATTCATGTGGGTGGAGCTCCCACTCATATAAAAAGCCTCCACTCACATAAACATGCCTCCACTCAAAATTCCACTCACCTCCATTAAATTTTCACCAAATTTAATGCAAGCTCTCATTTAATAAAACTCTTTTATTTATTTTATTCAGAATTTTGTTAATTACATTAATTTACAAACATTCACACAAAACCCCTTGCAAAATTTTAATTTCACATGCAGAACCAATTTCAACAATTTCACCCGAAACAATTCCGGTTTCCATTGAAATAATTCCAGCGCTTTGATATTGCTCCAAATGGTGTCGGTATCCCTTAAGTGTGTCACCCTATGGTTCGTGAATAATACAGACATGATCGAGACCCCTCTCCAATCAATAATCAGCAGCGGGACCTGGAGATCCGTACTGACTCCCACACATTCAACGATGACTTCTTGTGATCGTGTGAACCTTTTACATTGTAACTAAATCCCTTTGTCTCGCTAGATTTTACATGTCCAAGATTCGGTATCCCCATACCTAGTTTAATATCGTTGCCGACATGTACTATTTTCTTGTTCCCGTGATATATAACATTCTAGTTATCCACATCACTTGCTTGCAAGCTATATCAATGTGATATCACCGTGAAGGCCCAGAGTATATCTCTCTGTCATTGGTGTGGACAAATTCACTCTTGATCCATTAGCCTCTACATAACATTATCGGAGTATATGAACCCACCTTTATAGTCACCTTGTTACGGTGTGACGTTTGATGTTAGTGATTGACATCTTCATATGTTAGTGATTGACATGATCTCATGGTCTAAGGACTAAAGTTACTAGTAATGATGTTATAGCAATTTAAACATAATGACTTTGATTGTATTACTATACTTTGGATGAATGTTCATCACATCATTCCACCAATATTATGACCTCGTTATTAACAACATCCAATGTCCATGATCAGGAAACCTTGATCATATTGTTAATCAACGAGCTAGTTTATATGAGAGGCATAACTAGGAACTCTTTATTTGTTTATTAAACACACATGTATTAAAGTTTCCAATTAATACAATTATAGCGTGAGAAATAAACATTTATCATAAACAAAGTATAAGATAATAACCATTTTATTATTGCCTCTCGGGCATATTCCCTTCAAGGACAATGCATCATCCCCTTCATCATCAACCGCTGCATCTACATCGCCACCATTACCCCATCCTTCATCCATTAGATCTTGTTGTAATTACAGATCCAATTGTGGTTTGCACTAGATCTATTTCAGTACTTTCATCCATCCATTTGATTATGATGATTGTATTTATTGCTTCTATGTGTGATTAGTTCCTTTGTTCTTGGGGAGATGGAGAAACCCTAGCACTATTATAAATTTGCAATAAAGATGATCTATTCTTGTGTCCATATGACTTGTTGGTCTATGATTGATTTATGATTTATGTTTAATATCTCTCTTTAGATGGTATGTGAAAGTCGACCACATACCATTTTCCCCCGGGACTAAAGTGTTGGGGTTCAGTGCAGAAAATCAATAATTTTACTACTCGACAAACCCTGGAAGCCCAAGATCTATCTACTAGTAATGCAGTAACGGGAGGGGATACGATATTCATACCTTTGACGACCAAGCGCGGTTAATGTACCGCGAGGAATGTGGATGAAGAAGATGCCCCGACGCTGACTTAGAGGTCACGATGTCCTTGCGGCTCCACGGCAACTCCTAGCACCGAAAGCACGGTGCTGCCAGAGGGAGTCACACACGTACGGTCATGACATGACCCCCACTTCTCCATGATCCAGCCGAGATTGCGGAAGTAGATCTCCCGGCTCTAGATCCCGCAGAGCGACGACACTCCATGGTGAAGAACTCCTTGCTCGCATGGCTCTGACAAGGGGGCCACGACCGCAAGAGAGAGAGAGAGAGAGAGAGAGAGAGAGAGAGAGAGAGAGATACAGATAGAGAGAGATTGATATATATATATATAGAGAGAGAGAGAGAGACAGGAGAGGAAACATAGGCATTTTATTGATTTCTTGGTGGAAATTGGTGTGTTTTAATTCTTCCATGGACACCTCTTATATAGGCAGAGGGAGGGGATCCCTCCACCTTTAGGTTCCCATGTGGGACTAAAAACTGGTGGAAATAAATAGGAAAATTCGGACAGCCGGTTAAGCCGAAAACGGTGGCCCAACGTTTTCTCAAAGTCAGCAGGAAAAGCAGCCCAGGAGATGTGCCAGCCGGGTAGGCCGAGGCGCTCACCCTGTGGCCCAGCAGCCAGCAGCACCCCCCGACTGGGTGGGCTGGCGCCAACCCACGGCCATCGCGCGCGGCTCAAAGCCCACGACGATAGTGGCCTAGGTGGGCCGGTGCCACCCCAGCGGCCCAGCATGGCAGAGCCCTCTGGCCGAGCAGCGCGTAGCAGCGGCTGCCACATGCGGCTCATACTATCTGCTATCCACGTAGGCTGTTTCAAAAACAACATTCCTTAGTCTTTTTTCTGTCTGTTTCTTTTTAGGGGATTTTACCTAACTTTTACGACACCTTTTATAAAATTTTATTTAAACACTCTTTTACAATATATTAATTCATAATTAATATATAATAATCATATTTAAATAACCATTTATCTGAAAACTCTTTTTCGATCCCTTTTCTTATTCTTTCTCCAAACGATTTTGGATCTCCCCAGAATTTTTTGGTCTCTCTCTTCTCACTTCTTCAGTGATTCAAACTAGCCATTAACAATCTCCAAGCTTCGTCAAGCCCTTAAGCATACTATCCAATAGTTCGATAATACTATAGACATGACCAAGACTCCACTATGATCAATGATCAACATCGAGATCTGGATATCTGCGGTGACCCAACATACCACTGTATGATGTAGTAACTATAGTCATTGACATAACACCAATGAAACACTGTTCACTAGTATTACATCCCTCAGAGTGGTACAACAAAAACATAGCAGGTCCAAGACATGACTATAGGTTACAACTCAACTCTTTACAAAAGATCCAGAGAACACTCTAGGTTAAAGAGAGAAAAAAAAACTTCTTACAGAGAATAATCAAGAATAATCAACTCATCACTAACATACTAATAGACTAGTATCTGAACTACTGGGGCTTGCATTGCTGCTATTGAAATATTCTATAGAAGTGGGTTCCATGGCTAGAGATTATAATCCTATCTAATCATCAACTTCGTCTTCACTTGAGTTGATGTATATGTTGACTTTCTTGGCTTCCTTTAAGAGTTTTAGCTTTTGATGATGATTCCTGGAGCATAACTTGATGTAGACATCGTCTGTATTGGCTTCAGAATCTAGCAAGGGTTAAGAAGATACGTTGAGTATGAGCGTACTCAGCAAGTTTACTAGAAAATGAGTGTTTGATGCACTATATCTACAGCCACAGACCGTAGGTCGTAGGCAATACAAGTTTTTGTAAACATTTCTTTAAAGGTTGCTTTTATTCTGAAAAGCTATGTCCGTTAGTCTTTACGGGTTTACCAGAACTTTTATGGAGTTCCTTTCCCGCCACATTCGTAGCTCCTTTCCGGAACAGCGAGTAACAAGTTACAGTTCTTACACTCTGCAGAGGTGCATTACGTTACCTATGAGAGATCAAATCCTTGTTGCACAACCGAGCAATCTTTACCGTCCACACTTCCTATGATGTGGGGCCAGTAGATTCCGACTGCATATAACCGAACCGAAACCGAAAACTAAACCGGAAAAAACCTAACCGCAATCGAATTTTCGGTTTTTCCAGTTTGTGGTTAGGTTACAGTCAGCAAAAATACTAACTGAATGGATCTCGGTTAATTCGGTTTATAACCATAAAACCGTGGTTTAACCGAATAAAACCGAATAGTCTAGCATAACAAAGGATTTATCAAGGTCCAACTTTACGTAAATGTATTATATAGTGTTTAAAGTGCTTCTACACAAGAAAAGGTTTACACCGTGGTGGTTTGCCCTTGTTGTTAATTATCATCTAGTAAGCAAGTTGCGAGTTCAAGTCCGAGAGACACTCTTTCTTTTATTTTTCTATAATTTTGTCCTTTTATTTCTATCCCTTGAAATACATTCAGTTCGGCTATGAGAGATATATATAAAACTAAAATAAAATGTCTTTCAGATCCATATAGATTCGTATGTGACTAGATATATCCATATCTTGACAAAGTTGTGACACTAATATGCACCAAAGATAGTATAAAACTTAGTTGTTACTTAAAAAATCGCGTCAACTTTGGTTAGTTAGGTTATTACCGACACCAAATCGAATTTGTTTGGTTATTACCGAAACCGAATCGTATTTTTATACAAAACCTATTTACCAAGTTATTAAAATCGTATTTATCAAAAAACCGTATAAACCGAACCGATTTAATCAAATTAACCGAATGCGCAGCCGGACAGTAGATGATCCAAGCCAATCACTGCCCCCTTTGCGACCCCGCATGTCTCCTTGGTGTACACCATGCCCACCCATTGAATTACGACAATAGTTTGTACAGACCGTTAGATGCCAGAACTATCGTGGGACGTTGAGGGTTCCCACCCATATGCTGCATATCATCTACGAATTACCAATTAAATGCACGTTATGATGATAACAACCATGACCTGCACATCCGGCTACATGCGAGAGGAAAAAGATACAACTGACTTCTCCGTCCCATTCCAAATCTCATGGTTAACGCATAATATACGGCGCAAGAATCACTGGCGATATTGGTTGTTAAGTCCTAGATAATATGTTCCTTTACCACCGGAACTTTCATAGTAGGTTATTACCTCATGGTAAATAACCTAGAATCATATTATTATGAAAATAGTGTTTTCTGACCTTTTTGAAATGCAGGCGATGACAACACTGGATTTGTAAAATACTTTACGAAAAATAATCAAAGGACATGAGCAAGTGAGAACTTGACTTTTGTGATTGCAAGATTATGCACTCATGGTCGTCGAGACAATATAAGATCCAATATCTGAAATCAACATCATTGGTCCGGTAAGGACTAATGTTTAAAGAAGCAAGATGCTATTATGCATAAGTAATGTAATGCAATTTGATAAACTCGAATCCCCGGAATAAGCGTTGATCTAGGGTTTGGGAATTGGAATCGATTTATTTAGAATGTGTTGTTCTTTTAGATGAGTTTCACACTTGTGCTTCTTATTAAGGCTTGTGAGTGTGTGTGAAACAACATGTAAACATAATAAGTAGCATACCATAATAAAACATGCAAGTGTGGAAGGGTATCTTAAGACTGTGTATACAAGGCTTGTTCATCATTTAGAGCCTTCATAAGAATGCTTATGTCTTGCTTTATCATGTATCTCAAAAGAATAACTTTTGAAGAAAAATTTACTTAACTAAGCAAAAGTATTTAAACTTTAAGTTACTATTATTAAGTGTTCTTACCAGTTATAGTCCTTAAGTAAGAAAGAATTACTCCATTTTAATAATGACATCACTAGTATTTGAGATTTATTTATCTTGGTTTTTAACTTGGTTAGTTTGGTCTTGAGACGCATTAGGTCTTAATTGAAACAGACCAAAGTAAACTATAAAACACATAACAAAGTCTTTATTATAATGTTTATAGTCTTGTAGACTAAAGTTTAACTTTAAGGGCATAGGTGGACTTAACATGTACTGTTTATGATAATTGTACTTTTTTTACTTCATAAGATTTCTTTAAAGTTAATTAGGAATGGTATTACTTTTATTTGGTATAGTGGTTTCTCAAGATTATAATGGAATAGAATCATTTATGTTTTTATAAATGAGGGGTTATGGTTTGGAAACAAGGAAATAATATTACTTAACTACTTATGGATTCACTATAGTATTTTGATATGTTTACAAACTTGTGGTTGAAGTAATGAGATTTTATTTAGTCACAAATCATTCTTGAAGATTTTATGTTGGATAAGGATCTTTTTAGAAAATAATCTACACTTATGGTTGAATGATAATTCAATAAAATTGCATTTAAAATATGTTGAACCATTTTGACTTCATATTATCAATATTTAAGACTAATACTATTTATTAGACTTAATTGGCTAATTTTAGAAATATTAGAAAATTTTATTTACCCTTATATGAATTATCAACTAAGGAAATAGGTTTAAATTCAAGTTATTAAAGTGTTTAAATTTTTATTTACCTCAAAAGTGGAATATTATATTTTAACATGTATTTACTATTTTTGGGATCATTTTGGTATATTACATTTATTTTTGTGATTTATAAATAATAAGATATGATTTTTATAAGATTTACTACTTTATAAAAACTTAATAAATGATAAGTATTTAATTAGGTGAAATAATATTACATGATTATAGTATTAAGTTATAGTTCTTATTTTTCGAAGAATTTTGATATATTATTTTTATTTTTATCAATTACCATTATTAAAATATGAATTTTCAAAGTTTTATTACTTATAAAATCTTTATTAAATAATAATTATTTAAATTGTTAACATAATAATGTTTGATAATAGTTTTAAGTTGTAGATTTTATTTTTCAAAAAAAAATCATATATTAAACATATTTTTCTGAATTATAAAACAAAAGATATTGAATTTACAAGTTTTAAATCAATTTCTGTAATTATTAAAACTTTTATTGCATCATGCTAACATCACCACGATGCCAGCACAGGTACTGAAACACTTTTCACCGGGCCAGGTTTTACCCACTGCAACTGACAGGGGGGGCCGGGGCACATCGGCGAGCCACCTAGGCGGGGATGGGACCCGCCATGGTTTGACATGGCCTGGTCACACGGCGGAGGTCAACTGACACCGGCAACCATACAGTGGCGGCGCTATGGCGCACGCGGCGATGGTATCCTGCACGAATTGGAAGCTCCTCCTCTTAGGCTACCTAAACACGGCAACGCGGAGTCCTGGGCGGCCTAAAACCTCACCGGCGACAACTACATCAGAACGTGCACGGCGGCGCTCGATGACACGACAACACAGAGGACGAGGAGGGCCATGAGAGGGTTGTTTCAAACCAGGAGCTTACCCTCGTTGCGCTAGGAAGCTCGGTGAGGCCAGAGGAAGGCTATAGCAGCAGTAATGGTGACGGCGGTGGTCGTCGGGCTCCGGGAAGATGGAGTCATTGGCGTCGATTGGGGGCTCCCCTCCTTAAATCCATTGGTGAGGAGGAAGATGGAGGCGAGGCGGAGCTCCTAGCGCTGTCTCCTGGGCACGGAGTGGCACGGAAGGATGGCGATTCATCAGCGCCCATCGACTTAGGGTTTCGTGTTTGAGAAAACGGAGAGAGGGAGGTCGCTTGGAAGGGAAAAAGAGGATGAGAACAAAGTGGAGCACCTCGGCGTCCTTATCTCCTCTCTAGAAGACGGCAGGCGGCGGCGAGCATCACGACGCTGGCGAACGGTGGCGACGGCGCCACCGAGCTGCTTGTCGCTAGGAGGAAGACGACTGATAGGAGAGACAAATAGGTATTGGGTCTAGTTGGGCTAGCTTGGGCCTCAGCTGGGTTGCGGTGTGGCGCGTGCGAGCGAAAGAAAGGGGAAGGAGAGGGATGGGCCGGCCTAGCTGCTGCTCTGGCTCCAGTTTTTATTAAGCAAAACCTTTTTATTTTCTATTTTCATTAAACCTTTTCAAATATGAAATTTTTATAAGGATTTAATATCCAGAATTTTTATGGAACACATTAAATAATGCATGAATATTGGAAACTAAGTGGTGTTGGTACCTTTCTTGATTTTCTTATAATTTTAAACTAATAGGAAACTATTTCATTGATTGCAATATTTATCACTTAGGGTTTTAGAGATTTACCTTTTTTATATATATTGAGAACTTATAAAATGATTTTTATTTCCTGTTTATGAATGTAATGGTAATGGTTTAGTATAGCTAAGGATATGCAAAGAATATATCCATCTTTATTATTATATAGCAATCATTATATAAGATGATTTAATTATTAAGGTTCTTAGAATGATTAATTCTATTATTCAAAATCCACTAATAGGTGAATCTTAACCACCCTACTTATTTAAAAAAATGCATAGATGATTTCTGGAACTAGTTATTCACTACTTGATTAAGTGTGGTTAATATATGGATATAATGTTAGGGCATAATGGTTTATAGAAACTTCCAATTATGTGGCACATATGGTTTAGAGGTTTGGAAGTGGCATATATTCGCATAAGTGATTTACTATATAACTTATGGTAGAATATTCTCCAAGAATTACTATCTTTAATACTCCATAAGTATCGGTTTATCTATATACCTTTCTACAATGAGATTAGGTAGGAGTAATTTTACTTGATCTACTCAACCAAGGGTTACCTATTATCCTAAACAGTTTATTCCTCATTAGTGTGGGTGGCTCTTAATGATAAATGTAATGGTTGTTGATGAACATTAGTTGTTTAATAAAGGTAATTCATTTACCTTGTAGTAATTGTTTAGGTTCTGGAAAAGTGATATAGATAATGATTTTGATAGGGAGTTATATAGTCTTGGTTAATAGCTTCTCAAGAATTCCTTTCCTAGATATCCTATTACTTCACAACCATCATCATGTGTTAACCTGATGAACTTTACTTCATAGGCATTTTCTTACCAATACTTTCTCCTTCTAAATCCATTTCTAAACCCAATGAGCTTAACACTAAATCTCAATATGATCTTCTCATAAAGATAATTATCATCTCTAGGATACTTAGTACAAATCCAAGTCCACTTGGATGTTTACTCTCTTACTTCACACATTACTCTGTAATCTCACTTATAATTCTTAGAAGCTTGTCACTGAAGATTTTCATAAACTTCTCATATCTATACTTGGTTATATCATTTACTTCACTAATGATAACCTCTAATACATTAAGTGGTTACTTCTAACTTCATTCACACACCTCGTTTATCATCCATCACTAATATTACCCCAATGGATGTATATATCAAATTCTACTCTCCTCTAGTGCTTACTATTCCTTAGGAGGAATATTACTACTTCAATAACCCAATGCTTCTAAGCATAATCTTATACCTAACCTCTTATCTCTACTTGGCTCCAATATCTCCTTTTCCAACTTCACATTATAACATTGTGATTTGTCATGCTGCACCTAGAATAACATATCTATACTAGTATTTAATTAGTTCTATCCACCAATGTCACTTATACAAGATATAATCATTCACTCTAAGTGACTTGAGCATGATCATTACAATCCTTTGATCACTTATGGCTTAGGTTTCTAGTTGGCTAATCAAGGCCTTCATCAATACAACAGTACAGTTGTATATACTTATCTTCTAAATATCTCTTTTGGACTAAGAGATATTATTCATTGACTATGCCTACTTGATCCAATAGGATTACTCCTGGTAACTATCTTCAGAATTCATCCTTATGATCTTCTTTGTTACCATATAATTATATCTTCCAGATAACTCTTCTATCCATTCAGGAGTGAGTTAACTCCATCAATTATCATATTGATCTTATTCTCTTCCAACACTCCCATCCTATAGATGATATCTAATTCTAGCATTATCACCTACCTCTTCTTACTTCTTTCTTTATAGGCTTAAAGTGATTGTTATGGTGAGAACAATAGTTGATAGATCAAGAATTAATAGGCTAAGAATTGGTGAATCAATAGTTGATTACTCAACATTGATGAACAACAAATATTAGGATAAAGTTCAGTAGAGATGATAATGATTGATAGGGAAAGAATGATATGTGGTGAATGGTCTTGACTTGATTTCCTTCCTACTCAAGATTGATAAGTAATTAGTGTTAAAGAACTACCATGATGCTCATGGTAGGAATAAATAAGATTAAGATAGGTCAAGATTTAGTTGTTACACCCTTATTACTTAAGTTATATTCATAGCTTGGTATTCATGAGTTGCTGTAATGAATACTATGATATGATATCTTTAGGATCTGATATTAATCATTAAATAATATGTTGTGGTTTAGTTTTATTGCATTTGATCTACCCTTAGATCAAATCATGTTTACCCAAAATAAGGTTTTAGCAAAGGTCATATTGAAACTTATCGTAGTCAACTTGATGATCTACTTTAATTCCATCAAGTTGAGAGAAGCTTCAATCACTTTGACAAGTTTTGTTCAAAAGCGCGAAAATTATTCGGATTTTTAATGCATGAATGCAATGCGCACATCTGTGTTCAGCTTATTTCTAAGCTCTAATGCTGGGATGTTACAATATCCATAATGACCACATGTGTACTCAACAAGATTGGTTGTTGAACCGTAAACACTGTGTCTTATTCCTTTTGCCTCTGTGATATTGTATTGTCCGAGGTTTTGATCAAGTGACATCCCCATGTCAGTGTTCAACCTCATTACCGACAATACCTTCTTTACTCGATACGATAAGTGATATCCCTGTGACCTAGTCACACACTGCGCAGCTTATGGATGTAACTTATCCCAATGGGCCCAAGAGTATCTTCCACCACGCAGATGGATAAATCCTGCTCTTGACGTAGTCTTCTATACATATTCCCCCAGATACCCAACGACACCTTTATGATCACCATATTACTGAGTGACATTATGTGCCATCAAAGCATCCTCGAGTGATAGTGATTTGATATGGTCTCACGGTCTAAGGAAAGAGTCACTATGTTTCCTAAACATCATAACCTGAACTTCGTGACATGATCGTGATACCATGCTATAGATAGAGTATGTTCACCATCTCATTCCCCAATAAAATGATCTCATTGTCAATTAGGGGCTGAGGCACCTTCATGATCCACTACTAGGAAAAATCTAGTTCATGGTGCACATGTTTTACCCATCTGTGGTGCACTAGGGGTGCGCCACGGAGCGCACACTACGGCTAAAACTTACCCGTAGCGCACTATGTGGTGTGCCACGGGTAAAAAAGTTAGTCATGGCGCACCACCTGGTGCGCCACTGGTAGAGGTACACGTTGCTCCGTGGGTATGATTTTTAAAAAAAAGCGGGATCTAGATCTAGATCTAGATTGCACCGCCGCCATCGCTGTTGTTGCCTAATCAGAGGTGCGGTAGGTTGTGGCCATGGCCTACCATCGCAAGGAGGTGCGGGAGGCTGTGACCACAACCTACCACGGAGGAGGGCGTGGCCATAGGTGGGAAGAAAAGGTGGTCAGAGGTTGCTGTAGGAGGTGGGCGGAGGTGGTCGTAGGTGGAGGAGGGCGTGACAGGAGGTGGCTGGAGGTGGTCGGAGGAGGGCGCGGTCGAAGGACATCACATCTGGCGGTGGTAGGAGGAGGGGCACATACGAAGGTGGTCGGAGGAGGGATCCATCAAAGGTGGGTGCAACCGGAGAGAGGAGGCTGGGGAAGGAGGAGAGGAGAAGTGGAGAAGGAGGAGAAGGAGAGGAGAAGGAGAAGTGTGGAAGTGGAGGAGAAGGAGAAGGGTAAGTGGAAGATAAGGTGGGTTAGGTGGTTGGAGTGGTGATTCAAATTTTGAATCCCGCCCAACTTACTCATGACGCACTATATGGTGGTGCGCTATGGGTAAGTGGCCTCACTTTTCTTTCTGCGGGAAAAAAATAATCTTTTGACCATAACTTTTTATCCTTTTCAAATTTTGAAAATCTAAAAAATCGCTAAACGACCTTAGGTGGTTGCGAGCGGATGTGAAATTTCGTTCTCGTTATTTTGATATATTAAACGTATTTTTCGACATCGTATGCAAAAGTTACGATCGTTTTACCGTGGCATGACTTTTTTTGCAGAAAAAATCGAAATTCATTTTTGTCAATTTTCCTACATACTAAACCATATTACCTACCTACATGTGGACGGATTTTATTTTTTGAAGTGTTTATCATTTTGTTTTTTTACAAGGATAAAAATACGATCCAGGGGGTGTGGAGTTGGTGCAGGCAACTTACCCGTGGTGCACTAGGACAGGGTGCCCTACGGGTATTTGGCCCAGCTACATAGCAGACCATAACCCACTTACTCGTAGCGCATTAGGTTAGGGTGCGCTACGACTAAGTTTCACATCCGTAGCGCACTGGGTGCGCTACAGCTAAGTGGTCTGCGGCCACCTATGCTTAGCCGTGGCGCATCACTGCCATGTGTGTCACTGTTATGCCAGTTAGTCGTAGGGTACTTGTTGGAGCGCGCCATGGCTATTTTATCGTGGGGAACCATTGTCACGTGCCCCACGGATGTGTGTATTACCTATAGCCATTTTTCTAGTAGTGATTAGGAAGCCTTTGATCATCAGTTAGACAATGAACCAGTAGTGACTAGAGTTTCACCAGGAACTATTATTTATTTGTATATCACACGTGTATTGATGTTTCTTTATCAATACAGTTATAGCATGATATAAAACTTAATGATAAACTTCATGAAATATGCCATCTTATATTTGACTATAGGGCATATTCCCTTCATAAAGGGAGGGAGAAACCCTTTGGGCGTGCTTTGGGGTCGTACCCGGAATTACCCCGTGACAGATTGGCGCCAGCTCGTGAACTACGCGGTCAAAGGGGGAATAAAGATGGACTCCCTAAGCTAATTACGATACCCATGGAGAAACCCTTAATTGCGGTGGGTCTGTATGGGTGACTGCTTGTAGGCATCGCAATGGTTATTTAGAGGTGACCTCACTTTTGGCTCAACAAAGTGGCTTCCTACGAGCCTTGTAGTGAAGATCTTATTACGAAGCTCTCTCCACACATTTTATGACACAAGAAGTATGTTATCCTAAATTATTAATAATGACAACACCATGTTAGAGGAGTATCCTACATCCCCGAGAACGTTTTAGCCCTATTGCATTCCAACTCGCTTTAATAAAATCTTGTTACTTGATTTCTTTTAATTATTTTAATTACTTTTCTGCATATAACTAAAAACCTTTCAAACACTCTTTACTTTAGATCAAAGTCAACTTACAAGTATCCTTTGGTAGATAGTGACGAGGGGCATGAAGACCTTTACCAATAGCTCTCTGTGGGTTCGATATCTTTACTTCAAAATTAGCTACAACCGATATTACGCGTAAGCTTATGCAAGACTGGTTCCACACTTGACATATGGCTTGCACCATATAAGTGTCTAGCAGGTGTATGTCTCTCTCATAGTAGTTGATACGACACTTGCAACGGAGGGACCCGAGAGGGGTGTCATAGAGACAACTGTGTCGTCGGATTGTCGACAAGTACGCCATAGGGGGTCCTAGTGGCGTTGGAAAGATGGGGTGTGAGGCATCGGATGTTCCAGGAGCGGTGAGCACAAGTTTACCCAGGTTCAGATCTGACTGCGGTGATCATATCCTACTTTTGCTAGCAACCCATTAATATATCAGCATAAGCCGGATGTTACAGCGGATTACAAGAGAGGTTCGCCTGTGCGAGTTGTGATTGTGGTAGTACGATTGGTTGTGCCCTAAAGGCTCCCATAGGGCCGGTTTATATAGTCACCGGGGACTAGGGTTATAGGAGAGACCTATCCAGCTATGTTATAGAGTCGGTAACTAGATATAGCTTGGACTATAAGTAATACTGCAAGCCTAAGTTGGTAACTCTTCTGGGCCTTGTCGTAGCTGGAACGGACTCCTCCTCTTTCTTTGACTCGGCCGCCCGTGAAGCAAAGCTCTAACCCATTGGTAGGCCACCCTGGTCAGCAAGTCCTGTGGGTATATCCGGAAAGTATATCCCCAATAGTAGCCCCCAGAAGTCTCCATGATCTAAAGTCGGATAAATCGTCTAGCTTGATGGTTTCTTCGTCTTGTGAATCTTGAAGGGTTCCCGAAAACTTCTTTCAGTGGTGTAGGATTCCGAGTCAGTTGAGTCGGATATATTATGTTCTAACTTTAGTATTTCCTTGCTCAGTTTGAAACATGAGCCGGATTTTCAACGGTGTGCGGGCTGACAACTTGTCAGACCAGGTCCTGTCACTGACAGGAGTCCCATCAACACGACCATTGGTGGGTCCGTTCCTTACGGAACAGAACACCGTTTCAATGCCTGCGCGAGGATCGAGGGGGCAGAAGAGTCGCGAGGAAATTACCCCGCTCTCTCCTATACGCGTGGCGCTAATCGCGCGTATCAATACACGAATCTTGGCGCAGAGGTAAATAAAAGAGAGGAGAAAACTCTTCTATCAGATTTATCTCTCCACCGCTTCATTCATTGTCTCCTCATACTCCTCGAGTGCTTCGTAGCCATTCCCATCTACACTCCGCGAGAAAATCTTTATCCCCCACCAGTCCTTCTTTTCCAAGATCAATGGCATCTGCTGATGGCGCCTAAGTTGATGTAGGAGCACTTCGTTGGAAACCCCAAGAGCAAGCTGTGAACCAGCACAGCGCCAAGTCTTCCCTCAGTAGAGACCGAGGTTATCGAACTAGTAGGAGGAAGGAAACGTCACACAGGTGTTGCTGACAACGTGGAGACCTGCACAACACAAACTCAAGACTTTGCCCCAACGAATCAGTGAGGTTGTCAAGCTCACCGGTTTGCTGTAACAAAGGATTAAACGTATGGTGTGGAAGGTAATGGTTTGCAACAAGTAAACAAGTAACAATGGAAGATGTATCTGATGGGGGAATACCAATCGGGGTATACCCACGAAGCGGATTCGCCAGCTGGATCGAGCCGACTGAAGCCAAGCCCAGAGCGGGTCAACTCGCCTAATACGGCGACTGGCGCATGTTGCACCCAGGCGACTGGCGCCGACTGGAGGCCAAAGATGGCGACTCGCATACAAAGCCCACCAACACACTTGTAAACCCTAACTGGCTGCATATATAAAGCCACAAGGGGCACCCCACAGGGCATCTTCTCCCACATCTCCCATTAGATCTAGTCTCCCTCCGCCTAGGGCGGCTCCCTTGTAAACCAATCTATGATCATATACTGGATTAACAGCAGGACGTAGCGATCCTCCACCAAGGGGACGTGAACCTGGGTATATCGTGTGCCAATCTCGCTCCCGGATTCTCCTACGTCGTCTTGCTCCCTCTACGTAAGCTACCTCCAGTAGCATCTGCCGTGTAATACCACGACAGTTGGCGCCCACCGTGGGGCAAGCGGCGCTTGGAGGTGATAATTCGGGCGGGATCCCTCACCATCGCCGGGCCAGATTGCATCTCGCGCACCGTGTGAGAAGTGCTATCAAGGACTCGGTTGTTGGAAGCAAATCGATCCGATCAGGCTGCAGCCTACCACGGCTGTGGCGGAGCAAGCGCACGCAGTCGGTCGGAAAATTTCAAGGCAAAGGTACAAGCAAAAGTCGAGACTTGAGAGGCTCACAGACTAGGACATGCAAAATCGACTCCACATATCCTATGAGTTTTTTATTCGATCTTCATCCCTCTCAATATTGTTCTATCTATTGATTATTATACTCAAATCTAATCTAGTATGCATGTTTGTTTATGTGCACCGTATGGAGGATTGATCCATGGATCGTAGCAGAGTTTATTAGCACAATTCGTGAACTACTTCATCTACAAATCGCGCTGGCGTCATCGGTAGCAGCGCTGTGTCGACTCTGTCTTCATCGCGGCTGAGGGTGCAAACTCAGTTTCAGATTAAATCAATCAGTCCAAAGGCTGTTAGATTTAGTCCCGATAAGAAAGCATCAACATGGAGCCGATCAGGCACGCAAGCAGCAGAGCGACTACGATCAAAGGAAGTACAGGAGATTGACATGATAGGTGATATCTTTCACTTACCCCTTTTTAATCATTAATACGTACATGCAAATTATTTTTGCCGGCACAACGACCAGATAAATTGGCAAGTAGTACGGCATAGCAAAGCATGTGTAGATCAATTATAATATATCTAGTATTTGTGTACTTTGTATTCTCCCGATTTGCTTGTTCAGGTTTTGCACTCGTTTAAATCAGTTGAGATCGTATGATTGGATGCTAATCTCTCGTTTTATTTGTCTTACGTACGAGAAACAAATCGATCGAAACTGTCCATATAAGGCGGCACAGAAATTAAGGCTCGGCGACTTAATCGTGCGTGTGAGCAGCTCCAATAAAGCATGCTCGACCAACTCCGCCCGCGGTCCGATCGAGTTCGCTACCGCTACTTGCCGCCGCGTCCACTCCCTCCGGCTAAACGCCACACCGGACGCTCGGGGACTCGCCATCATGGACCTCTCGACGCTCGGGGACTCGTCCGCCGCGGACTCGCACTTTGCTGTCGCCGCCCTCGCGGACTCGCCCCTTGCGGCCTCGACCATCGCCGACTCTCCATTCTACCGGCTAAACGCCGCGTCGACATCGCCATAGCACGACCTCCGTCCGCCTCGTCGACCCCGTGTCCGCCGCGTCGACTTCGCCAAAGCGCGACCATACGTCCGCCGCGTCGACTCCTTGTCCGCTGCGTCGACTTTTTCTGGCTAAACACCGTGCGACCCATGTGTACGCCACGCCTAGTAAGGGACATTCATCGTCCGAGTCGCCAGAGAGGGTCACATGCCACGCTGCATGGACTCACCACTGGGTGTCTCTTCCCCCCGGGAAAAATCTATTCGCCTTTGTCAACCTTTGAAAGAGTGACTCGCAATGGCCAAGTAGTGCAGACGAGGACTCGCAAACCGAGCCTCGGATCGTCCACGAAAAACACTAACCGAGAGCCATCATTGGAGTCGCCTTGCTCGACTGGCCTTCTGGGGCAAGACAAATGGTAGTACTACACAAACAACACCATGTCCTCCTCAACCTTAGACAGTGCGACTCGCACGGCTAAGTACTGGGGATGAGGACTCGCAAATCGAGCCTCGGATCGTCCAGAAAGAACGCCAAGCCGAGAGCCATATTTGGAGTCGCCATGCGACTGGCCCCCCGGGCCAAGACGAGAGACTCGCTAACAAAAACAGCGCAATCAACATCATCGTGGACTCGCAATCATCGCGGACTCGCCACGCTCGGGGACTCTCCCCTCGCGGACTCGCAATCATCGCGGACTCGCCACGCTCGGGGACTCTCCCCTCGCAGACTCGCAATCATCACGGACTCGCCACGCTCGAGGACTCTCCCCTTGCGGACTCGCAATCATCACAGACTCGCCACCTCGGGGACTCTCCCCTCGCGGACTCGCAATCATCGCGGACTCGCCACGCTCGGGGACTCTCCCCTCGCGGACTAGCTCGACCTTGCCACTCGCCATGCTTGGCACCAACCACTACTATTTTCAGAATATGCATCTTTAAAGAGCATCAAGTCGCCTCTACAAGCCAACTCGAGCCTCGAGGACTACTCCTAGGCATGTTGCGTGTACGCGTGGTTCCACAACCGCAGCTCGCCCTCGCTGACTCGCTGCCGCGGACACTCGCCCTCGCGTACTCAACGCGCTCGGGGACTCGCCACCACGGACTCGCCCTCGCGTACTGGACACGCTCGGGGACTCGCCACCGTGGACTCGCCGTTGTCGACTCGCCACCGCGGACTCTCCACTCACGTACTCAACACGCTCGAGGACTCTCTACCGCGGACTCGCCCTCGCGTACTCAACACGCTCGGGGAATCTCCACCGCGGACTCGCCCTCGGTTACTCAACACGCCCGGGGACTCTCCACCGTGTACTCGTCCTCGCGTACTTGACACGCTCGGGGACTCGCCACCACGGACTCGCCCTCGCGTACTCGGCGCACTCGGGGACTCGGCACTCGCCGGTCGCTCGACCTCACCACTCGCCGCGCTCGGGGACTCGACACGCTCCACGTTCAGGGACTCGCCGCAACTGGCGGCTTCACTGACACCTGGCGTCTTTCGCCAACTGGCCATCACCGACTGGCTCACGCCAAACACCTGCCGCTTCACGGTTCTTTTTTCTGTTTAGGAGCTCGTCGTCGATTCGCCACGACCCATCGTCAAGACTCTCCGCGCCCTGCCTCAAGCCCACGTCGAATCGACAACGCGCTCGGGGACTACTGATGGGGGAATACCAATCGGGATATACCCACGAAGCGGATTCGCCAGCTAGATCGAGCCAACTGAAGCCAAGCCCAGAGCGGGTCGACTCGCCTAATACGGCGACTGGCGCATGCTGCACCCAGGCGACTGGCGCCGACTGGAGGCCCAAGATGGCGACTCGCATACAAAACCCACCAACACACTTGTAAACCCTAACTGGATGCATATATAAATCCACCAGGGGCACCCCCCACGGGGCATCTTCTCCCACATCTCCCATTAGATCTAGTCTCCCTCCGCCTACGGCGGCTCCCTTGTAAACCAATCTATGATCATATACTGGATTAACAGCAGGACGTAGCGATCCTCCACCGAGGGGACGTGAACCTGGGTACATCGTGTGCCAATCTCGCTCCCGGATTCTCCTACGTCGCCTTGCTCTCTCTACGTAAGCTACCTCCAGTAGCATCTGCCGTGCAATACCACGACAGTATCAATGGTAAAGATTGGACCGGGGTCCATAGTTCAGTAGAGGTGCTCTCCTTAGATAAACAACATGGCATGAAGGGTAAATAAATTACAGCGGGGCAATTGACAGGAACTGAGCAAGGCATAACAATGCAATTACTATCCAGAAAGATCCTACGAGGTTGATTGGGAAATACAACAATATACATAGACCGTCATCCAACTGCATCTATGACTAGAAGTCCACCTTCAGGTTATCATCTGAACCCCCTCCAGTATTAAGTTGCAAGAAACAGACAACTACTTTAAGAAAAGTGTGTAAGGTAAACAGTCCACATGTTCCATGAACAAGAGACCATTGTTTTCTCCCTAGTATCAACAACACATCTACAACCGAAGAGATTATTGTCACTTCCCTTGGAAACTAGAGGCATGAACCCACTATCGAGCATAAATACTCCCTCTTAGAGTCACTAGCAACTACTTGGCCAAGATAATCACTAGCAACAGAGAGCATACAAGCTCACAAACAACACAGACATGATAGAATCATAAAGATAAAACTATTAATCAAACCAACATAATAATCTCAATATCCATCGGATCCCCGCAAACACAACATGCATGATTACAAATAGATTAGATCTTGATCAGAGCTCACAAGATCTATACATGAAAGCACAAAGGAGGAGATACAACCATCTAGCTACTACATGGACCCATAGTCCAAGGTGGAACTACTCACGAATCATACCAGAGAGAAGGCCTCTGGGATGATCTCCCCTCTGGCAGGGTGTCAGGAAGAACTTCAGATCCCCCCGATCTAGGGACGATGGTGGCAGCGGCTACAGACGGTTTCGTGGATTTCTGATCGGGTACTCAGGGTTTCTGTATCAGGGGCTTCTTATAGGCGAAGGGGCGAGACCGGGAGGCGGCCAGGGTGCCCAAACCCTAGCCAGACGTGGGGCTGGGCTCACCCGCGCCTAGGGTGGGTCTGGTCCCCCTGGCTGGCCTTCCGGGCTCCCCTCTAGACTTCTTGTTCCCCACGGAAAGTTATTGACTTTGTCCTTCATCCCGTCCAATTCCGAGAATATTTCTTTACTAACTTTTCTGAAACCAAAAACAGCAGAAAACAGGCATCTGGCACTATTGCAACTTGTTAATAGGTCAGTACCAGAAAACATGTAAAATTCACCTCAAAGTGTGGACAAGTAAAGCAAATTAGATACTAAACAAGCATGGAGCATCAAAAATTATAGATACATTTCCAACGTATCATCTGCTCGACCTCAGGAGCGGCGGCGGGTTCGTCGGCAGTGGATAAAAAGAAGATGTAGGGCCTCTGGATCCCTAGCGCCATGGACAACGCCGAACTCCAAGTCATGGAGGACGAAGGACTCATTGTAGCCGGCGCGTGGCGGAGCGCCTCAGGGCACGCTATACCCGCCCCGCGCGACGGCGAGTGGGTGTTGTTTGGCACGCACATCGATCGTGGCCTCATCTTGCCACCGTCGGACTTCTTTGTCGAGGTCCTCAATCATTACGGTGTTTAACTCCATAACCTTCCTCCCAACTCTCTGCTCTAGCTTAGTACTCATGTAGCTCTGTGTGAGGGGTTTCTTGGCATTAGGCCAAGTCTTACCCTTTTCCGGTACTACTATGGTACTCGGAAGAACTCTATTAGTGCCGGTGTGCCTTACACCACCAACACCCTTAGCTTAGTCCTTAGGAGAAACTGAGTTTATCCTGGGATTAACGCTAGTGAATCCGTCAAACGCTGGGCCGGAACTTTCTTTTATCATAAGGATATTCCAACTCCTGGAAAGGCGGAAGGTCTTCCAGCCTTCGTCGACGGTGCCGCCGCCCACCAGAACTCATGGGACGCGGAAGCGCCGGAACTGTCGGATATCTTGATTCTCGCCAAGAGGCAGATTGATTTTCTGATGAAGCACATGGGGCTCCATGGATATGACTTGATGCACTGCTGGCTGGAGCGCCGGATTCAGCCTCTGCAGCACCATGGAGACCGCCTCATATACCAGATCAGCGGCAACAAGAAGGACATCATGCGGGTCAACCCGAACCGGATTCTGGCGAAGGATTACAAGACCCTCATGCAGTATTTGATCAAGGAGAGAGTGGAACGAAAAGTTCCGGATGTCTCCATGAAGATGTTTACGTCCAACCGTCCTCTGACTCCAGTAAATATTTTGACTCTACTTTTGCGTATCATTGTTCTTTTCTGATCTTTCTCTGACTCTATTTTCATCGGTGCTTTTCGACTTTATCAGCTCGAGAAACTCTCCGAGTCTGAGCTAGCTCCACTAGAGGGCTATCTTTCAGACGATTCGGAGGCGACAGAGGATGATGAGGTCCAAGAAGTTACCGCCTCCGCCTCCAAGAAGCGTAAGGCGAAGGAAGTTGTTATCACTGCTGGTAGCCAAGTGCTGCTAGTAGTTAAAAAGTAAGCACCCTGTCTTTTGTTTTCAGTACTTTGTACCTTTCTTTCTTTCCAGAACACACCTGATATTTGGATTTTCGTGTTCTAGAGCTAAAGTTTCTTTGAAGAGTAAGACCAAGCCGGGCAAGCAAATGCGTCAGCAGAAGCTTGTTATTTCCCCTGCCATGCCGCCACCAACTCCATCCATTTCTCAATCAACACAGGAAGCTTCCGCCTCTCCTAATGCTAGCAACATCTCGCAAGCCCTGGTCACCATTGATGATCAGGCCACTAACAAAGGTGAACCCGTCAAGGGTAATGATCCCATGGTAATATCTACAGGAACATTGGATAAAGTGGCCGACTGTGCTGTCTCTGGCCTGAAGAGGAAGAAGAAGGAAGAGATCCTCAAGCTGGCTCAATCCAGCCTTGAGAAGCAAACCTTAACCGCAGAGGCAACAAGACAGGAGCAGGAGGACGTCAAGCTGGTCAGCCTCTTGGACCAAATTTTGGTCCGGGATGCTAAGATAGAGTCTAGTGAACTCCCAGCGACAGATGTTCCCTCCCTCTCCCTTGCCGGGAAGGTGTTTCACAGCACCAAACTCGGATTTGAGATGTTGCACTTGGAACACATTGTAAGTTTCCGATTCTTATTTGCATTTATTTTATTATCATATCCTCTAGCCCCCAAGGACAAAGAAGGATAAACAGTGTTGGATCCGAGTTGATGCTTTTAGGTTGCAAAAGAACGATGTAGTGTAGCCCCCAAGGCTCGTGCTGTATTTTTATTTAGTTAAATTTGCAGCCAGAGTCTTAGTAGCCGTTTGACGGCATTCCGTCTTCTAAACTTACAGAAAATTGCATCTTCCAACCAAGAATTTCTCAAGAATATTTGTAATAAACGCAAGGAGATCAAAGCCTTGCGCCTTGATAATTCAAAGTTGAAAATTGAGAAATATGAAGCAGAAGGTAAATTTTTCCGGCTTCCTATTTGTCAATTAGCTATTGTCATAGTCAAACTTGTTTTGTCCGACTGATATTTTTTTCCTTTGCAGAACTGTTGTGTTAGTCCAGCAAGATGGTGGAGCAATCCGAGAACTTCAAGGCTTAGAACTGGAGAATGCTGAGCTCCGGGACAAGCTTTAGAAGCTCACTATTGAGTTGGAGAAATCCGTTGTTGCTGTCCTAGAGTCAAGCAACATGGAGACCGAGAGGCTCGAGAAGCTGCTAGCTCTCTGAGATAAACAACTAGATGATCTCAAGAAGGACTTCGATAGTCAGAAGGATCTAGCCCAAGCCGTAGAGAATGAACCGAACAGCCTCCGCGAGGAGCATGCTCAATAGAATCGTTCTGTGCTAGGTAAGATTTCCGACCTTCATTTTATGTTGATTTTTTGACTTTCTTTTCAGTCGAATGACTTTGGTTTCTTTTCCAGCACCCCTGAATCTCTTTGACTCTCCTACCTCCGAAACTCGCCTCGAGCGCATCAAGCTCGTCGGAGATATGCAAGATTCAACACAATTGTTACAGCGGGATGGAGTGGTGATGATGTGCTGGTGGAGATGATGGTGTGGATGGTGATGATCTCGATGAAGTCTAGCTTGATGATGGTGTTGATGGCGATGATCTCCCCTCTCCGGGAAGGAATTTCCTCGACAAAAATCTGTCTATCGGAGAGCTCTTTCTCTCTCTCAGTGTTTTCCGCCCCGCGGAGGTAGCGGAATCTTTCTGTGGTTGCTCCCCAGGTATTAGGGTTTTGAGAAGAAGATATAGGCGAGAGGGCCGAGCCAGAGGTGGGCCAGGGTGGCCACACCCCCTATAGGCGCTTACTAGGGTGGCCTCCCCTTCTAGCATCCTTCGTCTTCTGGGAAAATAGGATTTTCCGTAGTTTTTTCTGGTATTTTTATGATCTTCATGAAATTGCATAAAACACCGCTTTTTTCCATCAGAATCCTGACTCCGGCAGTTCATTCTCCAAGAATCATCCAGCATGCAAAAACTGATGGAAAGATATAAGTAACACCTCTTAATATGAAATATATCAATTAATAGAGGCAAATTATGATATAGAATGGTGATGCAAATTGGACGTATCAGGAGGACGAGGATGATGACGACGAGGACTACTGGTCCTTTGGGGCGCTAGCATAGGTCTTTTCCCTTTTCGGTGTTCCGATGCCAAAGGGGGAGAATACATTGTCATCGGGATTTGCATGGGCTTGAATTTGCTTTTTTATGCTTGTTATTTGAATTCTCGAACCTTATTTTCTTTATCTTGCCTTGGTTTGTGAGATACTATGTGTGTGAGGACATGTTTGCTCCTATGTTTGTGTGAGAACTATGTTTAGCACCTACAACCTGTCGTGCATGATTTACTTGTTTATCCTAGTGCACATAGTCAGGGGGAGCATTGTTATACACTTCCATATCTTATTGCAAATAATTCCATGCAAAATCACTTGTTGTCATCGAACACCAAAAAGGGGAGATTGAAAGGACATTTACTGTCTTAGTCACTTTTGGTATTTGTTAACAAGAAGTAGATCATTTTACAGTATGCTAATGTCTACAGGTTGATATAATGCAAAGTGAAAAGGACCTTGGCCTAAGAAATTATCCATGCAAGCAGTTGCATATTTCTGGGAAAACCATGCCATAGTCTCCGGTCTGGACAGACCGGAATCTCCGGTGTGGTCTAGAGTTTCCCCAGGAGTCTCCGATGGGGCCTCCAAAATTCATCTTGCGACATTCTATACGGGGGTCCGGAGATCGACCAGAGACTGACTAGAGTCTCCGGCCCAAGCCCTCGGACCAGAGTCTCCGGTGTGGCTGGACCGGAGTCTCCGGTCCACAGGGTCCGGAAACTTTGAAGAATCTCCGGAGGAGTTCTCCCCAGGGGTGTTGGGACAATCAGAAGGGTGGTACTAACATGGTTATACCCTATGGGTACACGATATCAGCATACCTGGTCCAGCCCAAGGAAGGCCCATGAAAATATACACGGCCCATGAAGACTTTCGGGTGGCCCAAGCCCATGACGTCTTTGGATCCTTGGAGAGCAAGACTAGATTAGATAGAATATTCAAAGGGGCAAACCCTAAACCTGTAACTGACTTGATCTGTGCCCGAGACCTGCCTACCTCTACATAAAGGCTAGGAGGGCACGACGAGGAGGGAACCTCGCATACCACCGCATACACACCTCCACCCCAGATTGCATCTGCGCACCCCTATAACTTCCGGTTCCGCTGTAATCAAGAGCAGACAAGCAGGAGTAGTGTTTTCCCTCCGGGGGCCTGAACCTTGGTAAATCTCGTGTCCCCTGGTTGCTTGTCTGTTAACCGTTCCGCGATCTCTAGCAGCCCCATCTTCTCCAAAACCCAAGCTCATAACAATGGGCATTGACGAGATCGATCCTCGTCAATTGGCGCCGTCTGTGGGAACTGGGGACGCTAATTGTGCGATCGTGAAGGTCCCAACCAAAGCGATCTACAATTCTTCGGAGACGGAGAGTCATCTCCTCTTTGGCGCTTTCGACTTCACCGCCCACTCGCCAGCCACCATGAAGGACTTTGAGCCCGTAGGCGATGGGCTCGAAATTCTGTTTGGGAGCTTATGCTTCCAGGTGGGACAGACCGACACTCTCCGCCTCCCAGAGCGGGTGCCACTGCCATCAATCAGGCCCGCCTCGTGGGCTCCGCATCCCATGCTACGCACATCACCATCGACAGATGAGTCCTATGACAGCAGCAGCTGCAACTCAGATTTGTGCGATCCGCCATCGGATGAAGGGACCTACGGTTCCGGATCCGAAAGCTGTGGCAGCAGCGATCCGACCTATAGACGCTACCAATGCATCATGGTCATCCAGAGCGGCGTGGATCAGCACCAACCCAACCCGCAGGGTAGAAACGGCGAAAACAGGAGGGACCAATCCCCCCGCCCAACGAGGATGACACCGATGCCAATCGGGTAATCCACCTCAGCGAGGAAGGATGGAACCAAGCACGCGAAGTGTGGCGGGCAACAAGATCCTGCCTTTGGGTGCCTCACGGGACCTACTGATGGCATACCACTTGCTCCTCGTCGAAGAGCACAAAAAGCAGGTGAAGATGCAAGAGGTGCTTGACAAACGCAAGCAAGAAGCCTCAGAGTCCAGCGCGGGGCGAGCTGCGCTCTCTGCCATTGGCAGCTCCAGCTCGCACGGCAACCATGCCAACAAGCATCGTTCTCGCGTAGAGAACATGGACCTCTCCGCACGTCGTGAGGTGACCCGAACCCTCAACACATCCTTCATGGAGATGGATGCCAACGACAACGTCATCCCGAAGACGCCTCAGGCTGCGATCATGGCAGCCACCACATACCTCGCGTCCCATCCACCTCCGGTGGGGGACCGGAAGAGGGCCATGCACAACTCCGCACTAGCAGGACTTGGACTCGTTGGAGCTGCGCTCCACGGAGAAGTCCCTGAGGAGCCGAAAAAGAAGGCTGCAGTTAGATTCAACCACAGTCCCACACCCTCATCGGACGAGGAAGAACACGACCTACCTCGACGTAACAAAAGCTCGTGGTGTCGCAGTCGCAACTACGACACTCGAAGCGAGCTCACTCAACGCAAGATCGACAAGGCACGCGCCAAGCGCGTCTGCTCGTCCGAATCCGAAGAGGACGACGACGAAGGAGAACTCTGCGGAGCTCGATGCTTCAGCAGATCCGTTCGGCGGACGCGGATGCCGCAGAACTTCAAGCTTCCTTCAGACACTCCAAAGTTTGATGGCACGCAGGACCCTAAGGCGTGTCTCAGCGACCACCTGTCGTCCGTCAAGCTGCATGGCGGAAACAAAAACACCGCCCTGCAATGCCTTCAGCTGCAGCTGACAGGCGCTGCCCGGATCTGGCGTAGCAGCCTATCCTCAGGATCCATCCGAAGCTGGTAGGAACTGGCGTACAGTTTCATCCGAAACTTCAAGGGCACCAGCAAGAGGCCATCCTCGATCGAAGAGCTGAGGGCCTGTACCCAGCGAACGGGCGAATCCATTCGCTCGTCTATACTATGCTGGTCCAACACCAAGAACTCCGTGGCGCACATCTCTGAGGAGAGCAATCGACAACTTCAAGGACGGCGTCAAACGCCAAGACTTCAAGGAAGAACTTGGGCGCGTCAAGCCCAAGACACTCGACCACCTCATGGACATCGCCAACATGTGGGCAGATGGTGAGGACTCCGTCCACCGAGCACACTTGGAGGAGGAATATGACTACGGCCGCCGACGTGAACGCCGTGGCAAGCGAAGATCGCGCATCTACGACGATCGCGACGGACCCGACATGGTCGCGGCTGGCTAGGCCGACTGCCGCAGCGAAGGCAACCGCAGTGGCGGCGGATACCGTGGAAACAACTTCCGCGATGGAGGACGCCCAGCGCAGTCATGGCAACGCCGCGGCCGTGACGATGAACCCTCAGCATACGACAAGTTGTCGGGCCCATGCACCATCCACTTATACATCGACACGCAGGATGGTAAAAAGAAGGCAAGCCACATGCTCAAAGACTGCCGCGAGTTCCAGAAACTCAGCGAGAGCATGTCCCAGATGAGGCAGCAAGCCCCGAACCCTAGGTATGAGAACGCACCCGCACCAGGTGACATTGCCCACGGAGCTCCTCCACCACCACCCGTGGGACCTTCGAATCACCCAATCGCACCCGCGCAGAACAACGGTGGAAACGGGTACCCCGTGCCGAAAGGGTCACTGATGATCCAAAAGGGGCGTCCAACAAACAGGGTGCAAAAGAAAATCACCCGTCAGGTCAGTCTGGCTGTGACCGCTCCACCCGCCATCCCTGAGTACCTCAGCGGTTCGGAGTCCTGCATCACGTTCAACCGTTCGGATCACCCCCGCTAGGTCCTTCGCCCAGGTCATGCTGTCCTGGTGCTCGAGGCGCAGATCGGAGGGTTCGAGATGAGTCGCGTCTTCATGGACGGCGGCAGAGGCATCAATCTGATGTTCGCTAGCACCTTGGCAGCAATGCGGATCCCGCTGTGCAGTCTGGAACAATCCGACACAATGTTCCACGGCATCATCCCAGGGAAGGGCGTATTCCCCCTAGGAAATATATGGCTCGACGTCATCTTCGGCAAGCCCGATAACTTTTGGTGCGAACGACTCGAGTTCGAAGTGGTGGACTGGCCATCATAATACCACGCCGTCCTCAGGCACGTGGCATTCGCATGGTTCCTGGCAGTATCGCACTACGCATACCTGCTACTCAAGATCCCAGGACCTAGGGGCGTCATCACGGTCCACGGGAGCTTCACCCGATCAGATCACTGCGATAGGGACTTCAATAGAATCTCCTAGTCATTCGGCATGCAGGAGGAGCTCATAAGGCTCCGAGAGGTGACAGACAACGGGGCACCCCTAGTCTCAAGGCAGAACGCACCTGACATGTCCTTCGACTCCACAGTCAACACAAAGAAGGTGCAGGTCCACCCTACGAACGCCTCTAAGATGGCGTTGATCGCCAACGACCTCAGCCCCGCATAGGAAAGCGCGCTCGTCAAATTCCTCTGTGAGCGCTGGGAAATCTTCGCCTGGTGTCCTGCGGACATGCCAGGAGTTCCCAGGAAATTCGCCGAGCACGCACTTAACGTATTTCCAGACGCCAAGCCCGTCAAACATTCCATCTGACGACTGTCCGAGCCATGGGCTGAAGCCATCGGAGTCGAGGTCAACAGACTGCTCGATGCTAACTTCATCAGAGAGATCAAGGAGAGCGAGTGGCTGGCCAACACCGTGATGGTCCCTAAAAAGGACACGGACATCCTACGAATGTGCGTGGACTTCACATCGCTGAATAAACACTGCCCGAAGGATCACTTCCCTCTCCCTCAGATCGATCAGATCATCGATTCGACTGCAGGATGCGAGAAGCTCTCCTTCCTCGATGCCTACTCAGGCTACAACCATATTTGACTGAAGGTAGAAGATCAGGAGAAAACAGCGTTCATCACTCCGTTCGGAGTGTTCTGCTACAACACAATGCCCTTCGGGCTGAAGAACAAAGGTGCCACGTACCAGCGGTGCATGCAAGCATGCCTGAAGAACCAGATCAGCCGCAACATACAAGTCTATGTCGACGACATAGTAATCAAAACAAGGGAGGCCAAGACACTGATCGACGATCTCCGCGAGATGTTCGACAACCTTGATCGATACAAGATCAAGCTAAACCCAAAAAACCGCGCCTTCGGCATCCCATCTGGCCAACTGCTCGGCTACTTCATCTCCCAACGAGGGATCGAGGCGAACCCAAAGAAAATACGAGCCATAATGTCCATGGAGAAGCCGAAGAACCTCAAAGGCGTCCAACAGCTCACTGGGCAAATCGCGACGTTGAGCAGGTTCATCAGCCGCATGGGCGAAAAAGCCATGCCTTTCTATCAGCTGCTACGCAAGGCAGACAAATTCGAGCGGACGCCCGAAGCGGACGATGCATTCGAAGATCTGAAGCGGCTGCTCTCCACCTCGCCCGTCTTGGTCACGCCAAAGGAGCGCGAGCCTCTACTGCTATACATAGCAGCTACACACTAGGTGGTAAGCACCGTGCTCGTGGTCGAATGACCCGAAGATGGCAAGACCCATGGGGTCCAACGCCCAATCTACTACTTCAGCGAGGTATTGACACCGACAAAGCAGAGGTACCCTCACTACCATAAACTCGCCTACGACGTGTTCATGGAGGCTCGTTGGCTGAGCCACTACTTCCAGGAGCATCAGGTGATGGTCGTCAATGAAGCACCCCTGAATAGCATCCTGAACAACCCGGAGGCCACAGGACGCGTGGCCCTGTGGGGCATCGAGTTGTCACCTCTAGACATAGTCTATGAGAAGCGCCATACGATCAAGTCCCAGGTCCTTCCGGACTTCCTCGTCCACTGGATGGAACTGCAGCTGTCGGACATGACACGGTCATGGACGGTGCACTTCGACGGCTCCAAGCACGAGGCAGGAGCAGGAGCCGGGTCATACTAACATCCCCGCAGGGCGACAAGATTAAGTACGTCCTCCGGATGAAATTTCGAGCTTCCAACAACGAAGCCGAATACGAGGCCCTCATCCACGACATGAGGATGGCCAAGATCTGCGGTGCAACGCGCCTAGTCATCTACGGCGACTCAAATCTCATCGTCCAGCAGACGATGAATGAGTGCGACGTGCACGCCGCCAACATGATCGCGTACCGCGCACTCTACAACTCACTCGAAGGAGACTTTGACGGCTGCGAGATTCGACACATTGGAAGAGAAAGCAACAAAGAAGCCGACAGACTCGCCAACATCGGCTCCACCTGCGCGCAGGTACCACCAGGTGTGTTCCTTGAACAGATCTGCGTGCCATCCATCAAAAGGAAATTCCCCAAGGGATCACCCGAAGAAGCAGAACACTCAGGGGCTGCGCTACCCGAAGGACAGGAAGGACCAGAAAAACTCGACACAGAGGTCGCAGTGGTCAACCTGATGCAGGTCATGGCAGTCGAAGAAACATGGACACGCCATACCGATACCTGATAGACAGGGAACTGCATGATGACCCGACAGATGCCCGGCGCATATCTCGCCGGTCCAAGGCCTTCACCATCATCAATGGCGAGCTGTAAAAGCGCAGCATTTCGGGTATACTCCAAAGGTGCGTCACCATCGGTGACGGCAAAACTATTCTCCAAGACATCCACGAGGGCATCTGCGGCCATCATGCGGGCAGTCGTGCCCTCATCGCCAAAGCTCTGCGAGCTGAGTTTTACTGGCCAACGGCCATGAACGACGCCAAGGACATCGTCCGAAAGTGTAACGGATGCCAGAGGTTCGCAGACAAACCGCACGCACCCGGATCGGAGCTCAGGCCCATACCCCTGGCCTGGCCCTTCGCCCAATGGGGCCTCGACATGATCGGGAAACTGCCCAAGTCCATGAAAGGAGGACACGTCTACCTCCTGGTCGCAGTCGACAAATTCACCAAGTGGACCAAGGCCATGCCCGTTACTAATCAAAAGGGTAAAACGGCCGTGAAATTCTTCGAATCCATAGTCTACAGGTTCGGCATACCGCACAACATCATCACCGACAACGGATCGAACTTCATCTCCAAAGAATTCCAGGACTTCTGCTAAGGCCTCGGGATCAACATAACATACGCCTCAGTGGCGCACCCGCAAACGAGCGGGCAGGTCGAAAAGGCCAACGGCCTCGTCGGCGGTGGCATCAAGAAACTCCTGATGAGCCCGCTCCACCGACTTGCGGGAGCCTGGCCAGAAGAGCTACCCTCCGTCCTTTGTAGCCTGCACACAACACCAAATAGCTCAACTGGCTACACGCCTTTCTTCATGGTGCACGGAGCCGAAGCCGTGTTGCCTGCAGAAGTACGCCACAAGGCCCCACGGGTCGTCGCCTACAGCAAAGTCAAATCGACGGCCGCACTTGAAGACGTTGTCGACACACTCGACGAGGCACATGACATCGCCGCAGCCCGATCGGTGGTCTACCAGCAGAGCCTCCGCAACTATCACAGCCACCGGCTTCGTCGAAGGAGACCTAGTCTTACGACTCAAGCAAGAGCGACCGAAGAAGCTTGAGTCACCCTGGGAAGGACCCTACATCGTCACCGAAGTCATCCCAGGTGGCGCCTATCGCCTCAAGCACGTGGAGTCTGGAGTCGCATACTCCAACCCATGGAATGTCGCACAACTGCGATGCTTCTACCCCTAACTACCCCCCTTTTACTTTCAATAAGGCTATTCAGCCAAGGCTACTCAGCCGAACAATGTACCTCCTCATTAAGATATGAATAAAACTAAGTGTCTTGCCCCAAAAATATATCTCTTATTCGTATTTTCTTCATGTTACAACACACTCGGGAGCTCCCTTCACCTCACGACTTCGTCGGCTGAGGATAACGTGTGTACATCTGAGTAGCTGATCACGTCAGGCTAACGAAAAGGGCATGCATACAAACAAAAGCACCACGTGCTAAGAACAATCAACCTTTACAGCAAGGGGCATAACACGCCTAGTCGAATACATACAAGTTTTACATCTATCTTTTTTACAAGTCCTACCTATTCTGAAGAATCACCTGTGCACGATGCTCAAAGAGATCTACAACTTGTTCGGCATACTGCCTTACAGCCGCATAGTGTGGATGCATGTCCCACATGCCACCATCTGGCCGAGGAGGTGGCCCAGCCGCAACAGCAGCAAGATCTACATCAGGGCGATGCAGCCGCATGAGGGAAAGCGCGGCCTTCACCCCCGTAGCCAACTGATGCCGCACCAGCTCCCTAACATGATGCACATCTCGAAACTTCGTCAGCAAGCCCCAGAGAGTCGATGGTGCCTCATCTAGGGGAAACATTACATGCAGAATTGACGCCAAGGAAGTCTTCACTTGCCGCAGCACCCGCGACACCTGGTGAACACGATGCTGCACAGTCGCAAGGACCATGGCACGATCGTGGTCCATCCATAAAAAGCACCGGCTTCCATATCTTGCTGCGTCAAGCAATTGATCCGAACAGCAACGCACTCCTTTTCCTCCCTAGGAACAAGGTTAGCACCTGCAGCACCTACAAAGTAAGATGACAAACCAACAGGCGCATCCGAAAATGAGCAGCTCGAAGAAACTTGCACTGAAGCTGTTCGGCCAAACGCCGCAACTCCCCCATCAGATACTCCTCTCTGGCGGCGCCTTGCTTCGCCTTCGACTTCCAAACATCCGCGTGGCCTCGGATGCCAAGCAACTCCTTCTCAAGACTACGGACGCGGTCACGAAGAAATACAAGATGCGACGCATCATCCAAGGATGGTCGCACCTGCGGCGCAGACGAAGTATCGACGGGATCATCACCCGAAGGTCCCTGGAGGAAAAGATGCAAGGATATGAACAAACACACGAACGGGCAATAGCTCGAAGATTCATTATATACAACAAAAGCCAATGCGTGGCACAAGCAGTGTTTGTAAATATATTACAACAAAAGTAGACGAAAGCTATCCTACAACTACAAGGCCTAAGCAGCTGCATCCTGAGTGGCCTCAGAGCCGGATTGCCTGCTCTTGGCCTCCCCCTGCTGCCTCACCGCGTACTCCGCCAGCAGGTCAATCAGCTTCGGCCCATAGCGTTTATAGCGGGCAGCATAGAGGGCAAAAGCTACCTCGGATCCGTCGGGAGCCGTCGGCATCTGGGAGGTGACCTGATGAAGATCCAGCTCCGCTCCAAACGCCATGGCCATCGCCAGCCCCATGGACGCGCCGATGCCCTTCTGCTTGCGCTTGTACGACGCAGGCGCCTCGGCTGACAGCGCATCCGCCAACAAGTCGACACCCTCAAGGGCTACACCCTTGGGGACGAGCTCCTTATAGAAGCGCTCGAGGACCTCCTTGGCTTTGGCAAGAGAGACAACCACAGTGCTGCAGCGGTCTTCGACCGCCGCAGTAGCATCATCCAAAGCACTTCCGTGCTCCAGAGCACTGCGGTCAAACTCAATGCCCGCGGCATCTAGATAAATGGAAAAGGCAAAGTGAGAATCAAACAAAACCAGAGAGACAAGGAAGCCTAAAAGGAACAAGTAACAGACGAAACTACTCACCGGAAATAGCCTTGGCAGCAGCCATCAGCTTGTCGGCTACCTCCTTATCGCACGAGGCCGCAGTGGTGGCAAGCTTCTCCTCGCGGTCCGTGGCCTCTTGCTGCAGGCGCTCCTTGGCCGCAGCTGCATCGGCTAGCTCCTGCTCGAGGCGCTCCTTAGCGCCAACGGCGTCCTCAGCCTTTTTCTCTGCTCGCCCGAGGCTCTTTTTGAGAGCATCAAGCTCGCGGAGGGCCGTATTATTCTCATCTGCAAAAAGCAACAAGAACATGTGTGAGTTTTATAAGCTAGCAAGCAGACGAAGAAGTAGAAGACCTAGTTACAGATGTACTTTGAAGCCACTGGAGGTTGGCCTCCAATGCCAGATGCTGCTTCACCAGCTGGTTGGTGCCTTGCACAAAAGGCTGCGAGAAGACACAACTTATCAGGAAAAAGGCTCGGGGCTGCGCCCAAGAAGCGAGCAAAACAAAATCAAGCACACAAAAAGCGCTCGGGGGCTCCCCCCGAGACACGCACAAGACAGAAGCACTGATCAACAGATTATACGAAAAACGCTCGGGGGCTCCCTCCCACGGCAAGAACAAAAATACTCACATGATCAGACGGAGACTCCGAAGGTCCGGCTGTAGTCTTCTGGGATACGATCACCCGAGCCTCCTGCGGAGAGGGGTTCAGAGCAATGCCCCCAAAGGTGGCCACCATCTGAGAAGGAGGAGGCGTAATCTTCGACTCCCCCACCATCTCCTGAGTGCCACCGCTAAACGAGCCATCAGAGGAGTGGCTACAAAAGAAAACACCAGTCAAACACAAGCAAGCAACAATGAAAGATAGCCAAAGGCAACCGAAGGTACTTACGAGTCCATATCGCTCAAGTTGAAGACAGGCAAGGTCCTCTTGCCCTTCTTCTCTTCTTCTCTTCCTTCTTCCGCTTCGCCGGTGGCTGTGGTGCTACAGCCCGCACATGCACGGCCGGAATAGGGGAGGAAGAACCACCATCACCTCCACTGTGACGCGCAAGGCATGGCGGGTTCCTAGGCGTCGGTGGAGTCGAAGCATCCGACGATTCGCTCGAGCTCCGTGTCCGCTTTCGAGTCTGCTCCTTGCTCGACTCAAAGGTTTCTTTAGCCGGTGAACGCGCCGAGGGAAGCTCGGATATGGAGTCCACTACCTCATTGTTTGGCGCATCCGAAAAATGTTCGGGTAGTGGAGGCACCATGCCCGGCACCTTGAACTCCTGCACAAAGAAAGTAAACTTTCAGAACAAGCAAGTACAAGAAAAACGCACTCGAAAATAGCGGTATGCGCACGACCCAGATCTACACCTACGGAACCGGACGAGAGGCAGTGAACGGAGGGGTCAGCGACTTCCCCGGAAGGTCCTCTTCAGCTTTGAACTTCAGCAGCGGCCGAAGGATTCTGTCGAGATCCCCCCGGAGAGATCTTCAGTCGCAACTCTTGTCGGGTCATGGCGACCAGAGTAAAGGAACATCGGGTGCGCCCTAGCCTGGAGCGGCTGCACCCGACGTTTGAGGAAGGTGCGAATGATATCCACACCGTTAACCTCTTTCTCCGGAATCACCTGGAGGTCCTCCACCCGACGGTAGAGCTCCTCTATCTCCGCCACCTCACCATCCAAGATATGGTTCTTCCAGGACCTCTTCGGCTGGATTATCTAGGTAGAGTCGAAAGGGGCAAGGCCAAAATTTTGCCCATCCACTGTGGAATCGCGGATGTAAAACCACCGCCTCCGCCAGTATTGGACGGACTCGGACAAAGAAAAAGAGAAGAAGATAAAATTGGATTTAAGGGAGATGATACAACCGCCGATCGGATAAACCCCGTTGGAGCCAGATTGCCTCTTCACGGAATAGAGTTTCCGGAAAAGGCCAAAGTGTGGCTCGATACCGAGCCAGCACTCGCAGGAGGTGATGAAGCAGGCGATGTGGAGAAGAGAATTTGGGGAGAGATGATGGAGTTGGATTCCATAGAAAAAAAGCATCCCACCGAGAAAATCGTGGACTGGGAGAGAGAGGCCCCGAAGGACAAAAGCAATGAACATGACCCGAAACCCTGCAGGTGGACGGGGAATTACCTCGTTGCCGGGAATCTTGATGGCCTCCTTGTCCTGCGAGATCAGACCATGCTCACAAAGTTTGCGCAGGTCGCCCTCGCGCGTCTCTGACCGTCGCCAACCACCGTCTGTGACGCGAGTGGCGGCGGTGCCCTTCTTGCCGCCGGCAGCAGCGCTGGTGCCCACTATGGTGGAGGCCTTCTTCGGCTTTCCCATTGCAGTACAACGATGGCGGTAGCGTGAGCGCAGAAAAGAGGATGGGAAGGATCAAAGAACTTCCAGCGCGCGGCGAGAAAAGCTCAAGAAAGTGGAAGCGGTGAAACACGAATGGCTGCGGTGAAAACAAACAAAATTTTCCCCATAGATTATAAGGACGAAGACGATAAACGGGGACTATTCATCGGAAAGCCCTAGATCCAGCATCAAATCCAAGCCATCCACGTGTCAGCACAGCAGCGAACCGTCGCTCGCACGTTGTCCACTAAGCACGGAAACCGAGGAGACGCCGTAATTATAGCCACGTCGCGCGTGACCAGTCAACTCCAAGTCAGAAAGTGGGACCCACGTTCGTCCAGTCATGACACCTTTGGCGCTGCAGACGCTTGAGGTCACCGATCGTCAGCACTGACGTCATTCAAGCTATACTAGCAATGGTTACAAATTTTTGGCTCCAACAGCTAAAGTACTCACTCGAATCTACGATTAGAGCAACTACTCGGGGGCTACTCCTATCAGGAGCGCTGGCCGCGCACCCGAAGCATGAATAGCGTACTACGCCGATGAACTATACTTCGAGTCCTACGTCGACTCTGCGACTCCACTACGGACTCGGGGGCTACTCCCATAGGGAGGACTGGTCAAGCATCTGAAAAAATTGTGTCCTACGGACCTGAAACAAACAAAGGCTGAATTAAAGTCTCTGCTCGAGTCTACGACTCGAACAGACACTCGGGGGCTACTCCCATAGGGAGGGCTGGTCGCGCACTCTATGAATTCTTCGAGTATGATCCTTCGGATCAGAATGCAAAAACTTTTCGTCAACTTTGCCCCGATTAACGCTAAGTGAGAAACATCCTCCTTGGCCACCCAAAACACCTCCGCGGTGATAATATTTCGGATGTTGTGTCTGCGACGCAAAGATAAGACCTACAGATACCATCTGATGGCCTGGCAACGCACACGACTGGGCTCTGCTAGTAATAATCCGTGCCAGCAGGCGCGATGAAAATCCCGACGGACGCGTTGGGTACATCATTCGAAAATTACTGGAATTCTACTCCTGTAAGTCCTCAAACGGCCCGAGTTGAATTACGCCAGCATTTGTTCCGGGTTCGAGTCGAGGGACTCGAATCTGAATAAGATCGTGTTGTTTTGTCCTAAGACAATTAACTGGCCCTGATCCATCGAGAGAGTCAGGCACACGCATCAACAATCCCTACACCCTAAAATCATTCTCTGATAAACAGAAAGCAGCTGCACCCGAAAGATTGAAGAGTCCTCAGCCGAATCTACGATTCGACTGAACACTCGGGGGCTACTACCATGGTTATACCCTACGGGTACACGATATCAGCATACCTGGTCCAGCCCAAGGGAGGCCCATGAAAATATAATGAATACTTTCGGGTGGCCCAAGCCCATGACGTCTTCGGATCCTTGGAGAGCAAGACTAGATGAGATAGAATATTCAAAGGGGCAAACCCTAAACCTGTAACTGACTCAATCTGTGCCCGAGACCTGCCTACCTCTATATAAAGGCTAGGAGGGCACGACGAGGAGGGCACCTCGCATACGACCGCATACACACCTCCACGCGAGATTGCATCTGCGCACCCCTGTAACTTTCGGTTCCGCCTTAATCAAGAGCAGACATGCAGGAGTAGGGTTTTCCATCCGGGGGCCTGAACCTGGGTAAATCTCGTGTCCCCTGGTTGCTTGTCTGTTAACCATTCTGCGATCTCCAGCATCCCCATCTTCTCCAAAACCCAAGCTCATAACAATGGGCATTGACGAGATCGATCCTCGTCAGGTACGGAGGTCATTCCAGGGATTGGCCAGAGTCTTCGGTGTAGACCAGAGTCTCCGGTCTGCACACCGGAGTCTCCGGTCTCGCAAATCCTCCAACAGTCAGAAAACGGTTCAGTGAAGGGGTGGCCTATAAATAGAGGACCTTATCCCCTTCCTCCAGCTTCTCGACCCACTCAAGAACACCATCCCCATTTGAGCCACCAAATCAACAAGATCTCTTCATCCAACCATCCAAAGTCATTGATCTTTGGAGAATCAAAGGAGGAGGCCTTGATCTATAGCTTCACCAAGAGAGATCTTCATTTCCCCCCTCATTAACTTGAGGGTCCCCATGCTCTAGTGTTTCTCTGGAAACCCTAGCTTTTGATTTGGTTCTTACAAGCTTGTCTTTGATTGTTTGACAACTTGCTTGTATTCGGTAGCCTCCAATTAAGTTGTGGATGTGTGCCTCGAACTGCTTGTAAAGGTGTCGGCTTCCACCTCGAAGGTTGCCGATATAGTGGAAGAGGTGAATCGAACCCTTTGGGGTGAGGTCCATCGGAGAACAAGGGAGGCCTCTCGTGGCGTTGGTGGTTTGAAATCACCCCCTCTCCAAACGTAGACGTACTTCCTCTCAAAAGGAAGGAACTACGGGAAATAAACCCTTGTGTCTCCGCGTGCTCCACTTTGGTTACTTCTATCCTTTACCGCACTTTACTTTACTTGTTCTTGCTTAGTGTATGTTCTAGTTTGACATATAGGTAAATTCACCCTAGTTGCATAATCTAGAGAATTTACCTTTCGTGTCAAACCCTAATTTGAAAAAGAGTAAAATTTAAAGTAGCACCTATTCACCCCCTCTAGGTGCCCATATGATCCTTTCACCAGTCTAACTGTATAAGTAAGGGGTCATCCTGCATATTGCTCCAAGTGTAGCTTCTACCCTTAGTGGTAGTTCAGTTAACTGTTGGACTCTGATAAATTCATTTATAAAGTGAACGTGTCCTGGACATTACCACCTGGCTTATTCCTATTCTCAGGTGATCTGATGAAATTAAAGTCCCCAAGGATTAGCCAATCCTCATCATCAAGTATATCCAGATCCATTAACCATTTAACATAAGCATCTATTAGTTGTCCCACACAGGGGCCATAGATATTAACTAAGGTCCAAGCCTTAGCCGACTGTGTTGAGGTAAAATGCATAGAAATAGAAAAAGCTTCAGAGTGCATAACCATGCCAGAAAATAAGGAGCTATTCCATATGATGATTAAACCACCAGATGCACCATTTGAGGGAATGTATATGAAATCATCAAATCGTTTTGGGCAGCAAGACTTAATAAAAGATATATCAAAATGTTGTTTCTTTGTTTCTTGCAAACACACCACAACAGATCCACTAGAATTAATAGCATTTAGCAAGGCTAATTGCTTATCTCTTGATTTCAGACCTCTAATATTCTAGCACAAAATAATCCACTATTTGAAATTATTCATTACAGATAACCCGGAAACTAAATTTCATTCTCCTGGATGCTAGCCAAAAGAATCTTAGGTGACAGCTCGCTGATAGGAATTCCACAAAGCTGGCCTCCAATGCTCTGGATTAAGGAGATCGGTGTAGGTGGGGGAATGTGATCAGCATCCTCCTCATCATTGATCTGTTGCACAATTCCAGTAGCAATCTGTAGATCAGCATCAACTTTAACTTCAGGTGCCTTCCTTGACTTGACCTTGGATTTATTTTTTTCTTCCATCAACGGGCATGTTAGTCTTGAAACCATCATATTTTGTGCTTCTAGGACTTCTGCGGACCTGAGAAGTCAAAGGTGGCATATTTGCATTTGCACTATCAGGCACTTTATGAAGGAAATTAGAACAAGCAGAATTGATAGCAGTAATGTGTTCTTGTATAACCATGTTGACCTTGATGGATATAGACCCATCTTTAGAGTAGCTGTCAGTGGAAGGATATTGGAGCATATATAATTTTCTTGCCACTTTCCTAGTGAATGGAGCATCAAATAACCTTTTCCCTAGCACCACATGTATGCCATTGAACACAGAAAGAGATAGCATTAAATTGTTGTCATCCCAAAGAGTAGGAGACTCTGTCATTTTTACCCACTTTGAGATGATACACTTCTCAATCAGCCCAAAGAGTAGTAGAATGAATGTTATGCACAAACCTCAAAACACACTTCTCTATTATTATAGAATCTTCTCCTTTCATTTCTCTAGAACATGTCAAGTATTAGGTAGCTAATAGGTTGATTTCTACATGATACAAATTACAAGAATGAAATATACACCCGATACCTTATGGATGTGGCTCAAAATTACAATTATTTTTTGAGCTTTGTCTATTGTAATTTTATATAAAAATAATACACCATACTTCTGTTATCTAATTTACTAATTAACTATGAAATATTCAATGACTGGTTATGTATTATATGCAACGATTACGGCAAATGTTTGTGTTTTGCGTAGAAAAGGTCTATGGTTGTGGTTATGTGCAAAAACCTCCCCAACATGTGGTGTTACCTTCAATTTCCTTGTTGTTGATGCTCTTGGGGCGAAGGAGTAGCAACCCTTCGATTATTTTTTCAATGGTGGAAGGGAACTACCAGGCTACTCCTACGACACGTGGCAGCTCTTGGATGTCCCGAGCCAGATTACTAAGCGGTGGTGGCCATCAACAACAACCACCTCTCTCGTCCAGGCATGACGCACATAGCGAAGAACTTTCTCTCTGTCTCTCCCTCCCTTCGCCTTCATGTTATGCCGGCCAGGCCACCACACACAAAAATGCTGTGCAGCTGCTCTGATCAGTGCACCTCCATTGACGAGTTCAACGCACATGTCAACGGGGATATCAGTACCTACCATGGTGATAGCATGGAGTTTTCTGTATTTGTTTACCTAGAATTTCCTTACCGTTTTCGTTTCCATCGGAAATGGCTCCTAGTGTTTTTCTCGTTTCCGTTTATAATATTTCTTTCCGTCCCTTTCCGCAAAATGACGTAAAGTTTACTGACCATTTTCAACTCTAGCTTACATCGCCATGAACCAAACCTTAACCCCACTACGACATCCTCATGTCATGATGGTCCGTGTGTCGGGAAAAACGATGTAGATGCGCCGCCGCTGCCCGGTCCGAGGGAGCAGACCTAGGGTTTCCCCTGGCATCGAGAGGAGGGTCGGTCATCAAGCATAAGAACACGCCTCCAAGAAGGAATGACGCCTGCAGGTGTTACCGTGGTCCGCATCGGAGCACCGAGCAAGGTTTTCACCTGGGCCATTGACCACCCCCCGGCGAGACGGAGATGAGCGGCCAGCTAAAACTACCACCACAGGAGGCAACTAGTCGTCGGAGGAGAAGGATGTTACCCACCTACGAATGAATCATAAGTGAAAAAAATGCAAGGCTACGCAATCCTACGAATCAAACAGGTCAACTAAGTAAACTTAGTAAGGAGTAGAATCCCCCGAATCAAAGAGCCAATGGTTCATATAGGTCTTTTTTTGGAGCTAATGACCTAGGAGTATTTGGTTAGTCGAAATTTTGCAGCAAACATTGAGCTTCCACAGAGAGCACCAATAAATTCTCTCAAACCAAAGAGGCCCAGTGAATGTTTTTTTCCTTCATTGCATCATCACGCTGCAGTCAGAAATCAGAATCCGAATCATCAATCGATGAGGAGGAGGCAGAAGCGGACGAGGCGAGAGGGCCAGCACACGCATAGATAGATAGAAGGCCGGGAAGCAAAAGGCCTGTTGGCTGGGTATCGGTAGTCCCCACAACCTCTGCACTCTGCTTCACTTCTCTCGTCTCGATCAAATCCAATTCAACGGCCGAAAGAAAAAACCTCCGCGAGGAAAAAAAAAAGAGAGGGGAGAGACAGCCCAAGCCGAGATTGCGAGAGAGAGAGAGAGAGGAACACGAAGAAGCTAGGGAGCGAAGCAAGGGCAGGACCCATCCACCCCCCCAACCCCACCCCACCCCGCCCCGCCCCACCCCCTAGAGCCTGCAGCAGCATCCGGGCCCCGCGCCCACCCGAGCAAGCTCGAAGCAGCAGCAGCAGCGGCATCCCGCCACCGCGAGATTCCGGCGGGAGCAGCGAGCGGCGCAATTCCTCTGCTGGTGTCCCTCCTCCAATCCCCCGGCTCCGCCTGCCCTAATTGCTCCCGCCCCCACGGAGGTCAGCTCAATTCCTGCTGTTCCCATCGGATTCGTGTCGGTTCGCGCCCATTCCCCGCCGGAGATCCGGAGGGGCCGAGCTCGCCGGCGCCGGGCCGGGGGTCGGGATCATGCCCCCATTGCTCTAGGGTTTGGGCGGGTGGCGCAATTGGGCTCGTCCGTATGCTCGATTCGGGCCAGCGGCGCCGCGTCCGGGGCAGACGGTGGTTGGTGTCTAGGCGATTGGTGCGGTGCCACTGGAGATGAGATCCCCTCTGTGGCCGGCGTGCTGGGAATTCGCGCTCTGCAGGAAGCGGCATAAGCCCTAGTGATTTGATCCGTGCTGGGCTTGTTTCGTGGATTTTGTGCTTCTTCCATTCAGATATTGGGGAGGGGTTCTATAAGTGGGTGGTGATTGTATTTTATGGATACAGTCAGAGAGGAAGTGTGGCCAATGGCTGCACCCCAGCAGCAGCAGCAGCAGCAGTCGTCGGTGCCTCGGGGTCCTCAGCCGCAGCAGCAGAATGGTCGTGTTGATCTCCGGGAGCTCAAGGCTCAGATGGAGAAGCGGCTTGGTCCAGACCGCTCGCAGCGCTACTTGGGCTACTTGAATGCCTACCTGTCGCAGAAGCTCAGTAAGCCTGATTTCGACAAGATGTGCCTGCTTACCTTGGGGCGCGAGAACCTCCGGCTGCACAACCGCCTCATCCGCTCGGTTCTCTACAATGCCTACCAGGCACAGTGCCCGCCTCCGCCACCAGATGCAGGGAGGTCTGTTGGGGCATCAGCAAAGAAGGTTTCACAGGTTGCTGGAGCGTTTAGTTCTTGCAATGGGGATGTCAGGCTGTTACAGGTCCAAGGATCGAGGCCTGTGGGCGCAGTGCAAGATCATCAGTTAAAAGACCGGTTCAAAAACATGGGCCCCAATGGTAGGGTGGAGGCTGCTGCCAGTCACACCCAGGTTGTCCGCGGGGGTTCTGCAGTACCAGAGAATGGCAGCCTAAGTTCACTCGATTTGAAGAGATCGGTGTCTTTTCAGCAATGTGAACCTGCAGAACCATTGGCAAAGCATGTGCGTGCGAACCAGTTTCTTCCTGAAAATGTGCTTAAGAAAAGAAGAATTATGAGTGATGCAGGCGCAGATCATTCTGCTCAAATGTCGAAAAGTCCTGTACGGGCTCCGCTTGGGATCCCCTTTTGTTCAGCAAGTACAGGTGGGGCAAGGAAATCACTCCCGCCACCAATTAATCCAGGTGAAGAGCCCTTTAGCAGCTGTTATGAGCATGGTCAGCTGTTGAGCACGGAGATTCTGCGTAAGCGGATGGAGAAAACGGCAGAAACGCTGGGCCTAGTGGGTGTCACGATGGATTGTGCTGAGCTTCTGAATAATGGCTTGGACGCGTACTTGAAGAACCTGATTAGGTCATCTATTGAGTTAAGAGGAGCTGATGGTCGAAATGATGCAAGAAGAGGGGCATCATACAAGCAGCATGTCTCTGGAAAGCAGATTAATGGTGTTTGGTTGCCGAACCAAGTTCAGATGCAATCAAGCAGTGGACAGTCAGAAGCCTCACATGATAGCAGAAGTCAACGCTTGATCTCTGCCGATGATTTCAGTGTAGCCATGCAGATGAACCCTCAACAACTTGGGGAGAATTGGCCTGTTCTTCTTGAGAAGATATGTTTACGTCCCTCGGAGGAAAATGATTGACAGATGGAGCTTGCTAGTTCAGATCAAATTTTGTCCGATGTATTTCTTCTTGCCCCATCTAATGTACATTTGAGCTGAAGTAACAATACTGCAGTCACATCACAGAAGATGCATGTTTGGGGATCAAGGCAGAATTCTGCTCCCAATTTGTAGTGAAAGAAAGTCATTCTTTTGTCCTGATAATGATGCCCAAATAAAGGAAGTCATCTTCTGTTCCCGCTGCTTAGCATTAGCACTCCCGAGGTGGAGACTGTTACATCCATAAGTCCCGACATCTATGTAACATCTGGCATAAAGGGACAGAGCACAGCAAAATGCAAGTGCTGTCTTGTAACTTATAGGAAAATGTTCTGTGAGTTTCTAGATCAGGATGTACATTATTGATTGCAAAATTTTCTAGATTATCTTCAGTACTAATTCAGGATTGTGGATGTTAATTTTATTTAAATTCTTTGTAACTGTTTTGCAAGTTATATTCTAGATCTAATATTTTTCATTTTCTCCCTTCAATGTGCATGTGTATGTTCAGGAGTGGGTGGTGTGCTGTCAGGTCCTTTTTGTGCTTTTACTCTACACTCATAATTGAGTTGTGTATCATGACTGATTTCTTGTTGTCACCTACAGCTAAATGTGAATACCTTGTTGAAGATTGTGGCATCTAATGTTTTCCCGTCTAACATTTTTGGTCAAATATTTACTTCTGGAACGGAAGAAAAATGTCTGATGCAATTTTAGTTCTGTATAGTGTTATGTAGGCACTTGGCTAGATTACCATCTATGTTTTGATAGGTGCATGCTGCAAGTATGATGCCTATATTTTATCATCTGCTCTATGCAAAGTTGATTAGAAGTCATTCACAATCAACTGTATACACTGGTGTGGTCTGTCTCGTTAAGTTATCTTGCCATTTTCAGTCGTTTCATCTCTCAAATTGTGATTAAAACTTATTGGGCGGTTGCCTCATTGGTGTGTTTAGTGTTGTGCCTTCACTCAAATTTTCACTTCCCCAGCACATGGATACATCATAGTGGAGGAAGAAGAAAATCTGTAGCTGATGTAGTGGCATTTCCTCTTCGTCTCTCTATTGTGGATTTGTTGCTTTCCTTTATTGACTCATCTGGTTTGCTGTCAACCTGAGAAGGTGCAATTGTAATTGAAGGCCATTTGCTTCAGCTTTGACGATATTTTTAGATGTTACTAATCCGTTGTGTTTTCTTTGCTTTTACATGGTCTTCGCCTCTTAGGAAGGCTTACTGTCTTCATCGTACTTACACTTTCTGGCAATATTTGCTTACTGTCTTCATCATACACTGTGGCAATACTTTTCATATTCTTTGCAAGTTATATTCTAGATCTAATATTTCTCCTTTGCCCCCTCGATTTACATGTCTGTTCAGGAGTGAGTGGTTTGATGTCTCGAGTCATTTTTGTGTTTTACTCTAGTCTTGAAATGAAATTATAGATGTATCCACAATTGAGTTGTGTATCATGACTGTGATTCTCTTGTTGTCACCTGAAGGTAATTGATACCTTGTTGAAAATTGTGATATCTGATGTTTTCCCATCTAACGTTTTTTGGTCAAATATTTACTTCTGGAATGTAAAGAAACTCGGGTGCAATTCAGGTCAGTATAATTGTAAGTAGGTTGAATCGTTTGATCTCCAAACTGAGATGATGTGCAAATTGTGATTAAAATTTATCAGGCGGTTGCCTCATTGCTATGTTAAGTGTTATGTGCCTTCACACAAATTTTCGCCTCTCCACCACAAGGATACATCATGGGGTAGGAAGAAGAACATCTGTAGCTGAGCTTTTTTCTGGATACATGTTTCAGAATTGAAACTGAAGGGCCTTTCCTCTCGGTCTCTCTGTTGTGGATTTGTTGCTAGCCTTTATTGACTCATCTGATTTTCTGTCAACTTGAGAAGGTGCAATTGTAATTGAAGGCCATTCCGCTCCAGCTTATCTGAAGTGCACGACTTTTTTGAGATGTTACCAATCCATTTTGTTTTCTTTGCTGTCTTTGCCTCTTTGGAAGGGTTACTGCCTTCATTGTACATACATTTTTCGGCAATATTTGCTTACCCTCTCCATATACTCTGGCAATTTTTTCGATAAAGATATACTGTGGCAACTTTTTCATATTTTGAGTGACAGGGGTATCCATGCTGTTACTTGATTAGTGACTCAAATTCAACTGATCTCCCTGGACATTACTACTCCCTCCGTCTCTCAGGTTTGTCAAAATTTGGACGAATCTAGACACAAACCAAGACATCTATTTTGAAACGGAAGGAGTAACTTGCATTTTTCCCCTGCAGTATCATCGTTTTCTTTTTTTGAGATGAGTATCCATCGTTTTTCATACCGAACTGGATTAACTATGCTCTTGTGTTCTCCACTCTGGAGAGATGCTTGTGAACAGAAAGTATTTCCGCCCAATTAACATTCAATTCAATTTGGGCTGTGCATATCTACTCTGCTTATTAGTAGTCTGACAAGTTCTCTCATTGTTTCAGACATGCAGCACTCCCTGCGCTCTTCCTCTGTGGCACGGGTATGCATGCAGTTTCATGTGCTGAAATAGATCTCTATTGAAGATGACTAGTCAACAAAAATATGTCATTTTCCTTGGTTGCAAATTTGGTGCCACGGTGTAGTGACTGAACTGAATATTTTGATGTTTTGCAGTTCCTGTGGAATTTTCGTCGATGGAATTTCTTGGGCTCCTCTACCTGTTTCTGGTGCCTGATGAGCGCGATGGTGATGAAATGGTTGTGAAGCTAGTTGAAACTGCTGCGGAGGCATATATGCAGACTGGTATCTCTAGATTGAAATTAACTGTGAAATATCTACAGCAAGTAGCAGAGGAAGGGGCTACATAGGATATACTAGCTGCAGGATGACTCTGACTCTCGTTTCATTGTCTGACGACGACAAGCTGCCGGCCGGGATCAGCAGCGTGGCCGGCCGGTGGCTCTGACTCTCTTCGTTGTCTGACGACGACAAGCTAGCTAGGCAAGCTGTAACGCCCGGTGGCCGGCAAGGATCAGGAGCGCGGCCGCTGGAGGAGGTCGATGGTGTGGTGGCGCCGCCGTGGCGCGAGCCAGACGAACGCCCGGGTGGCCTTGGGCATGGGCGGCGCTCCGGCCATCTTCTCCGTCTCGGAGCGCTGCAGGATCTCCCACATCACCTGCACGTCCTGGTACGCGCACGTCTGGATGTCGTCGTGCAGCTTCACCAGCAGGCCGCTCTCATCTGCACCGATCAGCAGCAGCAGGTACATTTGGTCAGCGTAATACTTGTAGAATTGGGAGAGAGTAAATCATGGTAAGGTTGTTTATTACTCGTTCCATTTCATAATTCTTGTCGTGGAACTAAAACCTTTGAACTAAAACCGCGACAAAGAATTATGGAAAGGGAGGAGTATACTAAGATCGATCGATCTCGGTGTTCCAGATCAGTGTGGTGTGGGGCGGCTCGTTGCAGGTGGCCTGCGCTCGGTGTTTCCATGCCATGGACACAGTGGCAAACCCCTGGCCATGCCGCCGCTGTGATCTCTTGGCCGTATCCTACATCTACATAGACATGCATGTACTACAGCTTCTCCTGTCCTGTAGAGTATCAGTGTAGTAGGCTACCTGTGACTGACCGGTGCTGTGTATCTCTATCTGTCTACCCATCCATTCCACCGCTAGTGATGCAATATATGCTGACATACATACGGATACAGACAACGTGTGGCTGCATATATAGGCAGATAGATTTGGCACTAGAGACAGGAGAGACTGCGAACGGCGAATCATGCCACGGAAGAAAGTGGCAGTTGCCGCCCAGTGGGGTGCGGCAGCAGCTGCATCCTTGTGTTGTCTACCTACTCTTAATTCATTGCTACCTTCGTCACCTGATCTGAATCATCTGATAACGATCGTACGTAGGGAATACGTGTCAAGGGTGCATGTGTCCGTTCTGTCCAGTGTGACGATCTGGATGACGAAACCAAAGCACACATGCATAAAACGTGCTCATCGCAATGTGTATCGGAATCTTAGCTGCCAGACAAAACATGATGAAAGATATAGCGTACCCCCTGTTCGCAAATATAAGAATTTTAGATATTTTTGAAGTGGACTAGATACACTCCAAAATGAGTAAACCTACACGCTGGAACACGTCCAGGTATATGTGTTTTAGAAAAAGATTAGAATGTCTTACACTATTGAATAGAGAGTGAGTATATACAAATATATTTTTACTTTGGATAAGGACTTGATGGATGGAGGAAGACATTACTCCTTGACAGAACTCATAGTATCGTGCATGCTAATTTGTGAAGCCTGATTTACATATACTCTGACACCATTTCCAAACGAAGTGTTGGGCAGAAACAGACAAAGAAACCAAGCGCGGCATGGCCTACGGATAGTGCAGTCCAGTCGTGCGCATGCGGAGCCACGTGCCACACGAGAAGTATTCTACTCGATGCCACAAACTCTCACGCGGGCAATGCAGGCATATGTGCTGCTGATCTTTGTACTACTACGAAGGACTGCATGGCTTGTCCTGTTGCGCAGAAACAAAACGACGGCCACGCATAGGCCTCGTGATCCTATTATAATCCCAGCGCTAATCAAGTTTCGAAAAAAATGGAAGGAAACCCTTGGCTAATTATATTGATATGAATGATTAGCGCCGGATTACGCGCGCGGGAGATTTGTCAAAGAGACCAACATTGCTGCTGATCCAGTGATATACTAGTAGCAGCCCATGTTTGTTTCCTCCATGAGAAGAAGATGTAAAGCAAGGAATTGCGACAACGACAACTGCTGGCCTCGCGGCCGCGGCATATTGCGAAGACGAGAAGAAGATCATGTGAAGTGAAGGTACTCGATCGAACTCACCGTGTTTCTTGCGACGCAGCCGCGCGGCGACGACGACCCAGGCGCGCCTCGCCGGCACCACCACCGCCTTCCGCCACCACTCCGCCGATGGGTCCCGGCGGCCCTCCAGCATCTCCGACTTCACACTCTGTATTATTTCCCCTGAGAGAAGGAGAGGGGTGGCGACGAAGACGACGGCTTTCCTTCCTGATATATTCGTGGGTGGGGAGGTCAAGCAGTAGCTAGTGACGAGGTCAAGGGCAGAGATATCATCGCCACCTAGCCCGGCTGGCTACTCTCCACGTTGCCTCGGACCTGGAGCCAGGCGCCCATTCCTAATACGACCCCCTCCGCGCCCATGACTCATGCTCTTGATTTCAGCGGATAATTAGGCACAAACTACCGCATGCACGGCCGCCGCTAGCTCCTTGCATTGATCTCGAGCTCTCACGATTTGGATAGAGATAAGAATTCCAGCTTCAGGGGGAAAAGTCAACGTACGTTACTAGTAATGAGGGATCACGCTTTCAACATGGATATATTGAATTAGTGAATAGGGTTCAAGCAAACAGCGTGTTTATATAAATATTTTTTTGCAAAACGTATAAAAAATGTTTTTATGATATACCTACTCGATTTTATAGGTATGTTACATTTTGCGATAGTTTGACTTTTCTAGGAAGTTAGAAGGAACAGCGAGAGATTACATGCTAGAGATAACAAGAGAACACTAATTTGCAGCTAGCTTATTTTCAAATTAGCATTATTCTTATTTTTCTGTGGACCGATCTGCTCATCTGTCGACGCGTGGCGATTATCTAGCTATGTGTCAATTTCTAGATTACATGACGAAATTTTGACTGATAACACATTTAACATCAGCAAGATGCTAAATAAGCGTTGTTCTCATCTTTTACAGAAACACACATTGAGGTAAATGTCGGGGGATGACCCCCGGTAGGGTCACAAGGGATAAAACACAGCCCAGCTTGGCTTACGCCGAGTGAAGAAAGAACCAGACCGAGTAAGTACGGCCCGATAAGAGGATCATATGCGGTCGACATAGAAATTATGTCGACCCATATAAGACAAAGATGTTAATCTTGCAGGAACCAACGAGCCGAGTCTCCCGAGGAGAGGCCGAGTCAGATAGGACGCGTGGCACCTTTCCGAGTGAGGTTCAGAAGGGACCATGGTAAAGCGTGGTCAAAAGAGAAGGGCGACGCCAGGTAACACAAAAGGAGTCGGGTGACGCCCAAAGCAAGGGCTGACGTGCAAAGCTACTGCGTGACGCCAAAAGGGACAGGAGGCGACGTACCAGAAGACCGTTAGCTGTCTAGCTTTATGGACTGGGCCACTGGGCTTAGGGCAAGCCCATGACCTGGCCCGCACAGTAGGGACCAAGATCCAGACAGTAGCCCTAGAACCCTAAGGGATATAACCTAGCTAGCACCGCCTATATAAGGAGGGGCATATCGGAAGTAAAAGGAGGTTGGACCAAGTAGGGAACTAGTGCGTAGAACACTAGTTCATACAGCTCAAGGAGCATTTGTAAACCTCGAGCATCAATAAAATTCCTAACTATGGAGAGTTCATCTTGTTCTTCGTGCATGGCTAGACCGTGCAGTCCCTCCCCGGTGACCACAAGCATCCATTCGGCCCCCAACTTAAGCCTACCCATGGCATCTGCCGTGACACCACCACGACATTTGGCGCCCACTGTGGGGCAGAAACAGGTGCTTGATGGAGTCTTTATACGGACGGGCAACATCATCGCCAAGATCGGCGAGCGCGTCTACTCCGGCCTCATCCAGAGGTTTGGAGCACTCAACTTCGTCAGCGACAACACGGGGTGCTTCGGGAGGAAACCGTTCCCAAGGGGCGGTCGCTTCATCAAGTTCGGCGAGCACCAGGTCTACGCTGTGGTGCGCGTGGAGCGCGCATATCCGGAGCGCATCGTGCTGACGCCGGATCCACCTGCGGTTCCTGTCATAGGAAAGCTGCATCAGCTCGTCTCTGTTGAGGTAATGATGACAACTCCTAACCCAGCACACCTCTTGTAGCTCCTGTAGTGAATGAGGATCCTGAGGGAGGAAATCAAGAGGAAGCGCCAAGGGCTGCAAGAACAGCAAAGGCACCGCTAGAAAATCCAGAAAACATAGCAAGAAGTAAGAGAGCTGCAAGACGCGATAGACAAGTTGGCAGAGCTAGTAGCGCAAGCAACTGATCCGGCACACGTGTAGGCCGAGTTGGAGGAAGCCAGGATAAAGGTTCTGGAGAAGGCAAAGGAGTTAGCACAGTTACAACAAGATATGGATATCACAATCTGAGAACTGAACTCGGAAAATCGAGTCAAGGGCACAAAGACCCGGATTGATGCAACAAGGATAAGAGGAAGGAACCTCAATGAGGAGCTGGCAGATGCAACGTCAAAGTTGACACCAGAAAACAGCAATGAAACAGCCATGCGGCCGACATACAATACAATAGCAGCTAACCTGCGAGCCGCAGAAGCAGCGATGGCAGAGCTACCCCATTTGATGGGTGAAGCAAAGAAAAGACAACAAGAGCGAGTCAATGAACTGGTAAGAGCAGATAGCATGCTGAATGAGGCCTATTACAGGGCGAATCCGGGTATAGCAAGGAGGTCATAGCTAGTTCATTCGGCAACTCCTATCCCGGCGCGATCAGCAGGTCATACGGCATCCTCACCCGGAGCGGCGCCAAGACAGAGAAAATAAAAGAGTGTGGATTCAGGGAGGAACAAGCAAACGATCACTTATGACCCGACGATAGCTCAGGGAAACCCAGCGCATGCACAGGGAACAAGAAGAAATAATGCACAGGGAAATGAAAACCAAGAAAATGCAGGCCGAGAAAGGCAAGCAGGGCAAAGGAATGAGAATGGAGGGCAAAATTTCGCGCCTCAACCTAGGCGTGGAGCTCACTCGGCAGGAGGAGGAAATCCAGCGCTAAATAATGCTCTAGCTCAACTCGAGAGAAGACAACAAAGCGCGGGAAAAGAAGCACAACAGCCTGCTGACCCGAACGCAAACAGGTAAAATGATGGTTACTTGGCGATGGTAAATGTCGAGTTGCTGGATCACGCATATCAAGCGATGGGAGCTAGACTCGGAGGCAGGAACCTTCAGCCGGATGATGCAAGGCCAAAGCTTGACCGAATAAAGATGGAAGAGCTGGTCGAGTCACAAGGTCCATAGGGTCCACCGTGCTTTGGCCCAAGGATCATGAAGGAGCCACCTGTACCAAATTTCCAGCTAGCCAGAGGAACAAAAACTTACAATGGAAGCACAAAGTCAGAAAACTGGCTCATAGATTATGGAACTGCTGTGAAAACTGCGCAGGGAAATTTGAGATGGGCAGTATGCTATGTACCGCAGATGTTAGAAGGACCAGCACGAGTATGGCTAAACAATTTGCCACCTGGAAGCATCAACAGTTGGATCGATTTTCAGGACGCTTTTGTGAGCAATTTCACAAGCACATACAAGAGGCCGAATCGCCCGCAACAGCTAGCAATGTGCAAGCAAAGGCCGAATGAGACAGACGGAGAATTCCTCACAAGATGGTGCACAATGCGCAACTCTTGCGAAGGGGTAATCGAGTCACAAGCTATTGATTGGTTTGCGCAAGGATGCAGACACGGAAGTGTGTTGTGGCAAAGGTTATAGAGAGATATGCTGGCAAGCTTGGCAGAAACAATAAGAATTGCCGATTCATATGCGTTAGGAGATCCGACTCAGCCTCTGCTCATGTCGGCAGACGAGATGACTGAGACTCAGATCTATGACGCTGCCGGGTCGCAAAGGCGCCAGGAAAGATTCGAATACAGAAGCAAAAGAAGAGATGAAAGGCCAGACTACATATATGGTTCGACTCAGGTTGCGACCATGATTCAAGATCATCCAGATGCTGGAAGTAGCCAACGTCAAAGGACAAATGGACATCAATAGTGGATACCAAGGAATGATGGCAAAAAGCCATATGAACAAAGGAAGCCGTATCAGGACAGACAAAAGTATACCTATGAGATGATGCTGGACCAGCCGTGTAAATTTCACATGCCTAGTCCGAGTAAGCCAGCAAATCACACAACAAGACAATGCACTTGGTTTCAGAAAGGAGATAGAGTGGATTCGCCGAGTAAGCAGCTACCACCACCTCCCCCTCCACCACTCACACGAGGAAATGCACAAGCTATGGATGCTGATAATAGATATGAAAACAAGCAACCGAGGTATCATAATCAAGAAAGAAGGGAAGCTATGCACCAGGTGCACAATCCAAGAGGTGAAGACGCTCATGTCGGACACGGAACTAGAAATGAGTACAGAGAACATCACCAGAGCTATGCCGTCTTCGTCACAGAGCCGAATGACAAAAAGAGCCAGTAGAGACGAATGATGAAAGTGAATGCCACAATGCCGGCAATTCCTAAGTACATGCACTGGTCTGAACAGGAAATAACTTGGAGCATAAAGGGTCACCCCAAGATCATGCCAACCCCAGGAGGTTATGCTCTAGTCTTAGATCCAACTTTCATGGGCCCTGATATCAATGTGAAGTTTTCCAAGGTACTGATCGATATGGCAGTAGCATCAAAGTCATGTACAAGGATACCATGCTCAATTTAGGCATTACCATGAACATGCTGGAGCCGACTAAGACAACTTTCCATGGCATCATGCCAAGATTGTCCTGTGATCCCATTGGCAAGATCTAGGTCGACGTCTTATTCGGCAACAGAGAGAATTGTCGCACTGAAGCCATAGAGTTCAAGGTGGTCGACTTGGTCAGCTCGTATCATGCGTTACTCGGCAGGCCGGCTATGGCGAAGTTCATGGCTACTCCTCACATTGCTTACTTGAAGATGAAGCTGCCAGGTCCATGTGGGGTGATCATAGTCGAAGGAGATTACAAAAGGTCCATTGCATGTGCCTCATCCGGATCTTCACTAGTCGAGTCACTGGTCATAGCATATGAAAAGCATCAAATGTTGGAGGTGGCAGCATTGGCCAAAGCAGCACAAATGTCCATGCCGACACTCACTAATCCGCATGGCAATGTATCATTCCAAGCCACCAAAGAGACCAAGAAAATACAAGTGTATGAAACTTTCCCAGAGCGCACAGTTACCATTGGGGCTGGGCTAACTGACAAATAGGAAAGCGAGCTCACCAGCTTCCTTCATGAGAATCGGGATATCTTTGCATGGTCCACACAAGATTTGCAAGGAGTTTCGAGAGAGCTGGCTGAGCACTCTCTTCATGTAAGGCCAGATGCCAAACCGGTGAAGCAACCCCTCCGCCGCTTCGCCGAAGATAGGAGGAAAGTGATAGCTACCGAGATAGCCAGGCTCTTAGCCGCTGGATTCATCATGGAAGTACTGCACCCGGATTGGTTATCAAATCCAGTCTTGGTTGAAAAGAAAAAGGATGACCCGAACGTGGCAGTGGTGTGGCGCATGTGTATTGATTACACGAACCTCAATAAGGCGTGTCCAAAAGATCCATTCCCCCTGCCACAGATCAATCAAGTCATAGATTCTACTGCCGGGTGTGAGTTGTTGTCATTTGTGGATGCGTACTATGGATTCTATCATATACCACTGAATCCGAATGATCAAATAAAAATAGCTTTTATCACCCCGTACAGGGCTTACCGCTATCGTACCATGCCATTCGGATTGAGAAATGCAAGTGCAACATATCAAAGATGCATGCAAAAATGCTTGCAAGATCAATTGGACAAAAATGTTCAAGTATACGTCGATGACGTGGTGATAAAAAATAAGCAAAGTCATACTCTAATTGAGGACCTGCGTCAAACATTCGCAAACTTAAGAATATTCTGGATGAAACTTAACCCGGAAAAATGCACATTTGGTGTCCCGGCTGGCAAGTTACTCGGATTTCTTGTATCCAGCCGAGGAATTGAGGCTGACCCGACAAAGATCAGGGCCATCGAAAGAATGGAATTGCCAAAAACCCTCAACGATGTTCAGAAGTTCACAAGATGCCTGGCCTCGTTGAGTAGGTTTATTAGTCGGCTAGGTGAAAAATCCCTACCACTATATCAACTGATGAAAAAATCAGACAAATTCACATGGACACAGCAAGCTGATAGCGCTTTCCATGAACTAAAGAAAATGTTGGCAATAGCACCAATATTAGCATCACCACTATCCAAAGAGCCAATGTTGCTCTATGTCGCCGCAACCAACAGAGTTGTAAGTGCAGTAATAGTGGTTGAACACAAAGAAGAGGGCAAATAAGTCCAAATGCCAGTTTATTACTTGAGCGAAGTGCTCTCTATATCAAAGCAGAATTACCCTCATTATCAAAAAATGACATATGGGGTGTATATGGCAGCGAAGAAGCTGAAACATTATTTTCAAGAACACCCAATCCGGGTAATATGCGAGGCGCCTATCTCGGATATATTAGGCAGCAAAGATGCCAGTGGCCAAGTCGCAAAATGGGCCATAGAGCTAGCACCATATACTCCACAGTATGATAGGCGAGATGCAATTAAATCTCAAGTTGTTGCAGATTTCTTCGTAGATTGGATGAAGATGCAATACGAACCACCACTGCCAGATCCGAATTACTGGAAGATGCATTTTGACGGGTCCAAGACGAAAATGGGTTTGGGCGTCGGGATAGTGCTCACATCACCAAAGAGGGATCAACTCAAGTATGTGTTACAGATCCATTTTGCGGCTTCCAACAACATTGCCGAGTATGAAGCACTTGTCCACGACATCAAAGTGGCCAAAGAGATTGGCATCAAAACGATCATGTGTTTTGGTGATTTGGATTTGGTGATTCAACAAGTGTCTGGACATTGGGACGCGTTGGACGCAAACATGGCACTATATCGTTTCCATGTGCAACAGATTTCGGGATACTTTGACAGGTGTGAATTCCATCACATACCAAGAGCAGAAAATGAGGCAGCGGATGTACTATCCAAGTTAGGCTCGTCTCGGCAAGCAATACCACCAGTAATAGCATTGGAACATCTCAGGAAACCATCGATCAAGCCCTTTCCAGAGTCTGAGTCAATATTCATCCTGGCAATACATGAGTAGGACGTTGTGCCAATGGACATTGACTCAGGGGCAGGTTCGAGTCACTCGGGGACTGATCTGCTCACTTTAGGGGTTGCCGAATCACACTCGGGGACTCCTCAGGTCATGTCGACAGAACATCTATCGGCTGAGCCAATGGAAATTGATGGGCAATCAGATCCGGCACCACTGATACAACATGGGCGCGACCAATATTCAACTACTTAAAATATGGAGCTTTGCCAGATGACGAGATATTAGCAAGGCAAACAGAAAGAAGGGCAAAAGCATACACCATAATCAATAAAGAGTTGTACAAGAGAAGTGTGACAAGTGTACTGCAGCGTTGCATAAGCTTAGAGAAAGGCCAAGAAATTTTATTGGATATTCACCAAGGAGAATGTGGGCACCATGCATCATCAAGGGCATTGGTGGCCAAGGCATTCCGACATGGATTCTACTGGCCAAGTGCACTAGCAGAAGCACAAGAGCTAGTCGGAAAATGCAACGGTTGCCAGCGCTATACATCCAAATCACACCTACCAGCATCTGAATTGAAGACTATACCAATCACTTGGCCATTCGCAGTATGGTGCCTAGATATGGTAGGGCCATTCAAGCCAGGAAGAGGAGTAATGACTCATATATTGGTAATGATTGATAAGTTCACCAAATGGATAGAAGTGAAGCCCATCAAAAAGTTGGATGGCAAAACAACTATCACATTCCTAAGGGACATAATCCTGAGATATGGTTACACACAGTGTAATCACAGACAATGGCACAAACTTTGCCGAAGGAGATTTTTCTCGATTCTGCGGGAAAAACTGAATAAGACTCGACGTAGCATCAGTCGCTCATCCAGAATCAAATGGACAAGTGGAACGAGCTATTGGCTTAGTTGTATCCGGGATAAAACCCCGTTTGATGGAACCACTCCAGAGATCACCTGGTTGTTGGATAGAGGAGCTACCCTCAGTGCTATGGAGTCTAAGGACAACTCTGAATCGATCAATAGGCTATACGGCATTTTTCCTCGTGTGTGGGGCAGAAGCAGTTTTGCCTGCCGACATAGAGTATGACTTGCCAAGAGTAAGGCAATACTCGGAAGACGAGGTAAAAGAGGCGTGAGAAGACGGAGTTGACTTACTCGAAGAAGCAAGGGAATTGGCATTGTCCAGATCCGTTATATATCAGCAAAACCTCCAACGCTACCATAGCCGGAAAGTTCAACCTCGTGTTTTTCGAGAAGGGGATATGGTGCTGAGACTAGTGCAGCGCACAACTGGAATGCATAAGTTATCACCCCCATGGGAAGGTCCATTCATTGTAAGCAAAGCATTGCATAATGATTCATATTATCTCATAGATGCTCGTGAAGCACAAAATAACAAAGCGGACAGAGCAGGTGATGAGACTAAAAGACCATGGAATGTAGCACTACTTCGCCCCTTCTACACTTAGGAGAAGCAGTGCATGTATCACTCAAACTCTCATACGTCGGACGTTTGTGCCGACTATATGCTGATAATAAAATGGTATGACTCGAAAAACTGACTCGGGGACTGCCCCTTAGGTTTATCCTTTCAATTATTTTATGTCGGATGGCGTAACACGTGAAGCTTATCTCGGAATAAGTAGTGTTTACTCGCAAAAAATAAACTTTTCGACTATGCTGTTGTCCGAAAACACGGCTTCATGGCAAGCAAGAGGAAAGGATGCATGGCGAGTAAACATGAACGCCGGATAAGTACAAGGAGAAACGTGAGTCGACCCTATGTTTTTTTGCCTAACCCACTACAGGTTATATCACATTATGTGTTGAGTGATCCTCGGCCAAGTGACCTAAGTCTCATACCCGCTAACTAGATCCTTAGTACTTTGAGACTCTAATGTCGAACGCCAAAAAAGGTAGACAAGAGCTAAAGTCAAGGAAATGTGAGACGGTAAAATGAGACTCAGGGACTTGCCCTTGGATGATTCACACTCAAAAATATAACAAGATGTTTAAGCCTTATCAAAAGGCACACAACTAAGCATAAGTGCAATGTATACCGGGGATCTCATCAAAGTTCAAGTATTTGTCCCATTTAGTCTAAGAAGCAGCAGGACTCGGAGGAGCAGTCTTGGAGCTAGGAGCATCGCTTGGAGCATCTGCCGAGTCAGGGGCATCAGTCGCAGACTCTTCAGGGTCATCCGACTAGGTGGCCTCGCTGTCAGCACCCTCCTCATCAGCAACTTCGACAAGTGGTTCGCCAAGGTCGAGGAAGCTGGGACCGTCGCACGAAGCGTGCACCATAGTATACTCGATCATGGCGTAGGCTTGCTCCTGGCGTCTCTTGATCAACTCAGGATCATTCAGCCATTTCCTGTCTCCTCTTATGCGCGCAAGCACATCAATATTGATGTCCTCGTACCATGAGAGCACGAAAGAAAGGGCCTTGTCTGTTGCAGCTCGGCCGGCCGACTCACGCCACTCATCCAGCCTATTCTCGATGAGAATCAGCCTTTCGTCAAGGGGCTCGATAAGTGTGGGTGCGTCTTCGTCCGGCCAGAGCATGCAGACCGCATGAATCGCTGATTTGAGCAATTCCACGCTACATGACTTGAGGGTCTTGACGCGCTCCGACAATGCTTCGAGATGCTCGCCGTTACTCACCTCGCCATCAGCTGGAGCACCAGACTCGGCTCTCACTTTCTTCATGGCCCGAATGGCGAACATATTGGCCTCGGGAAAGTTGTCTGCAAGCAAAATAGAATATTAGCAAAGTAACAAAGGGGATGACAAAGTCGAGAATAGAAAGCACAGTGCAAAAAAGGGTAAGAACACACTACCGAGAAAAGAGTTGATGGCACCGAGTTTGCTTTGCCAAGCCTTGGCCTTGGCTTGGAGAGCGTCCAGGTCCATGTTCGCCGACTTAACCGCCAACTCAGCCTCCTTGAGCAGCTCCCTGGTTTTCTCGGTGCTGGCAGCGTGTTGGTCGTCTTTCTCGGCAAGCTCCTCCTTCAGCCCCTTCACCTCGGCTAGATGTTTCTCCTCCATGTCGACCATCAGCTTTTTCAGCCGGGTCACCTCGTCTCGCTCCTTCTGTAGTTCGGCTTGGTGCTTCTCTGCTTATTCGGAACAAATTACTCGTCAGCAGCAACAGAACTATCTTGACCCATCAGGATAACAAGGCAAGAGAATGGCATGAACACAAAATAGCACGAGGAAGGCTACAAACTTACTCTCCGTCTCACTGATCTGCGAGTGGAGCGCGTCGATGATGGACTGGGCAGAAGCTGTGGGAAAACAGCGAGAAAATACTAAGAAAATGAAGCAAAGAAAGATACACCGGATAAAGATATGGCGAGTAAGAAGATTACCTTGGCCTTGGGTCTCGACTTGCAGCTTATCATAAGCAAGTTCGAGCTTGCGATGCTCCAGGAGGAGATATTGATGCACCTTGGTGCGCTCATTGTGCGTAAGCTGCACAAAGGAAAAGGACAGTGAATAAATGGAAAAGTCAAGCTCACAGCCGGATAAAGAGTGACTCCTATCTTAGAGCTTACAGCCAAGTAAATTCCTCATTCGGCAGTAACCTCGGGTGATAGGGATCGAAAGTCTAACATGCGAGCTTGGCATAAGGAAATAAAAGACTGAGTTATTGCTTGGAGCTTACAGTCGAGAAAGTTCCTCACTGGACAGTAACCTCGGGGACTAGGTGATATGTATAACAGAAATACTCATCAACACAAAAGAGTAGGAAGGTTATTTACCTCATTCACTTCATCCGCACGGGCCATTAAGGTGATGGCCCGCTGGGTCATGTCAGAAACGGCCTTGGTCCTAGCTTCAGCTTCTTGCCAGCGCGGGTGCTGACCTCTTGCTCGCCAGCTGCATTCCACGCCACAACATAGGGCTCAGCGGAACCAAGGACATTCCCGCTGAGCGTCCGAGTGCGAACTTGCCCCTTCTTCAGGGTAGTTCCTACATTGGCACGGGTTGCAGCGGCACTAGTGTGAAGGGTAACAACTTTAGAGCCATCACCTGACACGGCAGCTGCAGATACGCTCGGTTTACCCGTTGGGATGAGAATTGTTGCTAATGTCGTGGGACGGATCTGAGGAGCGGTACTCGGAGCACAAACCAAAGTTGTTTGTTTGGTGGAGGTGGTCTTGCCGGATGAGGTGCGAGCCGGACCAGGAGCCGTAGGCCGGGTCTGGTTCTTTGATAGAAGAGGAGAGTGAGCAGATTTGTTGGGAGAAGAAAGGGGAGCCGACTGAGTGGGCTCAGCAATATTGCTGGCACCAAGATCAGGAAGTTGTTCATGCGCACTAGCTTGTGGGCTGGTGCCAGAGAAACTGGTGGTGAAGATTTTATCGACGCCAGCATCGCTGGCACCAAGATCAGGAAGTTGTTCCTGGCCAGCACCAGGGGTGCCGAGCCGAGTCTCCTCCGCCGGGTGCGCCACCGGGTCTAACTGACACTGAGAAGTGTGAGCCTCGGCAGTGGGAGCCTCGACCCGGATGGGTTTCTGCATCGTAGAATCAGTTGGATGAGGCGCAGGCCTTAGCGGCGAGGCAATGCTAGGAGCAGCCTGATTGGACGACAAAGGCGCGGCGCTGAAAATAACAAGACACTCATAAGAAAATAGTAGCAACGCATAAGAAGGAAAAATGTAATGTTAGCAGACCACAAAAGCTTACCCGGTGACAACCGGATCGCGCGGTGGGCGACGAGTGACTGGGCGTCCAGCTGCCTTGCGAGTCTCCGCCAGCATGGTCGCAGCAACAGTGGCCTTGCGCTTCTTCGCCGGTTGAGCACTGGAGGAGGGCCCCCATCGCTTATTCGGCTTAGTGACAGCGATCTTGCCGACTCCGCCCACGGCGAGGGGTGGAGTGTCATGTACCTAGCCATCTGCATAAGTAAATGACAGGCTTACTCGAATAAGTTAGAGGGATAAGGTCACAAGGCAAGTACCTCCAAAATATTACAATCATCATCCTCGTCATCGCTAGACCAATCTTGTAAGGGGTTTCAAGATTGACTCTTACCCGAAGTTGAAGCAGCAGACGCATGCGGAATGGGCATGAAGCACTCCAAATCATACTCAACTTCGTCGGAGTCACAGCGATCCTCGTTGTAAGCGCTAGGAGGGACAATACTGTCATCAACCTGGTGAACAAGGTTCTGCGAAAGACAAACAGAATAAGTATCGAAAACTAGACCGAGAGTAGCAAACAAGCTAAAGCTGACTCGGCAGTAAAAGTGACTCGGAAACTTACCCAGGGGACAGGCTTGACCCGGCTAAACGGAGGGCAGCTCCAAGCCCAATCATCTGCCAAGTTCAGCTTAAAGATCGAGCTTACTCGGCGAGCCACGGAATCGTGGGTAAGCTCCTTCGTGGAGTGCCGAGTGGGGTCATGGGAGCCACTCATGAAGCACATCTTGTGGATCCTAGCTTGGATAGGAATTACCCGACATGAGATGAAGGTGCACATGAGGTCCGTGTCGGCGAGATGAAAGTTCTCATCCGGCGACAGCAACCTTTCCAAGATCACATTAGCCTCATTCACCGCAGCGTCTTGGTCGCGCGGGTCAAGATGCCAGAACTTCTTGCTAGGGACCTCGTCCGAGAAAGGGGGGAGTCGGATGTTATCGGTGGCCCCGCTAATTTTGACATAGAAGAAAGTCCTATGCCATTTCTTGCAAGAGTCAAGGCCAGTGACCCGAGGAAAGGTGGAGTCTCTCCTAGGTGTGATGCTAGCGGCACCGCACCGAGTCGGTTTCTTCTCGGCTCGGGGAGCGCCAGGATGAGGGACAACTTGCACCCTACAACTAAAATATTTGGCCCATAGAAGAATTGTAGGCCAAATGCCAAAATAGGCCACGCAAGCGGAAATGAAGAAGGAAAGGGAGCCAATTGCGTTGGCAGGCAGATGATGGGTCTGGATATGGAAAGTGGAAAGAAACGAAGAAAAGAAACGGCTCACTGGCAGAGCGAAACCTCGCTCAAAGTGAGAAAGGAAAACCACTCTTTCATTCACATCGGGTTTGGGGGAGATCTCACCGACGGAAGACGACAGTCAACCTGGAGTGGGATGCGCCTGGTGGAGCGAAGCCATTCGAGCTCCTCAGTGGAGACCTCTGAACCCTCCCAGCCACCGCACTCACTGGTGGGAACCTCCTATTCTTCGGCCCCTTCAGCCCTGTCGCGTGCGTCCATGATCCTCCTGGACTCAATCTCCTCCGCCGTTGGAAGAGGTTTGGAATAACAAGGACCCGTGGTGGAATGATAAGAGGAAAAGGGCAATCACAAGGCAAGAACAGGAGGCAAGAAGAACCGTGGAGGAGGAAGTTAGAATTTGGAGGCGCAAGGAAGAAGAAGAGGCAATGGGGAAAATGAACAGGCGAGGGAAGTTATAATCCCCTCACCCCTACTTAAGGGAAGTAAAAAACCCAATCGTGGGATCCCCCTTGCGCCGTGCGGCCAGGTTGTGGCCGTGTATCCGACCGAGTGAGCCAATCAGCGGGCGCCACGTGACAAAAATACACGAAAAATCCCCTGCCATGTCACGAAAGGAAGGACAAGGGGCGCAGACCGATGGGACTGCTACAGTGGCGGGGAATAACTGCGCAGCCATCACTGTGCAACCAAAGCCTAGAACAAAATTTGAGGCAAGTTACCATGATTACCAGCTGTCAGTGACTGAAGCACGCCGAAAATGACTTGGAATTGGCCAAAATGACTCGGCACGAGGCGAAAACGAGCCAGAAAGTCAAAGAACAGACCCGGAAATTGTCAGATAGACTCGGCAAGATGCGAAATCACGCCAAACAGTGCGCCATAAGCAATGAATAAGGACAAAAGAAAAAGTTCCAATTACATTAAAGGAACCTAGAGACGCCTAACAGCTAGAACTGCTAGACCTCACCAGCTTCGGGGACTAATGTCAGGGGGATGACCCCCGGTAGGGTCACAAGGGGTAAAACACAGCCCAGCTTGGCTTACGCCGAGTGAAGAAAGAACCAGGCCGAGTAAGTATGGCCGGGTAAGAGGATCGTATGGGGCCGAGATAGAAATTATTTTGGCCCGTCTAAGACAAAGATGTTAATCTTGCAGGAACCAACGAGCCGAGTCTCCCGAGGAGAGGCCGAGTCAGATAAGACGCATGGCACCTTTCTGAGTGAGGTTCAGGAGGGACCATGGTAAAGCGTGGTCAAAAGAGAAGGGCGACGCCGGGTGACACGAAAGGAGCCAGGTGACGCCCAAAGCAAGGGCTGACGTACAAAGCTACCGCGTGACGCCAAAAGGGACATGAGGCGACGTACCAAAAGACCGTTAGCTGTCTAGCTTTATGGACTGGGCCACTGGGCTTAGGGCAAGCCCATGACCCGGCCCGCAGAGTAGGGACCAAGATCCAAACAGCAGCCCTAGAACCCAAAGGGGTATAACCTAGCTAGCACCGCCTATATAAGGAGGGGCATATTGGAAGTAGAAGGAGGTTGGACCAAGTAATGAACTAGTGCGTAGAACACTAGTTCATATAGCTCAAGGAGCATTTGTAAACCTCGAGCATCAATAAAATTCCTAAGTGTGGAGAGTTCATCTTGTTCTTCGTGCATGGCTAGACCGTGCACTCCCTCCCCGGTGACCACAAGCACCCATTCGCCCCCCAACTTAAGGCTACCCATGGCATCTGCCGTGACACCACCACGATAGTAAACAATTATAATTAAATAGACAAAACATCAAGGTTCTCAAGTTCTTTCTTCTCGTTAAACCAAATCTTTGTGGTTTTCAATCGATGTCCAGTGCAATACTCGGACAGTTAATTAGTTGTCCAACATCACAAGGACTACCAACACCAGGAATCAAAGGAAAAGAGAATCGCCCTAGCCTCGTTGTAGGAGATGCAAGTGTAAACTATCAAAGTCGAAGAACAAGCATACCGCGAGAAAAGGAAGAACTAACCTATTGGGGAGGATATAAAGGATTGTATCTATAAAACCTCGACATTTTGAAACTAAAACCAAGCTGAAGGATATCATGATGGCGTTAGAGAGGCCGAGAATCAAGCACCGCCATCATCATGGGAGCGAGCCAAGGAAAAAATAGTATAAGCCTAGAACACCTAACTTAACCAAAGGAAAGCTACCGTATTCTACAAACTAAAGCCAGAAGATCAAGGTTCCACCCCTTCTAACGCCAACCACACCGGCAAGAGGAGGGAAACCATTATCTATTGGTATGGATGACCAAAGTATCTGACAACTAGGGTTTGTAATTTCTTGCTTACAATAAGCAATCACCTTGATAGAGCCTATACATCAAAATAACCTCAATATTTTAAAAGGTATTATTGATTAGCAGGCCATGGTATCAAAATCCAATGGCTCATCAATTGACTCATTTCATTCAAATTTCATTAAATATGATTTTATTGTCTCATGTGGTGTGGACCTTACCTACAATTCAAAAAGATTATAATGTCATGTTTATTGTCAAAATCGGATAACAAATGATTAGGGTCTCTCTCGATTGACGTGGTTAAGTAACGTATGTTGTTATACACTATGTGCGGTGACCCAGCATACCACTGCATGTGTAGTACACTATAGTCATTGACATGACATCCACAGAACACCGTTCCGTAAATATCACATCCCTCAGAGTGGTACAACAGAAACATTGCGGGTCCATATTACAAACATTCACACATTATTATTATTACAATACCAGAAGTTCAAGACTTTAAAGGGTTGCAGCTTATTCTATAGAGTTCATGCTGCTCGGCTCCATTGGTTACTACTGACTAGGATACTTAGTTGGACTCGTTATCGTCAACACCATAGCGGATTTCGTAATCCACTCCTTCAACACCTACTGACAGGTCAGGCTCCTCGTAGAACACATCTTCTTGGCATTCAACTGCATACATTGGCACGTCTTCGGGATCCTCAGAGTCTAAGCAAGGGATCAAAGGAAAGGATGAGTAACAGCGTTACCCAACAAGTTCATTATGTGCAAGGTGGGAAGTTTGATGCTCTAACTACCACCTTGGATTATAAATCCTTGTCACTATGCATTTTTTTGTAAATCTTTCTTCAAAGGTTGATTTTATTATGAAAATCTATGACCATCAGCCTTCACAGGTTGACCAGAACTTTTATGGAGTTCCTTTCCTGCCGCGTTCGTAGCTCCTTCCCGGAACAGGGAGTAACAAGTTACAATTCTTACACTCTGTAGAGGTGCGTTACTTTACCCATGAGAGATCAACTCCTTGTTGCACAATCGGGCGTACTTTCTCGTCCACAATACCATGATGTGGGGACCAGTAGTTGGTCCAAGCCAATCACTACCCCCTTCGCGGCCTCGCATGCCTCCTTGGTGTACACCATGCCCACATATCGAATTACGGCAATGCACTACAAGGAATCTGGCTATATATGACCCTCCATTTTCGTCACAGAATCGTCATAGTAGTCCGTTTATGACGATTCTATGACGATTTTGAGATCGTCGAAAGCTGGGCATCGCAAATGAACTATAACGACGTTTTTTTGTAAAATCATCATAACTGACTATGACGATATTAGATCGTCATAACGTCTACGACGATCCAATATCGTCACAGCCCATCTAGCCTGGCCAAGTCAGATCCGACGTGGCTGATCCTACGTGGCAATATTGTGACGAAATTAAATCGTCTTAAATCGAAATCAGCCTGGTCCAATTAGTTCACCTATATGGGCTAAGCCCATTAATTCAGCTTTTGTTCTTCTAGGCCATGGACTTTTTAGGATCAACTTTTGGAGGATTTGGCCTTTTTAGAGTGATAATACTTGGCCCTGTAAAATTCGGTTGTAGCCTTTTACAGTGCAATCGAGTTTGGGCCTTGCCCTATTTTTGTAGTAATCAGCAACTCAATTATATAGATTAGTCCAATATATTTAATAATGCATTTCCCCAGGAAATATACAAATGAACCAGCATCGATCATTTGAATTACATGGCACCACGACATACAAGTATACAAACAGGTTCACACATGACAATCTTATTAGATTACAAGTATCTCCAGCATTAGATACAAGTATGCAAGCATGTACTATCTCGAGCCACTTGTTCAGAACCTTTACAATCAGGTGAGCAAACCTCGCATCAGTATTCTGCCTTATTGAGAATCAACTAGTACCCCTTGTTGTGTTCTGCTTGTGCTGAAACAACTTCCGTTTATTATGCTGTAACATATGCAAGTGGGATCAACAAGTATTCACAAGGTAAAACTTACAAGTAGAATCTAAGCAACATATACTTGACTTCGTGTTGGAGAAGACTAAGAGTAGATACCTGACTTCATGTTCATGTGGTGGATGGAGTTGTAGTAGAAGATCTAGTCTGCATCTTCATTGACGCTGAACAAAGATACTTGTCCATGCAGAAGCCCGCTCTGCGCTCCCAAGACATGACAATATATGTATACACAGTTAGAAAAGCTTATGATTTAATGCAAATAAGTACTTGAGGATTTGGGATACCAAATTGATCTCAGAAATGAAAATTTCTATACAGGTCCTATGCCTATATGGTTATACATAAACTAGTAGTAGTACCACTACTACTAGATGAAAAGATGTTGTATAATGAATCTCTTGCCTTCTCTTTAGAAAAGGAAGGGAATACAAAGAGGGAGAGACACACACGCTCACACGGAGATTTCATTCTTTGAGGAACATTGACAGATTTCTCCAACCAGAACAATATGACAATACATGCATCCACCATCATGTGTGAACTATTCTGCATGTCTCAGTCTTTCAGTACTATAGCAGACAAACAAGCATTCATGTGATCATGTACCCAGCCTTTGTTAGGTCATGTCAGATCATATCAAAAACAGGAGCTACTAATCATCAAAATTGATTATCAAACTATAACTTCAAGCTAGCATCTCACTTGGGTGAATTAACAAGGACAATAAGGGAGTGGGAAAGACCGAAGACTTACTTGAATCGAAGCACGGTGACAGGTACTTGTCCACCGGCATCCGAGTCAAACCCATAACTGTAACGATAATGAAAAAAGCAGCCTCCGAATCAAAACTAAACACAAATATCTCCTAGCGAGTCCCTGAGATTTCATCCACATCCAAGTGATAAATCACCACAGTGCGGCACAAGCAAACTAAATGAGCCACAGGGGAGCAGAGAGGGGGGAGAGGGGAAGCACATACCAATGCAACTATCCAGCTTGATGTGCGCCTTGTCATGGTCGTTGTAGAGATCGACAGCCATCTCGAAATTGTCGACGATGAAGGCCACCTCCCTGCCAGAGCTCCAGGCAAGGCCACCCTCCTTATAAAAAATCTGCCACCACCTGAGAGGTCGGTGAGGCCCTTCTTGTTGATTTACCAATGCTCAGGCATCTTGTAGATCTATAAGAGAAATACAACACAAAATGGTATATGATATGTGATTCATATGGATAAGAGATTAATTATGGTTTACAGAAATGATTATGGCAAGTCTAAAATGAAACATGCAACAATGGTTTATAGAGATACATTATGATGCATACACTCAGTTCTTTAAACTGCTGTAAATAGAACAAATCAACAACCACTAATAATAGGTCAATGCATGCATGATGAAATAGATAAGCATCTACATACAAACAAATCATTTATCCAACAGCCATATACACAAGTACAAGATAGAATTAATGTAAAAGAAGTAGCACATGAAGCATAAAGTAGTTATAGTGCAGATTCAACCACCTAATGTACAAGATGAACTAATGTACATGAAGGCCAGAAACTTTGAAGAGTTAAAAAATGGCAATCAATCAATTAAAGTTGTACAGAATGAACCTAAGCAAAGGCAGCACACTAAATAGGAATACACTCAAACCAAACCATTATCGCCGCATTTCTCTAATATCCATAGAAATATGCAGTGATAAAGTAGCCATATCATTAACAGAAAGATAGACCAAACTGGTGTAGAGAAGGAATCTGAGAAGAGAAACTCCTACATTGTGCAACACTAATATATGCTACGGTATATCTGTATGATCCCCTTCTGGCAAGTTTGACATATATTCTCATCATAAAGCTAATAGACTCTACACTATCATCTACTGAACATGAAAGCACAGAATAAATTAATTTTTAAGAACCTGGACAACGGGTAAGAAACACTTAGACTGTTGTTCTAGGACAGTAATCTAACAAAGTGTAAATTCTACTCACTTCATTATTTTTAGATTAGACAGTAGCCGGAGTGTTTGTTGAGTAGAATTAACAATTGATTTAATCATAAAAGAAACAAGAAATTAACATGCAGCATACTCCTATTGGACAGATAATCCTAGGCAAAACATGACAAAGTATAATCAAAGATAACCAGATGTGGAATAGGGGACTTATCTAGATCATGGAGATTGTGAAGAAGATGATTAGACCGTGAAGATTTGAAGACCTAGCCAGCAGATAAAGAGCTAATCAAATAGAACCACAACAACCGGGCACAACATCAACTCGAGATTCATTGTTGGGCTCGTCTGCAAACCCAGTATAATCCCAATTCAATCAGCACTCGAGAAACTCGGTAGGGGGTTGCTGGATCGACAGGGAAAGAAGCTATAGAAGTACTTACTTGTTGGTGAAGACCAACCAAAGCCGGGAGTGGCGGCCACCGGGATCAGAGGAGGAGGAGCGGCCACCGGGATCAGAGGAGGAAATCACTTTGTAGGACAGCACCCGCCGCAGGTTCTCCGACGCTCGAGCTTCGGTCTCTTTTCCTCGATCTGTGATGGTCCGACGACAACGACGAGATCCTGGGCCACTTCCTGAGCTGCCCGGCCGACATCCCCGTGGGCGGCGGACGGAGACTGGGTCGGGAGTCGATGGTGCAACGGCGGAGTGGGAGATCCACAGTGCCACAACGCCCTCGGCGTAGTTTAGGTTCACGTTGTTGTTGCTCCGGTCAGCTCAGCGACCGCGTGGCCAGATCTGGTGAACCCTACATGGCAGGATAAGGGGGCGGAGGGGGACATGGTGAGCGCGCTAGCAGATGAAGCAGACAGAGGGCGGCGCGATGGTGCACGTAGGTGGTGTAGGCGGAGTAGAGGGAGGGAGGCGTCGACGGGATTAGGGTTTGCTGGTGGCGGGGTTAGGGTTTGCTGGCGCCGAAGGAGGAAGAAGTGGTGACGGGGTCGGGAACATGTAGGGATTAGGGTCGGGTTTGGGCGAACGAGTCAATGGTCATGGGTGTGGGAGGATTTTACCAAAGTGCCCCTTATTATTTATATGGTGCAATGATGTGAACTAGGGCATTTCTGTCTATTCATACACAAGTGTGGGAGGCGGGACAAAACTGGTGTAGTGACTTTGGAGCGTTGGATGGAGGCCCTATCAATGGCTGATATCTGATTGGGTGGGTGATCCGTGGGTGGACTGGTTTTATTTTCTGATTGGTCGCATAAAAATGATAGTTTGAAACGAGCATAAAAAATTAAAAACGGTCCGATCAACGCAAATCCTTCGGATGGTGTTCTATTATGTGACATAGTTGCAAGAAAAAATACCAAACTTATTATATTGCAAGTGTCTCGAAAAAACCTTCTTAGAAATGACATATCATGTATGAGGTTTCATGGCTTTCGGGCCAAACGACCAATGTTATGGCCAGAATCATGGCATAGTTTGTGATAATGTTCCCATCTTGTGCACACATATGTATCGTGGGATGGCGAACAATGTTGCAGGAGGAAGTTTTCCATTTCGTCACACGGAAAAACAATTTTCCATTTTCTGAGCGTAAAAAACGGGTCGTTTTGTGAAGCAACCACCAAATGAAAGTTGCACGATGCTACCATACCATTTTAAAAAAGTAATAGGACACGTTAAATGGATAAATGTCTCAACCGGGGTATCTCAAACCTTTCCATCCACCCCTGGCAAAAAAGACAAATTCCTGCCGAATCAGTAGGAAGTGGGTCCGATTTGAACTACATGTACATGATCCGATGCCCATTATTTTTTGCAAAAATGTTTTTTAGACTCACAATATCATGTTTCTTTAGAGATCCAATACAAGTTTAGCGAGGATCCATTATATGGTTTGTACAAATCGTTAGATGCCAGAACTATCGTGGGATGATGAGGGTTCCCACTCATATGTTGCATATCCTCTACGAATTACCAATTAATATGCACGCTACGAGGATAACAGCCACGACCTGCACATCTGGCTTCATGCGAGAGGAATAAGATACAACTGACTTCTCTGTCCCATTCCAAATCTCATGGCTAACGCGTAATATACGGCGCTAGAATCACTGATGTCAGGGGTTATTAAGTCCCTAATTGATCATCATTATTGCAATTACAACCCTAAGTTCTATTGATCCAATATATCATCACTTAGGATGATATCTATGATTTCTTTAATTGTGAAAATAATATTTTCTTTCTTTGGAGTATATATGATAACACACAATTTGCAAATACTTTGATAGAGACTCTTCAAAGGATATGAGCAAGTGATGAACTTGCCTTGTGATGGCAAGGTAGTGAAGTCTGATGCTTGCACTGGACCTTGAGCTTCTATGTCTATAAAAAAACATCATTATTTCCCGGTAAGGACAATATTTAAAGAAGCAAAATGATTATGCAAAGTAATGCAATGTATCATTTAGCTATATATGTATTCTCCCCCATTTATTTTAATTATAAAAAATCTTTTAATAGTAAATAATTTATAAATACTATTTTCTTTAATATTTAAAGAGTATTGTATTTATTTACTTTATTTCCTTTTATTTGAATTTTTATTAATTTAATAATTCCTTTAAGAATTATTATTTAAATAACAAAAATTGTTATGAAATATTTGTTTAGTATTTTTATAAAATACTACAATATTAATATATAATGAAAGTGATTTTTATTTATTTTTTATCATCTTTCAGTAATTTTGTAAAATTCCATAAGGACTATTTAAATTACAAAACTCTTAATAAAATTTATATGTATAAAATTTTATTTCTTAATTTATTTGGATAGTTTAGATTATTGTAAATCAAAAAATATTTTATTTATAATTTTTGGATTTTTATTTTATTTTCTAGAATTTATTTTAGTTTAGGGGTATTTTGGTCTTTCTAATTGTTTAAACATGCTTTAAATGAATTTGGCTTTCTGTTTAGTTGTATTGGGCCCTTGTGGCCCATTAAGCAAAGTCAAAACACCCACCCCGAAGGGTCCCTGGCCCAATCCTTCCCATCTCTCCCTGTCTCTCTCTCGAGCACACCTCTCTCCTTCTCCTTCCCCGACCCCGTGGTCTGCGATGCTGTCGCCGGCGATTCACGCCGCCATGGACCGCCCTGGCCGCCGTTGTGGTGTAGGAAGACGGTGTCGACCCTGCTCTTCCCTCTTGTCCAACTGGATTTGGACTTGGAACTCTCCTGTGGCCAGATCGATGCCGTCCCGAACCCTAGGGTTTGGGGTTGTCGTGGATCCTGGTGTCGCCGCTGCTGTCATGCACCGTGGTGATGCTCCTCGCCCCTAGACATGGTTATGGTCGTCGCCGTGGTGCTGTATGGGTTGCAGCGCCCCCCTAGGTGCTCCCCGTGCCGCCATGGTCGTCGGCCCTCTGCTTCCTCTTCTATTCTACAGCGAGGACCTTCGGTAAGTCATTCCTCTCCCCTTGTTCTCTCTGTGCTAGGCCATCCTATGCTAGATGTGAGTGGTGACCTTCCTGGTTACTTTCCTGTCCTGATTAGGGTTCTCGGTTCTGCTTAGGGTTCATACCCTGCTGTGGATTAGATACTGATGAATTGGATCATGTGTTGATGACCCCTAAATCTGTTAAGTGGTGACTAGCTGTGGCTTACTGCTGATGATTAGTTGTGGTGATGCTAGTGGTTTACTGATGATGATTAGCTGTGGTTTTGATAACTTACCACTGTCATTTCTTGGTTAATGACAGTGAGTATGGTGTGATGAAGTCACTAACTTAGTTCTGTTGGCTTAAGAATTCATGTATGAATTGAGATCAAAATGGTCTCTTACAGTGAAGACATATATATATGAATATCTTGTTTATGATTCCTGTGTTTAAGAACAGGAAAATGATTTATAATTGGTTGATTGTATCTGTGAAGATTGGATGTTTAACCTGCTTAGTTTAGAACTGTTCTTGTGACACCATCCTTGTATGGCACACAAGATTAGATTCTTTTACTTAGTGTGGTTTTATTCAAGCTTAAGATTTGGCTTGGCATGATAGATAAGTGAAATCCTCTTTCCTAGTATCCCTAGAACCAATGATGTTGGTCTGAGGTTTAGGGATTTAGACCTCTTTCTTGTTGATTCACATGGATGGGTTCTGGTAGTGATACCAGCTACTGTTTCTTGAATCAAAGTTTGGGAAAAATGCTTGTAAGCTTGATAACTTATATAGATCCATAAGATTAAATCCTAAGGTGCTACTCTAATTAAAGAGATGTGCCTAGAGGTTTAAATCTTAGCTATGTTCATTCTTGAATTGAAATATAGCTTGATAACTAAATCAATGATGTTGTTCTGAGATTTAATTGGATCCTTATACTTTTCTGATTGCTTTTAGAGTTTAAAACCTCAGTGATGGATTCACCCCACTTGGGTGCTTTCTAAGAGTTTTAATAAAAGACAGATCATGTATGCTTGTCTAATCTTAGACAGATAGATCATGTGATGGTCTATTTACTTACCACTGTCACTTGATGTGGGGTTTCCTGTGGTTGATCTTGATCAGATGCTCCCCTGGTATTTCCAGCTTCTGGCTTGTCCTTGATCTAGCCCTTATCCTCTTGGTCATGATGGCTTGATCTAGTCTTGCCATCCACCTGACCCACCCCCTCCTTATGTCACCATTTTGGTGGTGTGATCCAAGGTTTTGTTTGGTGGGATCTAGCTTGGCTTTGGCTGGGTTTAGCTGCTGGCTGCTGTTCTTGGTGTGTATGAACAAGAAAGTGATATGGGGTTGTATTCCCACGGCTGTGTTGATGGTTTTGTTTGGTTGTGCTATTGCTGTGGTGCTAACAGCACACCCATGCAGTTTGGTGTGTATGCTGCTTGTGTGCTTGTTGTACAACTTGTGGATATGTTCAGAATTTGAGAGTTACTTTCACCATGTTACCATTTATCTGACTGGTGAATCTTGTCCCTCCTTGCTGTTTATTTGACTTATGGATTAAATTTATGAAAGATATATTCTTTCATATTGGTGAAACTTGCCCCTTAAATTATTCAATGATGAAAAAGTGAACAGTGCACTTCACTGTCAACTCTGAGAGTAAAATTTATTCTAATTCTAACTTTCTTTTTCTTTTTAAGTTTTCTGTTTATTTTGCAGGTACCAGATTTGAAGATCAAGATTTTAGTTTAGGATTTTATTTTTATTTATAGAATAGTCACTTGTAATAACTCTCATATTCCATTGTAATCTTTAATTTATTCTTTTGTACTCTTTACTTTATTCTTTTGTAATAAAGGTTGTACTATTATCAATAAAGAAATATTCTTTATTTAATTGCTATTGTAAAGATTGTTGATGGTTTTCATAAGTTACATTTTTGTAACATATTTATTGAAATTCCATTATGAAATGGAGATTCTTATTCTTAATTGCTTTGTTTATATAAAGTTTGAGTTATTATTAGTTAACTCTTAATTAAATTAAATACTCAAACATCATTCAAAAATCCTTTTGAATTATAATTCAAACACTCAAGTTTTTAAATTCAAATTTCATTTCCCAAAACACACTAATCCACAAAGATCATATCAAAGTCTATAGCAATCATCCTTCAAGTCTATACCTAAGCTCAAAGCATGAAAGAAACTTTGATCACTTTGAGTTTTTATTTGGCGAAAAATTTACCCAAATTTTTACAAATGGATGCATGCAACATTTCAAATTCCTAAATCTACCCTTCGTTGGTTTCTAAATGCTGGGATGTTACACCGTGCGAGAGTTGACACACTAATTCTTTTAGTAGGTTGGAGATCTCCTCGTGGGAGCGAGGCTTGATCCATGTCAGTAGAGCTGCGAGGGTGTTGAAAGTTGACCCCGAGCCATCTAACGATTTCCTGGGGGCAAAGTAAAACTACCACACTTCATCGGCCAAGTCATAGACGACTCGTTGGTCTAAAACTAGAGTCTGACTTGGATCTCTAATTATTTTCCCCTTCTTGAATTGAATGGGGAGTGAATGAATGGTCCCTTCACCAATATGGGGTTTATATAAGGAAGGGTTCCTTAACAAATGATCAAGACTACAATGGTAAATCTTGGTCCACTGCCAATGAGGGATGTGGATAAGAGACGGGATGGGTTGTAGCCCATGGTTGACTAGTCCAACTAGGCCTCCACCTAGTGGGATTATTACTTCGTGGCCTCATCCACCTAAGGTCCTTGTTGACTAGTTCTTGGTTTGACTTTGATTGACTTTTCTCCATGTACACTCCTAGTAGGGTTGGGGGTCCCCTTAGGGGGCGATACCCATTCTTACAACATGAGTCCCCGCGAGTTGTAGTCACAAGTCTCGTATTTGTGGTTGTAGGTAAAATTTATTGAGCTTGAAAAGATCTTCATCTTGATCTTCGCGGGACTTTCTCCATGGGCTGGGTGGCGAGTCCTTCCTTCTGAGGGTATCCTTTTTCTCCAAGGATAGGAGAGATCTTTGCGACCATGTGGTTGCCATGCGGCAGGTTTCATTTTTCTTGTTCTGCAAGAGATTTCTCTCCATACCATTCCATTAGAATGGCAAGGTTGTTTTTGGCACGATGGAGAATCCCCGAGTCTATTTCTGCAAAAATGACTTTGTGAGAGAGGTTCTTGTTTGATATTAGAGTACATGGATCTCTTTTTGCAAAAATGGCCAAGGAGCGATGTTTTTGTGAAGCATGGAATTCACGAGTTTTTATAAAGTCTCTAATAATAGTGTAGTGAATGTAAGGGTGGAAAGAGACATAGTCCCCGAGTCCATGTATGACCACTTGGGGGTTATTCACATTTTACAAATGTTCGGCGTAATCGGGCCATTTTGTAATATATAGGCCACTCCGGGACTTATTTAAGAAAGTTTGGGCTAGTCCAGGATTCCATATTTTTTGGTCGGCCAAGGACATAGCGATGAAATTCTAGGACTATCGAGAGCCATTGATGTTTTTTATCTCTTCAGTGCCTAATGATAAAAAATCAGACCAATCTAGGGTCATTCTGTAATTTTACGGTTGCTTGGGTCCTATTTGTGAAAATATTGGCTAGCCTGAGCCCATTTTGTAATTTTTAGGCCACTTGGGGGCCTATTGGTGGAAATTCAAGCCACCTGGAGGCTATTTTGCAATTATTCAGCCACTTAGGGGCCTATTTGTGAAAATCTAGCCCAATTGGAGGCATTTTGCAATTAGCCACCCTCGACAACACCAATATGATATGGGTTACTCTCCAAGAGATTCTTGAGTGCACTTCTTCCGCCAAGGAGTCCAAGTTAGATATCTTGAAAAGCAAATCGGGTGCATATTGCTCCAAATGATGTCTATCTTTCGTGGTATTTTACCGATAATAGAGAAGACAAGGTGATATGCCTAGGGACAACGGTGGAGATACACATGCCAGCCACGATCTTTGGAGAATTTTCAGAACTGGAGCACTGCACGGACTTCACTATAGTTCAACCGACAGCATTAACATAAGCAAACAAAAAGAGAGATGGCACCAAACCTAGAACAAAAATGTACCAAACGGAAAATAAAATGCTCTTATATATATTTTCATGTGCTTTTTCTTTACATTTCTGTTATATACTACGTGCAGCTCATCTGCAGGGACTGTTCAATTCACAGAAAACTGGAAGCAGAAAAAATATATACTTGACGTGGTTGATGTAGGTTGTTTTACTTATTTTTTTAGTTTCGGACTAGTCTTCTAAGTTCTTCATATATTCTTTCGATAACTTCGAATTCATTATCAGTTCCTGCTCTGCCACCAGAGAGTCCCCTGACTCGATCAACGCGTCTACTGTTGGCTGAAGAAAACACAAAAGAATATCAGGATATTAGAAATTAGAAATAGGATTTGGTTTCCCAACTGAAGAGAGAACAGCTAATACATCTACTGTGATATTGAAAGGCTAGTGCATCGCTTGAAACTTAAATACCTTTGGAGGGATAAATGTTGGAAGCTTCTCTCTGTTCTTTCGCTTGAGAAGCTTTTCACCTAGTTGCTCATAGCCACCAATGTCATTTACCCACTGCAACACATGTTAGGGCATGAAAAATTGTTTTAGCTATTTCTTCAGAACATTTTCAAAGAATGATAATATTATTTCTTTTGGAAAATTCCGAAGAACAATTTTAGACGGTACAAAGACACATTTGGGAATGCCATTGCTAAACTTTTGTGTGAATATTTCTGTTGTTCCATACCAAACACGACCTAGTTAGCCTAACCCTGTCTCATTTTATGAAAAAATGTATAGATAAACTCTAATGCATGAGACAACCTTTTTGCAGATACACAACACAACATCATGTGATTTTTTTTTCTAAATCAACCATAAGAATATGAATTGGGTCTCTATGTAAACCTCGTATCAAATGTCGTAAATCAAAATAAGTACCTTCAAGATAGCCTGGTCATATGTCCTAGATCTCAAAGCTCCATAAAAATCCAGAGCTGCAGCAAGTTGAAGTCGTCTTGAATAAGTTAATATAGAAGCAAAAGGAGGTACTTTCTTTCCACAGAAAAAGAGAATTTTGATCAATAACTAAAGAAGCAAGACACACAGCGTAGTAGAATCTAAAAATGAGAAAGGGGTGTTTTTTTTATGAGACATAATGGTTTTGCTATCATTTAAAGACATGTGGATCAACATAACAAAACATAATCGCACACTACGTCTGTACCAGTTCTACACTGGTTTATGACCATGGATGCAATATGTTCCAAAAAATGTACTCCCTTCAAAAAAAAACAGGGCTCTACCATTTTTTTGTGATAAGCGGATTACAGGATTCACAACTATTTCTCCTTTCTTTACATATTCAAAACCCATGGGTACAACAACTGTTTTTTCCTCCAAAGCCGTCCAATTTGTAAATGTTTTTAAAACAACAGAAATTATTACTATGGCTATTGCATGGCCAAAACAATTCTCCAAATATTAAAACAGTCACGTATGAAATTTAGGTATGAATGCATTAAAAAACTGAAGAAAGATAATTCTGATGTACATCTGAAACACGAATGCATTAAAAAAATGAAGAAAGATCATTCTCATGTATATGAAATAAGAATTTACTACATCAAGCCCCTAAATAATATCTTAAAAAACAAAAAATTAAATATTTAAGGCACAAAATGACGTGAATGGACTTTTTACAGCATGTTCCATCATCGAAAACCACACAAGCCTCATGCACTGCAAACTAGAAGTTACAGTTTGGCTGAAACGAGTACCTTGATTTGGAAACGTATCTACAATCCTTGACACTTCCTCAGAAGATAACCCATCCTTCGTATACATACGGTGAACAATATTAATTATATCTTCACGGGTGGGCTGCCTGTTAAGCACAAGTGCAAGGGTTTGAATTTTTCTTGAATAAATTAAAGGTCCCTAGTTGGTTTAAGTAAGTGGCATGGAAGTACATATAATTAACAAAAAATGGTGAAAGAATATCAAATTGGTGCCAATCTTCAAACTAAGACAATCTTTGAAGTAGATAATTGCTTAAAGGGAAGTTTTATTTTCTGTAGTGTCAGAAAAGTAAAACAAAGAACTTAGCCTAAGCAGGCGCCAAATAATACAAAGCATTAGAACAAAAATAAAATAGCGCAATTGATATTTTCGAGTTGGTCAACAAGATTCCTTGAGATGCAAGGACAAACATACCAGTAGAATTTTTCCATCCTCCCATCACGAATCAAAGGAGCATATAGTGTTGAAAAATCATTTCCAGTTGCTATTATTGGCACTCTATGTGTTATATCAGATTCTCTCCATTTCTGCCCAATGCTAACCCTGGTAGGATTATCCGCCAAATTCATCAAAGTTCCAACCACGATTTGGTTATTGACCGTCATTTGTGTGTTTCCTGGAAACAGCAGTAACTTATAGTAGTTAGGTTTTTTCCCAAGTAGAAATATCGATATGTTTGAATGATAAACTCTAATAATATTCAACCATGTAAATATAAGGTTCAGTTCTTGAAAAACATGTCTTGCACACACGAATAAAATAGACACATGAACCAAATATCCAAGCTCTTGATTAAAAGGCTGAAAAATAGATATACATGTCCACCATAATCAACAATGCCATCTCAGTATGTTTAATAAATGACTTACCAAATCTTCCAACACCAGCATCTAGGTCATTGATCATCAAACAACTCATTTTCCCCTATAACATCAAAAACTTGTGAAAGCATAGTCTTGTAAGGAAAAATTTAGAAGCATCTCAGTATGGCAACATTAGCATAATGATTTGGTAGTGACACAAAAGAGTAAATCACTATGGAGCACTTGAAACTATTGGGAGATGTAAGCTCCAAGTCATGAAAACATTTTCATCGTCACAAGATACGAACACTGTATTAAGATGATAAAAGAGTAACAAGGACCATCTTTGGTAGTTCAGGAGCATTTCCCCTATCACACGTTAACAATCTTGAGCTAGAAGCTTTTCTCTAAATAATTTTCAATTATTATATACATTTATACAAGGAATCAGTGGGTAGTTCAATAGGAGGACACACAGTTGTGCTGCCAAGCAATCCTGGTCTGAATCACACCTTTTTCTTAAGAATATGCGGGGTGCTAGACTGCTGTTGCTCCTGGGTCTTTTCTTTTTTCTACTATGGAAGTCACCAAGCTAGTTTGGCTGCTAGAGTTAATTTGTATGTAAGGCTACCCGTCAACATACATAAATGATCAAGTACTGTGTGCTAATGCATAAGTCTGTAATCTTATTAATAATATTTCCTTTCACCATCACTAGTCACTTCTCAGAAAACTGAATCTGAAAGGCACATTATGAAATTGAGTATCTGAATACACCTTCTTACTTGGTTTTGAACTACTTGAGATGCCGTTCTGTATCGATCACGTATAAGCCTCCCAGGTTCTCCTGCAACATGAGCAGAAAAAACATGAATAAATAACAACAGATACATTAGCCGTAGGCTTGAGGCAAATACAAGATAACTTTCAGACGTTCAGTGCATTAATGTAAGTCAATGAAAACTTTAATGGCCTTTAAATGATGTCAAAAGTTTAAGGTGTGAGTTTTCTTCATTGTTAATAAAGGAAAACGAACAATGCCTGAAACAACTATATAAGGGTTTGGTTTTGACGTTTACATGAACACAAATGAGTTACATCTTGACATCAATCTGACAAGCAAACATATCGCATAGTAAACCAAGAATGCAAACATAGATTAATTCGGGTGTTCCTTGACCTGCTTTTTCAGATTCGAGCTCTCCAGCAGACATAATAACAGGCTCAACACCCATTGCTTTAAATATAAGTTCTGTTTGGAACGTTTTCCCTTGGCCTTTTCCACCCCAGACACCTGCATGGTGCAATGATACTCAAGATCATTAAATAATAAAGCATGACACTGGATTACACTACAGTACTACTCATTCCTTTTCATATTATACACTCACACAGAAAGAAAAAAAAGAGTGGAGAACGCTACCAAGTATAAGAGGAATCTTGATATTAAGATTATTTGCAAGGAAGTTCTTTACAATGTGGATGGCTGCAAACAACAAACAGTCCTTTAGCACATGTACCTGGAGAAAAATATTAAAAAAATGTTAAGCAAATGACAGCTACCTCTGAAAAATGTACCAAATACTACCAGTCGACTCTTGAAATATACTACAGAAATAAAAAATACTACTCCCTCCGACTCATATTAGTTGATTCAACTTTGTCTAGATACGGATGAATCTGGACTAGATACTTAACTAGATACATATGAATCTAGAAAAAGTTGAGTCAACTAATATGGGTCGGAGGGAGTATATGTTTTAGTCTTTTAAACCTTACCTCTCAAAAGCCAAGATACTAATTAGATGGGTTTAGCAGAGTCAGAGTCTCTACTAAAGAACATACACGATTTGCTACTACTTCATCTGTTGCACACGTTGTTTGCCATTATTTTAACAGGTTGACTTGATTGCTCTATGTTGATCATCCATTCGGTAAAGTATATTTTTCCATTCGCACGCCCTTGTATAAAAATAGTGTTTCTAGGGTATAGAGAGAACACAGGAAGAACTGGCAACTAGTCACCAAAATTACTTTCCGGTAAGAATTTAGTAGCCAGACAGTTGGCTCTTTTGAACAGTTGAGTTTCATGTACATAGATGCATACTGCAGTAGCATTGTATATGTAGACACAAACTCAAATGAAATGCACTTACTGAAATATTGAGACGTTAATACCTGATTACAAGAATGTCGCGAACTTCCTTATATGCATTAGAATTGCTTACCGACTTTATCCTGTAACACAACGAATCTGCAGTGTCAAATATCTGTCAATCAGATGCTGAGAAGAACATAACAACACGGAAGAAGATGGTTAGATACACCAGAACAGGTGTGTCCATGAATTAAACAAACTCACAAGGAAGGCGGGTGCGATGTAGTAATCTCCCTGGAGGTACTCAAATTTCCTCGTCGCCTTCTGACGGTAATCAAACACGATATCGGCTGCAGCCACATTCCACAAGGAATTGTCAATATTGTATAACTTAAACCAAGGTCTTCAGTTAAAAAAGAACTTAAAGAATCAGCCTCTTCAGTTCCAGTGATTGTTTAGTGCATTGGTGAACACAGAGAAATGTACTATTCTGAACACACAGAAATGTACTATCCTCTACCTAAGCTTATACTAACTGCTACCAAGTTTTATCCAATGGCTTGATTGGAGGGGCAGTGGGGAGCATACAGTCTCTTCCGAGGAATTTTCCGACGAAGAGGTCGTCGATAACGCCGCTCCGGGCGCCGACGGCGATATTCATGTTCTCGGCCTCCTTCCCAAGGCGGTAGAGGTAGTCGTCGCCCTGACCATCCTTCGCCTCCCACGAGGACTGCTTCGACAGCTTTCCCCCACTCGCCGCCTCGTCCTCCGCCTCCTCCTCGCCACCGGCGGTGGGCTGGGGAGACGCCGACGAGGTGGACGAGCAGAGAATGGACGGGAAGGCGGGGCAGAGACGGACCCGATTGGGGGCTCTGGGGCTCGAGCGGGAGGGGAGGAGGATGTGGTGGCGATGGTGGTGGGAAGCGGCGGCGAGGGAAGTGGTTGCCATGGCGGGGATGGGAAAGGCTGCGGCGCGTGTGTGATCGGCGGCTGTTTTGGGGAAGAGCCACCGGGACCTCGTACGGCGCTGGGGGCCTTATCGGCAACGGTCGTTCAGGAATACCTCATGGAAAATAAGCAGGTACGAAATTATAAAAGGCGCGTGTATCTCGAAATAGACTTACCTCCAGTTTTATAAATTTATACAATATTCAATACAAACTAACGGAAAAGAGTCAAAGACGAAAAATAAACAAGTTGAGGTAACAAATACAAGAATTACTAAAAGTAAAAGCAACTTTACAATTCTCTAAATAAACATTGTCAAAACTGCTCCGAAGGATATTACAATCGTTGAAAGTAGCAGCCGGAGACGTAGAAGAAAAGCTTTTATTTCTCTCGAAATAGGTTATCGTCCCGATTTATAAATAAAGCAACAACGACTGAATCGATACAAGGTGACGGGAAACCCCTTACAAGACAGATCAAGACACAACAAGAGAAAAACAAGAACGACCAAGACTTGCCACCGAAGACACCGAACCGCCGAGGAGAACCGAGGCTCCACGACGACGCCCCCAAGAGGGTAACGACACCACATGCCGCCGCCGTCGACACCGATGGTCAAGAGTTTTCACCCGGAGTTTTAGCGTGGAGAAGGTAACCACAACGGCGCCCCCAAGAGGGTTACAACACCCGCAGGCATCGCCGCCGTTGGTGCCGAAGGACTGAGCTTTCGCCCAGAAAAACCTTCGCCCTACTCCGGTCTCGGGATGTCCGTTCTCCGAGCGAGGCCTCCAACACACGATCTGGGAGTTGTAGAAGCCAAAGCACCACCAACACCAAGGTCCCCCAGTGTTCGCTCTTCGCCATCCACATGAACGAAGAGAGAGACCACCACCGCGGCCACGTCGCTCGCCATAGAGTCGTCCGCGCAGTCCACCTTCCCGGGCCGCCGCCCCCGCATCCATGAGCCCGGGACTACGGGTCGATAGACCGCTGATCGCAGGACCAACGGGTCAGACAAGGTATGACGGCATCCAACTCATCCGAGCGGCGCCGCATGCATTGGGAGGATCCCATCCTCTACCACCAGAGGCAGTCACCGGCCGGACGCAACAGTTAGGGCCTAAAAGGAAGGTGGACTGAGCGGATGGCTCACTTGCATCGTGTTCACCACTTAAATATAATCAGTTTGCATCAATAAGTTGTTACTGCCCATGTGTTGCGCTAGAACTAACCTTTCACGAAAGGCATATGCCTTTGTCATTTGAGCATCACTACTAGGAAACTAGCTATAGATAGACAGACCTTTTGTGGCGCATAGTTCTGACCATGCGCCACAAAAGTTGTCCAATAGTGCATTTTAGAAAATACGCGCATATCAGAAAAATGCGCCACATAAGTTTGCATATGTCCACATGCGCCACAAAAGTTCCAACTTCTATGGCGCGTATGGACATATGCGCCACAGAAAGCTCGGATGAACCCTACCACGAAATCTCGTTGACTGTACTCTGACCAACATTCTGTGGAGCATATGACCAAATGCGCCACAGAAGGGTTCATCTTATGTGGCGCATATAGAGGTATGTGCCAGAATTGGAGTAGGAAAAACATATTCCCCTCCCCCTGGATCGCCTTTTTAGCCTTGCAAAAAATAATAGAAAATGAAAAACACTTAAAAAAATAAAATCCTTTTACATAGTGGTAGGTAATGTGGCCTAATTTGTAGGAAAATTAACAAACATGCATTTCGACTTTTTATGCAAAAAAAGGTTATACCACGATAAAACGGCCGTAACTTTTGCATACGATGTCGGAAAAATTATATAATATACCAAAATGATGAGAACGAGATTTCACATCCGCTCGCAACGACCTTAGCGATTATTTAGATTTTTAAAATTCGAAAAGAGTAAAAAGTTATGGCCAAAAGATCGTTTTTTCCTGCAAAAAAATAAAAAAGGAGGACAAACTTGTGTGGCGCATTTCTTCCATATGCGCCACAGAAGTCTTGGGCGGGATTCGAAATTTGAATCCCTCCACCCCTTCTCCCTCCCTTATACTCTTCCACTCCTCCATCCTTCTCCTCCTCCACCATTCTCCTCCTCACCTTCTCCTCCTCCTCCTCCTCCCTCCTCCTCCACACCGGTGAGCTCCTCCTTCTCCTCCTTCATCCCGGTGAGCTCCTCCTCCTCCACCACCACCACCACAGTGAGCTCCTCCTCCCTCCTCCACCCCGGTGAGCTCCTCCTCCCTCCTCCTCCCACCTCCCTCCTCCTCCACCCCGGCGAGCTCCTCCTCCGACGACCTTCTCCTCCTCCTCCCCTCCTTCGGCGGCCTCCTCCTCTCCTCCACCGGCGACCTCCTCCTCCACCGGCGACCTCCTCCTCCTCCGGCGAGCCCCTCCTCCACCACCAACCTTCTCCTCTCCTCCATCGGTGACCCCCACCTCCGGCCAGCCCCACCCCACCTCTGGCCAGATCTGGCCGTTTTTTTTGAAATTTGAAAAAAACTTCTGTGTCGCATATTGCCAATATGAGCCACAGAAGTTTGAGATCTGGTTCAGGACTTCTGTGGCGCATATTGGCAATATGCGCCACAGAAGTTTTTGAGACTTCTGTGGCGCATTTCAATATGCGCCACAAAACTACACTTTAGTGGCGAGATAACAGTGGTGTATCCCATATGCGCCACAGAAGTCCCAAAATGGTGTGCCACTGATAGGCCTTTTCCTAGTAGTGCATCAACAACATGAAGGAGATACCTTTTGCGTCGCTGCAATGCGTTGCCTAGGATAATCCCTAATTACCACTCCCGTTGCACCTCTTCTAGAGTCGACGTCAAAAACAGTGTCGATATTTATCATTAAGGTCCCTTCTGTCCGTTTCTTCCATCCTTTTCTTTGATTTGCATTTTGTTTTTTCAAGGCGATCATACAATTTCTAGATAGGATTGTTGTCGATGTGGCTGATCGAAATGGAGTTTGGACACCTTCTCCATGGACCTCCTGGCCCCTTTTCCACCATATAAACCAGCCAGCGACTAAAACCAAAACTAGTTCCCAAAGTCCAACATCATAAAGCACGGATAAACAACCGTCTCTCAAAATGAATTCTTCAGGAAGAATAGATCCTGCAAAACCTCCTCAATTTTACTCCAGATATCAAGGCACCACTAAACCTCTCTATCTTGTGCAAGAAAACAACATATGCTCGTTTTTTTTGGCCCGGTTTGCCCATAAACTAGGTCAACGCGTGTATCTTGACCTTTTCCTCTATTGCAATAAATACAGTTATTTTCCTGCTTTCATTCAACAAAAACTTGCTAGCAGTGGAAATATATGGGTTACCCACTCACACCACATCTCATTAGACAAGAAAAGTTTAAATTGTTAATTCATGTGTTATGTAAACATAACAGGTAGAGTCTGACTGGTGATTGTTATACTAGGCTTTTGGATCTTCTAGTCTAGATGATTAAAGTAGAACTATTTGGGTTTGATCTATGAGATCAGAGAGAGAGAGAGGGAGACTACCTGTGCCCTAACTCGAGGAACACGAGCCAGAGGGGATGCCAGAGCTGGAGTTGGTGGCCATGGGGAAAAGGGCGACAGCGTGGGTGTGCGGTGGTGGCGGTGCTTCCCTTCGGCTCGCGCTAACCCTAGATCGGTAGGGATATCGGTGGGGCGTACGGCACAGCGACGAACCTCATATCGTGTGCTGCCTGACCCCACCCTTTATATATAGCGCGGCGACAGGGGCCCACCAACCATGAGGAGGTTGGGCGCCCCCGATCAGGGCGCGGATAGGGGCTTCCGTTCGAGCCGTTGGGATCTCACGAGAGAGATAAACCTAACATTCTCCCCCTTGATCTCGACTTTTTTTTAACTTTATACTTCATACTTTACTCGTTTCATCACGGATCAGAACATAGAGCATGTTTCATCGTCACAGCTCAATTGCCGATAGAATCAGACAGCCACTATGTACTTTCTATTTTGAAACAAATCCTGATACTTTTGGGCCTCTGTAATCCAGTAATCATAGGCTTTCCATTAATCCCATGCCGGCTAAGTGTTCCTTGAACACATTGGGTGGTAAGCCTTTCGCTAGCGGATCCGCAAGCATATCCTTTGTCCTTATATGCTCGAGACTTATAGTTTGATCCTGGACTTTATATTTCACAACATAATACTTTATATCTATTGACTTTATAGAATTACTCGACTTGTTGTTGTGAGCATAGAATACTGCGGGCTCGTTGTCACAGTACATCTTTAGTGGCCTGCTAATGTAGTCTGCCACTCTCAAGTAGGGTAGAACTTTCTTTAACCATAACGTCTTCCCCATGGCCTCATAACATGCTATAAATTCTGCATACATCATAGATAATGCAACTATTGACTGTTTGGCGCTTCTCCATGAAATAGCACCTCCTGCGAGAGTAAAGACATATTCTGTCGTGGACTTTCTATCATCTTTATCTCCCGTAAAATCTGCATCCGAATACCCTCTTATTTCTAGGAAATCAGATCTTTTATATGTTAGCATGAGGCCGTTTGTGCCTTGCACATAACGCAAAGCTTTCTTTACCATTTTCCAGTGCTCTATGCCTGGATTCTCTTGATATTTACCGAGTACCCCAGTGATAAAAACTAAGTCAGGGCGAGTGCACACTTGTGCATACTGTAAGCTTCCAATGGCCGAAGCATATGGTACTGACTTCATTTGATCGATCTCATATTGATTCTTTGGACATTGAAATTTTCCAAAACTATCGCCCTTGACTATAGGAGCAGGTGTGGCATTACTCGCATGCATATTGTATTTCTTTAGAATCTTTTCACAATAAGCCTTCTGCGACAGTCCTAACACTCTATTCTTTCTATCTCGGTGAATTTCTATGCCTAAAACATAAGAAGCTTCACCAAGGTCTTTCATATAAAAATTTGAGGACAAGAACTTCTTTGTTTCTAATAGTACACTGACATCGCTGATAGCAAGCAGGATATCATGCACATACAGAATTAGGAAAATATATTTCCCACTTTTAAACTTTGCATAAATGCAGTTGTCCTTAACATTCTCTTTAAACCCAAATCTTTTGATTGTATCATTGAACTTTAAATACCACTGTCTAGAGGCTTGCTTTAACCCATAAATGGATTTCTTTAGACAGCATCACATATGTTCCTTCCCCTTCATGAAAAAACCCTTGGGTTGTTTCATGTAAACATTCTCTTCTAAATCTCCATTTAGAAATGTCGTCTTTACACCCATTTGATGCAACTCTAAACCAAAATGCACAACTAGTGCCATTATGATTCTCAAGGAATCCTTACATGAGACCAGAGAAAAAGTTTCATTGTAATCTACCCCTTCTCTTTGCGTAAAGCCTTTTGCCTCAAGTCTTGCTTTATACTTTTCTACATTTCCATTGGAGTCATATTTTGTTTTGTAGACCCATTTGCAGCCTACTGTTTTGGATCCTTTAGGAATTTCCTCTAAGTCACAAACATTGTTGGAACTCATCGATTTCATTTCATCTTCCATTGCCTCCACCCACTTGGCTGAGTGAGGGATTCTCATGTGAAAGGATACAGATGTCGCCTAGAGGGGGGGTGAATAGGCGATTAAAACTTTTCCTAGAGTGGCTCAACAAAGGCGGAATAAAACTAGAGTTTACTTTGTAAAGCACAACCTAGAAGCAACTAAGGTTTACCTATGTGCACCAACAACTTATGCTAAGCAAGACAAGCAACAAAGTGATAGCAAGATATATATTACTTCAAGCACGAAGGCTATCACAATGTAAAGTGCATAAGTAAAGAGCTCGGGTATAGAGATAACCGAGGCACACGGGGACACCGATATTTTACCGAGTTCCTCCCAACATGGAGTACGTCTCGTTTGGAGAGGGGGTGGTATCAAACCACCAACGCCACAAAAGGCCTCCCTTATTCTCCGGTGAATCTCACCCCAATGGGATCGATCCACGCTTCCACTATCGGTGCACTTGTCGGTGGCAACCGGAACCTCTCACAAGGTTGGGGCACTTCTCCACAACTTAATTGGAGGCTCCCAACAAACGCCACCAAGGCCACAATGCCACCAAGGCCACAAACCGTCTAGGGTTCCAAGAACCCAAGAGGGACAAGCTCCAATGAGTAACTCAAATCAAATCCTCCAAAGAGAACTCAAACCGATGCACCAAATGCAAATGGCAAGAACACCACAAAGGTGCCCAAATCCCTCTCTCCCAAATTCCACCAAAGCTACAAAAGCTTATGGGGGAATAATAGAGGAAGAACAATGGAGGAAATCCACAAAAGACTCCAAGATCTAGATCCCAATATGTTCCCCTCACTTAGAGGAGAGATTGATTGGTGGGATTGTAGATCTAGATCTCCTCTTTCAAATCCCTCAAGAATATGCAAGAATCATTGGAGGGATTGGGAGAAAGCAAGCTCAAGAAGGTCAACAATGGAGGGGAAAACTTGCAAGAATGGTTAGGGAACCATTGGGGAAGAAGGCCCCTTAAATAGGTTCCCCGAAAATCCAACCGTTGAAGCCAAAAAAAACACGAATCCCGGTACTACCGGACATTCCCGGTACTACCGGACATTCCCGGTACTACCGGACATTCCCTGGGGATCCCAGGTCGCCAAACGCACCTTATTCAGTGTCGACCGGTACTACAGGGCGGTACTACCGGACCTCCGTTACTACCGGACCCTGGTCCGGTACTACCGGTCATCCCTGAACGAAAACGGCCATAACTTTTGCATCCGGACTCCGATTTTGATGATCTTGGGCTCGTTTCGAAGAGGACAACAAGCTCTAAAAGATCATGCAAAGAAACATTATAGTCCAGCAAGGGAGGATAGATCCAAATGACGAAAGGTTTAACCTCTATCAAAAAGATGAACCGATAAAACCTCCAACATCAAAAACGTAATAGAAAATGCATATGAAATCCGTTTTTGATGAACGAGAGCTTGTCATGGAGATTAACACAAGCTCTAAATCCTCACATGAGTAAGAACCAAATAATGGAAGGTTTTACCTATCTCTAAAATACAAACCGGTAAAACCTCCAAGATCAAAACGCAATAAGATATAAAAGGGAAATCCGTTTTTGATGGACTAGAGCTTGTTATGGAGATTACCACAAGCTCTATATCCTCACATGGATAAGACCAAATAACAACCAAATATGATGATGCAAGTATGCAAAGGTTTGATCTCTCTCCGAACGATGTGACCGAGTTACTCATTCGAGAGCCCCTCTTGATAGTACGGTTATCTATCCTAAACCCGGTCTCCCAACAAACATGAGACCGGCAAAAGGGAAAACCTATCAATATTATACCTTTGCCTTGAGCAATCCACTTGAGATCGATGTAGACGATCTTGTCCTTCTCAAGATGGACACCTTTCTTGATTCCTCATCATCAATCCATGATCACCGAGGATGGCAAGCATCAAACATGAGATCTTATATAGATAGCGCATTTTGAGCTTGCACAACACATCTTCTTCTCATTTCATATATCTTGAAGTCAACACATGCTCCAAGCAATGCCAATGGAAAATTCCTACAAGTACAACTTAATACACACATTAGTCCATAAAGATTGTCATTAATTACCAAAACCACACATGGGGGCCCAACATGTTCTTTCAATCTCCCCCATTTTGGTAATTGATGACAATCCCTTTAAGAGGGTTTATATAAGGAATATTAATGAATAAAATGGTAATACCAATATCAAATACTACAAAAGTATGTGATATTGGTACCACCATCATATATAGAGCAAACTCCCCCACAATCTATGCATGTGTGATGAACTTGAATTTCATTGCATATATTGCCAATCATTATCATTGGTGGAGTTTCCTCTATATATACCACATGCTAAGCAACAACAAAGATGCAAGAGCATGAGAAGTAAATGCACAAGAACAAACTCAATGCATAAACCAACTTCCCTTAAACCCTCTAAAACTTCTCCCCCATTGGCATCGATTGCCGAAATGGGTGACAAGTTCTAGAAGGCAAATATAGTAATAATTCCTCCAAAGGTGTGCCTTCGCACATATCCAATGATGAATACTTGGGAGGGAGTAGAACTATATCGAGGACCCAAAGATTGCTAAAATAAAGTCAAATGATGCAAGCAACTTCAAGTCCGACAAACCAATTTGAAAACAACAAATGAGTCCAAATGGAAACAACAAGATATTATGATATGAGCAAGAGAGTGCTTTAAATAACAAAATAGAGAAGCTCACTAAGATTTGTGCACTATTCAACATAAATGCATTAGAATACATATTGCACAAATATGGAATCCTCGCTCCCCCATAAGTATTTAAAACACAACAAATGAGAAAGAAGACAAATGTGCATTATTAGATGAATTAGATGAGCTCCCCAAAGATAATGCACCAATTATGATAATTGTATTTGGGATCAAGGTGCATAATCATGGAATCCTCACTCATCCAAGTTAATTTAATAATACAAGGCATGAGAGAATAAATATGAGTGCCCAAAGATGCAAACAAGAGGAACAAGCACTCATAGGCAATTAAATTTGGAAGCCACCGAAGAATCATAAGGAATAGAAAGGTGGTCTCCAAGGATTAAAAATCAACTAGAATTATCTTCTCATATGTCTCTAAGTGGAAAATATCACAAAGACATATTCCAAAGAAGAAAAATGCACACATAAAGAAGATTATACAAGAAAGCACATGAAAGGCAAAAATGAAGTCATAACATATATCAATAAGATTTTTGCTTCAAAGCATGGCCAAAGGCTCACATATATCTTATTGTACATAATGGACTTCAAACACAAACACACTACATATATTACAACTATCACCAAGGGAAAAGGAGAAAGTTGAAATATATGAAGAAAGGCAACAAGTATCATAATAGAAAATAGACTAGCAAAATCTCACTATTGCATATGAGGGAAGTTGAGGAAATGATAGGCAATAAAATTGCTAGATTGACATATTTGGGATTGGAGGATCATGTGCATGATTTTGTATAGTCCCAACTACATGTACTCATCTCAACTTATACACATATACAATATAGAGTCCTCTTAATACCATGGCTAGAGATACAACAATAAATACAATAACAAAAATTCATGCCAAGATGCAACCTACAAAAGGTTGGAAGCAATATAAATATGCATGAGCAAGAGATACTTGTTACCGAGATATAATTGGTAGGATGTAGAGGATATGAATTCGTTGATCATCCTATAGCTTGCCTCAAATTTTCTTCTAAGCATCACTTCTTCAAAATTGAGAGACAAGCATCCAATATATCTCCAATGGACCTAAAACACATTTAAGTACAAAATGGTCCTAAAACTTCTTGGGTCCAAAGTAGTTAGAGAAACTACAATACATAGGAGAGACTCCACATAATTATGTGCACATTGATATGAAATTGAATTTCATGCACAACTTAGCCGATGGGAATTGGTGGAGTTTCCCCTATATATTGGATCAAAGAAAGCAAACAAGCCTTAATATAAAAATATAGTAAATATGCATGCATAAGGCTTTCAAGAACCAAAAAGGAGATACAATTTGAGCAAAAGCACCAAGTAAACCGAGATGGCACACACAAGAGTGTGACAAGACAAGCGGTGTCCAAATTGTATCAAAGAACCAATTCAATACATGAACGATCACAAGTTCAACAAATGAACTAGGCTAAGGCCAAAAGAGCAAAAATAGATGGAAATAAAAATGCTCAAGGATTTATCTCATTCTAAAATGGTCAAATCATGAAACAAGGAATGAGACAAAACCAACTCCCAAAAAGAGCAAGGTTCCAATAAGAAACCAAACTCCCCACACTTCTCATGATGGCACAAAGTACCAACACGAAAAGATTAACTTCCAAGCACATAAAACCTGATATGGATCAAACAAAGAAGCATAAATATGAGTGTTCTAACTAAAATAGGAGAGCTCCCCCATAGATAGTGCATTATGTAGGATTTTCCTTTAGAATGCAAAATGCACACAAATGGGATCATCACTACTACCTACATTAACTAAAACACAAGAGGATATCAATAAGATAAGAAGATCCACAAGAAGTAAGGAAGGCTTTGGAGACAACACAAAACATTTTCTTGGCCAAAGATAGGACAATATTAAGCAAAGGCCAAAGTGAATATGATCAATAAAGTCTACCATAATTTTGGTACTAATTGTCCAAGGACAAGAAGAATTGAGAATAATCTTCCCTAGGTAGTTCATACGGATATCCAAGATCATATTCACACAACAAGAAGCATACAACTAAATATAAGAATTGAGCATGATACTTCGAACAAGATTCTTGGTAGCTTCCAATAGTCACACAATCACTAGTGATTAGAGTAACTCGAAACAAATGGTTTCCATGAGAATATATATATAAATATGAGAAAACACATACCAAGAATCATTCTCACATACAAGATCCAAAATATGAGCAATAAAGGCATTCAAGCAAATTGGGACTTGCATGAGCAAATGTGTCACATATGGGCTAGATAATTATCAATATCAATTCTAAGTGACACAACCTCGAATATTCACATTTTCTAGGATTGTAATATGCACTAAGCATAAGACTCCCCCATAATGTGATACTACCATAAAAAACAACACGAGGCAAAATAATATAAATAGAGATAATTAATGGACATTATAAAACTTAAATTTCTCATGAGAATTATACCACATAGAGACTAGACAAGAATCCAATATAAGTACTAGGTGGTATTCCTCATGTACACACAATTTTAGGATTGTGGAATGCCCAAGCATAACACTCCCTCAAAACGGGATAATCCATTAACATCTCACAAGAGCCAAATAAGATACCAAATATAACCAAGTAAGGCTCAAACACAAGAAACACACATACATGGTGTGCCACCTAATCATACATAAATATATGCTTGAGTCCTCAAGATAATTAAGTGGATAGCACAACATGTACACAAGCATGGAAGATACAAAACCAACACATGCACAAGGGGGCAAGTAACTTTCAATGTATAGCATATGTTACCACAAGGAAGAACATTGGAAATATAATAAAATCATGATAATCCAAATGGCTTGGCTTGACAATAATAATTGATGAAGATCCCTCAATTCTTCATAATGTAGCCAAGTCTCCAATGCTCTCCACAATTACCTATTGATCAAGTTTTAGCTTGTTGGTCCCCAACCAAGTTGGGTCCTAAGAAGTTAGTCACAATAGGCTTGGAAACCCAAATGGTTCTTTTCTTGACACCACGTTGGGTACCAACAAATTTGGCAAACACATTGCCAACCTCATCCTTACAAAGAGAATAAGAATCATCAATCAAGATAGGATGGGATGAGGAGATACCAATAGTGCATGAGGAAGAAATGTGCCCCTTTTCACGGCATATGTAGCAAGTTCTACTCTTGCCATCTTTCTTCTTGGATGAAGAAACAACTTGAGGAAGAGCTTGAGTCTTCTTGGGAGTAGGCCCATCTCTAACAATATGTAGAGCTTGAGGCCGCTTCCCTAGTTGCTTCTTGCCAAGGGACTTCTTCTTTAATGGGCAATGTTTGACATGATGCCCTTCTTCCTTGCACTTGAAGCAAACAATGTTGGCCGGATTCTTGACTTGATCTTGGCCATTCTTCTTGTTATCCTTGTGCTTCAACTTGATAGTGGACTTGTTCTTGACATTTGAGTTGAATCCAAGCCCACTCTTGTCATTGGGGGATTTTTGCACATTCAAGATTTTGTTGAGTGCGGCCTTCCCTTGATGACCCCTTTTCAAGTCATTCTTCAAATAAGTGACTTGAGCCTTGAGCTCTTTGATTTCCTCTACATGGTTAGTTTCAATACAAGTACTAGAGGAAGTAGATGCTACATTGTTAGAGCAACAAGGCAAGGAATGTAATTCATCACGAGATATAGCATGGTTGTGAGAGGATGAATTACAAGGACTAGCACATGGCAATATAACATTTGGAGTAGATATTGTGCTAATGTCCACATGAGGCCCACTAGATGTTACCTTTGACATGATGGCCTCATGAGCCAACTTTAGCCTACCATGGGCGACTAGAAGATCCTCATGCGAGCTTGAGAGCTTAACATGGCTTTCTTCTAATTTCCCATAGTTGCTAGTTAGTAAAGCAAGTTGAGCCTTTAGCTCAACATTCTCCTTCAAAATAGATGCTTCACAAGAAATAGAGTTAGTAGCACAAGCATCATTACTATTACCAAGAGGTGAGGGCAACTTGTCAAGCTCTTTTGAATATGAGGCTTTAAGTTGCTCATGTGACTCGGTGAGTTTGATGAGCTCACCCTTTATGACCCTAGAGCCATTTTTGAGGTGCTAAAAATCCTCAACAAGTTTAGCATAAGCAACTTCAAGTTCATCATTTTTAATCTTGAAGGAGTTAGCCACCGCAAGTTCTCTATCATTGTATTCCTTTACTCTAGATAATTCTAGAGTAAAAGTCTTCTCAAGAGATTCTTTGGTGATTTGTTCTTCTTCAAGGGAGTCCTTTACTTGAGCAAGTTCATTAGCATATTCATGCTCAAGTGCAAACTTTTCATCAATTATGTTTTCTTGCTCCTCAATAAGATCATTGCCTTCTATAGCATAATTCAAGATTTCAAGAAGGTTGGAGGAAGCAAGTTTATTTTTGTAGAGAGCACTATAGACAACCTCTCCCATTTTCTTAATAGAGGTAATATCATACTTACCTCTATAATCATCATTATCATTCTCAACCTCATCATCATCATCATCATGAGATACAATGGGATTCAAAGAGGTTACCTTTGTTCCCTTAGCCATAAGGCACATGTGAGAATCGGAGGAAGGTGATGATGAGATTGCACTTGAAGCTCTCTTCAAGACCTTGTCTTGGCCCATAGAATCTTCATTTTCCTCTACATGGTTAGCAACACAAGCACTAGAGGAAATAGAAGCATTTTTATCATGGCAACAAGACAACATGAGCATATCATCATGAGATTTGTTCAAGTCATTTCTACATGATATGCAAGGACTATTAACACAAGCATGTGAGGAATTTTGAGTGCTAGAAGTGTTAAGGTCCAAAGATAGATCATTGCAACTAGATAGATATGAGGGATTACAAATAGTGAACACACTATCCATATTGCAATTTCTATCACCACTCACCATATCATTACCTTGTGAAAAATCACATGTTGGTGAAGTGGTAGACAAAGAGAACTCATCTCGACCGGAAGTGGAAGCAACACAATCATCCTCAATAATGTTGGACTTGCTATATTTATCTTGAAGCTTGGTCCATATCTCACGAGCGCTTGAATAAGGCATGATAGATGAAAGAACTACATTGCTCACAACATGCAAAAGAATTTTAGTAGCTAGAGCATCTATATGAGATTTCAACTTCTCCTCTAAAGATTCGTTTTGGGTATCCATAGGAGAAGAGAAACCTACATATAGATAGCCCTCGATAATTGGGTGAATTTCCCGAAATAAATTAAGCATGCGAATTTTCCAAACATCATAATTTGTGCCATCGAATGTGAGCGTGTCCTTGTGCACTAATCCCCTAGCCGACATCTTTACTCTCAAGGCGGTGAAGCCTAAAATGAGAGACCGGGCTCTGATACCAATTGAAAGGATACAGATGTCGCCTAGAGGGGGGGTGAATAGGCGATTAAAACTTTTCCTAGAGTGGCTCAACAAAGGCGGAATAAAACTAGAGTTTACTTTGTAAAGCACAACCTAGAAGCAACTAAGGTTTACCTATGTGCACCAACAACTTATGCTAAGCAAGACAAGCAACAAAGTGATAGCAAGATATATATTACTTCAAGCACGAAGGCTATCACAATGTAAAGTGCATAAGTAAAGAGCTCGGGTATAGAGATAACCGAGGCACGCGGGGACACCGATATTTTACCGAGTTCCTCCCAACATGGAGTACGTCTCATTTGGAGAGGGGGTGGTATCAAACCACCAAAGCCACAAAAGGCCTCCCTTATTCTCCGGTGAATCTCACCCCAATGGGATCGATCCACGCTTCCACTATCGGTGCACTTGTCGGTGGCAACCGGAACCTCTCACAAGGTTGGGGCACTTCTCCACAACTTAATTGGAGGCTCCCAACAAACGCCACCAAGGCCACAATGCCACCAAGGCCACAAACCGTCTAGGGTTCCAAGAACCCAAGAGGGACAAGCTCCAATGAGTAACTCAAATCAAATCCTCCAAAGAGAACTCAAACCGATGCACCAAATGCAAATGGCAAGAACACCACAAAGGTGCTCAAATCCCTCTCTCCCAAATTCCACCAAAGCTACAAAATCTTATGGGGGAATAAGAGAGGAAGAACAATGGAGGAAATCCACAAAAGACTCCAAGATCTAGATCCCAATATGTTCCCCTCACTTAGAGGAGAGATTGATTGGTGGGATTGTAGATCTAGATCTCCTCTTTCAAATCCCTCAAGAATATGCAAGAATCATTGGAGGGATTGGGAGAAAGCAAGCTCAAGAAGGTCAACAATGGAGGGGAAAACTTGCAATAATGGTTAGGGAACCATTGGGGAAGAAGGCCCCTTAAATAGGTTCCCCGAAAATCCAACCGTTGAAGCCAAAAAAAACGCGAATCCCGGTACTACCGGACATTCCCTAGGGATCCCAGGTCGCCAAACGCACCTTATTCAGTGCCGACCGGTACTACGGGGCGGTACTACCGGACCTCCGGTACTACCGGACCCTGGTCCGGTACTACCGGACATCCCTGAACGAAAACGGCCATAACTTTTGCATCCGGACTCCGATTTTGATGATCTTGGGCTCGTTTCGAAGAGAACAACAAGCTCTAAAAGATCATGCAAAGAAAAATTATAGTCCAGCAAGGGAGGATAGATCCAAATGACGAAAGGTTTAACCTCTATCAAAAAGATGAACCGATAAAACCTCCAACATCAAAAACGTATTAGAAAATGCATATGAAATCCGTTTTCGATGAACGAGAGCTTGTCATGGAGATTAACACAAGCTATAAATCCTCACATGAGTAAGAACCAAATAATGGAAGGTTTTACCTATCTCTAAAATACAAACCGGTAAAACCTCCAAGATCAAAACGCAATAAGATATAAAAGGGAAATCCGTTTTTGATGGACTAGAGCTTGTTATGGAGATTACCACAAGCTCTATATCCTCACATGGATAAGACCAAATAACAACCAAATATGATGATGCAAGTATGCAAAGGTTTGATCTCTCTCCGAACGATGTGACCGAGTTACTCATTCGAGAACCCCTCTTGATAGTACAGTTATCTATCCTAAACCCGGTCTCCCAACAAACATGAGACCGGCAAAAGGGAAAACCTATCAATATTATACCTTTGCCTTGAGCAATCCACTTGAGATCGATGTAGACGATCTTGTCCTTCTCAAGATGGACACCTTTCTTGATTCCTCATCATCGATCCATGATCACCGAGGATGGCAAGCATCAAACATGAGATCTTCTATAGATGGCGCATTTTGAGCTTGCACAACACATCTTCTTCTCATTTCATCTATCTTGAAGTCAACACATGCTCCAAGCAATGCCAATGGAAAATTCCTACAAGTACAACTTAATACACACATTAGTCCATAAAGATTGTCATTAATTACCAAAACCACACATGGAGGCCCAACATGTTCTTTCATCATGGCTTCTTCATATGAGGTGGGATCACCTTCCATATGAACTATTTCTATGTTATAAACTTTGTAAATTTCTTTAGAAATGGTTGGTCTTCTTTCTCTTTTAGACCTTCTGAGTTCGCCAGACTCTTTCTCATTTCGTGCCTCAGGTTCTGGAACATTTTCTGTGTGTGGCTGTTCCGGCTCCCTTTCATGCTCAACAGTGGGTTCAGGCGTCTCTTGACAGACAGGTTCCGAATCTTCTCCCATTGTTGTCACATGTGGAGTCACAACAGGTACCTGCACCGCAACCTTAGGGGTTATCGATGGTGGCACAATAGGTAGCGAGAAAAATGGCTCCTGAGTCATCGTATTAGGTGCATGCACCCCCTTCTCCTCAAGATCGATTTTTCGAGCTACCATGCTCCCCCTCATCAATTTATCCTCCAAGAAGACTGCATGTCTCGTTTCTACAAACTGTGTGTATTTGTCAGGACAGTAGAAACGATAACCTTTTGATCTATCGGGATAGCCAATGAAGTGGCAAGTCACTATTTTGGGGTTTAACTTTGCAATATTTGGATTAAAAACTTTTGCCTTAGCTGGGCTCCCCCAGACCCTCAAGTGGCGCAGAGATGGGACTATGCCTGTCCACAACTCGTACGGTGTTTTGGGCACCGACTTGCTTGGTACTCTATTGAGAATGTGAATGGCGGTTTTAAGCGCCTACATCCATAATCCCAATGGGAGGGTGGAATAGCTCATCATGTTGCGCACCATATCCATGAGGGTACGGTTACGCCTTTCAGCTACTCTATTTTGCTGAGGTTCGCCCGACATAGAATACTGGGCGGCTATTCCATTTTCCTGTAGGAACCTTGCAGATGATTACAGTAGAACTATTTGGGTTTGATCTATGAGATCTAGTCTTTTGGATCTTCTAGTCTTGCTGAGGTTCGCCCGGCATATACTAGGCTTTTGGATCTTCTAGTCTAGATGATTACAATAGAACTATTTGGGTTTGATCTATGAGATCTAAGAGAGAGAGAGAGAGAGAGAGAGAGAGAGAGAGAGAGAGAGAGAGAGAGAGAGAGAGAGAGAGAGAGAGGAAGGGAGACTACCTGCGCCCTGGCTCGAGGAACACGGGCCAGAGGGGTTGCCGGAGCCGGAGTTGGTGGCCATGGGGAAAAGGTGAAGGGTTTCGCGGCATAGTAAATCAAAATTTTCTACGGATGCGAACAGAGGGAAGCCAAGATCTAATCTAGGAGATGCAAACAACGAGAGAGATTGGATTAGATCTTCATACCCTTGAAGATTCGCACAGCGGAACGTTCGTCGGAACGTGGGTGATGTAGTCGTACTCGCTTCTCCTCCTCGCGATCTGATCCGATCTAGCACCACAAGTGGCGATGCCTCCGTGAGATGCACACGTGCGGCACCTCGACGTCTCCTCCTTCCTTGGTCCAGCAAGTATGGTGGAGAGATGGGTTGGATCTACAACACGACGGCGCAGTGCAATTGGTGGAGAGTTTCTGCAGCAGGGCTTCGCCTACACGCAGTCGGGAGGGAGAGAGAGAGGAGGGCAGCAGGGCGACTGGCTTGAGGGGAAGGTGTGTAGGGGGTGGTGCGCCCCTAGCCCTCTTTATATAGAGGGGTGGGGCGGCAACCCTAGACCCCCCCCAAGTCCAAAACCGGCGGCCAAGGAGGAAGAGTGGGGGGCAAGGAAACCCCCCCTCCTTCTAGAAGGTCCAATTAGGGTTTATCCCTTCTTGGCCGGCTAGGCCCTATGGGGCCTTGTGCCCCTGGCCCAATGCAGCCAGGGCACTCCCTCATAGGCCCATGCCCCCTCCCGGAAGGTGGGGCCACGTTGGTCCCCCTCCGGAAGATTCTAGAAGCTTCCGGTACAATACCGATTAACCCGGAACAATTCCGAACTCCAAAAACTGCACTGCCTTATATGAATCTTATTCTCCGGACCATTCCGGAACCTCTCGTGATGTCCCGGATCCCATCCGAGACTCCGAACAAAAACTCATAAACCAATTATCCAATCTATTCTAGCGTTGAGACACGTTAAGTGTGTGACCCTGCGGGTTCGAGAATATGCAGACATGATCTTCTATCAATAATCAACAGCGGGGTCTGGAAACCCATATTGACTCCCACACATTCATCGATGATCATATCGGATGAACCACGATGCCAGGATTCAATCAATCCCATATATATATTCCCTTCGTCTCGCGATATTTTACTTGCTCGAGATTCGATCGTCGGTACCGTCATACCTAGTTCAATCTCGTTCACAGCAAGTACTTTACTCGTTCCATAATCCGATATCACTTTGTGATTAACTCCTTAACCACATGCTTGCAAGCGGTGTTGATATCGATTACCGAGTGGGCCCGAAGTATATCTCTCCGACTTGGGAGGGACAAATCCCATCTCGATACATACAACCCAACAGGCACTTTCCGATCACCTGAGAGACACCTTTATGATTACCCTCTCATAGGATGACGTTTGATGACCTCAAAGCTTTCTTCCGATACCAGGGAGTTGTATTATCTCATGGTCTAAGGAATACAATATTTGACATAAGAAAAGCTTCGCAAAGGTGAACACGATGACACGATCTAATTGCTTCGCTTAGTTTGGGTCTGTCCATCATATCATTCTCCCAATGATATGATCTCATTATTAATTGACAACTCATGTCTATGGTCAGGAAACCTTAACCATCATTAATCAATGAGCTAGTCCATAGAGGCGTACTAGGGACACGGTGTTGTTCACAAACCACACAAGTATTAAAGTTTCCGCTTAATACAATTCTAGCATGGAATATAAACATTATCATGAACAAGAATTATAATAATAACATCTTTATTATTGCCTCTAGGGCATAATTCCAACAGTCTCCCACTTGCACTAGAGTCAATAATCTAGTTTACATTTGGCAACAATCTCACACCCATGGCACTGAGGTGCTGATCATGTTTTACACGTGGAAGAGGTTTAGTCAATGGATCTGCGACATTCAGATCTGTATGTACTTTGCTAATCTTCAGATCTCCATCTGCTATATAATCTCGGATTATATGAAACTTGCGGTTGATATGCTTGGTCTTTGGATGATATCTTGATTCCTTAGCAAGTGCTATGGCGTCAGTGTTGTCACACAATATCTCCAGTGGGTCCAATGCACTTGGAACCACGCCAAGCTCAGTGATGAAGTTTCTGATCCAAACTCCTTCACTTGACGCTTCTGCAGCAGCCATGTATTCCGCTTCCACTGTAGATCCCGCGATCACGCTTTGCTTGTAGCTTCTCCAGCTCACAGCTCCTCCATTCAAAATATAAACGTATCCTGTCTGAGATTTAGAATCATCCTTGTCGGTGTCGAAACTAGCATCGACGTAACCTTTTACGACGAGCTGTTCATCACCCCCATAGACTAAGAACATTTCTTTAGTCCTATTTAGATACTTTAGGATGTTCTTCACGGCTGTCCAGTGTTCCACTCCTAGATCACTTTGATATCTGCTCGTCAAACTAAGAGCATTGGACACATCTGGTCTAGTACACAGCATGGAATACATGATAGAACCTATGGCCGAGGCATAAGGCACTTTGCTCATAGCTTCCCTATCATTTACCGTAGCTGGACACTGAGCCTTGCTCAATATCTTACCTGACAACATAGGCACTGAACCTTTCTTTGCCTTATCCATTCTGAACCTTTTCAGAACTTTGTCTAGGTATGTACTCTGGCTTAAAGCTATCAGGCGTCTTTGTCTATCTCTATAGATTTTGATGCCCAATATATAAGCAGCTTCACCTAGGTCTTTCATTGAAAAACACTTGTTCAAATAACTCTTCACATCGTTAAGCATGTTAATGTCATTTCCAATAATCAATATGTCATCCATATATAGTACCAGAAATGTCACCGATCTCCCACTCACTTTCTTGTAGATACAAGCTTCGTAGCTATTTGGAACAAATCCAAAGCTCTTGATCACTTGATCAAAACGAAGGTTCCAACTCCGAGATGCTTGCTTCAGTCCATAAATGGAACGCTCAAGCTTGCATACTTTATCAGCATCCTTAGGATCGACAAAACCTTCGGGTTGCATCATATACAACTCTTCATCAATGTTGCCATTGAGGAACGCAGTCTTGACATCCATCTGCCATATTTCATAATCATGAAACGCAACAATTGCTAATAAAATCCGAATAGACTTAAACATCGCTACGGGAGAGAAAGTCTCATCGTAGTCAACACCTTGAACTTGTCGAAAACCTTTCGCGACAAGCCGTGCTTTATAGACGGTAACATTACCATCCGCGTCCGTTTTCTTCTTGAAAATCCATTTGCACTCAACGGCCTTTCGGTCGCTAGGAGGGTCCACCAAAGTCCATACTTGGTTTTCGCTCATGGATCCCAATTCGGATTTCATGGCTTCTAGCCATTTCTCAGAGTCTGGGCTCATCATCGCTTCCTCATAGTTCGCAGGCTCACTGTCATCTACTAACAAGACAGTTAAGACAGGGTTGCCGTACCACTCAGGAGGGGCACGCGACCTTGTCGACCTGCGAAGTTCAGTAGCAGCATCGTCCGAAGCTTCATGATCCTTATCATTAGCTTCCTCTATTATTGGTGCAGGCGGCACTGGAACAATTTCAGGTGCTGCGCTACTCTCCAATTCAAGAGAAGGTTCAATAACCTCGTCTAGCTCTACTTTCCTCCCACTCACTTCTTTCGAGAGAAACTCCTTCTCAAGAAAGGAACCGTTCTTTGCGACAAACACTTTGCCTTCGGTTCTGTGATAGAAGGTATACCCAATAGTTTCCTTAGGGTATCCTATGAAGACGCATTTCTCCGCTTTGGGTTCGAGCTTGTCCGGCATCAACTTCTTGACGTAAGCTTCGCATCCCCAAACTTTAAGAAACGACAACTTAGGTTTAGCACCAAACCACAACTCATACGGTGTCGTCTCAACGGATTTAGATGGTGCCCTATTTAAAGTGAATGCAGCGGTTTCTAATGCATAATCCCAAAATGATAACGGCAAATCAGTAAGAGACATCATCGATCGGACCATATCTAATAGGGTTCGATTCCGGCGTTCAGACACACCATTGTGCTGTGGTGTTCCGGGTGGCGTGAGTTGCGAAACAATTCCGCTTGCTTTAAGATGCGTGAGAAAATCATAACTCAAATATTCATCCCCATGATCGGATCGTAGAAATTTAATCTTTCTGTTATGATGGTTCTCCACTTCATTATGAAATTCCTTGAACTTTTCAAATGTTTCAGATTTATGTTTCATTAAATAGATATACCCATATCTACTTAAGTCATCGGTAAAAGTGAGAAAATAGCGATATTCACCGCGCATCGAAACACTCATCGGTCCGCATACATCGGTATGTATGATTTCCAACAAGTTCGTTGCTCGCTCCATAATTCCGAAGAACGGGGTTTTGATCATCTTGCCCATGAGGCATGGTTCGCATGTGTCAAATGATTCAAAATCAAGAGACTCCAAAAGTCCATCAGAATGGAGCTTCTTCATGCGCTTTACACCAATATGACCTAGACGACAGTGCCACAAATAAGTAGTATTATCACTATCTACTTTGCATCTCTTAGCCTCAATGTTATGGATGTGTGTTTCATCCCTTTCGAGATTTAGAAGAAATAAACCATGCACAACAGGTACATGACCATAAAAGATGTTACTCATATAAATAGAACAACCATTATTCTCTGATGGGGGGATACCAACCGGGGTACACCCACGAAGCGGATTCGCCAGCTGGATCGAGCCGACTGGAACCTAGCCCTGAGCGGTTCGACTCGCCCAATACGGCGACTGGCGCATGCTGCACCCAGGCGACTGGCGCCGACTGGAGGCCCAAGATGGTGACTCCAATGGAAAGCCCACCAAAACACTTGTAAACCCTAACTGGCTGCATATATAAAGCCACCAGGGGCACCCCACGGGGACATCATATTACATCTTCTCCCACATCTCATTAGATCTAGTCTCCCTCCGCCTACGGCGGCTCCCATGTAAACCAATCTATGATCATATACTGGATTGATAGCAGGACGTAGCGATCCTCCATCGAGGGGACATGAACCTGGGTACATCGTGTGCCAATCTCGCTTCCGGATTCTCCTACGTCGCCTTGCTCCCTCTACGCAAGCTACCCCCAGAAGCATCTGCCGTGCAATACCACGACAGTTGGCGCCCACCGTGGGGCTAGCGATGCTTGGAGGGTGATAATCTAGGCGAGATCCCTTGTGTTTTCGTCAATAAGGCCGAAGATTAGCCAGATCTGCGTCAGCACCCAGATTTTTCTTCCGCAACAAATTGCAGCGGCCGATTTCGTTTTCGCCAACAACCGTGATACTCAAGGTTTTGGAGTCGATCCACATGGTACGGTGGTTAAGAACTGCAGCGCACGCACATGCAGATCCTGACATGGAAAATCAACAGCGCGCTCGAGCATGCGTGATCGGTTCTGGTTGTTTTTTCTTGGAATCCCCTTTCTCGTTGATTACATTGATAATTGATTATTTTATTCAAATCTAACCATTGCATCCATATTTGTTGTACATACGATTGACAAGATTTGATGGAAATATTCTCTACCAGAACAATCTGTGGAAATATTCTCTACCAGAACAATCTGTTCTGGACTCCGTACAAATTAAAGTTTGTTCTATTTTTATTCGTCATCTAATCCCAGTTTCCTATTGTGTTGTTACATATGCACAATGACGACGAAGAAGGGATGTTTACGCCACTTCGGACGAACAAAAATCTGGCCGACTTCGTCCATTACGACGACTCCGCCACGTTAGTTCTTTTTGGTTAAACGTCGCACCAGCCAGTCGTGGACTCGCCACGTCCGGCGACTCTCCATGGTCGCGGACTCGCCTGCCGCGGGATCGCCATCGCGACCTCGCCCTCGCGGACCCGCCATCACGGCCCAGCCAGTCGTGGACTCGCCACGTTCGGTGACTCTCCATGGCCGTGGACTCGCCTGCCGCGGGATCGCCATCGCGACCTCGCCCTCGTGGCCCCGCCATCACGGCCCTACAATCGTCACCATCACCATAGCGTGACCTTCCTCCGCCGCGTCGATCCCGTGTCCGCCGCGTCGACTTCGCCATAGCGCGAGCTTCGTCCGCCGTGTCGACCCCGTGTCCGCCGCGTCGACTTCGCCATAGCGCGAGCTTCGTCCGCCGCGTCGACCCCGTGTCCGCCGCGTCAGCATAGCCATAGCGCGACCTCCGTCCGCCGCGTCGACCTCGTGTCCGCCGCGTCGACTTCGTCATAGCGCGACCTCCGTCTGCCGCGTCGACATCGCCATAGCGCGACCTCCGTCCGCCGCGTCGACTCCGTGTCCGCCGCGTCGACTTCGCCATAGCGCGACCTCCGTCCGCCGCGTCGACTTTTTCCGGCTAAACGCCGTGCGACCCTATCCGCTACGAAAAATGCGTACACCACGCCTGCTAAGGGACCTTCATCGTCTGAGTCACCAGAGAGGGTCGCTTTCCATGCTGCATGGACTCACCACTGGGCGTCTCTTCCCCTCGGAAAAAATCAATTTGCCTTTGTCAACCTTTGAAAGAGCGACTCGCAATGGCCAAGTAGTGCAGACGAGGACTCGCAAACCGAGTCTCGGTTCGTCCACGAAAAACGCTAACCGAGAGCCATCATTGGAGTCGCCTTGCTCGACTGGCCTTCCGGGCCAAGACAAATGGCATTGCTACACAAACAGCACCATGTCCTCCTCAACCTTAGATAGCGCGACTCGCACAGCCAAGTACTGCGGACGAGGACTCGCAAACCGAGCCTCGGATCGTCCAGGAAGAACGCCAAGTCGAGAGCCATCTTTGGAGTCGCCATGCGACTGGCCCCCCGGGCCAAGACGAGAGACTCGCTAACAAAACAGCGCAATCAACGTCATCGGGGACTCTCCCCTCGCGGACTCGCAATCATCGCGGACTCGCCACGCTCGGGGACTCTCCCCTCGCGGACTCGCAATCATAGTGGATTCGCCACGCTCGGGGACTCTCCCCTCGCGGACTCGCAATCATCGCGGACTCGCCACGCTCGGGGACTCTCCCCTCGCGGACTCGCAATCATAGTGGACTCGCCATGCTCGGGGACTCTCCCCTCGCGGACTCGCAATCATCGCGGACTCGCCACGCTCGGGGACTCTCCCCTTGCGGACTCGGAATCATCGCGGACTCTCCATGCTCGGGTACTTGGCACCCGCCGGTCGCTCGGGTACTCGGCGCCCGCCGGTCGCTCGGCCTCGCCGCTCGCCGCGTTCGGGTACTCGGCGCCCGCCGATCGCTCGGCCTCGCCGCTCGCCGCGCTCGGGTACTCGGCGCCCGCCGGTTGCTCGGCCTCGCCGCTCGCCGCGCTCAGGTACTCGGTTCTCGCCGGTCGCTAGGCCTCGCCGCTCGCCGCGCTCGGGTACTCGGTGCCCGCCGGTCGCTCGGCCTCGTCTCTCGCCCGCTCGGGTACTCGACGCTCACCGGTCGCTCGACCTCGCCACTCGCCACGCTCTGGGACTCGGCGCTCGCTGGTCGCTCAACCTCACCACTCGCCGCGCTCGGGGGCTCGGCGCTCGCCGGTCGCTCGACCTCGCCACTCGCCATGCTCGGCAGCAACGACTACTATTTTCATAATATGCATCTCTAAAGAGCCTCAAGTCGCCTCTACAAGCCAACTCGAGCCTCGGGGACTACTCCTAGGCATGCTGCGTGTACGCGTGGTTCCACGACCGCGGTTCACCCTCATCGACTCGCCACCGTGGACTCTCCACTCGCGTACTCTCTATGCTCGGGGACTCGCCGCCGCGGTCGCCGCCGCGGACACTCGCCATCGCGTACTCAACGTGCTCGGGGACTCGCCGCCGCGGACTCGCCCTCGCGTACTCGACGCACTCGGGGACTCGCCACCGCGGACTCGCCCTCGCGTACTCAACACGCTCGTCGACTCGCCACCATGGACTCTCCACTCGCGTACTCAACACGCTCGTCGACTCGCCACCATGGACTCTCCACTCGCGTACTCTCCACGCTCGGGGACTCGCCACCGCGGACTCGCCCTGGCGTACTCGACACGCTCGGGGACTCGCCACCGTGGACTCGTCCTCGCGTACTCGACACTCTCGGGGACTCGCCACCGCGGACTCGCCCTCGCGTATGCCACACGCTCGCAGACTCGCCGGTCGCTCGACCTTGCCACTCGCCGCGCTCGGGGACTCGGCATGCTCCATGTTCGAGGACTCGCCGCAACTGGCAGCTTCGCCGACACCCTGCGTCTTTCGCCAACTGGCCATCACTGACTGGCTCACGCCGACCGCCTCCCGCTTCACGGTTCTTTTCTCTATTCAGGAGCTCGTCGCCGATTCGCCACGACCCATCGTCAAGACTCTCCGCGCCCCGCCTCAAGCCCGCGTCGAATCGACAACGCGCTCGGGGACTACTGATGGGGGGATACCAACCGGGGTATACCCACGAAGCGGATTCGCCAGCTGGATCGAGCCGACTGGAACCTAGCCCTGAGCGGTTCGACTCGCCCAATACGGCGACTGGCGCATGCTGCACCCAGGCGACTGGCGCCGACTGGAGGCCCAAGATGGTGACTCCAATGGAAAGCCCACCAAAACACTTGTAAACCCTAACTGGCTGCATATATAAAGTCACCAGGGGCACCCCACGGGGACATCATATTACATCTTCTCCCACATCTCATTAGATCTAGTCTCCCTCCGCCTACGGCGGCTCCCATGTAAACCAATCTATGATCATATACTGGATTGATAGCAGGACGTAGCGATCCTCCATCGAGGGGACGTGAACCTGGGTACATCGTGTGTCAATCTCGCTCCCGGATTCTCCTACGTCACCTTGCTCCCTCTACGTAAGCTACCCCCAGTAGCATCTGTCGTGCAATACCACGACATTCTCTGATTTAAATGAATAACCGTCTTGCAATAAACACGATCCAGAAATAATGTTCATGCTCAACGCAGGCACATAATAACATTTATTAAGGTTTAAAACTAATCCCGAAGGTAAAACTAAGGAGAGCGTGCCGACGGCCATCACATCAACTCTTGATCCGTTGCCAACGCGCATCGTCACCTCATCCCTTGCAAGCCGCCGTCTATTCCGTAGCTCCTGTTTTGAGTTACAAGTATTAGCAACTGAACCAGTATCAAATACCCAGGCACTACAACGAGGGCTAGTAAGGAAAACATCAATAACATGTATATCAAATATACCTTTGATGGTGCCAGCCTTCTTGTCCGCTAGGTACTTCAGACAGTTGCGCTTCCAGTGACCCTTGTCCTTGCAATAGAAGCACTCAGTGCCTGGCTTGGGTCCGGACTTGAGCTTCTTATCAGCAGGGGCAACGCGCTTACCGCCGCCTTTCTTCAAGGGCTTGTTTGCACCCTTACCTTTCTTGAAGGTGGGGGGCTTGTTGACCATCAACACATGATTATCCTTTTTGATGTCCACCTCCGCAGCCTTCAGCTTTGCGAAGAGCTCGGTGATCGTATCAGTGGAACCAATCTGATTATGAGTCACTACAAAACTTTTGTAGCTGGGAGGGAGTGATTGCAGAACTCTGTCAATCTTGAGCTCCTCTGGAATCTTGCAGTCCAGTCGCTCAAGGCGTTGAGTGTAGCCCGACATCTTAATGGCGTGCTCACTAACGGAACTCCCTTCCTCCATCTTGCAGTTAAAGAATCTCTCAGAACGGGCCTGAGTCTGAAACATGGTTTTCAGTTCCTCAAGAATCTCAAAGGGCCCGGGATAGGCTTCAAAACGATTTTGAAGGTCCGATTCCATAGCAAACAACATGGTGCTCTTAATCACACCATAATCATCTTTGGGCGACTGATAGACAGCTTTCTCATCAGCCGACGCAGTTGCAGCAGGGGGGTTACCTAACGCTTTCTCAAGGACATAGTCCTTTTGACCGCCAGAGAGAATGATTCTCAGATTACGGAACCAGTTGGTGAAGTTAGACCCATTGTTCTTAAGCTTTTCTTTCTCAGCAAAAACGTTGAAGTTGAAGTTGCACTTAGCCATTTGATCTACAGTATTTGCAAGTACAATTTAGACTATGTTCATGATAAATAGTTCAACTTAATCAAATTACTAGATGAACTCCCACTAAATTCAACATCCCTCAAGTTGTTTAGTGAACATGATCCAAATTCACCACACCTAATCCGATCTTCACGAGAAGAGATGTGGTTTCAATGGTGGACAACAAAGTGTCGATCATATCATTCATATGACTCATGCTTAACCTTTTGGTTCGTGTGTTCCGAGGCCATGTCTGTACATGCTAGGCTCATCAAGTCAAACCCAAGTATTTCCGCGTGTGCAATACTGGCTTGCACCCGTTGTATGTGAACGTAGAGTTTATAGCACCCGATCATCACGTGGTGCTTGAACACGACGAACTTTCGCAACGGTGCATACATGGGGAGAACACAGTTTTATCTTGATATTTAAGTGAGGAATCATCTTATAATGCTACCGTCGTGATCTAAGCATAATAAGATACATAAAAGGATAAACATCATATGCATATAATTTTATGTGACATGGTATAGCCAATCTCCGCGCAATGATCTCCATCTTGTGCGTGCCAGCATGATCTTCATCATTCCACCATGATTGCCTCCACCACGAATATCAACTACAACTATTGCTAACTACTTAGCGATAAAGTAAAGCTATTACATGGCATATAAGAAGTTGACTCGCAGGTCATACACAATTATAAAGACAACCATATGGCTCCTGACGGTTGTGTACTCATCGACATGCAAGTCATGAAATATTACAAAACATGATCATCGCATACAATACACTCATCACATCTTGGGCCGTACCATATCACAGAAAACACTCCCTGCAAAAACAAGTTAGACGCCTCTACTTTGTTGTTGCATGTTTTACGTGGCTTATGGGAGTAGCAAGCTAAGAACGATTCTTACCTACGGAAAGCCACAACGGTGATATTATGGTTGCCAAACTCCGGTGTAAATCCCATGACAACTATAGTGAGAGAAACAGGCATCCACCAGCCGCATGTGTGGAACAAGCCACACGTCAAGTGTGGAGCCGGTCTCGCGAACGACGTCGCGTAAGGTTGGCTTGGACCGCTTCAATCTCACTATCCCGCGTCATAAGAAGAACACAAACAAGAGGCTTGCAACAGAAAACATCAACGCCCGCAACAACCATGTTGCGTTCTACTCGTGAATCACATCTACGCATAGATCTAGCTCTAATACCACTGAAGGGTTTCGCGGCATAGTAAATCAAAATTTTCTACGGATGCGAACAGAGGGAAGCCAAGATCTAATCTAGGATATGCAAACAACGAGAGAGATTGGATTAGATCTTCACACCCTTGAAGATTCGCACAGCGGAACGTTCGTCGGAACGTGGGTGATGTAGTCGTACTCGCTTCTCCTCCTCGCGATCCGATCCGATCTAGCACCACAAGTGGCGATGCCTCCGTGAGATGCACACGTGCGGCACCTCGACGTCTCTTCCTTCCTTGGTCCAGCAAGTATGGTGGAGAGATGGGTTGGATCTACAACGCGACGGCGCAGTGCAATTGGTGGAGAGTTTCTGCAGCAGGGCTTCGCCTACACGCAGTCGGGAGGGAGAGAGAGAGGAGGGCAGCAGGGCGACTGGCTTGAGGGGAAGGTGTGTAGGGGGTGGTGCGCCCCTAGCCCTCTTTATATAGAGGGGTGGGGCGGCAACCCTAGCCCCTCCCCCAAGTCCAAAACCGGCGGCCAAGGAGGAAGAGTGGGGGGCAAGGAAACCCCCCCCCCTTCTAGAAGGTCCAATTAGGGTTTATCCCTTCTTGGACGGCTGGGCCCTATGGGGCCTTGTGCCCCTGGCCCAATGCGGCCAGGGCACTCCCTCATAGGCCCATGCCCCCTCCCGGAAGGTGGGGCCACGTTGGTCCCCCTCTGGAAGGTTCTAGAAGCTTCCGGTACAATACCGATTAACCCGGAACAATTCCGAACTCCAAAAACTGCACTGCCTTATATGAATCTTATTCTCTAGACCATTCCGGAACCTCTCATGATGTCCCGGATCCCATCCGAGACTCCGAACAAAAACTCATAAACCAATTATCCAATCTATTCTAGCGTCGAGACACGTTAAGTGTGTGACCCTGCGGGTTCGAGAATATGCAGACATGATCTTCTATCAATAATCAACAGCGGGGTCTGGAAACCCATATTGACTCCCACACATTCATCGATGATCATATCGGATGAACCACGATGCCAGGATTCAATCAATCCCATATATATATTCCCTTCGTCTCGCGATATTTTACTTGCCCGAGATTCGATCGTCGGTACCATCATACCTAGTTCAATCTCGTTCACAGCAAGTACTTTACTCGTTCCATAATCCGATATCACTTTGTGATTAACTCCTTAACCACATGCTTGCAAGCGGTGTTGATATCGATTACCGAGTGGGCCCGAAGTATATCTCTCCGACTTGGGAGGGACAAATCCCATCTCGATACATACAACCCAACAGGCACTTTCCGATCACCTGAGAGACACCTTTATGATCACCCTCTCATAGGATGACGTTTGATGACCTCAAAGCTTTCTTCCGATACCAGGGAGTTGTATTATCTCATGGTCTAAGGAATACAATATTTGACATAAGAAAAGGTTCGCAAAGATGAACACGATAACACGATCTAATTGCTTCGCTTAGTTTGGGTCTGTCCATCATATCATTCTCCCAATGATATGATCTCATTATCAATTGATAACTCATGTCTATGGTTAGGAAACCTTAACCATCATTAATCAATGAGCTAGTCCATAGAGGCGTATTAGGGACACGGTGTTGTTCACAAACCACACAAGTATTAAAGTTTTCGCTTAATACAATTCTAGCATGGAATATAAACATTATCATGAACAAGAATTATAATAATAACATCTTTATTATTGCCTATAGGGCATAATTTCAACAAAAGGGCGACGGCGTGGGTCTGCGGTGGTGGCGGTGCTTCTCATCGGCTCGCGCTAACCCTAGATCAGTAGGGATATCGGTGGGGCGTACGGCACAGCGACGAACCTTGTATCGTGTGCTGCCGGACCCCATCCTTTATATATAGCATGGCGACAGGGGCCCACCAACCATGAGGAGGTTGGGCGCCCCGATCAAGGCACGGATAGGGGCTTCCGTTCGAGCCTTTGGGCTCGCACGGGAGAGATCAACCTAACAGTGATGTGACCCAACTACAACAATAGAATCACCATTTTCTTATGTGTTTGCAGTCGCTTCCTATATTGTGTTAAAATGCGTGATAAAAAACTAATTAAGTTAAAAAGTGCATGACTATGTCACTATATAAAAGCTCGTAGAGCTTTGAGAAGAAAGAGGGTGTGTGATGGAATGCATCACCGTATTTTAATTGTAAAATAACAGTTGAGACATTGGAGGTATACAAAACATTTAACCATAACAAGTGAGGCGGGGGGATTCACCATTTTCATGAAATTGCATATCGACATCTTCTCCTCGTCGTGGATGTAACACCCGAGGAGTCTGACCAATTGTCGGTATTGTAGCTTGACGCGAGAAGAAAACTCTTCGAAGCAGACCCTCATCGTTGTTCGTCGAGGTTGACCAACTTTTTAGATTGAAATAGGTCGGTTCTTTTGGCTCTGGCGGTGTGAGTCCATCTCTTGCATGCTAGCATCGAAACCACCAGGCTACACATGTTGGGCCGGTCGTCCGCACTGGCCTCGACACGGAGTAGATGCATTTCACTACATCGCCAACTTTGTAATCCGGTTCAAGTACCGGGTCCACCATCTCATACCATTTTAACTCATCCCACAGTTGTTGGTAGGCCTGTAAGAGAGAGAGATTAAACAGACAATTTTGCATTCATCAACAGTAAACTTTTCTCGTGTTACCATTTGGGAAATAATCGGTGCATCACGGCAACCGATCTAGACAGCTATGCTGTCAATCTGACAGCGCGTCTCTGCCCATGTCGCCGGGTGGCGTTCAATCATGCGTACTAATCAGTTGTCAAACATCTAATGACGTTTTCCTTGTTCTGTGAAAAAGATTACCATGAAACAAAATACTCAAGTTGTGGTTATGTGATAAAAAGACCCCAACATATAGTGTTAAGTGATAAAATCTTCATAGTTAATTGGTCTTCTCTCTCCTCTCCTCATGTATGTACATGCAATTTGGTGTCGGTAGTTGAATAAAAAATATTAATCTATTACTTACTATAATTTATCATCGGAGGAAGAGCATGCTCCAGTTCCCTCTTTTTCTTAATTTGAAACTACCCTCACAATATGAGAAACTAGTCCAAAGGCCAAAAACTAAATTTAGAACTACAGTTAGCTATACATTAAACATACACTTTTGCATTCATCAGCAGTAAACTTTTGTCGTGTTACCATGTGTGGGAAACAATCGGTGCATCACGGCAAACTCGCACCCCTTGTATTTCACCCTCTATCCACATTTGTGTTATGTGTGCTTGATGACGTGTGAGTCCGTGAACTAAAACGAGTCAGAGATATCAAATCCGATATTTGTACGCTCTTGCCAAATTACTATTACTGTATGTACTAAACTATATGGACATGTACCATGTTTCCTCCGCGCCTAACTATACAAACATGCATGTCAAAGAAAGAAAAAAACTATGCAAACATGTGCTGTACATTAGGGACGGCCCGAAAATGAAAATGTCGTTCACGGCCGGCGGACGAACGTGCCGCCTGGGCTATCAAAATGCCCGCTTCATCCGCCTGGACTTCCCGCGCGTGCAACGAAGCAAGATCATGAACTGCGCTCAGCTCAGCTAGACCGCGCCGTGACGGTGGCGGAGCAGTGGGAGCCTCGTGACGACCGTGCGTGCTCTGCTCTGCTCCTGAACCAGAGAGCCATCCCTGTCCCTCGGTCAGCTAGTCACGCCGGTCGGTGCAGCACGATCTGCAGCTCCGCCTCGCGGCCCGGGTAGCCGGCGTCCATCTCAGGGATGACGGCGAACGCGTCCTCCTTGCCGACGCGGCGGCGGCAGACGGGGCACGTGGAGTGCGCCTCGAGCCACGTGTCGACGCAGTCGGCGTGGAACGCGTGCCGGCACTTGGGCAGCACCCGGAGCAGCTCTTCGGCCGCGGCGTCGAACGCGCCCAGGCACACCGCGCACTCCGGCTGCGCCTCCGCCGCCGCGCCGCCCATGTCCCCGAACCTGAGCGCCGGGAGCGCGTCCACCACGGACAGGCTCAGGCCGGAGCGGCAGCGGTCGCACGTCGACGACGCCGCGAAGCCCAGGCCCAGACCGCCGCGCGCGCCGCGGGGGCCCCGGTGCTTGCAGTGCTTGGCGTAGATTAGGAAGAGGAAGAGCGCTAGCAGGACGCCCGTGACCACGCCCACGATCACGTCTATGGCCAGCGGGGTCGGCGGCGGGTTCGACGGGTTGTCGGCACCGGCCGGCGTAGACCACGCCGCCAACGGGGTCATCATCTTGTTTCGGTCATGGCTGGCGCGCGTTCGTGGCGCGACGGAGGTGGACGGTCGTGGGGCTTAAAAATAGAGCAGCCTATCTTTGGTCGGGCTAATATCTGGTATTTGCTCTTCAGAATAGGATTGTTTCAACAGGAAATAATGTTGGTGAAATAGGCAGCAAGAGCACAACCGGGGCTTGCTTACTAGTAGTATGATTTTTTTCGTGCTCTTATAACTCCTATATTTGCTCTGTAAAACCTCTATAAAGAACACTGAATCGTATGTTCCAAAAAAAAAAATGATGTCAGCCATATCTGTAATCTGTCTATCACCATTGCCTCGGCCGGTCATGTCGATCAGTGCCTCGCCAGCATCATCCAGCTCGGGGATCACGTGAATACGCGACGACCGAGGTGTACCTCGTATGGCCTAAACATAGAGCAAACTATCTTTGACTCTTTTCGAATTTGGATTGTTTGAAATTTATACTCAAAAAAGGGAAATGATTTTGCCAGGATGGTGCAACCCGACCAGGTGGTAGTAGTATCGTCTACCAAAATCTTCGAAATAGAACCCTGAATGCTACAAAATAGTTTTGCAATATGACAGTGAGACTCTTTCGTCAGCAGCAGTACCAAGTCCCGTTTTTAGTGGCTTGAAGATTTCAGTTCAGAGATGAGCGGCAACAAGGACGAAGACAAATTTCAGCGTCACAGGTAAAAACCACCATACAACAAACAAAGAAGCATCCAAGCTAGGAATCTTAACGGAGCAAAGAAAACAAAGAGATTATTAAGCCACTAAAATATCAGCTGCCAGAATATGCAACACCGCACATGGCATAACGCATGGCTGTTAAAATCATACCATCAGTAAGACTGAACAGCCACGAATCCATAAATTTAAAATAAGCTTGTGAATGGAAGATTATGTACAGTAGGTGATTCTGGGCTCAGTGTATTTCAACAATTTAATCAAACACATATGGAGTACATATCACCCAGCATATAACCTATAGTAGTTAACACAGTATCACTTGCTAGATGAACTGTACAGTTATAGCCTCGATTTGCCCCTAAACTGCACCAAAGGTTACAAAAAGCTACTACCATCAGTTGGTAGTTATCAGACCAGATCAACGCAAGAGTAAGATCCATAGACAGAAAGAGATTGACAGGGCAATCAGGGGCCATTCCCCATGAAAGTATAATGCAGAAGTAAAATATATCAAGCCAGGTTAGCCCTTAGGCTTCTCAATAGAAGAACTGTGTCTTTTAGATGTTTATTATGTATAACTCAGCCAGCTTCTGGGCAATGTCCACTGGGAGATGCTCTCTCGGATCAGGCCGTTGAGCCATTCAAAGTTCCTTCTGTAAAGTGTTGTTAATCTTTATTAAAGCTTCCCAGTTCAAAAAAAATTACTGATGAAGCATCCAAGCTACCGAAGCAACCAAATACAAGGAGTACATGAACCATATAGGATAGAGATCTTAATGGAACAAGAAATTAAGCCACTAAAACACCAGCTGTCAGAAGACGACATATCACACAACATGCCATAGTGCACATGATCGTTAAAATCACAGTCGATAAGACTGTATAGACACAATTTAGTCACCAAATAACACTAAGCTTGTGAATGTAAGATTATATAGGTACATCCTTTAGGCACTGAATTTAACTAGTACTACATGCTTCTTTTTTGAATCAAGGAGACACACTCCCGATTTAATTTATCATGAAACCGATAGACAAGTTTCAGGTTCAGAATTTGATACATACCAAAGTTTCTCCACATCACTCCTCAACTACCACTATTAGAATAGAAACTGGACCAAAACGAACAAGCTTCTGAGTGTAATATTACATAGGTACATCCTGGCCTCATGGTATTTTTGAACTAAATAACCAAACACATACCATCCAGCACAAAACCTCGTGAACAAATCCTCAATTGCAAGATGAAATGTACAATCTCAGATTCAGTTTGTCCTAATTACACCAAAAGTTTTTTAAAAAAATCACCAAAAGTTGCAAAAGATATCATTTGGTATTTGTTCAGACCAGATCAACAGAAATATAAGATTCATAGACAAAAACAGAGTAACAGCATAATCAGGGGCATTGCCTGTCAAATTGTAATGACATAAGAAAAATATATCAAGGGCTTCATGCTTCTTCACGCCATGTACCAGTAGCACTAATAAATACTGTAATGTAACTCCTCAAAAGGAAACATGGTGGCACAGAGAGAACAACCAGTCTTTTCTAACAATATATGGCATTGTGCAAAAAGCAATCCATCATAAATCACAAGCTGCACTAAGCCATTGTCATGATAGAGAGAAGATATTCAGTTAGAATCACAAAGGAATAATCAGAGAGCATCATACAATATCCAGAGATTGAAAGGGCTACTGCTACTGCCAAACAATGATCATCGCATGATTATCACGAATGCACTATGAAGACACATTAAACAATCAACCAAAACTGAAAAGGTAGCAACACCAACAGTGTATACGACTCCCTAATGTGGAAGAATTAAGTTATCAACTTATCATAAAAACATAATTTAAAAGGCATGATGGTATGGCTGACATTCCATCATACATTCATGGGTTCACGCTGAGAAGCTTTGCAACTTCCGCAGGCGCTTCACAGCCGAGGAAGGAATCTTCTTCAACATCTTCTTTGCAGATTTTACCTTTGGCTTGGTCTTCTTCACCGGAGTGGAGCTTTCTTTTATAGGCCCAGGCAGAACTCTGCTTTTTAGTGCACTTCCTCTTGGAGTAGCAGATGGTGGGAGCCTCAAGCACTGTGGTGGCAAAGGAGTCTGAGGCTTCCAAACTAGATTACTCTTCATCGAGAACCTCACTCTCTTACCACTCTTATCTCCGTCCTGAGCAGGAGCATTACTTTCACTACCAACATTTCCACCAGAAACTTCTGATGACCTATCTGCAGATTTTGAACGCTTCCTCTTCTTCACCACTTTCACAGTAGCTGGTGTTACTGGCATCCCAGCTTCTTCTGCGGCCTTCTCAAACTGCTTTTGAAGATTGGACATCACCACCTCATCAAATGTAATGGCATCAGTGTCATCACCCATCTGCTGGTCCTCTGCAGTGGCATCTACACTCTGCTCACTGCCATCTCCTCCATCAACAATCTCCACCTTGTTTTTCTTCTTCTTTTCCTTTTTCTCCTTCTTGTTCTTGTCTTTCTTCACCTTCTTAACCTTGGCCGCCTCCTCGCCTTCAACTAGCACAGACTTCTTCGCCTTCTTTTTCTTCTTCTTCTCTGCCTTTGCCTCATCCAAATCCATGCCATTCTCTGCCACTGCCTGCATTGGCACCTCAGCGCCCTGAAACTCAGGCGCGGAGATGGTAATGCCAGACAGCTCTAATCCCTTTTCGAGCTTAACAAAGCCATCCCTCAGCCCAAACAGCGTCTTCCGGTTTCCCTGCACGGTCTCAGCCTTGGCCCCGATATCCAAGAACCTCTTGCTGAATCCAAACAGAAGCCCAACCTTCCCAAGCTTCTCCTCGACACTTCCCTTCTCGACCTCTTCCCCTTTCTTCATCATCTCAAGCAACTGACTGCCGCTCTCAAGAAACCTCTCAAACAAGCTGGACCTGACCTTACTGACCAGCACCCTATCAGTCGACTTCTCCAACACAGCGAAGAACGGATCCAGCAGCTGCTCCATTGACTGCAAGCTAATCGGGAGCACAGGCATGAGCTCGTCAAGGAATGCATCGGCGACATGGTACCCAAGTCCTCGAGAGGTGGCGTTGTCGGCTTTAGGCAGGAGGGCCTTCTCGGAGAGGACGGACACGATCTGGACGGTGACGTCGGGGGCGAAGGAGTGGGCGCCGATGAAGAGGAAGGCGTGGTTGAGGAACCGGCGGTTGAGAAGGTAGAACTTGTCGAGGCGGTGGATGTCGATGTGGGGCCACTCGCGGCAGATGGTGGCGAGGTAGGCGGAGAGGAAGGCCGCGGCCGCGGCGGGGGAGGGCGCGGTGGAGACGGCAGCGGCGAGGCGGGAGGCGAGGTCGGACTGGTAGAGCGGCTTGTCCGCGTGCCAGAAGCAGAAGAAGAGGCCCTTCCAGAGCTTGAGGAGGTCGGTGGCGGAGAGGTCCGCCGCGGAGGCAGGCAGGAACTCCGATAGGAGGTGCCGGACGGCGCGCTCGCGAGCGGAGAGGTTGCAGGAGGCGAGGCGCCGCGTGATGGCGGCGGCCTCGGCTGAGGCGGTGGCGGCGGCCATGGGGGGTGGAGGTGGGGAGGAACAGAGGGGTAGCTGACGGAACCCTAGCGTTTTGATCCGGAGAGGGTCTCGCGTTTGAAATGACCTTGTTTCGAATTTTATTTTCCGGTTCGGGTCGGATGCCTCATGCCTGTGATTGGGTGTGACGCTGACAGGTGAGCCTGAAAACGGGTCAAGTTAGGTCATGCCGCGACGTCACATGGGGAAAGCTGAGCCGTCGATTTCATTACCGCCTTTCGGCAGGATAATAATTTTCGGATTCAGACGGAAATTGAATTGTTTTACGCTTAAATCCCTGAAATTTGGTCATGACATATCCTACGCATAAGATACGCGAGACGGACTCCTAAATGCTGTCCGCCAACATCATCGAATCGCGTGGTCGTCTCTAGGACACGTCTCTCTAGCCGCGGTCCCAAAAGGTTGATTAAATTTAGTCAAATTTAAAATTTATTTGTGCTTTGATTATGTTTTACAAACTTGAACGAAATTTGACTAATCTAAAATCTAACCATTGTCGTCATCTCGACCATATGGACCAACCTTAGTGTTGTATGTGCCCTTCTTCTTTGTCTCCATCTTAGATTGCACTGCGCATGCCTGACTATACGTGCTTCAACCATTCGACATTTCTCACCGCTTCCACTGCTTCGCGCGTCTGGCAAGTCTGTTCTACCAAGGCAATGCGGGAACCTCGTGAGCACCGGCCTACGCCTCATTCTATGCGTTGATCCCCTATCGCTCGGCCTCCATTAGCAGGTTGTTGCGCCCCTTCGTCGGTGCCCTCTCGCAGGAGTCCCCATGGAGAGGACGTCGCGCGTCTGGCAAGACTGTTCTACCAAGGCAATGTGGGAACCTCGTGAGCACCGGCCTATGCCTCGTTCTGCGTGTTGATGCCATGTCGCTCAGCCTCCATCAGCAGGCTATCGCGCTCCTTCGTCCAGTGCCCTCTCGTAGGAGTCCCCATGGAGAGGACAAAGAAGGTCCTTTGCCTAGGAGGTTGTCTCGTAGGAGTTAAGGATCTCCTGCTGTTCTAGGTCGGACGGCGCCAGTCCTTCCTCATATTCCTCCTCCGCCTCATCCTCCCACTGCTCCTTGTACTCGTCATCAGAGTCGATGTAGTCGGACGAGTCGTTGCCTGCAGGCGATGGGCTTGGGTTCGGCTCTGCTGGCAGCGACAGGACAGGGCGGCCAAGCATTACGTAGGTGGTGGGTAGGCAATGCAGGATCATTGAGCATGACGAGAAATATTTTGTGAGAATGGCGAGCCAGGGGCTCCACTTTTATAAATTCCCGATGTTGCAGGTTCAGTCTAGGCATGCCAGACATCCTAGTAGACCGCCAGATTACGGCCTTGGGGGACACAGCTAGCGTGTTTTCTATCCGGCGTGTCCAATAAGCGTTTTGGGAGCATTTTTTGGAGCCAACTGGAGTTGCAAGTACTATCGCTTATTGTACTCCCTCCGGTTAAGTTGATAAGAACCGTGCGTATCTCATGTCATCCATTCGATTAAAAGTAATACAAGATATGTTACATAAAATATATTATTAGAAAACTCATAAGTAAAATAATATAATTTTGTTATATAATTTCAATATTATATTAAAATTGAAAATCTCTAGAGTACCATAAAAGTAGAGATATATTTTAAAAAGATATAATTTTGTATTACACAATTTCAATTACCCTAGCAAAATTGATAATCTCGAGAGTACCATATAAGTGGTAACTATCGGGACTAGTATCTGATTAGATTAACCGAGCTATCACCCCAAAGAATGATGTAAAAAAGACCCGCAAGGAACATCAAAATGATATAGTACTCCCTCTATTTTATAATAAGTGTAGCTAATTACACTTATTATGAATCGGGGGGGGGGATACTTGTTTTGTGCCATCTGAGCTAAAAAATGGGTCATGCACTTAAAGTCCTAAAATGTACAATATATCTTCAGTCTAAGTTGAACAAAAAGGTTTTATCAATATGTAGTTACGTGTATCTTACAAATTGGTTTATGGAGATCGAACGGATTTCGTCGCAGAAATCGACCTCGAACTTAAAGTCTAAAAGGATCACGTTCAGGAGTAGGTCTCTCCTTCACTTGAGAGGAGTTCTTCCTTCATATGAGAGAAGAGTTACAAATGACCCCATAGTGTGCCTTTATATGCTCATCAAGGCTTCGTACAAATGACCACCAATATCGTTGGTGGGGAAGAAAAGTAAGGGCGACCTAGTTATTTCTAGGAAACATCTAAAATGATCCCAAGTGGGAGGCAAAACAAAGGTATTTTTATTTCATCTTTTAGTCTATGCAATTGGTCTATGAAGGTATCTTGACTCCGGTCCATGAGTATGGCATTAATAGGCTTAGTGGGCTGCCCCTTTCTCTCCTTTGACTTCTTATTCTCATCATTTTACTCCAGTGTTGACCTTTTTCTTATATGCTGTATTTTTATGTATGTGGCTTTTCTACCATACAACAAGGGACAACATTTGGTGGTGATTGGATTTTCTACCATACAACAATATTTCTTCATCATTCTTAGACATTTTGGAAATTTGAGCCACTCAGCCCTATTTGGGCATGTCCTTCATTAACATATGTTCTTGCTTGTCCTATCAAGCGAGAAAGGCTAACAAAGAAAATAAACTAACATAACAACATGGAAACACAAGTAGAACGATTACCCTAGATAATAACATGCTAGGGTTTTTCTATCTCGACTCTTGCAGGTGTTCGTTGGACTTTTTCTTACAAATAGAAGACCACATTTTAGGGTAGCACACACACTTTTATATTGCTCTAATGATCAAAGGTACAATGTGTGTGTGCGAGTGTGTGTCGGAGGACTCGAAAAGCAACTAGTACCAACCATGTTCAAGGAAGGAAACAATTGACCAGATTGTGAGCATCAGTATTTGAGCCTCAAATTTCATTGCACAAGGTTTCTTCGTCGATCTAAACATGACCGCTTCAATTATGTCGCCATAGTCGGATGTGAAATCTTAGGGTTCAATCGCCTTGCTACAGAAATGCCGAAAGAGTTAACGGGTGACCTCTCCTGTCAATAACTACAGTAGTAGAGCAAGGAGAAATAGCTTTGCGAGCTCCTTTAGTACCACCTTTGAAAGGCCAACTTCTCACTCTTCAGTGCAATTCACCAACAACCTGTCTCAGAAACCTTCCTCATGACCATATTCCAAAGGGCGTGTTTGGTTCCGAAATGAAGACGAACATAATGGAAGTGTTTTGTTCACATCTAAGAGTTAAGGAGATCTGCTAGAGTGTCGTCGACAACACTAAAAACTGAAGGAGGGCTATGGTAATACTACTTCTTCGGTCCTTGTCTTGCAAGCCGATATTGACTGGTTTTGTAGAGTATTTAACGGGCCACCCTAATAAGATCCTTGAGAAGTCCCGTTATCTTGTTTTATAGCCGGGGTTTAGACGGGCTCAGCCTCAAATATTCTCGTTGAAACCGTTAGACATACATGTAGATCAAAACGCTTCTCTCCCCTCGCGTTTTGGAATATCTAGCTTAGACGCATTGTGACTCTTGGGGCACACCTAACTTCCCCAGCGACAGGAATTAAAAGGGTGAGGAAGAGATTTTGAGAGGATTTTTTTTTTGAGCTGAGATTTTGGGAGGATTTTTTTTTGAGCTGAGATTTTGAGAGGATTGGTTGAGGAGAGTGGTTTCACCCGATCTCGGTGGAGATAATCTCACTGATAATCCCCTAAAAATACTACTACTACTAATACAAAACAAGGCCTCACGAATTTAGCACTGTCGTGCCGTGCAAATTGCCTAATGCGTTGGTTTAAAACAGCACGCGCTCGACTCTTGACCGGTCCATTACTATCGGCCCATGCCACCGCGTTCGTCGCCATCTGTTTCCCAAGAGGCCGACGGCATCGGCCCACCCCGCGACCGCGAAGCAACTGCCAAATGTCCCAGCCTCACCTCCCCTTTGCCGTGAACCGCGCAATGGCCGCCGTCGCCACAAGCCTCGGCGCCGCCGCTCCATCGGCACCATGCCGAGCGAGCACTGCTGCAGACCCCCCTATCCGGCCACGGCCAGCCCCGTCGCGCGTACGCACGATGCACGCATGCTACCACGTCATTGCGCCACGCGCCACGGGACGTCCGTACAAAGCCCCTCCCGGCAGTGGCAGTGGCAGTGGCACCGGCCGTCGGTTTCCAACGACAGCTCCTCGTCCCCTTCGCCGCCTGCCGTAAAACATTCTTCAGGCCGTAAACTAATTAGTACATCCTGGGGCGGACGCGGTCCGCGCCAAAACCACGGCAATTATCTAAGAACGCCGATCGCTTTCGCCCAGATGGGCATGCATCGATCGCCTCCTGTCGCTGACCGACTGGGGCCTGTCGTTAGCTAGCTAGCACGGCCGGCAGTTTGTGTGTGTGCCAGGACTCGGATGGGACACGGCCGCCCCCTCGGGGGCACCGATAAACCGCGCCTTCACCTCGCCATTGGACGCCTCCCTCTTCTCGCCCGCCCGCCAGCATACTCGTCGTTTTCGAACTCGGCTCACGGGTTGCATGCGCGGAACAGAGGGGCTCCAGCGGAGGCGATCGGCAAGGGCGATTGGTCGTCGACGTTGAAGAAGAGTCTGAGCTCCCAGGTATGTGCGCCGTACTCAAAAGAGAACTAGCTTCCCTAGGATGTGTGTATCGTAGTATCGTTATCTGAATCTTGCAAGGCCCAACCTTTGATGATAAATGTCAGTTTGTGATTTATCTCCTCTTGTTCACCTTTGTGGATTACATACACACTGTCATACTCAAGAGTGAACTAGCTTCCCTAAAATATATCAACCAAATAAGAACAAACTATTTGAGAAGATTACTGAAAAAAAATGCTAATGTTCGAATTCTAACACCGAGCTATGCAAGACCTACTTAATGTGCTCGCTCCACAGCCCTGGTATCTGAATCTTAGAAGCCCAATCCTGTTACGGTACAAGTTAGTTGAGGATTTACCTGTACCTTTTCACCCCTTGCAACTCTGGATTACACCCTGATATTCATTTAGGATATGTGTGTATGGTAGTATCCTTAGCTGAATCTCACAAAGTATGGCAACCAAGTAAGAACTAACTGTTTGGGAAGATTACTGTAAAAATGCTCATGTTCAAATTCTAACACCGACGTATGCAAGACCTACTTACTCTGCTCGCTCACCAGCCCTGTTATCTGAATCTTAGAAGCCCAATCCTGTTACGGTACAAGTTAGTTTGTGATTTACCTGTACCTTTCCACCATTTGCAACGCTGGGTTACACCCTGACATTCTGCTAGCGTAGTTGAGTTAGTTAAGTTAGTTTGTTATCGCTGTTCAAAAATTGGGTAGAGTGATAGATGCAATGTTCGAATTATGAAACTGTCGATGCATGCCTGAACGTGGACATGCAGAAGCAGGCAGATGGCAGCAATGGCAATGTCAGGCACCGGCGCCGTCTTCCTGGCCCTGACCAATTTGTGATCTACCTCTACTTGTTCACCCTTTGTGAATTACACACACTGGGATTCTGTTAGCATAGGTGGGGTGGGTGGTGTTGATTTGCGATTGCTGACGAAAAATATATCAACCAAGTAAGAACTAATTATTTGGGAAGATTACTGAAAAATATGTTCATGTTCGAATTCCAACACCGTGGTATGCAAGTTATCTGGATCTTAGAAGCCCAATCACGGTAAAAGTTAGTGTGTGATTTACTTGTACCTTTTCAGCCTCTGCAACCCTGGATTACACCCTGATATTCTTTTAGGATATGTGTGTATGGTAGTAATATTATCTGAATCTTACAAGGCCCAACCATTTATGATAAATGTGAGCTTGTGATTTACCTGTACTTGTTCCCCCTTTGTGAATTACACACTGGCATTCTGTTAGCTTAGGTGGGGTGGGTGGTGGTGATTTGTGATTGCTGCCCAAAAATATGTCGACGCATACCTGAACATGGACATGCAGTGATATATGTAATGTTCAATTTCTGACCCTGCCGACGATACCTGAACATGGACATGCAGAAACAGGCAGACGGCAGCAATGGCAGTGTCAGGCACCGGCGCCGTCTTCCTGGCCCTGATCATCGCCCTCCTCGTAGTCATCATCATCCTGCTCGGCATCTGCTGGAGGTTCCTCGGGCCGGGCATCATGAGGAGGCTGCTGAGGCCGAGGAGATGCCCTTCAGGTGAACGTTGTGACACATTCTGAATTTCCCAGCGCAGTTCTGCAGAGTAACACAGACTTCACATGTTCCAGACCAGACTTGTTACTAATTTGTGTTTCTGCGGCTAATTAACAGAGCTGCCCGAATACTTCAGCGGCAACATGAGCGGCAACCTGCGTACAATCACCTACTTCGACTACGCGACGCTCAAGAAGGCTACCAGGGATTTCCACCAGAAGAACCAGCTCGGGAGAGGAGGATTTGGGCCGGTTTATCTGGTAAAACCAAATCATGCTGAAATTGTACTACTTAGTCACCAGTTTCTGAATTTTGATGTTGGTGCTGTGGTGGATGTGCAGGGTAAGCTTGACGATGGGAAGAAAGTAGCGGTGAAGCAGCTGAGCGTGGGCAAGTCCGGGCAGGGCGAGTCTGAGTTCTTCGTGGAGGTGAACATGATCACCAGCATCCAGCACAAGAACCTGGTCCGCCTCGTGGGGTGCTGCTCCGAGGGCACGCAGCGCCTGCTCGTCTACGAGTACATGAAGAACAAGAGCCTCGACAAGATCCTCTTCGGTAAGGCCAACATTCCTCATCGTTCAGAACTAGTACACGAGAGCCAGAGTAGCACATGTCCAATAGACTGACTGAAACTTTGCTCGTCATTCACAACTCCACGACAGGCAGTAGCACATGTCCATAAGATGGTTTTCGTGGACTGAATCTTCGCAGTACGAAATTGAACTGGACGGGTTGTTCTTCCTTGACTGAAACTGAAAGTCTGAAACTTGTACAGGGGGTGACGGGCTGCCGTTCCTGAACTGGAAGACGCGTCACCAGATCATCGTCGGCATCGCGCGCGGGCTGCAGTACCTGCACGAGGAGTCGAACCTGCGCATCGTCCACCGCGACATCAAGGCCAGCAACATCCTCCTGGACGACAAGTTCCAGCCCAAGATCAGCGACTTCGGCCTCGCCAGGTTCTTCCCCGAGGACCAGACCTACCTCAGCACCGCATTCGCCGGCACCCTGTAAGGCCTCCGCTCAATTCTGAAATTCCTGTCATCACCTGACAACGAACGAATAGTACAGTTCGTGACGCGGTGCTAATCTGTATATGTTGGTCAACGACACAACAGAGGGTACACGGCGCCGGAGTACGCCATCAGAGGGGAGCTGACGGTGAAGGCGGACACGTACAGCTTCGGCGTGCTGGTGCTGGAGATCATCAGCAGCATGAAGAACACGGACCTCACCCTCCCCAACGAGATGCAGTACCTCCCCGAACACGTAAACCTGCACTGCTGACACTCTCTGATCTGAATTTCGTTCCTGAAAGAACCGGTCCTCTGCTCCTCCTCTGAACAATTTAATACTCAGGCGTGGCGGCTGTACGAGCAGAAGAAGGTCCTGGAGCTGGTGGACGCCAAGGTGCAGGCCGGCGAGGGGTTCGAGGAGAAGGAGGTGATGCAGGTGTGCCAGATCGCGCTGCTCTGCGTGCAGCCCTACCCGGACTCCAGGCCGGCCATGTCCGAGGCCGTGCGGATGCTCACCATGAAGACCGACCAGACCATCCCGCCGCCCCTCAAGCCGGCCTTCCTCGACAGGAAGAACCTCAACCGGGACAACAAGGACGCGGACACCTCAACAATGGAGATGATGAGGTCGCCGGCCTACTGGATGATGACGCCCTCGCCAGCCGTCGACAGGCCATACGACATGAGCTTCGGGAAATGATCATCACAATTACTACGTTTTGCTTGGTGGCTTTCTCCTGTAGATATTGACATTTTTGAGACGGAACGGAACGACGACGTGTACGTTCAGTTCAGTGTGCTGCTTTACTAGTTCTTCTCGCGGAATAAATGTGTGTTGCAGGCTTAATCCAGAAAATAATACCTTAGTATATTTCTCTTCTCTGAGATTGTCATTTTTTCTGTAAATAATTACAAATTGATTCTCAGATGTATGCTTAGAATGTCTCGTCCTCACGCCCTGCTCGTGACATGATACCGGGCACTTGCTGAAAATGGTAAATAGTAAGCTCCAAATGATGGCTGGAATTTCCGAGATATTTTGCAGCAGTAGTCCTACGCCACAAGTCAAGTGAGCAGCACGACGGCACGACGTGACGGGCCTTGTAGGTGACAGTGGCACACCCTTCATTGCGTTTGCACCGATGTGCTCAACGACCGTCGCAAAACAAGGATCATCATGGTCAATATCACTCGGCCACCTGTTGCCTACTGTTTCGGCCCAGTTCGGTTAGCTTTGACCTGCACTCACCTGCTCACAGACCACACATTAACTCACTCTAGGATCTATGGCTAACGCTAGTGTCTACTCTCAGCCTACGTCCCTAGGCAGTCAAAAAATGATCCGAGGACAGGTTGTGGAACATTTCCTTTTGGAACAAAGCAAGGTGAAACATCAACTTGGCCTTTCTGCAAATCTTCCTCAATTGAGGAAAGACTTAGGCCAACTTCTTTTTAGCTTCTAATTTTAGAAAAGCTAGATTTTAAAAGATTGTGGGGAAAAGCTGCGATGGGGAAGAAGCTCACATAATCTGATTTCTTTCATTCTTTTTGGCTTCTAAAATTTGGGATTCCAGAAACGTTGAGTTGTGAAATATCTACAATGCCCCTAACATTCTAAAAACATATACTAAAAATGTAATTGGCAATTACTAGCCAAATATTTGGAATTAGCAATTATTAGCATGCACTGTGTGTATTACCATTTACTAGCAGACCATTAGCAATTACTAGAAGAATATATGGAATTAGCATAAGCAAACATGGGGAGGCTAGGAGGTCCAGGTCGCCGGTTGGGGGAAGGGGGCAAGATCGGGTGGGGCGGCAGCCATCGGTCGGCGGCGGTCCTTGGCGTCGCTCAGGCGTGGCTGTGGAGGCGGCGGTCGGCAACGTGGCTGTGGAGGCGGCTGCGGACGAGGAGACTGACGGGCAGGCGGTCGCGGTGGCGGACGGCCGGAAGACTGTCGCAGTGGCGGACGACCGGAAGACTGCCGCGGCGCCAGGCGATCGCGGCAGCGGCGCACAACCGCAACGCTGTGTCGATACGAGCGAAGCGACGTGAGGCTTCTTTTTCTTTTTCGTTGCCCAATTTCTCTATAGTGGCAGTTTTCTGTAAATATAGCTAATAGAAAGGGTAGGTTTGGATACCGATTCGGCCCAGGAGGAGAAGCTCAGGAATCGGTCCCAGAAGCAGGTCGGAGCCCGATTATCAGTTTTAGTGAAAATTGGGATTCTCGGTGGAAAAAAGCTAGACAGAATTAGACCCATTCTTTTGGGCTTGTGGGATTCTGGGGTTAAAATCTGTTCTATAAACTGAAAAGAAGTCGGCCTTACTAGACCATACGGTATTTTGTGGAAAACATATGGCTAGCCCTTTCTTCTTACAAACAGGTTTTTATCCAATATCACAACGGCCGAACTGATATAAAATGAAAAGATAAACAAGAGAAAACAAAAAGCGTTGATGTTGCCACGAGACAGGAAAGTGAGCGAGCAAACAGGGCTCCACGACGACACCCTCAGAAGGGTAACATCTTAACCGCCGCTGCCATCGCGACCAAGATGGTCAAGGGTTTTCACGCGAAGCCCAAGTGTGGAGATGGTAACCACAATAACGCCCTCAAGAGGGTTATGACCCTCGCATACGTTGACGCGTTACCGCGAAGCTTTTACCAGGAAAAAGCTTCAAACCACACATGGTATGTCAGACCATCCACAGACCCTGAACCAGGCCTTCACCACACGATTTGGGAGTTGTCCTTGCCGACGGGCTGCTAAAACAAGGGTCCCCCATCGCCCACTCATGGCCAAAAGGTTCCAGCCATCACCATTGGCATGTCCCCCGCCGTAGAGACGCATGTGCAGTACACCTTCTACTGTAACCACCCCGGCGTCCGGGATCTCGCATCCGTGTCGTGGCACAAAACCACCGCGAGATGTCCGTCGGAACAAGCAAGAGAGGACTGTGTCAGTCAACTAACCCCCGGATCGTGCAGTACAACGAGGAGGACGCACCCGCATGTCGATCCCGCAGAGATCCAAAGGGATCGCCAGACGGCAACAATATCTCCCAGATCTAGCGCCCTAGCGACACATGGCCATGGCCAGGGGGTGGAAGCCCTTAAAACCGAGCATCATGGCATGTACAACTTTAATTCAGTCCAAAGGGCTATATCTGAGCCAAGGCCGAACCCCGCATCGCAGACCAGAACCACAAGTGGTTGTCCGAGGGTCATCCCACCCTATCCGCATCACCTCCAACTCCGGTGAACCATGTCTCCGTTGTGTCGGGCGCCACTGCCGGAGGGGATCTCCCTTGATGTTGCGTTTCCTAAGAAGTCGCCGGAGCAACGCGGCCTCAGCCTCCGTGAGCACCAACACCGGCCGCGGCCACGCTAGTCCTTCTCGGCCTCCGCCGAGCAACACCACTGCCAAGGAGAAGTCCGCCTTGCCCGGATCTCCTCGTGTAGGGGAATGGAAGGCCATCCACCACCGACACCGTACGGGCTTTGGCCGGTAGTGCTGGCAAGGGGAAGGAGGAGGGGGTGGGAGGGGCAGGAAGCTAGGATTGAGGCCTCCAAGTCGGTCATGGCTAGGCCTTTCAAAGATTTGTTGTAGCAGTACCACCTTGAGCATAAAACCTTACAGTGTTACTACACACGCCGCTTTGTCGATTAAAGTATGGGACCTTGACAAAAATGGATCTACCACACTAACAAAGTACTTGTCACACGAGTTGTCACGCAAGCTTTTCTTTTTAGGGATCATTTGGGTGCACTTTGACACTTTGTGCAATCGTGCACTCTGATCCGTCCTACTCGTGGTGTCCACCGTCAACAAGAAATCCACGGTGCACCGTGCACGTGCCAACTTGCTTCGCCCTCCTTTCCTGTGTTATCGGTCCGTCGGACCCTGGCCTACGCCTCTCCCCCTGTGTATCCGTCCGTCGGACCCCTGGCCTACGCGCGCTTGGCCCGAGACAAGCAACCACCATAGCACGACAAAAAGAGAAGAGCATTCTGTGATAAATACAGAAGCGACTAGCCCTTGCTAAACGCACCAGAAGTAATTACTCCGATGATAGATGGGTGGTCTGAACCCGAATCTTGAAAAAGCTTCCCCCAGCAGTCGGCGTTACCCACATTTAGCCGGTGCCTGCGCGCATGCGCAGCTAGCTTAACTCGCATATGTACTGAGACGCTGCTACTAACAGGGATCAGACGGCGTAATGACAGAGATTTGCTTGCAGGATACTATAGTACTACTCCAGTAGTAATAAACAGGACTTGACTGCGTACGGGTGCCTGTGGATTTGATTCGGTGTCTCGCTCGTCGTGCATGCAGTGATCCTTCCAGAAGATGACAGTGAGACCGTTGTTAGTGGAGGAGGATGCGGGCAGAGAAGTAAAATCAGCACCGGGACATTAACCTGCGTCCAGATCTTTCAGAAAATACTCCATAAAATCTTGCGTTCAGTGCAGTAACTGGGCGTCGTCATTAACATTGACGCAGTGCTTTCATATGGGCGTCATTAAACTTGCATTCGCGCGCTGCAGAAACCGTGAAGGAGGAAGTAGTAATTTGGGCGTCATTACCTTGCATGCATGGATGCAGGAGTAGTACTTTTGGTGTGATTAAGACGGGTGAGTGCGTAGTAATTCGGGTGTCATCAAACGTACGTGCATGCATGCATGCAGTCCTTTGGGTGCCATTAAACTTGCATTCGGTACGTGCAGAAGCACGGACTGGATTCAGGAGTACCAAGACAGTCTATTGTCTACTAGGTAGACTAAGTACTAGTAGTACTAAGATGGTGGAATACTAGTACAGTACGCAAAAACAATTCAAACAAATTAAAGTACCAGCGCCTATACAACAGTAAGTACTTACTCCTATATTCAAATGTGTTTGCATCGATCTATATTCATAGCGGGAGAAGTACAACTGGTAAGCAAATCTCACACCGGTTCAAACATGCCAACGGCATCCGGTTGTTATTGCCAACTTGTTCGAATCCCATTTTAAAAATAAATACTCCCTCCGTTTTAAGATGTTTTAGATTTGTGAAAAAAATGTATCTAGACTTATTTTAATATATAGATTCACTTTAAACCTGAGTATACTTATCACACTAAAAATAGTTTAGATATATTTGTTTTACAGGACTAAAAACATTTTATATTTTAAAATCGAGGGAGTAGGTAGATAAACTTCGAAGGCGTTTCCCGCTGGTACGTACTCCGCGTCGCAACGGCCAGCAGGATCCCACACTCCACTAGTACCATTAATAAGACACGGCTGGCTTCCGGCACGCACCGGTCGGTCGACGACCGATCGCGAGAGGGGGCAGAGCAGCCGGGCGACCGACGCCACCGATCGAGAGCCCGTATGTACACGGAGCAGACGCGTGATCTACCCGAAAGTTTTCGGCCTGCGCATCATGGTGTCCTCCACGAGTCCCGCACTGCGCCGCTGCCGCGCACCGCACGTACGTACTCACCGTCATCGGCCAATCCCGTCCCACTTGAAAAAGCTCAAGCGCGTTCGTACCACGTAGGAACCGGAGTAATGGGGGTACATGGGCGACGTGTACGTTCTGGTACACGCTTGCCAATCGATGCGCACTGTCGCGCGTATTCAAGGGGGCTTCACCTGTTTGCCCTGACAGGAGCCCAAGTAGTATAGGAGGAACGGCGGGTCATATAGTACGTATGAGCGTTGAACTTGAAAAGATTCCTAGGCTGCTCGCTCACTTGCGGAAAAAAGTGGTCATCTCCTTCCTCGTCTCGACCTCCCACGTCCCAGAATAAATAAGAGTTCATTTTAAAAATTATAATAAACGAGAGTCAAGTTTATACTCCTTTCACTTATATATTAATAGCCTTAAATTTATCTAGCACAGCAGAGCACATCCAACACACGGGATCTGCCGAAGGAGACACCTATTCCCCCAGGAACTACATCGAAGGGTCAAGCATTTGATTCTCCATGCAATCCGGACCTTCGCGCGGTCGACCTCTTTGCCCAAAACTAGTAGCAGCAGGCCAGCCCCTTCTCCCTCTTCCTTGCCGCCACAGTCTGCCGAGAGGGAGAAAGCCGTACAAGGGCCACCGGAAAGATAGTAGCATATGTTGGGCTTACACTTGATTTGTTTATATTGGTTTTTATTTTTTTCGTACATTAATTGGACAGAAAATGTTTTTGCTACTTCATGGAAGGGCTAAAGGTTTTTTTCTCATGGTTTTGAATTTCACGATGAGATGGACATTATATATCACGAAAAGCATATGCATGTTATTACACGTATAACATGAGATTTTGATGGGTATTCAATATAGATATGTCAATCATTTTCCATTGTAAATGCATTATAGAAACATAATATTCTTATAATTAGGGAAGCCGTGAAAATTAAGACAATACCGATATACTTGAGATACCTAAATAGTTTTAACGTATTTTTTATGAGGTTTAATCTATTTCCTTGCACCCATTTTCCTTGGTCTATCTTCTAAATTGATCCTCAAAAGGTAATGATACCAAAGGTGGAACAATGATGTTAAATAAATCTCCTTCACATGGCGCGGGGGGGGGGGGGGGGGGGGGGGGTTGCCCCCCTTCCTAGCCGTTGAACCACACCATAAGATATTTTTACATAAGGACAACACACCATTATTACTCGACACCCTCTAGATTGATTAATTTCTTTGGACACCTGGAATTTTAATATGAACTCAACGAACTCATCTTTCTTGAAGTTTCCTCAGGATAGTCTTGCCTCTAAAGAGAACGGTGAACGCCGCTCATCTACTTCATGACATGACACTCATCTTCTTCGACCTAGCGCCATCAGCTCGTTCATTGCGTGTTTTAATCTTCATGGTGGACATGGTAAATTTCGAAACATGTTTAACATATTAGTTATATATAGTTTGGTAGAAAATGTGTGTGCCCCTAGCGATAGTGGACCTTCTCTTCGCTGCTGCGCTGTGTTCCTTGACAGCCGAGGACCTCTTGAAGCAGCTTCGTTGTACAGCCCGGACAACAAGGACACCGCCGGGCGCTGGCCAGTGGAAGGACAACTTGTCTAGCTTCAAGGTCCCCACATCCAACTATCTCGACTATTTTACTGTTATGCTCATCAAGGTTCGCCCATTCAACTTTCCAGTACTTTAGTCTTATGACCCTCCTACATCGTTTTGCAGATGGATTACTTAAAGGAAGCCATCGCTCACCATTTCACCCTTGTTTGCGTGTTGTTGGGGTCATGTTCTTGGGAAATGGGACTACTCTGTCTTCGTCATAGGGATCCTTCGGACCAGCCAGCCATTGTGACTTTCCCTACTTGTTCTACCAAGTAGCCGCTTCACTTCAGCAGTTTATGTCGATCCTGATGATAGTCGCAGCCTACTTCTCGGTCGATGTTAGATAAGGATATTCGGTGTATCGCCTCATCAAATATTGTGGTTCTTTGTCCTGCCATCTTGTTTACAAGATTACATATGAACTAGGAGTAGGGACATTCACGTTTATACTTTAGTAAAGGTGACCTGGAGCAAGTATCTATCTTGTCGTTTTCTTGGGCAAGTATCTCAACCACATGTTAGGGGGGGTGGGGGTGGGGGTGGGGGTGGGGGTGGGGGGGGGGAGTTGCCCCCTTCCCAACCCATGTACTTTAATTGCCACAAACCATAAAATATTTTCAAATAAGAATAACATGCTATTCTTACTAGAGAAAGTTGTTTAAGTAAATCTCTTTTGGTGATTAAATCTGAATTTTGATGCCCCTTATCTAAACAATCTGTCTGATTTGTTCTACCTTCATTATTGAAATTCTAGTTATATTATTGCATTATTAGTGTAGCTTCATGCATCTAAATGCTTCCATTTATGCTCATCTTACTCACTCCGCCCTTATGATTTGTTCTATTTTTTATACTCTCTTCTCATGAAATTTATATGCTACGGAAAAGTGGTCCTTTTTGGCAACTTTTTTGGGAGATGGTCTTTTTTGACAACTAAATGAAGGGTTTCGCGGCATAGTAAATCAAAATTTTCTACGGATGCGAACAGAGGGAAGCCAAGATCTAATCTAGGAGATGCAAACAACGAGAGAGATTGGATTAGATCTTCATACCCTTGAAGATTCGCACAGCGGAACGTTCGTCGGAACGTGGGTGATGTAGTCGTACTCGCTTCTCCTCCTCGCGATCCGATCCGATCTAACACCGCAAGTGGCGATGCCTCCGAGAGATGCACACGTGCGGCACCTCGACGTCTCCTCCTTCCTTGGTCCAGCAAGTATGGTGGAGAGACGGATTGGATCTACAACGCGACGGCGCGGTGCAATTGGTGGAGAATTTCTGCAGCAGGGCTTCGCCTACAAGCAGTCGGGAGGGAGAGAGGAGGGCAGCAGGGCGGCTAGGGTTGGAGGAGAAGGTGGGTGGGGATGGTGCGCCCCCAGCCCTCTTTATATAGAGGGGGGCGCATCCCTAGCCCCTCCCCCAAGCCCAAACCGACGGCCCCAAGGAGGAAGAGTGGGGGGCAAGGAAACCCCCCTTCTAGAAGGTCTATCTAGGGTTTAAACCCTCTTTGGCCGGCTGGGCCCTATGGGGCCTTGTGCCCCTGGACCAATGCGACCAGGGCACTCCCTCATAGGCCCATGCTCCCTCCCGGAAGGTGGGGCCACGTTGGTCCCCTTCCGGAAGGTTCTAGAAGCTTCCGGTACAATACCGATTAACCCGGAACAATTTCAAACTCCAAAAACTGCACTGCCTTATATGAATCTTATTCTCCGGACCACTCCGGAACCTCTCGTGATGTCCCGGATCCCATCCGAGACTCCGAACAAAAACTCATAAACCAATTATCCAATCTATCCTAGCGTCCAGACACGTTAAGTGTGTGACCCTGCGGGTTCGAGAATATGCAGACATGATCTTCTATCAATAATCAACAGCGGGGTCTGGAAACCCATATTGACTCCCACACATTCATCGATGATCATATCGGATGAACCACGATGCCAGGATTCAATCAATCCCATATATATATTCCCTTCGTCTCGCGATATTTTACTTGCCCGAGATTCGATCGTCGGTACCGTCATACCTAGTTCAATCTCGTTCACAGCAAGTACTTTACTCGTTCCGTAATCCGATATCACTTTGTGATTAACTCCTTAACCACATGCTTGCAAGAGGTGTTGATATCGATTACCGAGTGGGCCCGAAGTATATCTCTCCGACTTGGGAGGGACAAATCCCATCTCGATACATACAACCCAACAGATACTTTCCGATCACCTGAGAGACACCTTTATGATCACCCTCTCATAGGATGACGTTTGATGACCTCAAAGATTTCTTCCGATACCAGGGAGTTGTATTATCTCATGGTCTAAGGAATACAATATTTGACATAAGAAAAGCTTCGCAAAGATGAACACGATGACACGATCTAATTGCTTCGCTTAGTTTGGGTCTGTCCACCATATCATTCTCCCAATGATATGATCTCATTATTAATTGACAACTCATGTCTATGGTTAGGAAACCTTAACCATCATTAATCAACGAGCTAGTCCATAGAGGCATACTAGGGACACGGTGTTGTTTACAAACCACACAGGTATTAATGTTTCTGCTTAATACAATTCTAGCATGGAATATAAACATTATCATGAACAAGAATTATAATAATAACATCTTTATTATTGCCTCTAGGGCATAATTCCAATAGTCGCCCACTTGCACTAGAGTCAATAATCTAGTTTACATTTGGCAACAATCTCACACCCATGGCACTGAGGTGCTGATCATGTTTTACACGTGGAAGAGGTTTAGTCAATGGATCTGCGACATTCAGATCTGTATGTAGTTTGCTTATCTTCAGATCTCCATCTGCTATATAATCTCGGATTATATGAAACTTGCGGTTGATATGCTTGGTCTTTGGATGATATCTTGGTTCCTTAGCGAGTGCTATGGCGCCAGTGTTGTCACACAATATCTCTAGTGGGTCCAATGCACTTGGAACCACGCCAAGCTCAGTGATGAAGTTTCTGATCCAAACTCCTTCACTTGACGCTTCTGCAGCAGCCATGTATTCCGCTTCTACTGTAGATCCCGCGATCACGCTTTGCTTGCAGCTTCTCCAGCTCACAGCTCCTCCATTCAAAATATAAACGTATCCTGTCTGAGATTTAGAATCATCCTTGTCGGTATCAAAACTAGCGTCGACGTAACCCTTTACGACGAGCTGTTCATCACCTCCATAGACTAAGAACATTTCTTTAGTCCTATTTAGGTACTTTAGGATGTTCTTCACGGCTGTCCAGTGTTCCACTCCTGGATCACTTTGATACCTGCTCGTCAAACTAAGAGCATTGGACACATCCGGTCTAGTACACAGCATGGCATACATGATAGAACCTATGGCCGAGGCATAAGGCACTTTGCTCATAGCTTCCCTATCATTTACCGTAGCTGGACACTGAGCCTTGCTCAATATCTTACCTGACAACATAGGCACTGAACCTTTCTTTGCCTTATCCATTCTGAACCTTTTCAGAACTTTGTCTAGGTATGTACTCTGGCTTAAAGCTATTAGGCGTCTTTGTCTATCTCTATAGATTTTGATGCCCAATATATAAGCAGCTTCACCTAGGTCTTTCATTGAAAAACACTTGTTCAAATAACTCTTCACATCGTTAAGCATGTTAATGTCATTTCCAATAATCAATATGTCATCCACATATAGTACCAGAAATGTCACCGAGCTCCCACTCACTTTCTTGTAGATGCAAGCTTCGTAGCAATTTGGAACAAATCCAAAGCTCTTGATCACTTGATCAAAACGAAGGTTCCAACTCCGAGATGCTTGCTTCAGTCTATAAATGGAACGCTGAAGTTTGCATACTTTATCAGCATCCTTAGGATCGACAAAACCTTTGGGTTGCATCATATACAACTCTTCATCAATGTTGCCATTGAGGAAAGCAGTCTTGACATCCATCTGCCATATTTCATAATCATGAAACGCAGCAATTGCTAATAAAATCCGAATGGACTTAAACATCGCTACGGGAGAGAAAGTCTCATCGTAGTCAACACCTTGAACTTGTCGAAAACCTTTCGCGACAAGCCGTGCTTTATAGACGGTAACATTACCATCCGTGTCCGTTTTCTTCTTGAAAATCCATTTGCACTCAATGGCCTTTTCGGTCGCTAGGAGGGTCCACCAAAGTCCATACTTGGTTTTCGCTCATGGATCCCAATTCGGATTTCATGGCCTCTAGCCATTTCTCAGAGTCTGGGCTCATCATCGCTTCCTCATAGTTCGCAGGCTCACTGTCATCTACTAACAAGACAGTTAATACGGGGTTGCCGTACCACTCAGGAGGGGCACGCGACCTTGTCGACCTACGACGTTCAGTAGCAGCATCATCCGAAGCTTCATGATCCTTGTCATTAGCTTCCTCTATTGTTGGTACAGGCGGCACTGGAACAATTTCAGGTGCTGCGCTACTCTCCAACTCAAGAGAAGGTTCAATAACCTCGTCTAGCTCTACTTTCCTCCCACTCACTTCTTTTGAGAGAAACTCCTTCTCAAGAAAGGAACCGTTCTTTGCGACAAACACTTTGCCTTCGGTTCTGTGATAGAAGGTATACCATATAGTTTCCTTAGGGTATCCTATGAAGACGCATTTCTCCGCTTTGGGTTCGAGCTTGTCCGGCATCAACTTCTTGACGTAAGCTTCGCATCCCCAAACTTTAAGAAACGACAACTTAGGTTTAGCACCAAACCACAGTTCATACGGTGTCGTCTCAACGGATTTAGATGGTGCCCTATTTAAAGTGAATGCAGCGGTTTCTAATGCATAACCCCAAAATGATAACGACAAATCAGTAAGAGACATCATCGATCGGACCATATCTAATAGAGTTCAATTCCGGCGTTCAGACACACCATTGCGCTGTGGTATTCCGGGTGGCGTGAGTTGCGAAACAATTCCGCTTGCTTTAAGATGCGTGAGAAAATCATAACTCAAATACTCGCCCCCATGATCGGATCGTAGAAACTTAATCTTTCTGTTACGATGGTTCTCCACTTTATTCTGAAATTCCTTGAACTTTTCAAATGTTTCAGATTTATGTTTCATTAAATAGATATATACCCATATCTACTTAAGTCATCGGTAAAAGTGAGAAAATAGCGATATCCACCGCGCGTCGAAACACTCATCGGTCCGCATACATCGGTATGTATGATTTCCAACAAGTCCGTTGCTCGCTCCATCATTCCGGAGAACGGTGTTTTGATCATCTTGCCCATGAGGCATGGTTCGCATGTGTCAAATGATTCAAAATCAAGAGACTCCAAAAGTCCATCAGAATGGAGTTTCTTCATGCGCTTTACACCAATATGACCTAGACGACAGTGCCACAAATAACTAGTATTATCACTATCTACTTTGCATCTCTTAGCCTCAATGTTATGGATGTGTGTTTCATCCCTTTCGAGATTTAGAAGAAATAAACCATTCACAAGAGGTGCATGACCATAAAAGATGTTACTCATATAAATAGAACAACCATTATTCTCCGATTTAAATGAATAACCGTCTTGCAATAAACACGATCCAGAAATAATGTTCATGCTCAACGCAGGCACATAATAACACTTATTAAGGTTTAAAACTAATCCTGAAGGTAAAACTAAGGAGAGCGTGCCGACGACCATCACATCAACTCTTGATCCGTTGCCAACGCGCATCGTCACCTCATCCCTCACAAGCCGCCGTCTATTCCGTAGCTCCTGTTTCGAGTTACAAATATTAGCAACTGAACCAGTATCGAATACCCAGGCACTACAACGAGGGCTAGTAAGGAAAACATCAATAACATGTATATCAAATATACCTTTGATGGTGCCAGCCTTCTTGTTCGCTAAGTACTTCGGACAGTTGCGCTTCCAGTGACCCTTGTCCTTGCAATAGAAGCACTCAGTGTGCGGCTTAGGACCAGACCTGAGCTTCTTCTCAGCAGGGGCAACACGCTTGCCGCCGCCTTTCTTGAAGGGCTTCTTTGCACCTTTACCTTTCTTAAAGGAGGGCTTGTTGACCATCAACACATGATTATCCTTTTTGATGTCCACCTCCGAGCCTTCAGCTTTGCGAAGAGCTCGGTGATCGTATCAGTGGAACCAATCTGATTGTGAGTCACTACAAAACTTTTGTAGCTGGGAGGGAGTGATTGTAGAACCTTTTCAATCTTGAGCTCCTCTGGAATCTTGCAGTCCAGTTGCTCAAGGCGTTGAGTGTAGCCCGACATCTTAATGGCGTGCTCACTAACGGAACTCCCTTCCTCCATCTTGCAGTTAAAGAACTTCTCAGAGATCTCATATCTCTCAGAACGGGTCTGAGTCTGAAACATGGTTTTCAGCTCCTCGAGAATCTCAAAGGGCCCGGGATGGTCTTCAAAACGATTTTGAAGGTCCGATTCCATAGCAAACAACATGGTGCTCTTAATCACACCATAATCATCTTTGCGCGACTGATAGACAACTTTCTCATCAGCCGACGCATTTAGAGCAGGGGCGTCACCTAGCGCACTTTCAAGGACATAGTCCTTTTGACCGCCAGAGAGAATGATTCTCAGATTGCGAAACCAATTGGTGAAGTTAGACCCATTGTTTCTAAGCTTTTCTTTCTCAGCAAAAACGTTGAAGTTGAAGTTGGACTTAGCCATGTGATCTACAATATTTGCAAGTACAAATTAGACTATGTTCATGATAACTAGTTCAACTTTTAATCAAATTACTAGATGAACTCCCACTAAATTCAACATCCCTCAAGTTGTTTAGTGAACACGATCCAAATTCACCACACCTAATCCGATCTTCACGAGAAGAGATGTGGCTTCAATGGTGGACAACAAAGTGTCGATCATATCATTCATATGACTCATGCTTAACCTTTCGGTTCATGTGTTTCGAGGCCATGTCTGTACATGCTAGGCTCGTCAAGTCAAACCCAAGTATTTCCGCGTGTGCAAAACTGGCTTGCACCCGTTGTATGTGAGCGTAGAGTCTATAGCACCCGATCATCACGTGATGCTTGGACACGACGAACTTTCGCAACGGTGCATACTCGGGGAGAACACAGTTTTTATCTTGATCTTTAAGTGAGGAATCATCTTATAATGCTACCGTCGCGATCTAAGCATAATAAGATATATAAAAGGATAAACATCACATGCATATAACTTTAATGTGACATGGTATAGCCAACCTTCGCGCAATGATCTCCATATTGTGCGTTCCGGCATGATCTCCATCACTCCACCATGATTGCCTCCACCACGAATAGCAACTACAACTATTGCTAACTACTTAGCGATAAAGTAAAGCTATTACATGGCGTATAAGAAGTCGACTCGTAGGTCATACACAATTATAAAGACAACCATATGGCTCCTGCCGGTTGTGTACTCATCGACATGCAAGTCGTGAAACATTACAAAACATGATCATTGCATACAATATACACATCACATCTTGGGCCATACCATATCACAGAAAACACTCCCTGCAAAAACAAGTTAGACGCCTCTACTTTGTTGTTGCATGTTTTACGTGGCTTATGGGAGTAGATGCTAAGAACGATTCTTACCAACGGAAAGCCACAACAGTGATATTATGGTTGCCAAACTCCGGTGTTAAACCCATGACAACTATAGTGAGAGAAACAGGCATCCACCAGCTGCATGTGTGGAACAAGCCACACGTCAAGTGCGGAGCCGGTCTCGCGAACGACGTCGCGTAAGGTTGGCCTAGACCGCTTCAATCTCACTATCCCGCGTCATAAGAAGAACACAAACAAGAGGCTTGCAACAGAAAACATCAACGCCCGCAACAACCATGTTGCGTTCTACTCGTGAATCACATATACGCATAGATCTAGCTCTGATACCACTGAAGGGTTTCGCGGCATAGTAAATCAAAATTTTCTACGGATGCGAACAGAGGGAAGCCAAGATCTAATCTAGGAGATGCAAACAACAAGAGAGATTGGATTAGATCTTCATACCCTTGAAGATTCGCACAGCGGAACGTTCGTCAGAACGTGGGTGATGTAGTCGTACTCGCTTCTCCTCCTCGCGATCCGATCCGATCTAACACCGCAAGTGGCGATGCCTCCGAGAGATGCACATGTGCGGCACCTCGACGTCTCCTCCTTCCTTGGTCCAGCAAGTATGGTGGAGAGACAGATTGGATCTACAACGCGACGACGCGGTGCAATTGGTGGAGAATTTCTGCAGCAGGGCTTCGCCTACAAGCAGTCGGGAGGGAGAGAGAAGGGCAGCAGGGCGGCTAGGGTTGGAGGGGAATGTGTGTGGGGGTGGTGCGCCCCCAGCCCTCTTTATATAGAGGGGGGGCGCAGCCCTAGCCCCTCCCCCAAGCCCAAACCGGCGGCCCCAAGGAGGAAGAGTGGGGGGCAAGGACCCCCCCCTTCTAGAAGGTCTATCTAGGGTTTAAACCCTCTTTGGCCGGCTGGGCCCTATGGGGCCTTGTGCCCCTGGCCCAATGCGACCAAGGCACTCTCTCATAGGCCCATGCCCCCTCCCAGAAGGTGGGGCCACGTTGGTCCCCTTCCGGAAGGTTCTAGAAGCTTCCGGTACAATACCGATTAACCCGGAACAATTCCGAACTCCAAAAACTGCACTGCTTTATATGAATCTTATTCTCCGGACCATTCCGGAACCTCTCGTGATGTTCCGGATCCCATCCGAGACTCCGAACAAAAACTCATAAACCAATTATCCAATCTATCCTAGCGTCCAGACACGTTAAGTGTGTGACCCTGCGGGTTCGAGAATATGCAGACATGATCTTCTATCAATAATCAACAGCGGGGTCTGGAAACCCATATTGACTCCCACACATTCATCGATGATCATATCGGATGAACCACGATGCCAGGATTCAATTAATCCCATATATATATTCCCTTCGTCTCGCGATATTTTACTTGCCCGAGATTCGATCGTCGGTACCGTCATACCTAGTTCAATCTCGTTCACAGCAAGTACTTTACTCGTTCTGTAATCCGATATCACTTTGTGATTAACTCCTTAACCACATGCTTGCAAGCGGTGTTGATATCGATTACCGAGTGGTCCCGAAGTATATCTCCGACTTGGGAGGGACAAATCCCATCTCGATACATACAACCCAACAGATACTTTCCGATCACCTGAGAGACACCTTTATGATCACCCTCTCATAGGATGACGTTTGATGACCTCAAAGCTTTCTTCCGATACCAGGGAGTTGTATTATCTCATGGTCTAAGGAATACAATATTTGACATAAGAAAAGTTTCGCAAAGATGAACACGATGACACGATCTAATTGCTTCGCTTAGTTTGGGTCTGTCCACCATATCATTCTCCCAATGATATGATCTCATTATTAATTGACAACTCATGTCTATGGTTAGGAAACCTTAACCATCATTAATCAATGAGCTAGTCCATAGATGCGTACTAGGGACACGGTGTTGTTTACAAACCACACAAGTATTAATGTTTCCGCTTAATACAATTCTAGCATGGAATATAAACATTATCACGAACAAGAATTATAATAATAACATCTTTATTATTGCCTCTAGGGCATAATTCCAACACTAAATGGGGAATGTAATATTTTTTTGTCAAAAATTTCTAAGCAAAGGACGCACACAGGTGAATGTCGTAAAGATCAAAGTCGTCCAACATTCTTCTAAATTTCCTTTAAATCAAAGGAGCTCTGATTGATTTTTTTAATTTCAGGAATTTTAGGTGTTCGCCAAAAATATTATAGTTGATATACGAAGAAATTACAATACGCTCTCTTATCATCAAGGTGCACCTGCATGCAAAAAAAAATTAAAAGTCAAAAAAATAGCATGTAAATGTCTATGAGCGCTTGTAAATTTGTGTGGAAACAGACTTTTTTCGGTTTATTAAGTGCCTACAATTTTATATCCTCTTGAATGCCAAAATAACTTCTTATCCTATACAAAAAATATATGTTTATTTACATATTTGTTTATCCCTAAAAGGTCTCTTTTTTGCGAAAATCAACCGATCTATTAATAATCATCAACAGTTGTGTAAAGAGACCCAACAGTAATAAAAATTATATATAGGTCATTGGACCACCTATCGACGACTACAAATACTAGTACGAGCCGAAGGCGTCCTCGCCCCTCCATCACCGGCGTCGGGCAAAGCTTGTCGTATTAGAGCTCATTATAGAAGACAGACGGGAAGTCGTCGTGCTAAGCCCACAAAGGACCAACACACCTGAGCAACAACCATCGCCAATGATGACAACCGTAGATCGGAAGAGACTGACTGAGAACAAACAAACGAACACGAAAATAGAGAGGATCTCAGGAGATCCATCGGACAAAAGACTCCACGCGCCCTTCGTCGTGGCTAGATACACCACCGGAGCGAGGATAACGCGGGAAAACCTTATTCTAATTTCAGGGCGTAGTCGTCGTCTCAAAACCCCGAAAAAGACACAAAAAAAAACAGGCTAAACAAGTACGAAAAAATTCTCGCCGACAAGAGGCCATGGTCCGTCACACCTCCATAACACTAATTCCACCGAAGACGGAGCCGTCGGCAAGAAGGACGAAACTCTAGATGGGTTTTAGCTGGCTCTCTGGTCGCCTCTTCTAGAAGAGGCCCTGTATGTACGTGTATCTAAAAGGCTCTTCTTTTCTAGAGGCATTTCACCTCACTTTGCCAATGTAGTCGTACTGCAGCCGTGCGTGCTACACATGCCATGGCCCATGCATGGGAAATCCCTGTCGCCAACGCGAGCTGCCACCGGCGTGGTTGACGCAGCTAGCGCCTACACCGATTATAGCACACGTGAATAGTAGGAAACCGCGAACGGGTCATACACTATCTCGACGTACACTACACCACACACCGTGCTCGCACTGTGCGCACGTAACTGTGTGACGCCGACGTCGTAGCGACGTGGTGGGGAATTAATAGGACCGCGTCACAAACAGCAAAGGAACCGGCTCGCCGGGGCGGCAGACCAGGCCGGTCCCGGTCCCAGAAGCTCCGGTGAGAGCTCATCGATGGATTGGAAAGCGGCAGCTAGCGGACTTCGTCGGCGAATAATTGCGAGGTCGGTCGTCGTGGAGGCCAACACGACGCAACGCGAGCCGCTCCATCTCATTGAGCGAAACCGATCAGCGCGGCGACGGCGACGGAGGGGACGGTTAGGCCGTTCTTGTCGACGACGGTGACAAGAGGTGGACCGGCGAGATGGGGTTCGTGCGGGCGATCGGGGAGGCAAATTTCAGGCAGCAAATCCCGTGGTAAACATCAGATCGCACAGGACGCTGACGGAACATCTCAAAAAAAAAAACATAGCAAAAGCGTAGCCTGTTATTTCAGGAGTATGTTGCAAACAAGGGCATTTACATGTATAGCTCTAAAACATACTAATATACAGTAGTATATGTTTATTTATTTGGTAGTTTAGAATGTCGTACTTCTACATACCCCCTTCAGTTGCAGGAAGTGCGTATGCCTTTTTTAAAAATACCAAGAGTTTGTCCTGGTCTGAATTAATCTTCTGTTTGTCGCATGAAAGGAATTTCACTGACAACATGAGGGGGGGAAGAAGAAGGGTAATAATCCCCAAAAAAGAGGGGGACACCGAAACGCAAGGCTGAAAGTGCAAAATCATTGCAGGCGATCGATTAATTCCTTCATCATTCCTGTTTGAACAAAAAATACGTCTTCATCACATCCCAGCCTTTGGAAGACTACTTTCTCCTGTGATCGATCTCTTCTTCGAGAAGACTCCCCGCAATCCATTCCCTTCCTTTCCTAATCGATGATACCGTATCCTTCAATCCACGGTTATATATATATCTGTTTTGACCTTTCCCTACTCTTCCGGTGTACCAAATGTACTGTACTCCAATTTCTCAAGAGCAACTGAAAGAAAAAACGAACTTGCTGGAACATTTTACAGCCATTTTTGTTGCCTGTGAGGCTAGAACATGCAGGGATATCGTCAATATATCAGACACGATCAATCAGGTGGTAGGAAAGCATGAATAGATCAAAAACAAAAGAAGAAATAACTATACTCGTCATATATCTCTATCTCTTTCAATCAACAGAATAGCCTGGCTGTCCACTTCACAAACAATCAAAAAAACACAAGAAAACAAGAGAGGAAGCGGAAAACAAGCAACCAAAAATAAGGAGAAAAAACAAAAGAGAGAGAGAGGGGGAAGAGAAGAAAGGGAAGCAGAAGGGAACCACCACACTAGCTAGTACTGTACTAGAAGCTGATCTTCCTCTCCTCTCCTTCCCATTCTTCTCCTCCTCCTCCTCCTCGTCGTCGCTACCGCCGGGCCGGCCGCACGCTCGCTCAGCATAATGGCTAACGGGTGATTAGCTAGCTAGCTACGTGGCAGGTACGTACTCATCATCGGTTGTGCAGCGGGTTGGGCCCCGTGGGCACGCGGCGCTTGTCTTGGTCGACGAGCGGGTCGCCGCCGGCGCGCCACCGCCGGCCGATCCCGATGGTGACGAGGCCCTCCACCAGCACGTCGAAGGCGCTCCTCCTCGGGCCGTCGTCGTCGCGGTCGCCGCTCGTGCCCGCGGTCGTCGTGCCGACGGTGGTGTCCGCCGCGGATAGGTCCTCCCACGGTGCTGCCGCCGCGAGCAGGCGCCGCGGCGGTGGGCGCGAGGGCTCGGCGCACGCGGCGGCGAGGAGCACCGCTATGCACGCGACGACGGCCGCGCGAGACCACCGCCTCCTCATGCCAGCGATCGATCGGCTGCTCGGCGAGTAAGCTTAACTAGCAAGTGAGTGTGTTGGCGTGTGGGAGAGGAGCGAGCAAGGAGGTAGGAGGTGACTGACGCGGTAGAGTGGAGTCAAAGAGGGGTAAAAGCCGGGGGAGGAGGAGAGGGCAAGGCAAAGTGGTTTTATGTAGGTGGGGGGTGGCGGAGAGAGGCTCGGCATGTTGCACCCATCCGTCCGCGCAGAAGGGGCAGAGGCAGCGCTGGGCGGGGCAGTGCGCGCGAGGATGCCACCAAACCGCATTTAAGGATCTTCAATTCTCTCTGCACCTCCTCCCTGCCACTGTCTCGGCTCACCCTCACCCTCACCTCGCACAAGGCCAGCCCACACTTTTCCCGGAGGGGAAAAGGTGGGAGATCAAATGGAAAGTTTGGTGAGTAGGGGCTCACTCCTCATCCACCGCTGATCCCCCCCCACCCCATACTCCTCTCCCCACTCTCTCCCCAAGAAGGATTATCGTCCAGTGCCTTCAGCTTCACACCACCATGGTAATATCTGCAACATTGCCTCAAGGAAAGCCAGCCTATGAAAATGCAGTGCACGTCGAGAAAACGCAGGTAGTACCTACAATGGCAAGTCAGCTTCATCCCTGGTGGAGTACGTCGATGTGGTACGCGTAATAACTGTACTCTTTCGTTTTGGGGCAGTAAGTATGCGTACCCCTCCACTCCATCTGAGCTGAGATGGACGTGTGGTCAGTCCTAGTCCTAGCTAGAGCGCACCGGAGGGCACGGTCAAAACAAGCTTTCGAAAGGACCTGGCGATTGTTGCCACATGCCCCATGCCACTTCTCGAGCCAAATAAATATACTACGCCCATCATGCCTCATAAATGTATATAGAGAGAGAGAGAGATAGACGCCTGGAGAGACAGTCATTTTTGCTTGTGGTAGAAGTAGTACTAGGGAATTAGGCGCGGCGATACGCCGCGCCCATGTTGTTAAATCAGCTGTGCCGATGACATGGCCTGTAAATCAGTGTTTTCTTATATTAAAACCCATTAGATGGTCGTCCAAATTATACACAATTTTATTAGTTCCGTGTGTACGAATCTCTCACTTCGAAGTATCCGCGTCAGACAAAACAGAATCAGAATCAGAAACACCTGAAACAAAATGTGAAGAGCTAAACAAAGAAGACAACATAACCAACAGCAGGCACCAAACAATGATCAGGCACAAGCGAACCTGCAGGACTCATCGCACAAGTACGCAACGTGAAGCGGTACCGCGTGTTGACAACAGAGAGAAACAACACCTCAGACAGACCTATGCGACTTCGTCGGCCATGAACCAGACCTACCATGTCTTCCAGGCGCAACACCCGAACCTGTCATGTCTGCGATGAATAGGATGCACCATCCATGTAAGCTTAGTTGAAGAATTAATATCAAGCATAGGCCGAATGTACGGACTTGCAACAAAGAAGCTCATATTTGAGAAACATAAACACTAAATATGTTCCATAATCTAGAAGGCTGTGTGCATCAATTGATGCAGAGGCCGGGGTATACCCCATTTCGAAAAAAAAAGTTCCATAATCTAGAACGTTTTAGCAAACTAATTTAATTTGCCAAAACATTATACATTATGAAATGGAGGTAATAAGAAGCTACTAAAATTTGAAAAGAAAGGACATATACAAACTACTTTCTATTGAACCTGAACCTAAAGAAGAAGAATCTGGAAAAGTATAATAAGAAGAGCCGGCTAGCACAACTGAAGATGATCTAGTATAATTACCGCCAGAAAAGAGCAAAGGAATCAAGTGGAGCTTAGCTAAGAGGAATAAAAACATAACGATAGAGAAAAAGAGAAAAGAAGAGACATACCATCCGCATCATCAGTTCCAACTGGGTGCTTGCCAAGATGAATCAGACATGTGGTGTGTAAGGTATACCACGCAGTCAGGGACCTTTTGAAGCAATAAAAAAAGCGGTAGTGTCATGAAGATGCACAGGGGGCTGATCAGGTATGATTTCCTGTTCTTAGGGAACAAATCACCATACAGTAAATAATGGATGGAGCTTCCTATCCAGCTTCCTCTGAAAAAATAAAGAGAGAAGATTTTGGCTACTCAATGGAAATCAAATAGTTCCGAAGAATGGTCACCAGCATCCAACGCTGAAAATAATGTTCATATTGGATGCTGACATGATTTCAGTACAAAACATGGCCAATTCAATTGCAGTCCAGGAGGAAAGCCTCCATACCCAACAATAAATAGGTAAAATTTGAGAATATAGTTGCAGCAAAAACTCCACAAGAATATGTACTATGAACATCTAATTGCAATTCACGAAGCTAAAACTACTTTATGTATCTCTATCAGACAAAGGTGAACCATCGAGCACACTTACCTTGCTCCGGGAGAGTGCACATTTGAAGTAGATCTTCACCATTATAAATGGTAATTTATCTGAGCATTCGAAGCAGAGGGAAGTTCCATGCTTATTAATTTAATTAACTAATAATTTCTCAATTACCAACTTCAAACAGCAAAAGCATACCATTCCTCCTTTTACAGATTTTTTCCTCTCGAGCACGGACACAAAAGATAGAGATCTAACGTCCAGGTTAATAATTATTACCTCTATTTCTAGGTGATTAATCGTCTGGCCAAGTATATGCATCATCAAACTGATCATCTTACATGTTTGTTCGACACACGCAGAACTCCAGTACAACAAAAGCCCACCTTATAATAGTGTAGCATGTTCATGTGAAATCACACCAATCCAGAATAGTGGGCTAATTTATTCAAACAACATCGGTCAACAATAATGTAGAGCCCCTAAATAAAACATGCCCCTTTTTGGCAGGTCACTTGTTCCTTTATCCATCCATAACAAAATTTATTTAACCGAACAACAAACGCATAGGAATAGGATGGTACAGAAAACTAAAAGTTGCAAGGAAACAGTTCTTATTCTTACCCCAAAGCCAACAAATATAATGAGTTATATAATATTTTTTCTTCGAACCGGAAAGAAAATAAGAACACATTAACATCACAAACAATCAGTAGGCCCCTGAAAGCAAATTTCTTTCCTTTGAGCGTGGGTATCAAATGTAAATCTTAGATAGTGTAGTGCACAAATATATATATTAATGAAAGAGAGTATGTACATATGCAAAAATAAAGAGGCAAAAAGAAATAGAAAGGCCAAGAGCTACCAAATATTTTGCTATCCAAGCCTGTAGGTCACTGCATAGTCTACTTTTCGCTCTGTAGAAGAGCCTATGGATCACCTCCTCAAGGATTTTCCTGCATATGTGAAAACTTGGCCGGGTTCCTTTGAATAAACAGTCATTTCTGCAGCATCAGACAATCCACCATGATGCAATCATTTCAATAGGAAAGGGACAGCCAGCAAACTTTTAATGTTACCGTGAACTGAACATGTAGCTGTGAAATCTGAACACAGATATTCCCAGCATGTCACGTGAAACTAATATACAAAGAATGATCCCCGTTTTTATCTTGATTGTATTGCACCGGACACATGCATTATATTCCAAAAAGAAAAACCATGCGCTGCAACATGTGTCTCTTATATCAAGTATATCCATATCTAAAATTGAAGAATATGTGTTTGAGTTGACTGCATGATTTCCATAACCGGTGAAACTCATAGGGAAAATAGTATGCAACTTAGGAAGTGTTAAAACCACTTACCATTTATAAGACCAAGTGTCTTTCCCATCACCGAGAGTTAGGCTTTCCTGGCAGGAGAATGAAATACCGAAAGTAATCGAAGGCCTCATGTAAACGGAAGAAGAAGAAATACTACTTGGTTTACCATATTTGGAGACCTGCTGAACAAAGAAACTTTGATCTTTCACAAACAAAAAGAGATGAGGCCAATGTTGCTGTAAAATTCGTCCATTCCAAAGAGAGATTGGACAATTCCCATAGTGCAGATAGCTCATTTCGTTGTATCTCCCAAGGTGCTTAACTGAATCATTCCACCAGAAGGAAGCTTTTGATCATAATGCAGCTCCCAAATTAGATGCACGCGAGAATTGGAAGAACAAATGTGTCCAACATAAAATTTCCCAATAACTATTCCATTATAAGTACCAGCGAGAAACAACTACCACATGGCAAGATCAGATGAACTGCAGTCGGTTGTACTGGCATATAAATAACAATGTTTCCAACAAAAATTTGCCCCATAACTAATCCATCAGAAGTACCAGCGGAAACAACAACTCCCACAAGGCAATATCAAAAGAACATTAGTCAGTTGTAGTGTCGCACGAATGAGAGAAGCACCAACACCACCATTCATCTGAGTACCGCTACGAAGTGGAGATGGACCACACAAACCAGAGTAATCGCAACCTGCTGACAACCATAGGAATGCCAATTAGGCCTGGTATCAATCGGAAGCAGAACGTACCTGCCAAGAACTGCAGCGCTAGAAAAAATTGATGCATCTTGACTTCAACCGAGAAGCACCACTCTCTAACACAAAAAAAAGGAGACCTACCATGGCCAGCGTGAATAGGAAGAGGATGGCCCTCAACAACTCCAAGGGACGGTGGTGGCGCGCCCACGGAGAAGGCATGACATAAGGGAATTCGGGGATCAGCAACACTGAACAATAAAGCAATAGAAGTTGTCCATGTACAACTCTCCCATCTCCGCCGCCGGCACACCACGGCAGCACATAGACGAATCCCCAAGCCGAAGACGTCCAGGAGTCCCGTCGCGCCGCGAGGAGCTCGTCGTGGATCGCCATCGCGCAGCCCGCCGTCGCCGCCACTAACGGCTCTCCGTCGTCGAGGACGTCCTCCCTGGCGGCGAGGCGGACAGCAGTAGTGGACCAGCACAAGTTGAGGCCCTTCCAGACTCGTTGGGCTTGCTGACCGGGACATCGAGGAGCGGCACCGCTCGCTGCCAAGAGGAAGGGTAGAGGCGTGGGGGATTGGATGGCCTCGGCCGTGGAAGGCGATGAGGAAACAAATGGGGAGAAATATAGGGCAAGCGGCGACCTTCTCCTCCATACCGGTAGGAACGGGAAAAGCAATCGAAGAGGTGGAGGCGTGGAGCTGCTGGATTGTTCGACTGTGGAGGCAGCCGAATTGTCGAGAGGATACCTAAGTGGACACTGTAGATGTTCGGGTACTGTAGATGCGATCTACAGTACCAAAGATGATTTGGCGTAGCTAAACGATCGGCGAAACGCTTAACTTTCATATATGTAGTAATGTAAACCCAGGCCGACGACGAGAGAGAAACGGTTGTAGTGTAGACCAACAGCAGAAATTGTCAAGATACTCAGGTATAGAGAAAGAGGGGGGAAATTAGTAGTTGCAACCGCTAGCTAGGCAGCTTCCATGATGGAGTAGTAAGTAACAAAGGGGTACTAGGGGACAAAACAGAACAGGGCCAGGGAAAGACGGTGAGCCTGTCCGCCGGGGGCAAAAGTTTTGCATGCGTCGAGAGGGACAAGGTAGAGGAAGAGACGGAGAGGGGGGCTAGCTAAACACGTACGCACCAGAGACCTTCCCCTTCGCCTCCTCTTTCTCTGGGTTCTTTTCTGCAGGCAGACCGGCCGGCCGGTTGCTACGACGACCCGAGAATCGGACCGATCGATGAGAACAAGGACGGTCAGGCAGGCGGCGTCCGCGCGTGTTCCCGGCCGATCGAGCCCCAACTACCTCCGGCCAGGTTGGAGTTTATGGCGGCCTGGCATGGCCTGGCCTCGCCGCGCTAGCTTGCGATGTATCGGTATCTGGTCCTCCTAGCTAGTCCTGGTCCTACTGCTGCATGCTCTGCGTACGTAACGACAATGAGATACGTACGCGCGCTCTACTGTGTAGTAGTACTAGTTGTGTTCTGGCCCCACCGCCCCCTCACCCCCTGACTGCAGCTCCGCGCGCCGTATGCAGATCCAGACAGACGGACCCCTATACAGTACCTGTACTGTACTCGCCGGTCGATCGACGCTCTTCGCTTCGGTGTACGTGACAAACGTCAGGTTTCTATCATGGAGTAGCTGCTTAGCTAGGCTGCTCGTTGCTGTGTTCCAATAGTGGTATAGGTCCGCCGTACGTACGTGGAGCTAGCATGACCGATCATCGCGAGCATCATCGTGCGTGTGGTGGAGCGGTTTGGGTTCAGCTTCTGCGGCTTCGGTTCGTTGACTCCAACGAGAATTGAATCACTTGTCATGTCTTGTCATGCGCTGCACTGTTTTGCTTTACCAGCATGCATGCATGTATGGATTCGATCGGCTAACCCACGACGAAGTACATCATGTGTTTACAAAAGGAATTGAAGCTTTCAAGTCGGAAAGTGTCTTTGCCTCCCGACCGAGCACTAGCAGTAGTGATCCTCTATATTTAAAAAAAAAATCATATTATGAATTCAAAAATCTTCAAAACAAATGTTGATCGTTGTTAGTAATATCACTAGCTACATTTATATTTATAATTCGCACATTTGTTGGATATATCACTAGCTACATCAAGATTTTTTCTTTGTCATTTTCAATGTGGGTGCCATCCCTAGGTACAAAGCGACACCGCGGATACAGATCGAAATCCTCGTCGGTAATGGAAAAACGATATGTTGGCTGGCAGAAGTGGTCACCAATGTGAAGAACTCTAAGAACACGGAGGAAATAACAGTCACCTATAGCCACCACCTTTGGCAACAGTCTTTGGAATTCCTTCGCTTTCATGAAGTCTATCTCATCAGTTACTGTTATTTTTCCGTCACCCATTTGCACAGAGTTATTTTCTCTCCCTTAACAATATAATATGTATCGCAGTCACAACACAAACACTAAAACAGTAACAAATTTCTATTCAACCGTAACAAAAATAATTTTCATCGTTACATTTTGGGGGATTTGCAATCTGCCCCATTTTATTTTGCAATTTGATCATTTGCCACATCTTGTGTCACTGACATGTGGTGGTCAATGTGACAAATGATCAAATATCAGTGCAAAGTGGGGGCAAATGATCAAATATCTCTTACATTTAAGTTACAATGATATACTAGAAATGGCACTCCCACTTTGGCAAGTGATGCATCCCGTCCTACCGACGACTCTATATCCACCCTAGCAAATCGCCCAAGTGGATCGACGACCCGTGCCTGAGCCAGGCTCCTAAATATATAAGGTGAACTCGCTCCTCTTTGTCTGTGATTTTGAGTCTACCTTTGGATGGATTGCTACTCCATAACGATGCCATGTGTATCCTCGGGTATGAGCCTCAAGAGCTACAAAAAGTTGGATCATCGCCACGATGAGACGAAGATGAGAAGACTAAACATGGCAACCTGGCGCCAGAACTAGCATGCTGGTTCCACCGCCAAAATGACCAGACAAATCGGCGCCAACTCTGGCGGAACTAAGCCCAAACCGATGCCCGACCTAAATGCACTTCAGTATACTGACTAGGCATCAGTCGACCAAACTCGGCATGCCGACTCCATCGCGGAAACGTCCGCCTAATCCGGCGCCAGAACTGACATCACTGACTTGACTACTGGATTCAGTCCAGCTAATATAAATACCCTTGTGGCTCATCCTTTGTTGCTTAGACTTGATAATAGAACTACAAAACCCTAGAGTGGATACCATCTAGTTTTGGTCTTATCTTTCTTCTAAGGAAGTCATATATTATCACCCACCTCTTTGGATTTTTCCCATGGCATCCAAATTGTACAAGGCCTTCTCTTTGAGTTGTTTCTAGGCGAGGTTTCCAAGATCCTCATCAAGGTACTTTCCCTCTATGCTTGGGATTGAGAGAGAGTCCTTTGTTCAATACGGATCCTCACACGTGGATTTTATTGGGCCGGTAGCTACCTAAGTGAGCCAATGTCTTGTATGGTGTTGGGTTTTGGCGTGCATTCGTCGTGTTCTTCGCGTGGAGTGAGTTCGATATTACCTCCTCCCCCCTTTTCCACACGAATCCCCCCGCCTCCCCATGGTTAACCCACAATAGCAAGTCTTAAAATCCAATCACAACCCACATCAGATTTTGACTTGTCTTAGGTCGGCACTTGTTTGAGATTGCTTTTGCATGTGCTCTCAATCCACGCACCTGACCCCCTTCCTCGTTGGAAGCTTCTTTTTATGCAGCGTGATTGAAGTAGGTAGGCTCTTGTTTCAAAAATATTATGATGTGAGTTCAAGGTATTGGGTCTAGGCAGTGTAACCTAAGTAAGATTTAAATGACAAGAACACCAGTAGACTGATACCTTCCAGACGCTCGGAGTTTTGACTTCTCGTCATCCTTCTTCTAGGAAGCAGCAATCTCGTGTATGTAGTACATTTAAATGAGTTAAACTTGCACCAGCCTATGTATAATAATTTCATGAGTAGTAAGAATAGGACCAAACAAGAAGCTACATTACATCAATACAACCAAGGATGATTGGAAACGAAGGGAGTAATATGCTTAGAATAATCCTGACAACATGCAAAGCCTGGTAGAAAGCTTTTATGCTTTGGTACCCACCAATTTTATCCTAGATCTGGTAATGTTGGTTTGTGCAACTCGAGAACTTCTAGACACCATATATACAAGCTATAGACCCAATTATTTTGGAGGCTTCTTTCAGAAAGTGCTCTCCCCCAACTTTCCTGCTCCAAAATTTTCAAGGCTTCCAAATTAGTGTAGCCTTAAATACTTTGAAAGCGGTACAAAAATTTAAAAGCAACTTTCCAGGAAACTAGGGAAGATCACTAGCTTCTTGAAGAAGCCGATAAAAGAACTAGGCTATATAGTTAGTTGCATGATCACATACATACTAGTATGATCGATAGTTCTACCGTTGGATGTCACATTATGGTAACGCTACACTTTTTGGTTTTCATGGGCCCAAAGAAAAGATCTTCTTAGCTAGTTAAATGCTTCTTCTACGGTACCGACACATCTATAAGTCTATCTATAGTGGGGTATCATAAATATTATCATGCAATTCTATGCATACAAGATGCGTCACTTTCATTAATAGTAAGATAATGGTACTGATATCATAAGTATATCCTCTGTTAAGGATTATAAGGCATTTTTTTTAAAAAATTAGACGTTACAAGGCCTCTTTTATTTATTATCCCCTCTCCTCCAATTTTAGACAGAACTCTTAAGACACGTTACATTATAGATGTTGTCCCTTTTAAGATACTCCATCCGTTCTAAAATATAATGCGTCTATGGATTAGTGAAAAGTTACTTACTAATTTTGATCAAACATTTAAGAAAAAACATCTACATCTACAATACAAAATGGACACATTATCAAAATATAATTCAAGTTGAATCTATTGATATTATATTTTTGATATAGACTTGATCAAACTTAGAAAAAAGTTGACTTTTAATAATTATTAGATGCCTTATATTTTAAGACGTCGGGAGCGGTAAGTTTCACCGTGAAGTCGTATTTTGGTTTCTCTTATTAGTACATTCAATATTACATTCTGTCGCTGTTTTTATGGTCTGTTCGTATGTAAATCGTTAATTAAGGTACGTAGTAAGGCTCACCTGGGACATTCAGACATCTTTTATAGCACCACGGATAGGAGTATGTACAAACTGGTTGATAAAAACTTGGTGTTTGAACGAAGTAACTGCGGTCGCGCCAGACTTCCATTTTCAGAGGGCAAACTGCGGTGTCGTCAGGTAGAAAATCTTTGAGCAGACAGAGGCAGCACGAGTCGTTAATGGGCCTGCGTGAAATCAGCGAGGCCACATGGGCCTGGAATTGATGCGCGCCCCAGTGCCCACCCACTTGAAGCAGCACAGCTTTGCCATAAAGAAAAGTTGAAGCAAGCACAGCTGTTGGATGGATGGGGATGCAACGGAACCGGCCATGCTCGAAGCGCAGTGTATTCTGCCAGGCGTCAAATACAGTACTTCCTCCTTCACGATTTGCAGGGCGCTCTATAAAAATCGCACGGACCTAGGCTTAAACGTATTGACTAAAAATTAGGCCTATTAGTGAGTGGTTAAGACACATGCATAGGTGGAAGACTGTTGCATGCATAGGAAGTTAGAAGAAAAGCTGTCACATTAATTAATAATTAATGCTTATGCGCCTAGGAACTTTGTAGTTTTGGAAAAACCTAAATTTAATTAGGCGCCCTGCAAACAGTGAAGGAGGAAGTAGTACATGTTGCACGCGTGAAACGGTTAACCCAGTAACCCACTACTACGTAGTATGTACAGTATTGCCCATGATAGAATTCTATCTGGGACATGCAGGAGTAGTACTAGCAGTATAGTGGAGTCGTTATTACTCCCCTGTTTCAAAATATAAGATGTATTAGCTTTGTGAAGCAAATGTATCTAAACTTTATTTAGTACGTAGGTTCACTTAATTTTAAAATAAATCTACACACTAAAAAAAATCTAGATTCATTTTTTTCACAAACCTAAAACATCTTATATTTTAAAACGAAGATAGTAGCTAGCTCGTCATCAATGGATCGTTCCATTTTGTCGACGGCTCGACGCGTATCGATCGCGGAAACGTTTTGCCCAAGCGTCGGTGCAGGATGCAGCGCGTCCGGTCCGGCACGCGCCCCACCAGCTCGTCGGTAGAAGAACGGAAAGGCGCACGTACTAGCCTGCCAAGCTGTGTTCCGTTGCGAGGTCGTTGGAGACAAAGTGCAGACAGAAGCCACGCGCCGTCCAAACCACAGCGAGCACTCACCGTCGAGGACGCAGGCCGGCCAGCGGCCGTCGTGCGATGGGCGCGTGTCATGTGGCTCGGCATTCACGGAACGGTAGATGTGAGCTTGTTGCTGCACCTCAGTGCATAACAATTGCTCCATTTAATTTTAAACAGATAAAATTGACTAAAAACCTGAAAAAAGAACGACACGTTTCAGACACAGGGGATGGTCTATCAATATAGACCCAGTCTTATACAGATTTATCTTCGTTGTTGCTGGCCTCAGGCACCGACTTCCATCAGTGTCGGTTCTCTGCTTGCTCTACACCGCGTTCCACTACTTAAACCTCAGGCACTACTATTTGACTAAAGATAAACCTAATCTAAGCCTTTTCTCGCACTCGTGTCCACCGGAGAGATTAGTTCACCAACCGAGCAAGCTCCGATCCGGTGCGCTAGTTCCCGACAGAGAGCACAATACGTACGCGTGATCGAGCGGTCTTTTTTCTTTCATCAGTTTCCGTCCACATATGCTGGGTGTTCTGATAATCCTGCCAACCATGCATGTGGCCTTGTCCATGGGTTCAACAACACACAGTGACGTAAGTAACGAGAGAGATTATATCTTCATAACTTTGAAGCGATGAAAACCTAGAAGGGGGAGGGGGAAGCGATGAAAACCTAGGAGTTAGCAAATGCCTGCAGGAGGAAGGGCGGCCCCAAAAACAACAGCGCCGATGATTGATGTCGTCGTAAGCAAGCCCAACGACCTCAATATGGGCAGACATTTTGTCCTCAAAGATATGACTATTCCTCTCTTCCACGAAATGGTGTACATCGGTGGACCGTTATGGCACCGCTAGGTCAAGTATGAGGCATCGAGTCCATCAAATTTTGAATACCACCATATGTTAGACCCAAGCTAAAAATTCATATATATAGTGTCCTAAACGTTAAAATTAGCAAGCAATCGCCATCTGTTTGCAACAAGAAGGTTTGCTATTTTTCACTAGAGGTTAAGTATAACTAAAATGTTACGCCGTACTCACGCCGTGTACATAGTGTTTCTCGTCATTTTTGGACAACAAACTAGCCGTACTCACGGTAGCGGGCATAAGACCAGCGCCCTCCGTCGTACTAGTTGGCTATAAGGAAGCCGATAATCAAAGTTAATGGGAAGAGAGATTAATAGTCCCTTTGTATGGAACCACATGCAAATAAGAAGGGTGAGTCCAATTCTATGCACGGATGTCACAAAAATCATTAGACATTACATTGGAGATACAAGTTTGGCCGTGAGGCCTAATTTCGTTTCTCCTAGGTGAGTAGGACCTCGTGTCGCTGTTTTAATTTATGGTCTGTCCGTATGTCCATCTGTGCCTGTAAATCGTTAATGAAGGTACGTATGTTAAGAGGCTCACCTGGGACATTCAGACATCGTTTTTATAGCAGCACCAGATTGGTGTTTGAACGAAGTAACTACTGCGGTCGCGTCAGACTTGCAATTTTAGGGGCAAACGTACTGTGCTCAAATCTTTGAGCAGAGGGCACGAGTAGGTAATGGGCCTGCGTGAAATCAGTGAGGCCACATGGGCCTCGAATTGATGAGCGCACCCACTTGAAGCAGCACTGCTATGCTGTAAAGAAACTTGAAGGACACCTCACACCTGTGTGTGTGTGGACAATCAAGGGAAAAAAAGACTTGAAGGACACCTGTTGGATGGGGTCCCCATCCATGATCCATGATCCAAAATACTACAAATGTATTTTGTGAGGAGTCGAAGGTTGATAGTATGACGAGGTCTGGTCGTGACAGGGATCCAGTGGACAATAAATACGCGTGAAACGGTGGTTGACACTGCGGCATGCAGATGCACGAGTACTAGCAGTAGTGGAGTCGTTAGCTAGCTCGTCGTCGATCGATCGTGGGAACGGAAGTGACGCATATATGCGTGCAGGACGCACACGCACACGCACCGTGCCCCCTTAGAATTTCTTGGAGCATTTTGCGTAACTTCCCATACATCCTTATTATAACAGCCCATAAGCTTGAGGATTTCCCATACATCCTTATTATAACAGCCCATAAGCTTGGGGATTTCCTTGAAATTGCCTTGGTTTTTTGAATCTTCAGATTCGTCATTTCCTCTAAAGGGACATGCCTGGCGCATTAACAACCTGGGGCAAATCAATAGTGCAAATTTGTTAGATAACATGCAATAAAAAATTCTGGTTATTTGAAACTAAGTAATTCTTGCTTACTTAATAACATCGATGGAAGCTGTAAGCCTTAGTCTTGCATCAACAACCCGTTTCTTGCATTGTTTTATAATCACCTTATCAATATGAGTCGTATTTTTTTCTAGGCTTTCATAACATCGAACTGCAAAATTATGGGCTGAATTGAGACTAGTTCCCATATGTGTGAGGAAAGCATATTCTTTTCCATTGTTGACCTTCTTCCACTTATCAAATCCTTTGATTGAAAATGTGTCTGAACCACACTTACCAATTGGCTTCTTTGAAAAGAGAAAACAGGGCAATCAATATGCACGATTTGTATGAGGTGAATATTCCAACAAGGAAAAATTTGTGAACCAAGCACTTTGGAATTGACGACGGCTACTACCGGTTCCAGTAAATTCATACTCATCCAAAATTGGTTGATAGGGGCCCTCGGATATATAAAAACGCCTAGCATCATCTTGCTTGTCAGGAGTGAGTTCCCAGATTGGAAGACGTCTACCTGGATCTCGATCATAATCTGTGGTTATAATCGTCACTTGTTCTGGCTCGGGAATACCTTGGTCGATTTCAGCATCACCTCTAGCCGAGTTAGGATTGTTTCCTTCGCCTGCTTGCACATCGTCCACTTGTTCATCTGGCTCTGGCTGTGACACCGAATCAATTGGCTTGAAAAATTTATGAATTCCGGCTCTTTTCCTATTCATATCTACATAAGCACAATATAGTGTACATGGATAGGTTAAAAGAGAGAGAGATTACAACGCAAGGATGAAATCTGGCAATACTGCAGTAGACTGACCTTTCTTTCTTCCCTGATTTTCACTCATGCTGTGCGGCCGCCGGCGTCTGATCGAAATTTGGGAGCTCGCTGGCGCTGGGTGCCTGGGTCGGTCTGGCTCTCGCGATGGCGGCCGGCAGAGAGTTAGGGAGGCGAGGCGTCCGCACGTAAGTTCCAAGACGAAGACGCCGACGCGTACAGATGGAACGATCAATTGATCGTGGGTGTAGGGACATGCGTGGGTGCCAGGCTCAAGGATTGATCGATGGACATGGACTTCTCTCATTCTCTGTTGGGCCTACGTATTTCTTTTTTTTCTTTGACGTGGCTGGCCTGTTGGCTCTTTGGTAAGATTTACAATTACGTATAGGGGGGAGGCGAACCAGCCTGGTTTGACAAAAAATCAGCGATCTGGTTACTCTTTTCCAAGGTACGAGCGATTCGTTGGGGGGGGGGGAAGGGGGGGAGGGGGTCTCGCCCCCGCTCGTCCCCCCTTCCCTCCGTCCCTGGTCCTCAGCCGTTGGATCGGTCTAGATCCATGGTCAGATCTTGTTTTCGTCGGTTCATCCTGCTTTTGTTACAATTAGTTATGCTTTTTCTACATCTAGTTCCGCTTTTGCTACATGTAGTAGAAAATATTCGGCTCAGAAAATAGAAAAACAGACTGGACCTCGCCGGAGACCTCGTCGGCGACTGCGTAGCAAAATAGTTGTGTTAACGTAGCATATCCAAACTTGCCGGAGCCTTTCGCCGGTAGACCTCGCCGGAGTTTCGCCGAAGACCTCGTCGGCGACTGCGTAGCAAAATAGTTGTGTTAATGTAGCATATCCAACCTTGCCGGAGCATTTCGCCGGTAGACCTCGCCGGAGTTTCGCCGGAAACTATGTAGCAAAAGAATTGTGCTAATGTAGCAAAACCACACAACAGTGGTAGCAAAAAAAATATGATCATGTAGCAAAAATAAGATCTCGCCGCCGAAGACTTCCACCGAGAGACTTCGCCGGACACATTGTAGCAAGGTCCCACACCCATGGTAGCAAACTCTGCTGCCTCTTGTAGCAAAGCGAAGTCGCCATTGTAGCAAGGGCCTTCGCCATGTGTAGCATAAGCGACGTCGCCATGTGTAGCAGAAGCGACGTCGCCGGCCAGCATGTAGCACCACCACTGTCTGCACGTAGCACCATCGCCATCATGTGTAGCAGGGCCGTTCGTCACATGTAGCAGTGTCATATGTCACATGTAGCAACGATTGTCGCCGTAGTTAGCAAACGGCTGTAGCAAATGCTACAGAGAATGAACAGTGACATAGGAAGTGGTGGAGCAGACGGGCCTCATGAGGAGAGGGTTATTGTCGATGGCTCCGGCCGGAGCACGTGCGTGGCAGGTGTGGGGCAGGAACGGGCGCGGCGAAGTCCGGCCGCGCGCGAGCTCCGGCGACGTGCGGCAAGCTGCGGCCGACGCACGGCGAGCTCCGGCGGCAGCGCCCGTGGTCTCATAGCGAGCTCTGGCGGCAAAGGAAACGGCCAGCGGCAACGCGCGAGGTCTCGGGTGGTGAGTGCGTGCTCCCGATCTGCGGCTACGGCGCGCAAAAACAAGCAACAAGGAGGCAGTACCGTGCGCGCGTGAAAGAGATAAGGTATATGGGAGGGGGGTTTCCCAAAGTTTTTTTTTTGACAGCTTTATTTGTGTAAGAAAGAGAGAGTCCGTGTGCTCGCTAGGACCAGGGCTCTTTCTTACGGAATCACGTGAACTAAAATCACGGGAACTAAAAAATTTACATCAACAAACTGTTTACACATCATCTCGTAAGTTTATTCCGTAAAAAAGATTCCGTGAGTCTAGCATTTTTGCGCTAGGACCGACACCATCTTCCATCTGTCCGCTGCGAAGAATGACCATCGCATCGACACATCTCTCCTTCCGCTTCACAATCATGCATGCTGTCCCGTGCATGCATGGGTTCAGAAATCAGAAATCGTCTTACCCTGCCAGTCCGCGCGCTCCTGATCGATCGGAGGACGGGCAGAAATCTCGAAAGCAAATTAAAGCCGGGCAGAAATCTCGAAAAACTGAACAGAACCTATGGGAAACAGCAAATAAAATATAAAATTTTAGAATTCTTATTAGGGTGAATGCGCTTGCTGTAATATGATAGCTTTAGCTATGTAGAAATAATTTGTATTTTAATGGTAAGAGATCTTCTTTGCATATCATTTACCGGTGTAACGATTTGCTCCGTTCATATGTTCATCTCTACAATGTGTGGAGAATCAAGACCTTTTTATAAACGAGTGTGCACAATTGGAGAGGGGCGATGAGTGATATTTTTATCCCATATGGATAACACTATAATCTGTGAATTGGTCTTTCACTATCTTAGACGTTGTATGAGCTCTTCGTCCATGTGTATTTCATCTTTTATTATGTTTGTACCTTGTGGTTGTGTGCATTCTAAGAGCAACTCTAACCGTTCTCCAATAAATGCTTAGAGGACTTTCTTTCGGCAGCTAACGCCCGGGGAGTGGACACACCGAATCGATTCTCTTTCGGCCATTAACGGAGAAAAGTTTTAGTCCGACCCCCAAAAACTCTCCCGCGGCTCTCATATTTCCTCGGCGCCAACCTCGCGGACTAAAACTCTCCTTCCCGCCGAGAACCCGACCCTCCCGCCCAATCCCACCGCTAGTCGTCGCCAGCGCCACATTTCTCCCCTCCCATGGCCTAAATGGCACCGGAGTTTGCCCCGTCGGAGCTTTCCGCCGGCGAAACCGGGCCAAATTCGACCCTGACGATGCCTCCGATGCCGCGGAAGCGGTTGGGCAACACCACCGTGGTGCCGCCGACGGGAACGGCTACCAAGGCCACCGATAAGGCGTCAACGGCGGGCAAGCCACCCCTTGCACCGGTGCTGAGTGGCCCGTGTCCCCGGAAGCCGACGACGGTGATGCAAGCGCTGTCACGGGCGGCGGAGGAGAAGAAGAAGAGGAAGGCCGCAACAGCGATGGGGTCAACTTCTACACGCAAGTCAAAGCCATCGCCAGCGTCCTCAGCGCCCACGCCTTCTTCCTCTACGAGGGCGGCCGTCGCAGCTCGCCCCTAAAGGGCCGCTCACAAGGTGATCGATGAAATGACTGTGCCTCAGCCGACTGCTACCGAGCTTGGGATGGCCGATTTCATGGCGCAGTTGGATAGTTCTCACCATGTTAGGCTCGACGACCTCCACTTCGGTGATGGAGATTCGTACGAAGGCATGGAGGAGACCCAAGTTGATGTTGATTACGACGAGACCCAAGATGAAGGCGTCAAAGAAGAAGAGGGGATGTAAGATGAAGAGGAAGACGTCAAATAAGAAGAGGGGATGTAAGAAGAAGAGGGGACGTGACCGAGGTGGAGCCTCCAAGAGGAAGAGGCAATGTCAAAGTAAAGCCTAGAGGCAAGAGGTCCGCCAACTATAGCGAATAGGAAGATATTGCATTGTGCCATGCTTGGTTGAATGTGTCGCTTGATGCAATGGTCAACACCAATCAATGCAAGGAGACGTTTTGGGAAAGAATCGAAGATCACTACCACAAGTCGCTGAAGACTCTATCATACCGCACCCAAGGCTCTCTTAGTCGTCGTTGGGGGGCCATTCTTGAGCAATGCAACCGATGGGCCGGCGCCCTAGAGTCGATAGCCAATGCACCACCGTGTGGAGTGCCGGTCACCCAATATGGCAAGTATCACCAAAACATGTACAAGCTCCGCAACAAGAGAGGTGGCCACAAACCCTTTAGTTTGTTCCGTCCATTGCTACAAGGAGCTAGAGGGCAATGAGAAGTGGGCCCTAAGAAACTATGAGACCACACCGAAGAGGGCAAGGTTACATTCGGCCATTGATGTCGACGATGATGAGGACGAAGATGAGCTCAACAAAAGGCCGGATGGTGTGAAGGTTGCAAAGGAGAGGAAGAAGAGGGGAGGTGCCGGCGCCTACAAGGAAGATTTCAATGCCCTTGTCGAGATCAAGAAGGCATTGGTGGCCGAACACAAAGAGGACAAAGAGGCTAGGTGGAAGGAGCTCAAAGTTCTAGAGGAAGAGAAGTGGCGGTCGAAGTTGGCGGTGGAGGAAAGAAGGATTGTAATTGAAGAAGAAAGAATGTCGAAGGAGAAGAAGATAGAAGAGCAAGGCTTGCACTTGAGGCGGAGAAATTGGCCAAGAAGAGGGAGGATGCCGACCGCGCCATCATGTTCATGAATCCAACCACCTTGGATGAAAAAGCGAGGGCGTATTGGGAGATCGCCCGTGAGAAGATCTTGGTCCGAGAGAGTGTGGTGGCATGTGTGGTGGTGGTGGCGTTGGCGGTGGCAGAGATGGCCAAGATGGCGGTGTCCGAGCTGGTGGTGGCCAAGATGGTGGTGGCCTCAACAACATAAACATGCTATGTTGTTCTTTTGGATCAAACATGATCGATATGATATTTTTTGAATATTATTTATGCATGTTTGAACTTCGTATGTTTGAGATCTTTGGAAAATGATGCTAAATTTTTTTAGTCCTCTAAATTATTGGGGATCGAATCTGGCGGCCACCGTTTAGAGGACTTAAAATTTAAGTCCACTATTTTCTTCTGCCGAAAATCCTCTAAATTAAAGGGGATCGGTTAGAGTTACTCTAACTATGCAGAAACCGGGCTTAAACTCCTTAGATATTGTATCACCCTATGCTACATATGAGTTCACCTTTATATCTGAAAAAAAAGCGCAATGGCACGGGAGATACCGCCGATGGCCTGACATGTTATGTTTTGCTGTGTATTTTAGTTGACATGTCCGTATGGAGTCGAAATATGGACAGCTCCGTGACTAGCGAGAGACAAGTCAGGTCCGATAAAACAAGTCTTCATGAGCCTGACCTCATTGCCTCGAGCCCCGCCCATATACCGGGTCACGACATACTCTACTTAACGTGGAAATTTTAATATGGTGTGTCAACTTTACAGTATGCAGGTTATTAACATGGTGCTAGTAATGCATACTGCCAATCGTACCTCCAACCTACAAATGTCCATAGAATATGCAAATTTCAGATAAAGAGTGTGGCACATATACAAAAGACACTAGAGTGAAATATAGAGAGACAAAAGATTTGGAATTGTCTTCTCGCTGTTGGACATGCATCGAATCCAAGTAGCCATCGGCCATCAGTGACCTTGTCCTGGTTAGCTGAAACATCAACCTCCGGCTTAATTAGTTTGGTGTTACAGTGGATTATGTCCCCCAACTTTGATCCATTGAACAGTAGAAAGTATTTGTCTAATAGGTAGATTTCTTCTGCTCCAATTATTCACATTACAACCATACTTTTTCTTTTCTTTTCACCAGCATAACCCAACAGTATTCTTTTTTGCTACCAGTAGTGCTCTCCTTACATTCCATGTGCACGTGCTAGCAGATCATCATAGGAAGTGCCAAGAATAGTTTTAGATACCATATATGAAGTGCCATTAATGATCACTGTATGTTTAGTTCCAGCTATATCTACCGAAAGAGTAAACATGTCACATGAGAGCAGTCAGGCACAGCACCAAATGGCCAACCAGCTTGAGCCACACGCTCTTGTACTGCTGAATAGCATGGCACTCACACAGACGATAAGCCTTTTCCCCAGACACGATACGTCCCACAACATCCTCAGCGCGAGGGTGAGGCATGGGTCGGTGATGGTCCTGTTCGGTTTTCTTGTCAGATTTTAGCAAGGATCCCACAAGAAAAACAAGGCCGACGGCAGCAAAGTAGCCAAATGCTGTGGTTCCCCCCATGCCGGTTGGTGCCGCTTAGAAAGAGAGGTTTTGAAAGGTAAAAGAGCTAGAAGTACCTTGTTTAGTGTCCTGGACACGAAATCCAATTTGTGCTAGTGGTCCGAATCTACAACACAATACTGTAAATGAATGAATGAATGAATATAGACTGTACCCAGACAACAAGTGTGTGATCGGAAGTCTTTCCTTTAGTAGTTTGTACAGGAAGGAATCAATCAAGATTCTACTACAACAGAACTATAGAAACACTCCATCTGGTCATCAATAGGGTCAAAGCAGAAAGAAATGTTGCATGATCAAGTGAAACAAAATAGAAAAAAAGAAGGTGATCTATGGCATGATAGAAAAGGAAAACAGGAACCAGATTCTATTAGATATTTGCCCTAGTGAATCATATTCATAAAGAGTACTTTTGAATGGAATAGGGCCTTCCTTTCTTCTGAACTCTTATTAGGTAGCAAGGAGCAATTCAAGTATCTGTTCAAAATAAAATCAACACACAACCACGCTGCGCCTAATAATTGTACAGGCCACTCCCAAATATTTCCTCTCCCTCACTCACTCACATACTCACTCTATTTCATATTACTGCACATATTAGGTTTGCTTACGGCCAATATTTTTAATGTTTGACCAAGTATAATGTGTAATATCTGCATATATAATACCAAATGTATATATTTTGAAACTATACCCCATTATCTTTCTAATAATGCCGTTTTGATATTATAAGTGTTAATATATTTTTCTATATAATTGGTCAGATGTTGCAAAGTTTAACTTTGATCAAACCTAATGTGCGGAGTAATATGAAACACATGAAGTAAGACAGAGAAGACGATACAAGGGAACAAGTTAGAAGTTCAATAGTGTGCAATGCAACAACAATGTCAAGAAAGATGCCACCTGCGAATAATAGGATTTCCTTCCTTCTGAGCACTCTAATATTTTCTCTAGGCAGCCACAATCTTATGGACGAGATTCGAGTAATATGAAACACATGGAGTAAGACAGAGAGGGTCATACATGGGAACAAGTTAGTGTTAGATAGATCTCAACGTGACTGGGCCCAACGGCCCAGCACGCCCCTATCCGCGCCCTGATCGGGGGCGCCCCAACCCTATCTGGTTGGTGGGCCCCTGTCGCCGCGCTATATAAAGTGCTGGGGAGCTGACAGCACACGGTACGACGTTCGCCGCTGTGCCAACACCCCACCTACATCCCTACCGATCTAGGGTTAGCGCGAGCCGACGGGAAGCGCCGCCACCACCGCACACTCACGCCGTCGCCCCTATTCCCTATGGCTAACGACGATGGCTCCAACTCAGGCACCAGCTCGGGCATCCCCTCTGGCTCATGCTTGTCGAGCCAGGGTGCAGGTGGTTTTCTCCCCTCCTTTCCTTTCTCTCTCCCTCTCAGATGCAATAGCTCGTGTAATACAGTTACTACCGTGAGTACCTAGACTAGCAGATCCAAAGTTATTCTATCAATGGTATCACAGCCAGTCGTTCTAGCCTAGATCTAGTTCCCTTCGGTAGAAAAGCAAAAGAAGAACAAAGATCCTAGATCTAACAGTGCGCCTTGCCCTATGGCCGCGCCGTCCCCCTCAATCCCTATGCGTATTGGCAAGCCGAGGCATAGGGAAGAAGGACAACCCCTCTAGGGCAAAGAGAAAGAAAAGAAATGAACCCTAACCCTAGTTTGCCCCAGATCCCACCCCGAATCAAGAAAAACAGAGAAGAAGATCCCCAAACCTCCCAGATCCCACAAAGAAAAAACCCGAAAATCTCAGAGAAAAAGCAAAACAAAACCCCAAGCATCACCGGTCGCCGCCGTGCGCCGGCAAGGTGGCACCGCCACTGCGCCGCTTGACGGGCATGCGCCCACCCTTGGGTGGACGCACCCTCGCCAAGGGGGGCGGAAGGGGGCCGTGGCTCCGCCGCCAGTCACTGTCAAGGTGGACAGAAGGCTGGGGAAAAGGGGGCTTGCGAGCTAGAGGGAGGGGCACGCCGCCGCCGGCACCGTCGTCGCGCGGGGCAGCCACCTCGCCTCCACTAGCTATCCCCAAGGCGGCAGCGTGGGAGAGTGGGAGAGAGGGGCTCGCCGGCCGGCGCCGTCGCTGAAAGGGCGGCCTCCTCGCCTCGTTCGCTCGGGTGTGTGCTGCCAGAGAGAGGGTGGAGCAGGTTGGGAGCTCGAGGGAGGGGCCAGCACGCTGGGACAGGGAGGGGGCCGCCGGCGGTGCCGGGCGGCGCCGCCTCGCCTCGGACCAAGTGGCCAGCCGCCGCCAGAGAGAGGAGCGCGGGGTGGACGCGGGGGGAATGGGCTAGGGTTTTCGGGGGCTGCGGTGCCGGGCGGTTTTATGCCTCCGAGGGGCGCGCGCGGCCGTCCGATCTAGGGCGGCAGAGATGGGTGGCCAGGATTGAGCGGGGCGGGCGGCGCTGGCGGTAGCAGGCCGAGCGGGCTGCGCTGGGCCACTGGGCCGCGGGCCGCTGTGGCCGTGCGCGGGCGGCAGCTAGCTAGCGAGCGCGCGGGCGGGGGCAGCGCGCAGGCGGGCCATGCTGGCGGCCCAGGATGCGGCTGCGGGCGGCAGATACCGCCGGGCCACTGGGCCACAGTGGCCCAGTAAGGCTTGCAGAGGAGCTTTGTGCTTTTTTATTTTACAGAGTTTATTTTAGCTGTTTTTTTTTGCTTAGTTTTTTAAGCAATTTCAAATAGTTTTTCTCTAGTCATTTTATTTCAAGTATATTTTGACTAGAGTAATATAAAGGCAGAATTTTTTCTGTAAATTCTAAGGTTTATGAAAGTCATTATAAATGTTTTCGCTGCAAATAGTTGATTCAAATTGCTATCATGCAATAAAGTTTGTTTAAATTTTGTTATAAAGATGTGACAAAGTAATTAAAGATGATTGTGTCTCATGTTATTAATTGACCAACGTTATTAATAAGCATGATCATGATCTTCTTATTAAAGGTGCATTTAATTTTATTTCTACCCAACGGTGATGTAATTTTAAATGGCACAAACAATTGCATGCTTAATTTATACCAATGTTGAATTAATGCATACAGTTGTTTTCTTTGGTGATCTCACATCTTTTGTGGTTTTCAGGAGGTCTCAACTTCATGAGCTGTTTGAAGGACATCCCACTGCTAAGGGGGGACAACTACTCCGAATGGAGGAAAAAAGTTGATCTGGCGTTTGTATGCACCGAAGTGGACTGGGTGGTTGACACCAAGCAACCAGTCAAGCCCGATGACCCTGTGAGGGACGATGCTGAAGAAAGTGCTGCCTTTGAAAAGAGAAAGAGGGACCATGCTCCTTTGGAGCTGGCCTACTCGATAGACAATCAAAAATGGGTGAACGCCAATAAGAAATATTTGACTTTCTTAAAGAACACAATTGAGAACGCTATAGTGGGCTCAATTAGAGAGTGTGCCTCCGTGGGCGAATACCTTACAAAGATAAAGAGCCAGTTTACTGGCTCTTCAAAGATGTACGCAACCCAGCTGTTAAAACAGCTGGTGTCAGAGAAGTACACGGGAGGGCCACACGGCATAAGAGAGCACATCTTGAGGATGTCAAACATGGCTGCCAAGCTGAAGCCCATGGATGAGGACCTCGAGCTAAAGCCATTTTGGTGCACCTGGTGATGGCCTCTCTTCCACAGCCATTCGAGAACTTCGTAATCAACTATAACATGTCCCCTGAAAAGTGGGACATTGAAAAGACATTGGGATGTGCTCCCAAGAGGAGGAAAAGCTGAAGGCCCTTCACGGTGGTTCCTTGAACTTCGTGAAGGACAATAGGAAGAGGAGCTTCACCAACAGTAACCATGGTGGCTCACCTTCCAAGCCACATGGCAAGGGCCCACAGCAGCACCAACACCAGTACCAGCAGTCCACCCCTAGGGAAAAAAGACCAGTGCCACCACTGCAAAAAGGTTGACCACTACAAGAAGGATTGTCCCGTATGGCTGAAGTACATAATGGCCAAAAACGGTAAAGATATAGTCTCTTTTGTTAATGAATCTCTGTATGAAAAGTTTTCTAGATCTACTTGGTGGATTGACTCTGGTGCAACTGTTCATGTTGCCAATTCTTTACAGGGGTTCCATTCGACAAGGATTTTGCCAAAAAGAGAAAGACTCATTGAAGTGGCGAATGGGATTGAAGCAGAAGTGGAGGCTGTTGGCGACATTCCTCTGGAGCTGGCTGGTGGCTCTTCTCTTTTTCTTAAGGATGTTCTTTTTGTTCCTTCCATTCATAGAAATTTAATAAGTGTATCGTGCTTGGACAAAGATTCGTATGAGTGCTATTTTGGACATGGCAAATGTGCCATTTGGTTGAAAGATACTTGTGTGGGTGTTGCTACCCTACATGACAAGCTATATTTATTATCTTTGCATGAGAAAGTATTTTCTGTGTGTGATGTGAATGAACAAGTTCCCTTGTCGAACAAAGAACAAAAGAAAAGAAAGCGAACTCTTGACTCATCGAAGTTATGGCATTGCAGATTAGGCCATATTTCGAGGGGAAGAATAGAAAGCCTCGTTAAAAATGTCATTCTTCCTCCGTTAGAGTTCTCAGACATAGAACAATGCATAGATTGCATTAAAGGAAAGTATGTAAAACACATTAAAAAGGGTGCAAACCGAAGTATAGCTACACTAGAAATAATCCACACGGATATTTGTGGACCGTTTCCAGTGAAAAGTGTGGATGGCTATGATTCATTCATAACATTCACGGATGATCACTCCCTATATGGTGATATTTATCCAATTAAAGAAAGATCTGAAGCATTGGATAAATTTAAAATTTTCAAAGCTGAAGTAGAAAATCAGCATGATAAAAGAATCAAGGTAGTTCGGTCCGATCGTGGGGGGAGTACTACGGTCGGCATACTCCATATTGTCAAGTGCCAGGACCCTTTGCAAGGTTCCTGCAGGAAAACGGAATAGTTGCCCAGTATTCTATGCCGGGCGAATCTCAGCAAAATGGAGTAGCTGAAAGGCGTAACCGTATCCTTATGGATATGGTGCGCAGCATGATGAGCTATTCCACCCTCCCATTGGGATTGTGGATGGAGGCGCTTAAAACCGCCATTCACATTCCCAAAAGAGTACCAAGTAAGTCGGTGCCCAAAACACCGTATGAATTGTGGACAGGTAGAGTCTCCTCTCTGCACCACTTGAGGGTCTGGGGGAGCCCAGCTGAGGCAAAAGTTTTCAATCCAAACATTGCAAAGTTAGACCCCAAAACAATATCTTGCCACTTTATTGGCTATCCAGATAAGTCAAAAGGCTATCGTTTCTACTGTCCTGACAGATACACAAAGTTTGTAGAAACGAGACATGCAGTCTTCTTGGAGGACGAATTGATGAGGGGGAGCACGGTAGCTCGGGAAATTGATCTTGAGGAGAAGAGGGTGCATGCACCTAATCCGATGACTCAGGAGCCATTTTTCTCGCTACCTGTTGTGCCACCATCTACAACCCCTGAGGTTGTGGTGCCGGCACCTGTTGTGACTCCACACATGACAACAATGGGCGAAAGTTCGGAACCTGTCCATCAGGAGCCACCTGAACCCACTGTTGAGCACGAAAGGGAGCCAGAACAATCTCATACTGTAAATGTGCCTGAACCCGAGGCAAGAAATGAGCAAGAGTCTGATGAACTCAGAAGGTCTAAAAGAGAACGAAGACCAGCCATTTCCAAAGAAATTTACAAAGTCTACAACGTAGTTCATATGGAGGGCGATCCTACCTCATATGAAGAAGCCATGAGTAGCCCTCACTCAGCCAAGTGGGTGGAGGCAATGGAAGATGAAATGAAATCGATGAGTTTCAACAATGTTTGAGACTTAGAGGAAATTCCTAAAAGAGCCAAAACAGTAGGATGCAAATGGGTCTACAAAACAAAGTATGACTCCAATGGGAATGTAGAAAAGTACAAAGCTAGACTTGTGGCAAAAGGCTTTACGCAAAGAGAAGGCGTAGATTACAATGAGACTTTTTCTCCGGTCTCATGTAAGGACTCCTTCAGAATCATCATGGCACTAGTTGCACATTTTGATTTAGAGCTGCATCAAATGGATATTAAGACGGCATTTCTAAATGGAGATTTAGAAGAAAATGTTTACATGAAACAACCCAAGGATTTTTTCATGGAGGGGAAGGAACATATGGGATGCCGCCTAAATAAATCCATTTCTGGGTTAAAGCAAGCCTCTAGGCAGTGGTATTTAAAGTTTAATGATACAATTAAAAGATTTCAAGGAAAATGTTGAGGACAACTGCATTTATGCAAAGTTCAAAAGTGGGAAACATATTTTCCTAATTCTGTATGTGGATGACATCCTGCTTGCCAGCAGTGATGTTAGTCTACTACTAGAGACAAAGAAGTTCTTGTCATCAAATTTTGACATGAAAGACCTTGGTGAAACTTCTTATGTTTTGGGCATAGAAATTCACCGAGATAGGAAGAATGGAGTGTTAGGACTGTCGCAGAAAGCATATTGTGAAAAGATTAAAGAAATACAATGTGCATGCGAGTAATGCAACACCTGCTCCCATAGTCAAGGGCGACAGTTTTAGGAAATCCCAATGTCCAAAGAATCAATATGAGATCGATCAAATGAAGTCAGTACCATATGCTTCGGCTGTTGGAAGCTTACAGTATGCACAAGTGTGCACTCGCCCTGACTTAGCTTTTATCACCAGGGTACTCGGTAGATATCAAGAGAATCCAGGCATAGAGCACTGGAAGATGGTAAAGAAAGCTTTGCATTATGTGCAAGGCACAAAAGGCCTCATGCTAACATATAAGAGATCTGATTCCCTAGAGATAAAAGGGTATTCAAATGTAGATTTTGCGGGAGATAAAGACGACAGAAAGTCCACGAAAGGGTATGTCTTTACTCTCGCAGGAGGTGCTATTTCGTGGAGAAGTGCCAAACAGTCGATAGTTGCATCATCTACAATGTATGCAGAATTTATAGCATGTTATGAGGCCATGGGACAGGCGTTATGGTTAAAGAAATTTTTACCCGACTTGAAAGTGGTTGACTGCATCAGCAGGCCACTAAAGATGTACTGTGACAACGAGCCCGCAGTATTCTATGCTCACAACAACAAGTCGAGTAATGCTACAAAGTCTATAGATATAAAGTATTATGTTGTGAAGGACAAAGTCCAGGATCAAACTATAAGACTCGAGCATATAAGGACAAAGGATATGCTTGTGGATCCGCTAACGAAAGGCTTACCACCCAATGTGTTCAAGGAACACATAGCCGGCATGGGTTTAATGGGAAGCCTATGATTCCTGGACTACAGAGGCCCAAAAGTAACAAGATTTGTTTCAAAACATGAAGGTATATAGTGGCTGTCTGATTTTATCGGCAATTGAGCTAAGACGATGAAACATGCTCTATGTATCGATCTGTGATGAAATAAGTAAAGTACAAAGTTAAAAGTAAAGTCGAGATCTAGGGGGAGAATGTTAGATAGATCTCAACGTGACTGGGCCCAACGGCCCAGCACGCCCCTATCCGCGCCCTGATCGGGGGCGCCCCAACCCTATTTGGTTGGTGGGCCCCTGTCGCCGTGCTATATAAAGTGGTGGGGAGCTGGCAGCGCACGGTACGAGGTTCGCCGCTATGCCAACACCCCACCTACATCCCTACCGATCTAGGGTTAGCGCGAGCCGACGGGAAGCGCCGCCACCACCGCACACTCACGCCGTCGCCCCTATTCCCTATGGCTAACGATGGTGGCTCCAGCTCCGGCACCAGCTCGGGCATCCCCTCTGGCTCATGCTTGTCGAGCCAGGGTGCAGGTGGTTTTCTCCCCTCCTTTTCTCTCTCTTTCTCTCCCTCTCAGATGCAATATCTCGTGTAATACAGTTACTACCGTGAGTACCTAGACTAGCAGATCCAAAGTTATTCTATCAGTTAGAAGTTAGATAATGTGCAATGCAACACATATATCGAGAAAGATGCCACCTGTGAATGATACGATTTCCTGCCGTTTCAACACTCCCATAATTTCTCAATGTGGACGCTTCATTTGATGCAGGACTATGTAAAGCTCAATGTTGACGCTTCATTTGATGTAGATGAGCTTTGAGGAGCTACAGGGTCAGTAATTCGAGACAGACAAGGCGAGACAGCCGAGGGTCAGATGAGCTTGAGCATGTCCATGATGTGTTATCGGCTGAGGTCCATGCATTAAAACAAGGCCCTCTGCTGGCACAGTCAGTGGGCTATAATAGAGTCATTTGTTGCTCTGATAATGCGGACATCATCCAAGCAATGGTTACTCTCACGGAGTTGCTGCTGCAATTTTGGATGACTACTACCATTTGGCCTCTGAATTCTTGAAGATCTAGTTCGAGCACAATTTCCGAGAAGGAAACCAAGTCACCCACGAAATAGCTAGATTAGCTCGGATGTATAACCAACATGTTTGGTTAGATGATACTCCAGATTTTATTATACCTCTTCCGGTGAATGATGTAAAGTTTTTTTTTTTGAAAACATGAATGATGTAAAGTTTGTGCCCAATGAATAAAGAGTTATAATTTCATAAAAAAATTAAGAGGAAGAGAATTGCGCAATCTACTCCCGGCCCCTCTCCTTCCAACCCCGTGTGACTGCCGCTGGCCCATACAGGCCCCGTCCTCCCTTCGCGCTTCCCTCCCTCCGCTGCTGGCGGCTCCATCAATGGGGAAAGCCCCTACGACGCGACGATGACAGCCTCTCGCCTCGTGTCCCTCTGTCCTAGATGGCGGTGGCGGCCTGCCCCGTGATCTTTGGCGATGATGGCGGTGATGTGGCGACCGGGGAGCGACGCCGGCGGATCTGCAGGTGGCGGGGCTGGCTAGAGGCAGTGGTGGTGTTGACCTTTGGGCTTTGTCCTGGGATCGGAAGCTTGTACAACTCTGCTGCCATCTTCATGTTGACCGGTGAAGTCGCGCGGAGGCCCTCTAGGTACTGCTCCAAATCACGAGGACGCCAGGGGAGGAGGCCCTATGCTTTGTCGTGGTGGTCAACTTCTATGTGGTCAGCGTCAGGCTGGTTTGGCATATCCCGGGATCCATCATCTTGTCCCGGCTGCGAGTCAGGAGACCTAGTTGCCAGTGAAAACCGAGTCGGTTGGCAGGCGATGGTGGCATTTCCATGTCTTTACTTTGACGAAGGCATTGTCGTGCAACTAGTGTTAACCTCACTTGTGCTGCTTCGGGGAAAACCCTAGGATCTGGTTTCCGGGTTGGGCGATGGCGGCGCTGCGGTGTCGCTTTCTCTCTTGGGAGCATCGTTTGTGGAGCAGCGATGGATGGCAGAGGCAGGAGGTGGAGCGACTTCATATTGCACGGAGACTCCAGTAGAGATGTCAAGTCATGCCTAACCTCTAGGTGCTACGCTCAGTCATACCTGGTTCGGTAGGTGCTATACATGACGGATCTCCCGATGATTTCAAGCTAGGCCAGATGGCGGGACTCGAGGGTATGGTGCTGAGGGGTCTTGTTGCCGACTGCATGTGCATGTGTTGGACGCGCGCGGGGTGATGGAGCTGTCTGGCGTCATGGTGGCGTCGACGGCAGGCCTCACAAGGTCATTGCATTGATTTCTCCTGAAGATGGGTATGTGAAAGACGATGATGGCGAGGATTTCTGTAGCGTGTATTGGTACGCGCTGAGAATCTGCCAGACCCGATTGCGCCACTTGCTTTTCATTGGATGACTTGGAGACCTTCGGTTTTTAGATGATGCGTGTTGATGTGATGCCAGGGTGTCGGCCCTATTCATGGACACCCTTTCATCGGTGTTGTTGGAGTAGCGAGTTGTCGCTAGTTTTGGTGGCTTTGGCATTATCTTTGTAATTCGTGTTGTGAATAATATAATAGAAAGGTTTGTGTATATCTCTTGGATGAAGAGGCTGGAGTGATCTTTCCCCATTTCGAAAAAAAAAATTGTGCAATTAGGTTGAGGTCCAATTTTGCAAATATGTTGAAGCCCAAGCACCACGGTGCGATTCGGCAACCGTCTCCATTTATGCGTGCGAAAAGACAAAGGACGATAGAGCGTGTCAGCGCAGCGTGCCACAAGAGCTTCCTTCCTCTCCTCACTCTCTCCATTATTGGCGGTTGCCATAGCGACCATCCATCCATCATGGAAAAGCTGCTCCTCGCAGTGCTTGTTTCAAGCCTTCTTCTTCTAGCCACTCTTGCAGACGACGCCTCCTCTAGATCTTCTTCTCTTCACCCCTCCTCCCTGGACGGTCGACGAGGCCATGTTCTAGGCCGCAAGGGCAGAGAGGAATTGGCTTACCGCCATTACGGGCGTGAAGGCGAGCTCACGGAGCAGCATGAGGTCAGTTTCTATGTCCCCCAAAAAATTCAGAAGTGCAGAAACAGAATTTCCTCTGTACTTTGTGCAGAGACTCTGCAGCTCAACAGCTGAAGCTGTTAACTAGCAGTCTGACTGTCTCTGCTCACACCATTTCTTGCTGAGAAGAAAATAGCTTTGCTCCTAGCAAAACGGGGATGTGTGATTTTGTAAAATAGTTTGTGAGGTCGTGAACTGTGCGTGTGCAGGTGGCAGCAACGGAAGTGGAGAGGAAGGAGGGTGGGACGGATGAGGATGAGGACGCCGGAGCTGCGACGGCGGGAGGACTGATCTCCAGCGAGGACTACAGCGCGGTGGCCATGCACGACCGCGGCTCCCCGCCGGCGCACAAGAAGCATCCCAAACCGTAGGCCATCGACCGTCTCCGGCTCTGCCTCACTTCGTCTACAGTACAATACAATCAATCTAGTCCGGTGTACTGGTGTCTGAATCCTCCGTCACTGGATTGCTGTAATAACCTTGTAGTCATTGTAAAAGAGATGCCATGACTGACAACCACAAGAAGAAGTACACGGACGTGAGTCCATGATTGATCTTAGCATCTTAGATCATCTCCACGAATCGCGTTTTCGGCCTGCGCGTACCCAGGCCGCATTCCCAAGTTTGGCTAAATTCACTTAAACTCGGCGAATATAGGCGGAATTTCATTAAATTAGGCGAGGGGAACATAGTACATCGGTTGAGCTAGGAAAGGACGCCGCCGTGGTCGACGCCGGACGCCGCAACTACATGCCGAGGCGGGGTTATTACCGGCCTCGATGTGCGCCATGACTCCGGCGAGAGTCCGCCTTGGAACGCTCCACCAGCGGCGGCGGTAAGCCATATTGTGACGTGGCGACGGTGGCGAGCCCGGCGGTCCGTCGTGTCGGGCGAGTTCCTCGAGGCGCCTGTCGGCGAAAAACTGCCTCCAGAAGACCAAGTTTCCCTGATCCTCAGCGAGATCCGGGTCTTGCATGGCAGCGATAGCGGCCTAGATCTCTCCGGCGAGGTCTGGGTCTTCCATGGCGGCGATAGTCGCCTGGATCTCTCCGGCGAGGTCCTGCCCTTCAGGCACCGGCGGAACAGGGATCCCGCCGGCGCTGAGTGTCCAGCCTCCGGGGAGGCGAGTGTCCGGCGGGGCCGTATAGCGCGCCTCCCGGAGGAGTCGGGCTTCCCACGGCGACAGCGTGCGGCGGCCGGCCATGGCTTCTCGGCGGAGTTGGGGAGGAAGCAAGGTGCGAACGTCCGAAGTTCGCCGAAGTTGTGGTGGTGTGAGGAACTGTGAAGAGAGACGACGAGATGTACGGCTTTTATAGGCCGAAAGAATGGCGGGAGAGGTGTAGCGGCGAGGGCGGGAAAAGGAAAACGGCGGGAAGGATGGCGGCGAGTCGGCTTCTGTCACCGACAGAGCTGGTCCACGCCCGTTTTCGCTGAGTCCGGCGTCCCCAGGGCGTACCCGGGATCCTGGGTTCGGCCTGGGTAGTCCGGACCAAAGTTGGCCCAAATCCGGCCGAAAACAGATCCCTGGGTACGCGACTGGGCCGATTTTCGGCGTCCGGATCGGCCGCCTGGGTAGGCGAGTGGAGATGCTCTTAGTCTGTCACAAAGAAGTTCATGATTGATCTGCATCGTCGCCGCTTCAGTGTACTGTAGTACTGTAGTAGTATAGTACAATGTCGATCGCACGCCAGACCTTCCAGCACGCCACGGTGTGTGCTTACCCTAGCCCCTGGGAATGCGAGGACACTGGCCTCTCCAATGTGAATGTGATTCATGCCTTCCGGCGAGAACATATCAGAGTTACTTAAAGGTAGTTACATGTTCTCGAGAAATCCTGAATTGTCTTCACAACAAAATCAAATTTAATCTACACTAAACATTGCTTGCGAATAAACAAGGGATGAGGAAAAAAAAAGGAAAGACGCTAGCCACAGGTTTAATAATTTTCTTCCTCTTAATATACATTACGGCTTTGGTTAATGTTTTGCGTATAGTTCATCATAGTATCATGATTAGCAATTCTAAAGATCCAGATTTTCTTCATAATTATTTTTCACTATCCTTGTGGTGTTAGTAGCATTGAACCATATAAAATCTTGGTATCACTAGATAGATTCTCGGGGGCACCAACACCCCTCAAGGCGACAGTGAAACCCACGGTGGTCATGCCAGGAACCGCATTGCCAATGCCACGACACACTTGGGCCAGACACCTTCAGGCATTTTGCAGTCGGGCGACACATTCTTCATCAAGTTCAGAAAGAAAAGAAAGTAGCCGAACCAAAATCCTGTGTGTTTAATTATCCTTTAAAGTAGTTCCAACTGGACTCAGGTACAGACCCAGATCAAATGTGAAGTTCAAGTGAAAGGCAATCGTGGTTCTACAAACTGTAAATTTTGTACAGACAATGCCCCGATGGAACCACAAGATCAGGAAGAATGAACGACGAACAGTATCACTGTTGATTTATTTTCCCCACAATTCATCTTTTTCCAGTCCTTCATACGTTCATCGCCAGCTTCTTGGCAGCAAGAGCCTCTGCTTCAAGGGTCGGCTCCCAGAGAATCGTGGTTTCAGCCAGCAGCGCTGTCACGGTGTATGGGTCCATGTTTGAGGCTGGACGACGGTCTTCCAGATATCCTGTTGACAAGAAGGTGGTCTTTAGTTTCAGCCAGTAGCACTGTCATAGTGTATGTATTTTTCTTTCAATTGTGAAGTAGGCCATCAGTTGGTGACCGGATATGTACATGAGTGAAGGAATTTCTTTAAAATTGATAACATTCAACACATAGAGGGTACCAAATTTAAAGGCGTGGATTTGGCCAAGAACTATTTCAAATCATCAGAATTGGCGTCCATATTCACTGTATGGCCATGTGGGTAAAGTGAAGTAAAGAACCTAAGATCCATGTTAGATAAGACAAGGGGTTTCTACACCCCAAGAATTACGCTTGCAGAGTGTCCTTGGATTTTATTTTTGGGGAGAACTGTTTTCTGCATTCCAAAGCATTGCAAATAGTTCAGGAACCAAGGGAGACCACACATACCTTTCCCTTTTGCCTCAGTGTCTCGCCCCACCCGAATAGAGCAGCCACGGTTTGCAACACCCTGATAAATGAAGTGTTATGATTAGTATAACTTGTAAATAAACAGGAAACAAAACACGACTGAAAATAAAGAAAGGTTGCTCCACCCGTACCCATGAAAAGTCTGATATGCTAGCTGTCTCATGTAACCCTGTCAACCTCCTCTCATTTCCTTCACCATATTCACTTATATGCAAGTCATGCCGAAGTGAAAGGTTCAGGATTGCTTTCTTGATCACTTCAAAACCTCCATCTTCACGCATGGCCTTTGTGCTATATTTGCAACAAGGGAAGATAGTTTCTCACTTGCACATTAAGGACAAACTCTATGGGGAGTATTGAAAAAACTACAAACCAAAGTTAGTGATTAACTTATGAATGCAGATTTATTTTGAACCACGCTCGATACAATTTTAACAATCAACAACAGTGCACATTTTACAGCCGGTTTGAATGTGCGTTTCGAGGTATTTTTTCTATTAATCCCAGCATAGGTTTTTTCTGACGTAAACCCCGTAGCATTGTTAATATACGATAAGATACTCCATAAAAGTTTAGCAGGACAAATACAATATATAACAGAAAAGATTGAAACCTGTAATTTGTGTGGCAGCCAGCTCCGTTCCAGTCACCCTATATGAAATCAACCTTCAGGTTACTAAGTTCCAATATATAAATTGCTTCCAAAAAATTACAGGGATATACCTGGATTGGTTTTGGGTCAAGAGTGAGCACCACACCAGCTTGCTCCGTGATTCTCTGATTAAGTACGATGATAATTAGGAGGCTTTACTGATGTGAAATATGATATAAACAAAGGGAATGCCAGTTATGGGATTTGGCTTTATAATGTTTTGAAGGAAACTGGTCTGACGGTTTAGTGTCAGAATAAGTTGCAAGTTCATAGTGTGTGCGCGTAAAGGGTTTACCATAGTTAACAAACCAATTGATTTATTGACCACATTCTGATCATCAAAATAGAAGAACCAAAGTTCCATGACATTAGGGAACCACAGATCATTGCTTGAAGTACCTCGAGAAGATATCTTGAAGCCCATATGTGATCTCCTGCATCAATACCAACACTAGGTCCAACTTGGTACTCCCACTGCATGAATACGGTTTGTGAAATTCCATTTATCAAACACTTCGATTTTCATTTGGAAGAAGATGTAACAAAACATCAATAGTTTGTCCCATATAAACGATAGCATACCTGACCAGGCATGACCTCCCCGTTTGTTCCACTGATCTCGATTCCAGCGTAAAGGCATGCCTTGTAGTGAGCATCCGATATGTCACGGCCAAATGACTTGTCTGATCCCACGGCGCAGTAGTATGGACCCTGTAATATTTCAGCATGGTATTAGTACTCAATAGTGTATAATTAATAAAGTGTATTTCACTAGCCTAAGCTTTATTTTTATATAGTAAATCAAGCTTCCTGATACAGTACCTGGGGGCCAGGGTACCCTCCAACAGGCCAGCCAAGAGGCCAGTTCACATCTCTCTGCATCAAAGTGTACTCCTGTTCGATTCCGAACCTAGAAAAGCAAAAAAAAAATCAACTCTGTAGTCTGTATACTTGTACACCAATAAAGGGAGGTAATAGAACAGCAGGCCTTTGTACGGCACACAGGTGCTCAACGCATAGTTACCATGGCACTTGTGAAGAAACCTTGGGGTCACTGAAAATTTGTGCAGCCCTGTGGCGCTTGTTAGTAGGGATGGGCTCCCCTTGTGGTGTGTACGTATCACAAACAACCTGAAAGGCCAAATTCCATTTTCATTAACATGCTATTTGGCACATGTAACAACCTAGCGAACTGTCCACTATGATCCTGTCAGTATAGCTTAAACGCAAATCTAGAAAGGGATAATGCAATTGGGGAAATGGACTGTACTATGATGTTGTTGCCTCCACGGAATGGGTCCTTGAATATAGCCTGTGGGCTGAAAGAGGATAGAAAACAACATAAATAGAGTAACAGAAATATAAATCTAGAATATGATGTATGCACAAGGCTGAAGAAAGCATGCACTGTAACTTTCCACTTACTATAGGATGACTTCACTGTCCTCTCCTGGGGCTTGCCCTGTGCTGGATCCATCGTAGTTCCACTTCGGTAGCTCAGAAGGGTCCTCCACCGGCTTCGATATCGTCTGCAAGGCGAGCATTACGTTTTCTCGTCAGTAGCAAAACAAAAAAAGAGTAGGAAAGATTACTCTGCGCTCAACTGCTCATCTCCCCTGGACTTGAGAAAAAAAGTGACAATCCCCTAAGAACACTGATAAATTGTTTATGCAAGGAAACACAAATAGTGGGGATGTGCATATGGTTATTTGGAGTGCATGCCTACCCTTGATTTGCTTCTGATGTCGATTCCAGATCCTCCAACCCTGCACAATGTGAAGAGGGAAAGGCAGATTCGTTAATACTCCGATAAAGTGCACTGTGACTCTCCTAATCTTATTTAAGTGCCGGAACTAAAAAGCAAAAGTAGCGTGCCATGGAAACTTTAGAAATTTATTAGTAGTACGTATCAACTTTAAGGGAGCAAATCTGCGCTGTGCTCGCTCCTAATTTAATCCCCAAAAGTGCATGTTTGTTTTGGCCTATCTATCTGCTGCTGTTCTGTCGGGGGAAGTAAATCGATATGCACTGTTCTTCTGGTGATGCCTTGCGGAAACAAAAACAGCGACATTGGCAGGCAGGGGAGGGGACGTACCAGATGTACTCGGCGATGATCTTGTCGGTGAAGGGGGTGGTGTCCATGTTGAGGAGCTGGTCCATCCTCTGCACGACCCCGGTGGTCTCCGGGCCGAGCGCCAGCACCTTGAACCCGGCCGTGCCGCGGGCGGCCCTCCTGACGCCCCACACCCTTCCTCCGGCGGCCGCCGCCGCCGGCCTCGCCCGGACGGAGGGCTTGCCCAGCGCGCCCATCTGGCACTGCATCGCCGGCACCACCGCCTGCGCCATCTCGGCTAGCTACGAGAGCTAGCTAGCTGGTACCCCGCCGCCTTCCTTGTCAACGGTAGCTGATCATCAACAACCAACAAACCAAATCACACAGGCGCCATTTACGACATCGATGATGATCAGTCGTGAGAAGTCAATGCAAGATAGAAGTGACGAAGGGAACTGAGCATTGCGCACCTGAGCAGACGGCGGACGACGATGCCGAAGAGGAGAGAGAGGAGAGGGGGGCGGCGACCGAGCGGAGTGCGGGAGCGCGGTTGGATTTATTTGGCTAAATACGAGTATTCTAGTGGCCGCGGCGGGCAACGGCATCTGGCTTTTGATCAGGGGATAGGGCTCCGGTGGTCGAGATTTCTGGCCCCCGGAGGCAGCGAAGAGATCGGAACGCGCACATGATCCAGGGCAACTTATTTTTTGGGGGTATTTGTTGGATATGAAAGATGCGGCTGCCTCTCCTTGTCACGTCCGTCTCCCCCCCCGACCTCTGTGGCCTCCGTTGTTTATGCGCGCTCGTGAGATTGACCCGGCACTGTGATCATTTTTTTTCATCGTTTTGGAATGCTCTGACCAGACGGCAAGAATTGAGCCAATGTTACTGGTTTAGGAGCGTCATCAATTTTGCAATAATTGCTTGCGGGACCTGGGATTACTACTTACTGCAAATAGATTCCTTCCAGGATCGAGCTGGTCGGTACCTGAGATGTACCGATCCTGAGAGTACAAGTTGGTACCAGCAAAACTGTGTGTCTATGCTGAAAACAGGCTGTTGTTTCTGATTACCAACTGATGTGATTCAGCAGAGATGCTCCAGCTCTCTTTTCCTGTAGCTTGCAACGTGATTTCTCACTCGCTCGTAACATCAGAATCCAAATCGAGCTAAAACTGACCCAACCGAACATAATACGCCTAGCTACACAATCACTGAAACTTATCGGTCGGGAGCTAGGAGGAATTCTCACCTCCACTCTAGCGGCTAACACGCATGCCTCCCGTGCAACGCCAGCATGCCCCTCATGTACTGGTTCCTAACTGTTCTGTACATCTGCAGCAGCGTCTCGAAGCCCCGGCACGCGTCCTCGTACACCACGGACCTGCAGAACCTCGACCTGAACTCCGCGAAATCGGCCCAGGCTTGCTCGCCGCCAGAGCCGAACACGTCGAGAAACTCTTCGAAATGTCCTAGGACGTCGCAGAAATCGATCCTGCGACCCGCCGCGGCGCCTCCGTGCTGCTGCGGGAGATGCCGGAGCCAGGACATCCACTGGAAGGGCTCGTCGTTTCTTCCTTCGACCGCGAGCTCGATCGACCTCAGCGCCTCCTTGACATTGCAGCCCGTGTCGATCTTGCTCAGTATCTCAGCGAAGGTTGCCCTATGGCTGCTTCCCAGGGAGTTAGAGTGAGCCGTCGGACGAGATTTGCTGGATGGCCAGAGCTTTGACGCGACCATGCACGCTTTCCTCAGAGTAGGATCACTGTCTGAGAGCAGCCTGATGACTACATGCAGCAGGAGGGCAAACAATGGAGCCTGTTTTTCCATCTTGGAGTTGACGGATGGAGAGTTCCTCCCAAGTTTCAGCTCCTCCAACCAGCAGTGAAGAGCAATGTGTGCAAATCCTTCCCACCTGCAAACAATGGTAAACTGTGACAAACGGAACCATTTGACGTGCCAGCCAAGAGTGACTTTTATTTATCTTTGCAACAGGAAGAATACTCACTCAAAGGGTGGCTCGACTTCGATGGCAAGGGTCAAGTGGAGTGAGTAGTTTGTGGATGCATTGACTTCTGGCTCACCATCGTCAATGTCAGTGTGAGCCTCATGGACACAGCCTCTAGGAATATACAATATGTCTCCTTCATGTACAACTTCCACCCTTCCACCATCATCCACCAAGTCATCTAAGGAGCGAAAAGGTTCATATAATCTAGGCAAAATTGACCTTGTATTGGGCCAAATCTTCCACTTCTTGCTTCCCAGTAGTTGCCAAACAAGCACACAGTGGTCGTCATAATGCCGGGCCAGGCCTTGAGATCTTGGAGGTGAGAAGTATATATTGGCCCCTACGGAAGGCTGACCAAACAGATCAGCTAGAGCAGAAGCTATAGCAGCAACCTTCTCAGAACGGAACTCCATGCCACGCAAGGCAATTGAGAAGCCATTCTTGACTGCGTCCTTACATTTGTCAACAAATGCAGCTGCATCTGGGAAGACCATTCCATCATCGAAGAAATGCTCCTCCACCCCAGATCCTGTTGAGGTCTGACCTCGTGTTCTCATGACTCTTATGTCTTGCCTATACTTCACAGGAGCACCCAAGGAATCATGAACCTCGTGGAGAAATGAACCTATGTTAAGCTCGTCTGAAGCAACAGCAGGGCAAGAAACAATGCCCTGTATCAATGAGTCAATGATAGCATCAGGTGTTGTAAGATCAAAAGCATTATGCAATGCTGTGAACACAGGATCCCCTTCTAGACCACTTTGTTTCTTCCGGTACAGATAAGGTGAGTTTTCCCAGTACATTAGACCAAACTTTTCGAAGTCAGACTCCATTTTTCCAAAAAAGCTTTCTCTGACTTCATCAGGTTCCAGGTGGGCTGCATAAGCAAGATCCATGGAAAGCCTAAAAATAGCTTCAGATATCTCATTTGGTCTGCTTTGAAGTTGATCATTCCAGAGGCTGCAGTCAGCTGATGATCCTATGAGACGAAGTTTGACCGATACTTCATACAACAAGTGTGTTACTTTTCTCACTAGCTCTTGTTGCAGATTGCGCAACTTGTCGACTTTACAGGAGTTCACCATGAGCACCACTGTGTCAATGATCAAGTACAAATATTTATTTGGCTCTGAAACACTTGATTGGCACTTGTTGCTGCTGCTGCGGACGACCCCAGAACTAGAGTCCACCTGAGAAAGTAGATACCTAAAGGAAGTCAATTCCACTGGCTGAGATATTCAGGAAGTACAAACAAAGAATATATGTTTCATCAATTAAAACAGACGGTGATGCTAACCTTCTAGATATAGTCGAGAAACTGCAAAACTATTTTATCATATCACGGAAAACACCTAATGGTTTCATGCCAATAACTGCGGTGGCTTATGTACACATTACTTAAGTTGCTCATGCGAAGATAAAAGCATGGTTTTCATCCTAATGTAGTGTATTTGCACTTACACATATTCAGAATCTCTAATAGGAAAACAAGCTAGTGGGTTCTACCAATTGAATCATTTTTTAACTGAATCTGAAAGGCGATTCATACTAATCAGACAATCAAACAACTAATATGCTTCAACTTACAACAACAGTTTGGATGCTCACAATAGCCTTGGTAGAACAGGGGAGCCCGAGAGACGTTCCCTGCAGACTGGAGACGCCGAGAGATCCATCACGGCATCGCAGGCAGCCTTGGTAACTCGCCGGCTGCCACTCCCCAACGCCCGCGCCAGGCCACTGGCGATCCCGCCATCGGATGCCAGCGTCTCGCCGGCCTCCATGGACTGCAGCGCCGCCGCGCCCACCACCTCGCAGCTCAGCGCGGCCACGGAATGCGAGCTGCATTGCAAACCGCAGACAGTTCAACGGAACAGTTGAGACCAGGAGCGCGTTGCCGCGAGAAGGGAAACAGGGAGGGGGTTTGGTACCTGGAGGAGAGGAGGACAGGTAGGAGCGCGACGAGGGACGCCGGGAGAGGGGAGATCGGCGGCGCGGGGGGCGAGCGGGAGAGAAGGCGGCGCAGGAGGCGAGCGGCGGTGCTGAAGGAGGAGGCGCGTTGGTTCGGCCCAGCGGTTGGCGCGACGGCGGCGAGGAGGATGGGGAATACGACGCGGTCGAAGGAGGCGGCCGCCCCACCGCCGCGGCTCTTCCTCTTCCTCTTCCCGTCAGGATTCTCCATTTCCGGTCTCTCGCTAGTCGCTCGCGCACGGCTCGTGTCGGACGGCGGCGCTCGAGCGAGGCTGGTAGGGAGACGGGATTGTGCAGACGTGGCAACGTTGGCTACCCGTGTTACTCCGTTGGTTTACGGAAATTTGGGGCGTCGTATGAGTACGCTTTCGTCGGGAGGTAGGTGACATCGTTGAAAGCGTCGACGTAGTTCTTTAATACTTCCTCTGTTTCTTAGTCAAAAAGCAGTACTTCTCTGTTTCTTATAATCTAGTATAAAACGTTTTGGTATAGTTTGTTAAAACAGTACTAAAGTTATGACAAATAGGATTGCTACTATTGGTCATAGAATTATAGCAAAAAATCAGAATTCTTTTAGCAAAGGTCGGTTTATTTTGGAGAGTGTTGTTGCAGCTCATGAAGTGATCCATGAAGTCCATTCCAAGAAACTGTATGGTCTAGTTCTAAAACTAGACTATGAGAAAGCATATGATAGAATAGACCGTGACTTCCTTGACAAAGTATTTGAATCTAGAGGTTTTGGGGTTATTTGGAGAAACAAGGTGGAATCCGTTCTTAAGGATGGATCGTAGTTAAACGAAGCAATGAGATCAGGAGAATTATGTGGTACTCAAATTGCAAGCTCGGCAACAAAGGTTAATCACCTATTATTTGTGAATGATTGCATCTTGTTTTGTAAGGCTACGATGGCTAATGCAGCAAGGATGAAGTCGGTTCTTGATGCTTATTGTTATGCCTCTGGTCAGTGTATAAACAATGATAAATCAGTTTTTTTGAGAAAGGATGTCCTGATAAGATCCGTAATGAGAGGAAAGATGTGCTTGAGGTTTTGAATGAAACTCTAAATGACAAGTACCTTCGATTACCTACCGATACCGGGAAATCAAAGAATGGTGTATTCGGTTATTTAAATGATAGAATATGGAAAAGAATACATGGATGGATGGAGAAGATACAATTGGGAGGAGGTAGAGAAATATTGATAAAAGCAATGATACAAGTGATTCATACATATTCAATTGCTCTTTTCAAAACACCTAGAGGCTTGTGTGATCATATTACCTCGATGGCTTGTAAGTTCTAGTGGGGAAGCAAAAAACGGTGAGAGGAAGACATCGTGGGTCTCGTGGGATTTGATGACCATGTCAAAGAACAAAGGGGTACTAGGTTTCTGTGACTTGGAACTCTTCGATTTGGCACTGTTGGCCAGGCAAGTATGGAGAATTTTGACTGACCTAGATTCACTTAGCACATGGGTGTTGATGGCAGTGCATTTTCTAGATGGTGATATTCTAGATGCAGAGTTGGGATCCACCCCTTCACCTATCTGGAGGACCTTACGCCATGGACGTGGCATGCTAAAACTTGGTCTAATCAGACACATCGGTGATGGGGCGAGCACTAACATATGGACATCAACTGGATTCCCAAGGATTTTAACCTCCGACTAATTTGTTGCACCTCCAATGAACCCCCACCAATCACCCATGTTAACTCATTTTTTCATATCGAGATACCTAGTTGAGCTCCTCAAAACAGGCTTTATGCCCAGCTTTATAAATAAAGCAACAAGCGTCAAAAGAAAAGAAACATGAAGTCTGCTGGGGCCACAGCACAACACGCCCAAGACAAAAAAAGGAAAAAGAGAAAGAGGAGCAGGGGCTCCCACTACGAGGTCGCGAAGGCAGAACCAGGAGTCGTGAAGCGCTGCACTGATGCCCTGAGCGCCTGCAAGATGCCGTCCACGCTCTCCCAGTCCCGCTGCCTAGACAGAGGGTACCACTGCTGAAGGCATGCAAGCAAAGAAAACACAAAGTCAGAAGCCCGGCTGAAAGACCAAAGGACGCCGCCTAGAGGGTGGGGGTGAATAGGCTTTTAAAATTATTACGGTTTTGCGGTGACCCAGCATACCACTGCATGATGTAGTACACTATAGTCGTTGACATAACACCAATGGAACACCATTCCATTCGCATTATATCCCTCAGAGTGGTACAACAGAAACATCGTGGGTCCAAGACAACACTTTATATTACATATAACATATTACAAAAGATCCAGAGAACTTCCTCGAACAGTGAGGAATATTATACAGAAAGAACCACAAAGATCCACTCGGAGTTACTTTAGAAGTACTACTATTAATATATGTATAAGGCTTGAAAGTACTACTATAGTATTGTTCTACAGAAGTAGGTTCGTGATTCTAGGAATTTTATTTATATTCTACGCTTCAGCTTGTCTTCGATAGATTCCGGTAAGGTCTTCGACTCCGTTGATCTTCCTCAGATATCTTTAACTCTTCAAGTAACTTTAGAAGTTACAGTTCTTACACTCTGCAGAGGTGCGTCACTTTACCCATGAGAGATCTTAGCTTTGTTGCACATCTGAGTTATAGGCTCGTTCATACTTCCTTGGTGTGAGGCCCATACTAAGATCCAAGCCAATCACTGTCCTTCTCCGCGACCCCGCATACACCACAATTGTTGGAGGCCCAAACTCAAGGTAGACTTTTCCCCGTATAAAGCGGCTATACCTTAGTTGGATACACACAACAACCATTAACACTAGAAATTTGTCTTTTGTAAGCCCAGATCCACGGTAGACTTTCCCCGTACAAAATGGCTATACCCACGATCTGCAACTTACAAATACCCAGAACAGTGTCCAATGCATGCGAAAGGGAGCCGATCCAGCTGACTTCTCCGTCCCATTCCAAATCTCATGGTTAACGCGTAATATACGGCGAAATAATCACTGGTGACATTGGTTGTTAAGTCCTAGATAATACGTTCCTTTACCACCGGAACTTTTATAGTAGATTATTACCTCATGGTAAATAACCTATAATCATATTATTATGAAAATAGTGTTTTCTGACCATTTTCAAATGCAGGTGATGACAACATTGGTTTTGCAAAATACTTTATAGAAAATAATCAAAGGACATGAGCAAGTGTGAACTTGCCTTTTGTGATTGCAAGATTATGCACTCATGGTCTTCGAGATAATAGAAGATCCAATATCTGAAATCATCATCATTGGTCCGGTAAGGACTACTTTAAATAAGCAAGATGCCATTATGCATAAATGATGCTATGCAATTTTATATTTTCCAAAGTGAAACCCTTAGCATTTTGAATAGGTTGATTTTAGGTACCTTCTTTAAGATTGGGTTTATTTTTAAGTTTATTTCATAAGCAATGACATTGATAAGGAACTTAAGTGTTAACAATCCAAAATATATAAGTACGGATAGAGTAATGTGATTATGGTTAATTGTTATCTGGTGACTAGGGTAAAAAGTCCTTGAGTTGAGTTCTTAAGAGCTGAAGGAACTATTATAGACTTGTTTGTGTGAAGTGGCAAATAGAATAACATTTGAAATAACTAGTATTTAGTTAAGGTTAATTAGTCTTAAGGTTTATTAAGTTTTACATTAGGGTTTGTGAGGGTTACAAATGATGTTGAGTTATTATATTTCAATTGATGATACAAGTGACTAAAGTTAACTTTAAAACATGAATAAACTTCAAATGAGATGTTTATGATTGTTTAGACCAGAGTTGCCTATAAAAATAGAAGTGAATTTTTAAGAGATAGTGAGTTCTAGAATATCATCTAGTTTTAGGGTTTTGACAAATATGATTATGGATGATCCATTTTAATTTAAGTGAAAGATGAATTTACAACATGCTTCTTATTCATGGGAGAATAATTAGATGATCTTATAAATTTGTTAGGGTTTAGAATCATTTTAAGAGTGATTTAAGTGATGGAGATTATTCACCATCTTATACATAAGTGATATGTAATATTTATTTAAAAGGAGTTTAATTTGAATTTAAGATTTTAAAACATTAATACATTTAAAGGCTAAAAGTTATATTTAAGTTTTATTTTGATTATGGATTTAGACTTAGTAATTAAACTTTAAAGGTTTTAGTGTTTTATAAGAAAATGGGATTATTTCTTACTTAAGAAATATTTTTAAGAATTAACAAAGTGGTTATTTCTTTTGAGTGAAATAAGTAATGAATTTTATTTATCTTAGGTTATTAAAATGTTTTTAAATAATAGACATAGTATTTTTCTGGTGAAATATACTTATTAAAGATCTTAAAAATGAATCTTATTTATTTTTAAGTCTTACCTTTATTTTTATAAAATTCTTCAAAGAATTAAGTGTCTTTAAATATTTGCTTTATATTTTATTTGTAAAACTCTAAGTTAGTATTTTTATAAAATAGTAAAGTTATGTTTATACATAAAAACGATTTTTATTTATTTTTAGGAGTTTTTCTTATTTTATGAAATTTTACTCAGGATTTAATGATTTTAAAATTTATGTGCTCTGTATTTATTTTAAATCAACAAAGTTATATTTTTATTAGATATATCTTAATTTTATGCTAAGTTTAACATATTAAATGTATTTTTATGATTTTTCTATAATTTTCCATAGCTAAAAATGTTTAAAGATTATTTTGGTAATTTAGTTGTTTTACTTTTATTTCATTTCTTATTCTATTTAACTTGGGTTGTTTGGGTTGGGTACATGGGCTGGCCTAGCCCATCTAAGTTGGCCCAATTTGGGATTGGGTCCAACTATCTCACCCCTGGCCCCTTCTCTCTTCATCCTCGCACCCAGGCACACCACGCACGTCCTTGACCTTGACTCCCCTCTCTGGTTCGTCTGCCTCACCCGCTCATGCCGCCGCCGCTCTCACCAGCCAACGCCGACCAAGTCAGACACCGTCCTTTGCTGCCGTGTGCTGGCGCTGGCTGGCTACTTCCCCCTCTTCCTTTCTCCTTGCCGATTCGATTCAATCGCTGCCTCGCACGCATCTGGCCGGAACCCTAATTCTGCCCTGGTGGTGCTGCTGTTTGGCTACGACACTCGCCGCGCTGCAGACGTTGTCGGGATGGCTTGGTGTGGTGCAGGTGCTTTGGTGCCCACCGTGTCGCCGGGCTGCTGCACCCGTGGCCTCTGCTTCCTCTTCAGCGAGCTAGGACTCGCCCCAGGTAGGTGTTCCTGATACCCTCTCTCTCCTCTATGACCAGCCTTTGTGCTGATGGTTTTGGTTGACAACTATGCTATGGTTGTGTGATGCTGATCCATTGCTAGTTAAGGTTCCTTTATTTGGATGAATAAATGTCTAGTTGGTACACTGTTTGATCTGTGGATAGGTTTGTGGTAATTGATTTTTTTTGTTCACATCTGGTGAATATTTGTGACTTGTTGAGATATCTTAGCTCTGGTTTGATGCTCAATTGACATGCTTGGTTTACTTGTGATGGTCTCAAGGCCCTTTTTTAATTCTTTACCCTATGATTAAATGATCAGATACTATGGCATGAGTATGTTTATACTACTCTTAATCTGGGTAGAATTGATCTGACAAACCCTTCTGGATGATTACAGTAGACATGAAAATTCAAACCATTGGTTTGGATTTTATCTAGTTGGGATACTTGTTGATCTAAACATTTGCTAGTTCATGTTGACAGTTAAGAACTATTTGAAAGAACATTTCTTAATCCCTAGTGTTTTGCGTGTTAGATTTCAATATCAAGGATTATTTAATGTGTGTTGAAGTGTTGCAGCTCTCCCTAAGAAAAAGGGAAATGTATCTGCCTTTGGGGGGCGGATAATCCGCCCCTGTGCGCGAACCCCAGAGAGGGGGCAGAGTTTGTGGCCGGATTTTCCGGCCCGACCGGACAGTCCGCCCCTGGGGGCGGACAGTCCGCCCCCTCGAGGATTTCCTTCAAGCCAAGGCCTGCGTCGCTCTCTGTATGGGGGGCGGAGTTTCCCTCGGACTGTCCGGTCCTTGGGCGGACTTTCTCCCAAGGGCGGATAGTCCGCCCCTGGCAGGGGCCCTAGAATTTTCTTCAAGTCAAGGCTGCGTCGCTCTCCGTATAGGGGCGGAGTTTTCCCCGGAGTTTCCGTCCTGGGGGCGCATTTTCTTATCCGCCCCCAATTTTCTCCAACGGCTTGTTCTAGGCAGGGGGTATTTAAGCCTGGCTCCCCCTCTGTCCAGAACTCTTGATTAATTCGAAAAAGAAAAGACCTGATCTGCAACCTTCATCCAAGAGAACTCCACCTAGATCCACTCAAAGGCTCCGTCCATTGGGGAATCAAAGGAGGAGGAATCGATCATCATCAACTGCAATCAAGCGCTTCATCTCCTCTCCATTCATTTGGAGAACCACTGATCTAGTATTTCTTGCAAATACCTAGAACCTTGTTTTTGTTTATATTGATAAACCTTGTTCTTGTGGCAGCTTGTTGTCATCTCGGGAGCCCCCAATTCGGTTGTGGGTGTGTGTGCCCCGATAGTGTTGTAAAATGCATCGGTTCCCGCCTCGAAGGGATCCAATAGTGGAGAAGGTGGATGGAGAAGACCATGAAGACATGTATAAGAGGCTTAAGGCAATAGCCACAAATTTCAGAAACCATGGTGCCGCTCATGTTGATGATGCATGGATCAAGCGCAAGTATGTCAGTGCTCTTATGCCATTTGATCCCACAGATTTGAAAAGTCTCCAAGGTAGGCATAACTATCACCTCATGACATCCAATGAGGTAATGCAAGAAATGGCCGCTTTCAAAGTGGCTGCCAAGAATGCCGAATATGCTCGTGCGCGAGCTATGGGGATGCAAAAGGGGGTCAACATGGCCTTCAAGACTAGTGTGATTGATCATGATGAATATGCCATAGAAGGTCTGGACTGTCCCGAGGATATAAAAAGGATCCACGGACAATACTTGGCTCTTTATGCTAGAAACTTTTGGAAAGATCCAGCCAAGGCTAAAGCTGAACTAGAACACAAGAATGGAGCCTATGGAAGAAAAGAAAATGGTCCCAAGCTGGGAACATGTTTCAAGTGTGGTGACCGGCTGCACTTTGTAGCTGAGTGTCCATATCAAAGTAGGGAAGATAATGGAGGAAGACTTATTTTCAAGGACAAGTCAAAGGCTCCACGCAAGAAACAGTTTATAAAGAAGAATGCTCCCTTCAAGAAGCAACCAAAGATTGTTCTAGTGGCTCAATAAGAATATTCATCGGGAAGTGAAGATGAGGATGAGGACGATAGCTCTCAAGAGGTGGCTGCTATAGCCACCACATCTACATCAACATCTCTCTTCGACTCTCCGAATGAAAACATCATCAACTTGTCTCACGGCAAGAAGCTCTGAGGTAACGACTTCTAACTCTTCTTTTTATAAGACTATGATTGACATGGATGATCCTACTAGTCTTAAGGTTAAAGAAGATATTATTGCTTTGGATTACTTCTACACTAACTTGCAAGGTGATCACAAAGTTTGTTTTGAAGCTCTTATGGATCAGCTGGCCCAAAACGAAGCTCTTCTCGAAGAAAAGGGCAGAATTGAAAGGGAGGATGCAATGGAAATTGCATCCTTAAAAAATGCCCTTGAGGAAGAAGAAGAAGCTCGGGTCTCTCTTGAAGAGAGGCTTGAGTCCATTGAAGAGTCACATGAAGAAATTGTGGCTAAACTTGTTAAGGAACGTGACAATGCAGTCACCAAAGCAAATAAGTTAAAGAAGAAAAAGATTGACTTTGGGGCTGCTCATGATAGACTCTCCGAGGAATTGGAGAAACTTGACAATGCTCACAAGGCATTAAAAAACGATTTCTCTATTCTCAATGAGTCACATGATCAGCTTCAAAGTCGATTGGCCAAATATGATCTTCCTAGCTCATCCAACTCAACGTATAGTCATAAGGAAAATGCAAGTGTGGAAAAAGAAGTGGTCAAGGACATCACTCTCAAGAATAAGGATGTGATTAATGAAGTTCTTGGCAAGCAAAGGTCAAATCATGGTAAAGAGGGACTTGGGTATGTCACCAAGTCCAAGAAAAAGAAAAACAAGAAAAACAATACCAAGAATGTGCAATCAAAGACAAGCACCGCTGTGAAGAATGTCACAAAAGACAAGACTAACAATATTGGTTTTGCAGGATCTCACAATCCAAATTATGAACTCTTTTGTGATGATTATGGCGATGTTTATGCTTATTATGCTGGTCCCTTTGATGAATATATTGCTTGGTCTATTTGGGTTCCAAAGACCCTTTTTACTAACATGAAAGGACCCATTCAAAAATGGGTACCTAAAACCAAGAAGTAATTCTCTTGCAGGGCTATGCTTTCGGTGGGTCGAAATGGGTGCTGGATAGTGGATGCACTAGTCATATGACTGGAAGCAAGGAGATCATCACGGAGATGCGTCCAAATCATGATAATATCATAGTCTCCTATGGTGATAAGTCTAAATCTCAGGTGATATATCTCTCGTGGACGTCATGCTTGTTGAGACCCTCGGTTACAACCTTATTTCTGTTCGTTCCCTTGGCAAGATGGGCTTTGCTGTTTTATCGATGATGATTTGGTGGTACTCTTGTGGAGCAAGTCTCTAAAGGTCGCTTTCGTTGGATACGTCGAAAATGACCTGTATGTGGTGGACTTTTCGGGGAAAACCACTTCGGGTCCGATGTGTCTATTCGGAAAGGCCGACGTGGGCTGGCTATGGCATCGCCGTTTAGCCCATGTCAACATGAGAACTTTGCAAAGTCTCCACAAGGGTGGCCACATCCTTTGACTAAAATACAATGTCTCCTTTGCCAAAGATCGTGTTTGCAGGGCTTGTGTTGAAGGCAAAATGCACGACTCTCCCCACAAGAGGAAGACTATTGTGTCTTCAAAGAGGATCTTGGAATTACTTCATGTGGATGTATTTGGTCCTCCTTCTCATGCAAGTCTTGGTGGGAAGAAATATTGCTTGGTCATTGTTGATGATTACTCAAGATATACATGGGTCTATTTCTTCAAACTAAAGAGTGAGACTCAACAAACAGTCATTGACTTTGCGAATGAAGTTCAACGTCAACACAATGTTCCTATCTTGGCAATAAGGAGTGACAACGGCTCTGAATTCAAAAACTACACCTTGAATGAGTTTCTAAGCGAAGAGGGGATTAGACATCAATATTCCGCTGCATACACCCCTCAACAAAATGGTGTAGCTGAGAGGAAGAACCGGACTTTGATGGATATGGCAAGATCAATGTTGGCTGAATTCAAGTCTCCTTACAACTTTTGGGCTGAAGCCATATCCACTGCTTGCCACTCATCAAACCGGCTCTACCTCCGCAAGATTTTGGACAAGACTCCTTATGAAATACTTACCGGTAACAAGCCCAACATCTCATACTTCAGGGTATTCGGGTGTAAGTGTTTCTTTCTCATTGAATGTGTCCGCTTGTCTAAATTTGAGTCCAAGGCTTTAGAAGGTATTTTTGTTGGTTACGGTGCCGAATCCCACACTTATAGAGTCTACAACAAGCTCACTGGGATTGTTGTAGAATCTTGTAGTGTGGAGTTCGATGAAAATAACGGCTCCTTTGTAGGGCAAGTTGATGTTTGTGATGTAGATGTTGAAATACCCCAAGATGCCATAAGAAGAATGGGCGTGGGATTTTTCCGCCCCATTGAGGAACCCCTTGTGGCGGATCGGTAAGGACAATGCTCCACTCAAGTGGAGCCCTCATCTACACAAGATCAACAAGCTCCTACTGTTGGAGAAAACTCTGCACCAACACCGCAACCTGCTGAAGATCATCTGTCTCCTCGACAAGTTGGTAGTCCCAGGCCGGACTATCCGCCCCCTCCAAGGGGCGGACAATCCACCCCTGGCACTCCAACTCGTTCCAGGGGATCCGAAGGAGAAGACAACAAGCAAGAAACTCCTAGGCCGGATTCTCCGGCCCCCGAGGGCGGATTATCCGACTCTGTTTCTCCAAGTCCTGTCAGGAATGCTCACGAAGAAGTCACTGGTGTTTCATCTCACAGGCCGGATAGTCCGGCCCCTCCAAGGGGCGGATTATCCGCCCCTGAAGAACAAGCTTTGCAGTAACCTCCTGGTGTTAACTCAGATCAAGATCAAGGGCAAGGCAGTGGTCAAGACAAGGATACAAATACTGAATCAACTCCTTCTAGAAACAATAAGGACATTGAGGCTCGTCGCAAGGCTCATGCTAATCGGAACCTTGAACTAAGGGGTCACACTCTTGACAAGGTTGTTGGTGATCTACGATGAAGGGTATCTACTAGAAGAGAACTTGCAAGCTTCTGTGATCATCAAGCTCACATTTCCATGGTTGAACCGAAGAAGGTCTTTGATGCTCTTGAAGACCCCGATTGGGTTGTTGCAATGCATGAAGAATTAAATAACTTCAAACACAACAAAGTTTGGAAGCTCGTAGAGAAACCCAAGGACTGCCGCAATGTTATCGGTACCAAGTGGATCTTCAAGAACAAATAAGATGAAAATGGCATTGTTGTGAGGAATAAAGCAAGACTCGTGGCTCAAGGATTCTCTCAAGTGGAAGGAATTGATTTTTGCGAGACTTATGCTCCTGTGGCTCGTCTTGAGTCCATCCGTATCCTTCTTGCTTATGCTGCCCATCATAACTTTAAATTACAGCAAATGGATGTTAAGAGTGCGTTTCTTAATGGTCCTCTCCATGAGTTAGTATACATCAAGCAGCCCCCGGGTTTTGAGGACCCCAAATTTCTGAACCATGTCTACAAACTCGATAAGGCGCTCTATGGCCTTAAACAAGCCCGACGTGCGTGGTATGAGCACCTTAAAGAGCTTTTGCTAGACCGTGGATTCGAAGTTGGGCAAATCGATCCCACTCTTTTTACTAAGAATGTTAATGGGGAGCTTTTTGTATGCCAACTTTATGTATATGACATTATTTTTGGCTCTACTAACCAAGCTTTTAACGATGAATTTTCAAAGCTTATGACTGACAGGTTTGAGATGTCCATGATGGGTGAGCTGAGGTTCTTTCTTGGATTTGATATCAAACAACTTACAGAGGGAACCTTTATTAATCAAGCTATGTACATCCAAGACATGCTCAAAAGGTTCAATCCCAAGGGTAATGACGTGGACCAAAAGGTATACCGATCCATGATCGGCTCTCTCCTTTACCTTTGTGCATCTAGGCCCGATATCGTGTTAAGTGTAGGAGTGTGTGCAAGGTACCAAGCCGCTCCTAAAGAAAGCCACTTAGTGGCGGCCAAACGAATCTTCAGATATTTGGTTCATTCCCCAAATTTTGGGTTATGGTATCCCAAGGGTTCATGTTTCTCTCTATGTGGTTACACTGATTCAGATTGGGCTGGTGACAAAGATGATAGGAAATCAACCTCTGGTGCATGTCAATTCTTGGGCAGGTCTCTAGTGTGTTGGTCTTCAAAGAAACAGAATTGTATTTCACTTACAACAGCCGAAGCTGAATATGTTGCTGCTGCAAGTGCTTGTACACAATTGTTATGGATGAGGCAAACTTTAAAGGAATATGGTGTAAATTGTGACAGAGTGCCTCTATTATGTGACAATGAAAGTGCTATCAAGATTGCTTACAATCCCGTGCAGCATACAAGAACAAAACATATAGAGATTCGCAACCACTTCATTCGGGATCATGTTGCTCGTGGTGATATTGCCCTATCCTTTGTGAGCACGAAGAACCAACTTGCTGATATTTTCACGAAGCCCCTTGACGAATCAAAATTTTGTTATTTGAGGAATGAGCTAAATATCCTAGATTCAAGGAGCTTGGCTTGACTATCCTTGCACACTCACTTGCTCTTATTCATGTATTTGGTTTAGATGCGGGCATAGTCATAGGGGGAGTGTGGTCCTAATTGATTGGGCCAACCCTCCCCCCATAATGCCGAAAGCAAGTAAAATAATTTCCCTTAAATATCATTTTGTGATATGTGGGTCATCGATGAGCATTGGTTTTGAACTCAAGATACATCTTCGCGGTGTCATGCCATGCGCTCCAACATGGTGGCTTCGGCCACCGACCTCTTCCTAGAGAAGAGTTGGTTTCTACTGGTTCTTTTTGGATTTTCTTGCATATCTCTTGATCTTATGGAAAACACACTCAATTTTGGCTTTTGTTTGATTTGATTCTTGCAAATTTGGGTGTGTAGTACCATCTCAGTTTGTTGATCTAAACCCAAGCCTTTCTTTCCCTCCTTGAACCATCTATTCTTGCACACAAGTCCTCTATACACCATCGAGGGGTTTTGCTAGGTTGTTGCGGCCTGAATCTGTGCTGAACAGAATTTTCAGAGGGGGGCGGACTATCCGCCCTAAGTGGCAGGCGGATAATCCGTCCCGGGCGAAATTCGCCTGTTATAGGCAGGGTCGGGGAGGGCAGGCTCAAACAGAGCAGCCCGTCCTCCCCCAACTCTCCCTCAGCCCCCAGCCGCTGCTGGAGCTTCCGCCCCTCCCCGGAGTTGATTTGACCACCAGATTCTACGGGACCCCTCGGATCTTCTTCCTCACGCCTCCGGGTACCTTCTCCTCCGAGCTCTTCCTCCAATGAGTGAGGGTAACTCCCTCATCCATATCTTTTGCTTGAGATTCATTGTTGTGGTGGAAATCTCGTGGTAGATGTTACTTGGTGTCTTCCCGTGCATGTTAGAATCCGTAGAAATACATCCCTTGTGCCCGATCTGTGTTGTCGTGGTAAATCTAGGCCAAACCAGAATTTTTTTGATAGGGGCGGATTATCCGCCCCCATGGTCGGAAAGTCCGGCCTGGAGACAACGTGTCTGGTCTGGTTTGGTTCCGATTTTCTCCCATGCACTCTTCTGGCTCATGGACTGTTTTCTTACTCGTTCTAACATGTCTCCTGAACTTGTGTGTGCGCTTATCTCCATGCTACCTCTCCCTGCTTTTCACAGGTGGTTCTCGTCCTCCTAAGACTTACAAGCGTCGTCCTCATGCCCGTTATCTCAGGCCCACTATAGAGGGCATATTTGTTGACGAAACTGAGGTTTGCAGGTTAGCCAGAGAAGCTGAATGGATGGCAGAGGCAGCAAGGAAAGCCAAGCGGGTTGCATCTCGCAAGGGCAAGGGTAAAGGCAAGGAGGCTCGGCCTAACTACAAGGCCATGGACAGCACTGATTACTCCTCCATGCGCCAGATAGATTTTTATGCAGATGTTGACAGTGATGGTGAGCCAGAGGATTCTATGTTTTGGTGCTCTCATTTTCGGTATATCCATGATGATGTCTATGTTCCTCTCAAAATTCGCCCCATGCACCCTCTGAATATGACTGAGGCTCAATCAAAGGCTCGCCTTCGTGAAGCTTTGGATGTGACAAACAAGATGGGGCTTCATCCCCTTATGACTCTGTAGTGCCACTATGATTCCAAGATTGTGAAGCAGTTTTTCTCCACTCTGGTTATCTGTGGCGATGAGCTTCGTACTATGAAGTGGATGACGAGAACATCAATGATTCAGTCTGATTTCTGCACCTTTGTTCAGGTTCTTCGGTATGCTTTTCACGGGCGGGATACCCCTTCAGGACACCGCATTATCTCTCCGCTCAGGCCATCCAAGGATACTGCACTTGCTCCATGTTTGTCACCAAATGGCATTGCTGGTACCTTTGCTGGTCTCTCACCACTGTATGCCACCCTTGTTGGGATGTTTCGGAAAGCATTACTCCCAGTGTAGGCAACAATGACAGGATCCGCGGTCACTTGGTTCATCTTCTTGCCTTTGCTCATGAGTGTGCCACCAATGCTGGCTCGTCTACAGGTTACAAGTTGGATGTGATGGATTTCATTTATCATGAGATGACCGATGCGATGCTCAACAGGCTTTCCATCCCATATGCTCCTTTTATCATGATGCTCATCAAGCATATGCTGCCTCATGAGGATTTTGGCACTGATTTGGATGGTTTGCACAAGTCAAAGAAAATTTACAACAAAGCTCAGAAAACCTCTCACCCCTCCACTGCCCCTGAGTCCTTTATGCGCGATGCACGGGCTAGTGGTCGTCGTTCTACCGTGTCACCAATGGCACGCGAGGTTAAACAGCTCACTTGGTTCCAGCGGCACATTCTTTGCATGGGTGTTGACACTCATCACAAGGGCCAGTATGAGGCGTACCGCAGGGACCATGCGAGGGATCACACTCAGCAGCTCATTCTGCACCATGTTTCTGGTGCCACTGGCCATCCACCTCCTCCCACTGATCTGGAACCGTATGCTCAGTGGAACACTTCAGGTATCAACTATGGTGAGCTTGAGAGTTACCTGTTTGCTCCACCTCCGAGGGCACCCACTCCTCCAGCTGATGACGATGATGATGAGTATGACGAAGAGGAAGGGGACGGGGACGACTATGACGAGGACGAGGAGGCGTGCTCTTCTGGGGTGTTAGCATCGCTCTTCTTCCTTTTTGGCGTTTCGATGCCAAAGGGGGAGAAGTAGTTCTATTAGGTCCCGTGGATTTGCAAGGGTCGGGCGCAAGCAATTGTCTTTTCGTTGTTTTTATTTGCTTGCTTGTGCTCTTTTTAGCATGAACTTATTTGCTATTTGTGCTTGGATTATGTAAGACTATGTCGTGCTCCACTATGTTTGGTATTCATGGAAGTTTGGATTTATCTATTGTGGATCTCATGGAATTCTAGATTTATCTATGGAGCATTTTGATGGCATATGGAATCATGGATTTATCTAATGTTTGCATCAATATTGTTGGGACAAGCTAATTATTTTATTTGGCTATAATCACATCCCGGTGGTATGACCTTGTTTCCCAACCCACCTATTTCAATTATCTTTGCTATGAAAGTTGTGTTCTCTCTAGTGTGTGTATTTGTATTCAAATGCAAATTTTAAATATGCACACATCTAGGGGGAGCGTCTTTCATTTTTAAGGTGGTGTTAGCCGGTATCATTGCAAATCCTAGTATTGTCATCTAACACCAAAAAGGGGGAGATTGAAAGAATATTTCTTAATCCCTAGTGTTTTGCGTGTTAGATAACAATATCAAGGATTATTTAATGTGTGTTGAAGTGTTGCATCTCTCCCTAAGAAAAAGGGAAATGTACCTGCCTTTGAGGGGCGGATAATCTGCCCCTCCCTCTTCCCAAGAGTGCGCGAACCCCAAAGAGGGGGCAGAGTTTGTGGCCGGATTTTCTGGCCCGACCGGATAGTCCGCCCCTGGGAGCGGACAGTCCGCCCCCTCAAGGATTTCCTTCAAGCCAAGGCCTGCGTCGCTCTCTGTATGGGGGCAGAGTTTCCCTCGGACTATCCGGTCCTTGGGCGGACTTTCTCCCAAGGGCGGATAGTCCGCCCCTGGCAGGGGCGGATAATCCGCCCCCCTAGAATTTTCTTCAAGTCAAGGTTGCATCGCTCTCTGTATAGGGGGCGGAGTTTTCCCCGGAGTTTCCGTCCTGGGGGGCGGATTTTCTCCCCAGGGCGGATAGTCTGCCCCAAAGGGGGGGGCGGATAATCCGCCCCCAATTTTCTCCAACGGCTTGTTCTAGACAGGGGTATTTAAGCCTGGCCCCCCCTCTGTCCAGAACTCTTGATTGATTCGAAAAAGAGAAGACCTGATCTGCAACCTTCATCCAAGAGAACTCCACCTAGATCCACTCAAAGGCTCCGTCCATTGGGGAATCAAAGGAGGAGGACTCGATCATCATCAACTGCAATCAAGCGCTTAATCTCCTCTCCATTCATTTGGAGAACCACCGATCTAGTATTTCTTGCAAATACCTAGATCCTCGTTTTTGTTTATATTGATAAACCTTGTTCTTGTGGCAGCTTGTTGTCATCTCGGGAGCCCCCAATTCGGTTGTGGGTGTGTGCCCTGATAGTGTTGTAAAAGGCACCGGTTCCCGCCTCGAAGGGATCCAATAGTGGATAAGGTGGATCAGGCCTCTCGTGGCAAGATCCATCGGAGAATAGGGTGAGGCCTATTGTGGCGTGGTGGTCTTAGAACCGCCCACCCCTCCAACTCAGATGTACTTCCCTTAACAAGGAAGGAACTGCGGTAAAACAAATCCCTGTGTCTCCACGTGCTCCACTACGGTTCCTTTGCTCCTCTCTTTACGTGCTTAGTAGTTAGGATTGCATATAGGGAAATTCTCGTAGTTGCATATCTAGAGAATTTACTTTGTGTCAAGCCTAAAATTGAAAAAGTATTAAAAATTGGTTAGCACCTATTCACCCCCCCCCTCTAGGTGCCCATACGATCCATTTCACTATTGACAATGATTCCTAGTTGAGTTGGTTAGGAAAATGATTTGGAAATCATATTTGTTTGAAATTATTGTTGGATGGTGAATGACATATGACAATTAGCTCTGAGTGTGTTAAGATATGCACTCCTCTGCCAGGGATAATAGCAGTACACTAAATGATTCCTGGCCTATTATGTAGGAAAATGATTTGAATTATTTGCAAGTGAGATTTGGTGATCATGTATGTATGTTGCCAACATGACAGTAATTGATCACATGATTCCTAACTATTATGTTAGAAAGATGATGCAAGGATTTAGTTTGTTTGATGATAGATGATATACAAGCATGTGTACTTGCTTATGTTACTAGTGTAAATTTTTAGTGATCTTTGTGGCTTGGAATTTGCTACTATGGTGCCTCAATTGAGTGTGCATAGTAGAAATCCATTGTTACATGATCTACTATACATGCCTCTGTCAATGATGCAAAGACTGAGACATATTGTTGGTATAAAAGAACAAATATTTATTTTGGTGGCCCCCATTCTCTGTGATGAACTTGCATAGCATTTCTATGCAAACTGAGAGAACCTCCTCCTCCAATCCTCCTAAATGATTATTTAGTTGAAGGGTAGAGGAGTGGATTTGATGTGGATTATTCCCTTGTTTTACCAAGATGCTTATGCCAGAAGATAATACAGATGCTTAAATATCAATCTGTTTCCTGTAGATTGGTTGCTATTCCATGGCTGGTATGCTGGTAGTTGTTATTGATTAACTACTAATTGATTGGATGGCTTGCTCCACCTTCACACCTTGTTGCTACTGGCTTTCAGCTTAAGCTGTTGTTTATCCTTCTCCTAGTGCTCCCGATCTTCTCCTTGTGCTCCTAATACAACTGTGGCATGGCCTTGAATTCCCCCTTGTCCCAGCTCTTGGATAGCTCTAGAAGGCAACCAGAGCTGGAAATTGTGTGGTATATATTTTCTGCTATTTTGATCTGGTACAAGCTAGGACTACTTGTGGTGTTCTTGGGTGAGGATGTGGATGTGATGAAACTGGTGGGGTGCTTGGGTGGTGTTCTTGGCTAAGTGTGGTGGAAATGGAGTAGCTAGCTTTGCTACTACGGTTGGCTTCTTCATTTTCTATATCTGGTGCTCTCCCTGAGGTGTTGACAACACATCAATTGCATGTGGTGTGTAAGCTGCTTACAGCTGGGCCCATATGGTGCAGGTTTCCATCTATGGAACTTGTGCCTATGGATGAGCTCAGTTGGGAGATATTTTCTATGGATCACTTTGGCTGGAATTTTGGTATTATCTTGAATTTATTTAATAATTTGATGTTGCCAAATGGATTACTAGAGTTGGTAATGCCATCTAGCTCATCTTGGGCTGAGGACCTTATTAGCTTAAACATGATTTGTTTAGTTGATTTAGTGCTAAACATGGTTATTATTTTTTATTATTGTTGCCCTTTTCTTTTTAATTGATTTTAGCTAGGGTTAAGAGGGTGCCATAGCATGCTAGTTGTTGCCTGATGATACAAATGATCAAATCTGTGCTGGTTTCTTTGGACCTTAACTTTGCCTCTCAAAATCAAGTGTATAGCTCATAGATCAAAATTTCTACTTATGGTCTAGATTGGGTGGTACCCTCTTAGGTCATTAATGGATTTTGGTAGTTCTTACCAAAATCCCTAAGCTATTTTCATATATCAAATTGCCTCACCTATGGTGGGGCAAACATTTTAACATTAAAACAACGATTCTTTCTTTATTGTTTATTTTACAGGAATGAAGATCAAGAACAAGAAGAGAAGCTTAGTTAGATTTTTTTTAATCTTGTTTTAATTTACCTTTTATTCACATGTGTAAAGATTTTGTATTATTATTGTGTTTGTAAATAATAAACTATTTATTTATTAATTCTTCCATTGTAAATCCTAATTGTAAAGACATTGTCATATATAAAGAATTCTTTTATTTATCTATTGTAAAATAATACTATATGCATATATATTTATATTAATAAAGAATCCTTTTTATATTATTTATGTAATCATTTTAGTTCAAGTTATATAATATTTCCAATTCCTATTTGTGAATTTTTGTAAATTCATTTGAATTTCATATTTGAAATTCAAATACATGTTTGGACAATTTTTCCTCGAAACAAAGAATTCTACAAAGGTCATGTCGAAATCTATCGCACTTGCTCCGAAGTTTCCTTCAGTACAAGAGAGATCCTGATCCCTCTGTAGCTCTTTTAGTTTTGCGCGAAAATTCCCCGGATTTTCTTATGCATGAATGCAATGCACAAACCTGTGTCCTATCTATTTCTAGGTGCTAATCCTGGGATGTTACAGACTCTCCCCCTTAAAATAAACTTCGTCCTCGAAGTTCGCACCCTCTTACGTTTCGGAAGATAAGATTGACTTCTTCAAATCCTGGTGACTCTTTTAAATCCGGGAGGAAGATAATTGTTATATCTTCATTTAAGCTTTTCCATGGATCCTCTTCTGATTTGAATTGAGCCAACTTCTAATCCCATTTGATGTATAAACTTATTTTGAATCTAGCACTTCTGCCCTTATTAAATCCTCTTGAGTGTTTTCAGATTAGGACATCTATTCAAGAAGTGTCTAAGTTTTTAGAAAGTCTCCTTAAGGTAAGATTCTGGTTTATGCTTTGGCTAAATATAGCCTGACTCTATTATTCATCTATTTATGGTATACTTAGTCCTTATGGCTTACTTTTTAAGAATGTTTTGGCTTTCCCTAAACCTTACTCTGGATCTCAACTCTTGATGCTTCATTATTCACTCTCCCCCTTGAGATTTTCTAATGGTCTTTTGAGGAACAGATGGTACACCCACATACTTGGGAAATAGTGGTGAAAAATCTCTAACTCCTTAAATGCATGTATAAGGTAACTTATATCATTAATAATGCTTTGACTTACCACTTGTTTTGTTGTGGTTGTTGCTGTTATTGACTTCATTTATGGTTTCATACTTCCGTTTTCCTGAAGATGCACCTTATTCACCTACACTCTCCTTTAATGGTGATTTGGTGGATGTTGTGTCTCCTCCCACTGATGTTCCATAAACCTCCTAATGTTCCGGACAACATGATTTCTTGTGTCCTAGAACTCCACACTTATTACATTTCCCTTGAAATGCTCCTACATTCCTTTCTCCATTTAGATTGGGTGGAATACTTTGAGTGGATGATAACCCCATTATTGGTTCTATTACTCCTGCTATTGATCCATGAGTTAACTGCGGTTTTAAGCAGTTCCTTTTCATGTGTCCTGGTTCTCCACATTGGTAACATACTATCTTAGGTTTTGGACACTCCTTCAAAACGTGGCCCCGAATTCCACAGTTGTGACATATCTTCTCTGTTTTGTATGTCATATGTGGATCTGGATAATTCTTTGTCATATGTCCTTGGGCCTGACCTGTTGTGGTCTGTTTTTTGAATTCTCTTTTTCTTTCCTTCAGGTACATCAATCTCACCACCTCCTGATATATGTGCACTATCCACCAATTCCTGGAACTCCTTTGCACACACAATCCTGAGCTGCATCTTCATAATTGCTTGTAGTACTTTCATGAACTTCTTTTGTCATTTTTCCTCCTTGTTTACTTTCTCACCAATGTACTTAGATAAACGATTAAACTCTCATAAATGTTTCATGACTAGAAGATTTCTTTTCTCTAAGGCTTCATTATCCTTCCTTTTCCCATTGTTCTGATGAACAAATTATTCCCGAAACTTCTTTTTGAACTCAGCCTAGGTATTGACACCTCCTTCCGGAATCACGAACTTGGACTTCTCCCAATACGTGGCCGCGGTTCCGGTCAATAGATAGTTTTCATAGCGCACCTTTTCTTCATCTTTGCATCCCACACTTTTAAGCTTACGGGATGTATCCATTAACCAATTCTCCGCCTCCATAGGTTCTTCAACCATGGAAAAACTCCAGGGTTTGGTTCCTAAGAATTCCACCAGTTTAACCATTGGATGTAATTCCTTAAATTGCTTCTCTTGCCTAACCTTTAATGTCTTCTGATAAAACTGGTCCTGCTCTCTGTTTCAACCTTTCTTCCTTCTTCCATACTCCTTATATACTGAAGAACTTCTTCATTGGTGGTTAGATACGGCTTTTGATTTGATCCTTCATTCCAAATTGCCTGGTTACCCTCCTTTTGTTGTATCACCAACATCTCACGAGCCTTCATCTTTCCAACATTAAAGTGATAATTCGCCTCTCCCTCACGCGAACCCATTTTCCCTTCTAGACCTGTACATCAAGTAAGGACTCCATGAAACATCATGCATATGCCCATAAAGTTTAAACTTCATGCACAAACCTAGTCACACAATAAAGTCCAATAAAATCCAACAAATCCAAATATTACCTCCAGCAAACATACATCAAAATCCTGTAGAAACAGTACTTCGAGTAAAACATATCTAGTACTAAGGCTTTGATGTTATACGCTACAATTTTTTTAATACATATAGTGTATGGACTTCTATAGTTATATACCTATTTGTATGGCTCTTAAGGTTCTTTGTCTCTGAAATTACACCATCTGCCCATTTGCAAAGGGATAACTTTTGGTAAAATTTGATCCGGCTCTAGAGATAATTGGTTAAATCACTCTATAACTGGTTATAACATAATTATCCTTACAGTTATATACTAAACATCATCCTCACATTTCTACCCTTTGTTTCTAATCTTAACTTCTCTAAGCATATTTATTATAACAATGAATAATTCTCAAGTTTTAACCAGTTTCATAACCTATATAGATCTACTTGTACTACAAGAATACTACATTTTTATTCATGCCACTATGGATTTGGCATATTACATGGGGTTAGATAAGCATAACCCTATTTATTACTCTTGATAAAATTCTATTCTTCATATGATAGCTTTTAGTTAAACAAAACATTAGTTACTTCCCCTACCATAACATGTTGTTTAAGGTTTTGGGGCGTACTCCCCTGGTATTTACCACTAGTATAAAGATAATAACAGAGTTTTACTTCATTTCATGGCTTCTCTTAGTAAGATAACACCATGATTTACTACTTCCTGATGAGGTACTCTGACTTGGTGATATACTACTCTAGTTTATTTATAGTATAGAATAGTCTAATAGAAGATATATTGCCTTCTTACGAAATACTTGATAGGTACTTCCTAAATTAAATAGTAGATAAGTATCATTAATAAGAAAATAAGTAATCTAAGAACTTTAATAAGGTGTGACAAGGTTATTCTCAAGTGAATATCCATCACATGTATAAGGAAATATAGTGTAGATAAGATGGCTTCCTAAAGTCACTATCCAACCTACAGGTTCTACCCATTTACTAGGTTTCCAACCTAAGGTCAAAGCATATGCTCTGATACCAACTGCGGTGACCCAGCATACCATTGCATGATGTAGTACACTATAGTCGTTGACATAACACCAATGGAACACCGTTCCATTCGCATTATATCCCTCAGAGTGGTACAACAGAAACATCGCGGGTCCAAGACAACACTTTATATTACATATAACATATTACAAAAGATTCAGAGAACTTCCTCGAACAATGAGGAATATTATACAGAAAGAACCAGAAAGATCCACTCGGAGTTACTTTAGAAGTACTACTATTAATATATGTATAAGGCTTGAAAGTACTACTATAGTATTGTTCTACAGAAGTAGGTTCGAGATTCTAGGAGTTTTATTTATATTCTACGCTTCAGCTTGTCTTCGAAAGATTCCGGTAAGGTCTTCGACTCCGTTGATCTCCCTCAGGTATCTTTAACTCTTCAAGTAACTTATTCCCTAGGAACGCCATTGGTTTCTCCGAGATCTAGCAAGGGTTAAGAAGATACGTTGAGTACGAGCGTACTCAACAAGTTCACTAAAGAGAAGTGTTTGATGCACTATCTACAGCCACAGACCATAGGTCGTAGGCAATGCAAGTTTTCATAAACATTTCTTCAAAGGTTGCTTTTATTCTGAAAAGCTATGTCCATCAGCCTTCACTGGTTTACCAGAACTTTCATGGAATTCCTTTCCCGCAGCGTTCGCAGCTCCTTCCCGGAACAGGGAGTAACAAGTTATAGTTCTTACACTCTGCAGAGGTGCGTCACTTTACCCATGAGAGATCTTAGCTTTGTTGCACATCCGAGTTATAGGCTCGTTCACACTTCCTTGGTGTGAGGCCCAGACTAAGATCCAAGCCAATCATTGTCCTTCTCCGCGACCCCGCATACACCACAATTGTTGGAGGCCCAAACTCAAGGTAGACTTTTCCCCGTATAAAACGACTATACCTTAGTTGGATACACACAACAACCATTAACACTAGAAATCTGTCTTTTGTAAGCCTAGATCCACGGTAGACTCCCCCCGTATAAAACAGCTATACCCACGATCTGCAACTTACAAATGCCCAGAACAGTGTCCAATGCATGCGAAAGAGAGCCAATCCAGCTGACTTCTCCGTCCCATTCCAAATCTCATAGTTAACGGGTAATATACAGCGCAAGAATCACTGGTGACATTGGTTGTTAAGTCTTAGATAATACGTTCCTTTACCACCGGAACTTTCATAATAGATTATTACCTCATGGTAAATAACCTATAATCATATTATTATGAAAATAGTGTTTTCTGACCTTTTTCAAATGCAGGTGATGACAACATTGGTTTTGCAAAATACTTTATAGAAAATAATCAAAGGACATGAGCAAGTGTGAACTTGCCTTTTGTGATTGCAAGATTATGCACTCATGGTCTTCGAGATAATAGAAGATCCAATATCTGAAATCATCATCATTGGTCCGGTAAGGACTAATGTTTAAAGAAGCAAGATGCCATTATGCATAAATAATGCTATGCAATTTTATAATTCCCAAAGTGAAACCCTTAGCATTTTGAATAGGTTGATCTTAGGTACCTTCTTTAAGATTGGGTTAAATTTTAAGTTTATTTCATAAGCAATGACATTGATAAGGAACTTAAGTGTTAACAATCCAAAATATATAAGTACGGATAGAGTAATGTGATTATGGTTAATTGTTAGCTGGTGACTAGGGTAAAAAGTCCTTGAGTTGAGTTCTTAAGAGCTGAAGGAACTATTATAGACTTGTTTGTGCGAAGTGGAAAAAAGAATAACATTTGAAAGAACTAGTATTTAGTTAAGGTTAATTAGTCTTAAGGTTTATTAAGTTTTACATTAGGGTTTGTGAGGGTTACAAATGATGTTGAGTTATTATATTTCAATTGATGATACAAGTGACTAAAGTTAACTTTAAAACATGAATAAACTTCAAATGAGATGTTTATGATTGTTTAGACTAGAGTTAACTATAAAAATAGAAGTGAACTTTTAAGAGATAGCGAGTTTTAGAATATCATCTAGTTTTAGGGTTTTGACAAATATGATTATGGATGATCCATTTTAATTTAAGTGAAAGATGAATTTACAACATGCTTCTTATTCATGGGAGCATAATTAGATGATCTTATAAATTTGTTAGGGTTTAGAATCATTTTAAGAGTGATTTAAGAGATGGATATTATTCACCATCTTATACATAAGTGATATGTAATATTTATTTAAAAGGAGTTTAATTTGAATTTAAGATTTTAAAACATTAATACATTTAACGGCTAAAAGTTATATTTAAGTTTTATTTTGATTATGGATTTAGACTTACTGATTAAACTTTAAAGATTTTAGTGTTTTATAAGAAAATGGGATTATTTATTACTTAAGAAATATTTTTAAGAATTAACAAAGTGGTTATTTCTTTTGAGTGAAATAAGTAATGAATTTTATTTATCTTAGGTTATTAAAATGTTTTTAAATAATATACATAGTATTTTTCTGGTGAAATATACTTATTAAAGATCTTAAAAATGAATTTTATTTATTTTTAAGTCTTACCTTTATTTTTATAAAATTCTTCAAAGAATTAAGTGTCATTAAATATTTGCTTTATATTTTATTTGTAAAACTCTAAGTTAGTATTTTTATAAAATAGTAAAGTTATTTTTATACATAAAAATGATTTTTATTTATTTTTAGGAGTTTTTCTTATTTTATGAAATTTTACTCAGGATTTAATGATTTTAAAATTTATGTGCTTTGTATTTATTTTAAATCAACAAAGTTATATTTTTATTAGATAGATCTTAATTTTATGATAAGTTTAACATATTAAATGTATTTTTATGATTTTTCTATAATTTTCTATAGCTAAAAATGTTTAAAGATTATTTTGGTAATTTATTTGTTTTACTTTTATTTCATTTCTTATTCTATTTAACTTGGGCTGTTTGGGTTGGGTACATGGGCTGGCCTGGCCCATCTAAGTTGGCCCAATTTGGGATTGGGTCCAACTATCTCACCCCTGGCCCCTTCTCTCTTCATCCTCGCACCCAGGCACACCACACACGTCCTTGACCTTGACTCCCCTCTCTGGTTCGTCTGCCTCACCCGCTCATGCCGCCGCCGCTCTCACCGGCCAACGCCGGCCAAGTCCGACACCGTCCTTTGCTGTCATGTGCTGGCGCTGGCTGGCTACTGCCCCTCTTCCTTTCTCCTTGCCGATTCGATTCAATCGCTGCCTCGCACACATCTGGCCGAAACCCTAATTCCGCCCTGGTGGTGCTGCTGTTGGCTACGACACTCGCCGCGCTGTAGACATTGTCGGGACGGCTTGGCGCGGTGCAGGTGCTTTGGTGCCCACCGTGTCACCGGGCTGCTGCACCCGTGGCATATGCTTCCTCTTCGGCGAGCTAGGACTCGCCCCAAGTAGGTGTTCCTGATACCCTCTCTCTCCTCTGTGACCAGCCTTTGTGCTGATGGTTTTGGTTGACAACTATGCTATGGTTGTGTGCTGCTGATCCATTGCTAGTTAAGGTTCCTTTATTTGGATGAATAAATGTCCAGTTGGTACACTGTTTGATCTGTGGATAGGTTTGTGGTAATTGATTTGTTTGTTCACATCTGGTGAATATTTGTGACTTGTTGAGATATCTTAGCTCTGGTTTGATGCTCAATTGACATGCTTGGTTTACTTGTGATGGTCTCAAGGCCCTGTTTTAATTCTTTACCCTATGATTAAATGATGAGATACTATGGCAAGAGTAGGTTTATACTACTCTTAATCTGGCTAGAATTGATCTGACAAACCCTTCTGGATGATTACAGTAGACATGAAAATTCAAACCATTGGTTTGGATTTTATCTGGTTGGGATACTTGCTGATCTAAACATTTGCTAGTTCATGTTGACAGTTAAGAACTATTGACAATGATTCCTAGTTAAGTCGGTTAGGAAAATGATTTGGAAATCATATTTGTTTGAAATTATTTTTGGATGGTGAATGGCATATGACAATTAGCTCTGAGTGTGTTAAAATATGCACTCCTCTGCCAAGGATAATAGCAGTACACTAAATGATTCCTAGCCTATTATCTAGGAAAATGATTTGAATTATTTGCAAGTGAGATTTGGTGATCATGTATGTATGTTGTCAACATGACAGTAATTGATCACATGATTCCTAACTATTCTGTTAGAAAGATGATGCAAGGATTTAGTTTGTTTGATGATAGATGATATACAAGCATGTGTACTTGCTGATGTTACTAGTGTAAATTTTTAGTGATCTTTGTGGCTTGGAATTTGCTACTGTGGTGCCTCAGTTGAGTGTGCATAGTAGAAATCCATTGTTACATGATCTACTATACCTGCCTCTGTCAATGATGCAAAGACTGAGACATTGTTGGTATAAATGAACAAATATTTATTTTGGTGGCCCCCATTCTCTGTGATGAACTTGCATAGCATTTCTATGCAAACTGAGAGAACCTCCTCCTCCAATCCTCCTAAATGATTATTTAGTTGAAGGGTAGAGGAGTGGATTTGATGTGGATTATTCCTTTGTTTTACCAAGATGCTTATGCCAGAAGATAATACAGATGCTTAAATATCAACCTGTTTCCTGTAGATTGGTTGCTACCCCATGGCTGGTATGCTGGTAGTTGTTCTTGATCAACTACTAATTGATTGGATGGCTTGCTCCACCTTCACACCTTGTTGCTACTAGCTTTCAGCTTAAGCTGTTGTTTATCCTTCTCCTAGTGCTCCTGATCTTCTCCTTGTGCTCCTAATACAACTGTGGCATGGCCTTGAATCCCCCCTTGTCCCAACTCTTGGATGGCTCTAGAAGGCAACCAAAGGTGGAAATGGTGTGGTATATATTTTCTGCTGTTTTGATCTGGTACAAGCTAGGACTACATGTGGTGTTCTTGAGTGAGGATGTGGATGTGATGAAACTGGTGGGGTGCTTGGGTGGTGTTCTTGGCTAAGTGTGTTGGAAATGGAGTAGCTAGCTTTGTTACTACGGTTGGCTTCTTCCTTTTCTATATCTGGTGCTCTCCCTGAGGTGTTGACAACACATCAATTGCATGTGGTGTGTAAGCTGCTTACAGCTGGGCCCCATATGGTGCAGGTTTCCATCTGTGGAACTTGTGCCTATGGATGAGCTCAGTTGGGAGTTATTTTCTATGCATCACTTTGGCTGGAAGTTTGGTATTATCTTGAATTGATTTAATAATTTGATGTTGCCAAGTGGATTACTAGAGTTGGTAATGCCATCTAGCTCATCTTGGGTTGAGGACCTTATTGGCTTAAATATGATACGTTTAGTTGATTTAGTGCTAAATATGGTTATTCTTTTTTATTATTGTTGCCCTTTTCTGTTTAATTGATTTTAGCTAGGCTTAAGAGGGTTCCATAGCATGCTAGTTGTTGCCTGATGATACAAATGATCAAATCTGTGCTGGTTTCTTTGGACCTTAACTTTGCCTCTCAAAATCAAGTGTATAGCTCATAGATCAAAATTTCTACTTATGGTGTAGATTGGGTGGTACCCTCTTAGGTCATTAATGGATTTTGGTAGTTCTTACCAAAATCCCTAAGATATTTTCATATATCAAATTGCCTCACCTATGGTAGGGCAAACATTTTAACATTAAAACAATGTTTCTTTCTTTATTGTTTTTTTACAGGAATGAAGATCAAGAATAAGAAGAGAAGCTTAGTTAGATTTTATTTTTAATCTTGTTGTAAGTTCCCTTCTATTCACATGTGTAAAGATTTTGTATTATTATTGTGTTTGTAAATAATAAACTATTTATTTATTAATTCTTCCATTGTAAATCCTAATTGTAAAGGCATTGTCATATATAAAGAATTCTTTTATTTATCTATTGTAAAATAATACTTTATGCATATATATTTATATTAATAAAGAATCCTTTTTATATTATTTATGTAATCATTTTAGTTCAAGTTATTAAATATTTCCAATTCCTATTTGTGAATTTTTGTAAATTCATTTGAATTTCACATTACATGTTTGGACAAATTTTCCCCGAAACAAAGAATTCTACAAAGGTCATGTCGAAATCTATCGCACTTGCTCTGAAGTTTCCTTTAATACAAGAGAGATCCTGATCCCTCTGTAGCTCTTTTAGTTTTGCGCAAAAATTCCCCGGATTTTCTTATGCATGAATGCAATGCACAAACCTGTGTCCTCTCTATTTCTAGGTGTTAATCCTGGGATGTTACAGGTTTAGGCTCAAATAAATGCGGAATAAAACTAACGTTTAATTTATTGAGCATAAAACCTAACCACTAGGTTCACCTAAGTGCACCAACAACCTATACTAAGTAATACAAGCAACAAGGTGATAGCAAGATATAAATACTTCAAGCACGATGGCTATCACAAAGTAAAGTGCATAAGTAAAGGGCTCGGTTGAGAGATAACCAATGGACGCGGAGACAAAGATTTGTGTCCCGAAGTTCACTTCCAAAGAAGCTATGTCTTTGTTGGAGAGGTGCGATGGCGCAATGCTCTCCGAACGCCACAAATGGCTTACCTCGAGGTGTGGTGGCTCGATGATCATCCAACGCCACACAAGGCCTCACCCCGGATGCGAAAGCACACAACTCACCGACGCCACAAAACGCTCACCCTATTCTCCCGAGTGCGCACCACAAAAGGCGGGCACTCGCTCCACTATGGGACACTTGAGGGCGGTCACCAAACCCATACAGGATTGGGGCTATCTCCACAACTCAATTGGAGGCTCCCAACAACAAAGCCACAAAAGGCTACAATGCCACAAAAGGCCAACAAAGCCACAAAAGGTTACAAGACCACAAAAGGTCAACAAGACCACAAAAGGTCAACAACCCAACCACACAACCGTCTAGGGTTCCAAGAACCCAAGAGTAACAAGTCCACAAGCTTGTACTCGCCGAATCTCCGAGGAGAACTCAAACCTATGCAACAAATGAAAGGGCAAGTCCTTCACTCCCAAATTCCAACAAAGCTACAAAAGCTATTGGGGGAATAAGAGAGGAAGAACACAAGAGGAGAATACAAAACTCTCCAAGATCTAGATCCCAATGATTCCTTCACAAAGAAGGGATTTAGTTTGGGGGATTGTAGATCTAGATCTCCTCTCTCAAATCCCTCAAAAACATGCAAGCATCATAGGAAGGGAAAGGGGAGAGGGAAAGCTCTTCAAGGTCAACAATGGAGGAAGAGAGAAAGCCAAGAACCAAGAAAAGAGCTAGTACCCACGAAGGGGAAGGGGATCCACTTTTAAAGGGCTCCCAGATCTGCCCGTTATGGGCAATCGCGACTCTGGCCGGAACTTCTGGTGGGAGGCCGGAAGTTCTCGTGGCACAAGCCAACGGTTAGAAAAATGAGATGCGAGAGACTGAAAACGCGAGCCTGGTCGGAACTTCCGTTGGTCCACCGGAACTTCTGGTGGGAGCGGAACTACCGGTGGAAATTCCGACTGAAGTTCCGTCAAATAGATCAAACAAAATACAAAGGTTACAGTACGTGGGCGGAACAAGAGCCGGAAATTCACCCGGTACTACCGGCGACATTTATGCCCGAGCGGTACTTCTGGTCCCTGGCCGGAACTTCCATTGGGGGCGGTATTACCGCCGAAACTTCTGACCCAAATTCCGTCAAATACAACAAACCAGACAGAGAGGATACATGACGTGAGCGGAAGAAGAACCGGAACTTCCACCGGAACTTCCGGTGGGTAGCCGGAACTTCCCATCAGGGAAATTCCAGAAACCAAAACTGCCATAACTTTCGCATCCGAAATCCAAACAAGATGAAACCAATTTTGTTGGAAAGATAACGACGAATAGAATCCAACAAGGTGTATTTGGTATCACCTAGGGAGAAAATACCATGAATATATATGTGATGTATCTCCCAAGGTGGAGCCGGAAAACTCGCAAGATCAAAAAACACAATAAGATATGCAAGTGAAATCCTTATTTGATGAACTAGAGATTGTTATGATGATGACCACAAGCTCTAGATCCTCTCATGGACAAGAACCAAATAACAACCAAGAAAGATGATGCTATGAATGCAAAGGTTTGAGCTCTCTTTGAACGATGCGATCAAGACACCCGCTTGAGAGCCCCTCTTGATAGTACGGCTATCTATCCTAAACCCGGTCGCCCAACTAACAACACGAGACCGGCAAAAGAGAAGCCCTATCAAGATTATACCTTTGCCTTGAGCAATCCACTTGAACTTGATGGAAACCGTCTTGTTCTTCTCAAATGGGAACACCTTTCTTGATTCCTCTTGCTTGATGAAGATGAGGACTTGCAAATTGCTCCTCCATACTCCATGGGGAAACTTCTTCTTTGAACTTGTCTTATCACTCCATGATCATGAGGATGGCAAGTTTCAAGCATGAGGTCTTATAGATATGGCACATCTTGAGCTCGCCCTTCTTCATCCCTTCTTGAGGTTGATCCATCTTGATGCAACTCTTTGCACTTGTCTTGATCAACCTTCAAGCTCCTTCTTTCTTCATGATTCAACCTTGAGACCAACACATGGCCCAAGCAATGCCAATGGACAAACCTATAAGTGAAACTCAATTTACACATTAGTCCATAGAGATTGTCATTAATTACCAAATCCACACATGGGTCATACATGCCCTTTCACCAGCAAGGAAAGATCCGCTCAATCACCATCTGTTGGGGAGGTGACCCCGGATAAGGTAAAGACGGGGAAAGACGAAAGGGTGTTCCCCCGTCTAGTTTCCGAGTTACAGTCTGAGTCGGCCGAATCCTGTAGAGGTCGGCCGAGATAGGAAAGGGCAGGATCCTTATAATAATGGCAAGGCATTACCCGGCCGAATTACTGCGTAAGTCGGCCAGGTTAGCCTGAGTAATCTTAATGCAGGTGAAGGACAAGCCGAGTTACGCGAGGCAGGGCCGAATGATACGAAGCTTGCAGGAGAAGGAGAAGCCTAAAGTCAAACTCTAGCCCCAGGCTAGGGAGAATCTGAGCGGAGCCAAGCACTAGGGACAAAGGCGTAGAGCGACAGAGGGGCAGAAGGAGGTCACGGAGGTGACAGTCCTGAAGCCCGAGGCACGCAGGAGGGGCCCTCTGGAACCTTGCCGTCGTTAGAGGAGCGACAGGGAAAGGAGGCCGCCGAACTACTATATTGGGACAAGCATATTCCTCGAATATGCTTGCCACGTCAGCCCTAAAGGAACCCAAGGCCCTCCTTTATAAGGGGAGGCTTGGACCCTGAGGAGGGCATCGGCTCATTTAGTACCGTTAGGCTAGTAAAGTTCTTCCTTTCTCCTTGTATACAGCTCGAGGAGCACTTGTAGCCCGAGGAAGGAGAAATAAAGATCTTTGCCTTAGTCTTTTGTGTGTAGAATCAACTGCATCTTCCCTCCCCAGATCCCTCTAACATCCATTGGCCCCATACATTAGCCTACCCATGGCACCTGCCGTGCCACCACCACGACAGTTGGCGCCCACCGTGGGGCCAGCAGCGGTGCTAGCTGGAGTCATGATCCGGACGGGAAACTTCATCAACACTGGCGAGCGTGTTGTCTCTGGCTTGGTTCGGAGACTTGATCTCTATGACTACGTCAGCGACAACGCAGGCAGCTTCAAGGGAAAAACTCCTCCGCGCAACGGCGTCTTCATCAACTTGGGCATGCACCAGATTTACGTCGGCGTCGACATCTCCGGCGTTTATCCTCACCAGGTTGTTGTTGCAGGAGAACCTCCCCTTAGCGCCGCGAGCAGTCCGCGCGGAGCGGCGTCGAGGTGATGGTCGCAGCCGGGGTGCAGGCGGGAGTAGCAGGCACCGGATCAAGCAGAGACCCGGCGGCGGGCGTGCAGGTTGCACCCAGACAGACAGCTCCACAACCCACCGAGGTAATCCCTTCAGTGGTCAACCAGGCCGAGGTGCAGGAAACAACCCCAAAGGCACCAAGGGTAAGAGGGCCACCTCTGGAAAGACCAAAAAATATTCTTCAGGCAACCATAGATAACCTGACTACACCTGTAGGGCCGATACTTGATCCGGCAAATGCTCAGGCAGAGTTGGAAGAAACTAGGCAAAAGGTGCTGGTAGAGGCAAAAAAGGTGTCGGCCTTGCGGGAGTCCTTAAACAGGACCCTGCGAGAATATGCCAAGGCAAACAAGCTTGACGTCGCCCCCGAGCGGGTTGACGAGTTGAGATTAAGAGGAAAGAACCTCATAGATGATATCAACAAGGAGCATGATGCTCATAAGGCAGAATCAGTTGATTTAGGTTTGCCGAGGTACAATACCCCGGCAAAGAACCTGAGAGCGGCAAATGCCGCAGCATTAGAGCTAGAAGGATTAACCGGTGAAGCCCGGCAAAAACAACAAGAAAGAGTGAATGAGCTGGTGCGCATTGCGAACCAGCAGAATGAAGAAATGCTCAGAGCAGACCCGGCAAGACCAGGGGCCTCACGAATGGTTCACTCGGCCGGAGCAGCACCTGCCTTATCTGTAGCAGCAGCATCTTCACCCGGAAACAATGCACGAAAGGACAGAGCGGTAACTTCGGGAAAGAGAAACAATCAAATTGTTCCCTATGATCCGGCAATAGCCGGAAAAGCAAACGAGAACAGAGGCAATGGGAGCCGAGGTAACAGTGGCGAGAGAAATCCCGGCCGTGCTGAGAAAGGCGGCGGAAGCCGAGGCAATGGAGACCTCAGCAGAGGAGAACTCTGTAACACCCTCAGAATCGGCCCTATGCAAGTTTTAGCGAAACCCGCCAAACCCGCATAGAAACGATTCAAAGGTGCCCACCAGGCACTTTCGTGCGGGTGGAAAACAAGGTAATAACATCACACAACAGTCCTCGATGGGACCCACAGAACAGATATATACAACACGACTCCATGAGTCAAGAATACAGATATTATATACAAAGATCCAAATCACCTTGAAACGATAGAGCGTCCAGCTACGGACAAGATGCGAATGGGGCTAAGAGCCCTGAAGAATAACCAATGGCGTCCATAACCCTGCCCAGGCCAAGCCGGAAGGGTAACCCTGCTAACGGCGTCGATCTCAAAACCTGCTTAAACAAAAGGGGGCCGACAAAGGGCAAAGGAAAAAGAGAGAGCGGTCAGTACTGAGGCCAGTACACGGCGAGACTAGAATTCGGCAGTCCTCGCCTACAAAGGTATGGTGGACTGAGCAGCAGCGCAGCATGCACTAAACAACCTATAGAGACTCGATATAACTGGCGGCTATCAGAGAGGGGTAAGAAAATACCTATCCGGAACCAGACTGATACTAACACCAAACAATCCCATCCTGGTATTCCCCCTCGAGACCAAACGAGGAAGTCAGCCGAGGAACTCACACCGTTGGCAGTTTTATTTATTCGGTTATCGTTGCAGCAATTACTAGTCAGGTGTAGATAATCATCCTGATAAAATAAGCAGTGGGCCGTTTTAGTTAATCATTCCGTTGTAGTTGCAGCACTTACTAATCAGATACAATTAGCATGAGATAACCCCAAAACCCAGCAGTTGTTGGTACTTTTACTTAGCCATTCCGTTGTAGTGAAGCTGATTACTAGTCATATCGGATACAAGTCAATTTATAACAAATAAACTTTAGTTATAGTTGTCTATGATCAAGCACTGTGCTCCAAGTCGTCCATAACCGCGGACACGGCTTCTCGAAAAGATTTAACCCTGCAGGGGTGCACCAAAGTTTCCACAAGCACTTTGACCCTTTTTGCCAGATCAGTTAACATACACCCATCGGTATGTCGGCGGGGCCTAAGTCATGACGTTCCTAGACCCAAAGCAAGCACGGGGGGCCACCCCACTAAGTACACCCGCAACAAAGTCGGCCGGTCTCCGAGACGGACTCAGGGTTTGCGCCAGTGGCTGTAAACGACAACAAATCCCAAAACTGGGACTGTCGATACCGCGAAAACACTCCGCTTCCTAAACAGTACAGTGTGCTATCCATCGCACAATTTAAATAAAGCAGTAAAGCATGGCATAAGTACAGGATCGTAAATAAAACCTCAAACTAGTTGTGGCCCCCAGTACAATACTTTGAAATCAGGTAATAATCAATGGGGGGCCCATATCTCCCCACCTGTGGTTAGCGCGCTCGATCTCGGAACAGGTGTCAAGAACTCGGGGTCCTACGGGACACAAGTGGGCGGTCGGAAACCAACATTATCTATCACCCACCGATGCCTCTGCTTACTTACTTCAATTTTAGTTGTTAAACAGTAATTGAAGTGAACGAAAAGTAAAGCCATGATCATCTCCAACATCAACATGCGGCAATTCTCCAACAGTTGTGGTACTTGACGACACGCAACAACACTTGAGCAAGCGACTACGACGCGCAAGTCCAACTATCTACCAAACAACAGGTAATAGGATGTGTCCAAGGCAATATGAGGCTGCTAGGGAGATCACGGGTACGAAACTAGAGCATCGCAACACAGATAGCAAAAGATCAACAGGCGGGAATATATACTAGAAAAGTAAGATAGGTAGAAAGGGGGAGATGCTCGCCTGAAAACATGGTCGAAGGTTCATCCGAAGATCGGGGCGAAGCTCACATCAACTCAACGGCCTTATCCGCGAAGAAGCAAAACACTAGAATAAACAACGGATGCACTATTTAACACAACAGCAGAAGATCGGGCATGATGCATGCATGTTGTATGGCATGGCAAAGATGCGATGCAATTAGGTCATATTAAGCGGAACCGGGGGTCCCGACAATTAATTAGATGGTTCAAGTTGTTTAACTACCCCGCAAATTAAATGTTGTAATAACAAGGCAAGATATGACAACGGTTCGATGCACAAATTTAAATGAGGCCAATATGAGATTAGATTTGCCCGCATATGGGCCCCATATTTAATTATGCAGTGAATCGGCATAGTGCCCCCAAACCACAGACAATATGAATGCATGAACAATTTAATATGCGACAAGTTGTATTATATTATAAAATAGGGTTTCGGGAAGGGTTCACACATTAGGGTTCGACGATCTTGGGGTTCCGGGGTTCGGGGTTCGGTCTCAGGGTTCAAAGGGGAACGGCTCGACGAGATCGGGTTTGGTACGGGAGGAAGGTCTTGTCGCAACCGGATAGCCGGACTTGGTTGGCGTCGGGGGCGCATCGGATTTCCCCTGAGTCGGTGTCGATCTTGTCGTCGCGAAGACCTTGTCGGATCCGCGCCTTCGAGTCGGTCTTGGCATTCAGGATGAAGTACTTGTCGTTCACGTGGTGATCTTGGCGGTCATCGGGTCCGGTCTTCGCCTCCGGGAACGGGTCTTCAGGGTCTCGACGAACTTGGTGTTCCCGGCATCTCCGAGTCGTGGATCTTGGCATCCGGGTTCTCGGTCATCGGATTCGGGGGATCTTGGTGTCCCGGCAGCAGATCTTGTCGATGGTTCTTATAGCTATCTTCGGGTTTGCCGGTGCCGATCTTGTCGTTGGACTCGGGCGTTTTGGAGAACATCGCACAAACACACAAAACACACGTGGCCAGGGGAGGACGCGCGGGTGCTGTCGGGTCTGGGACGCGCGTGGTCCGGCGGCTCTGCCCGACGGTCGCTGCCGGGGACGCGCAGGAGGCCGGAGGTGGTAGAGGCGCTGCCATGGCCGAGGGGTCCGAGGTCGACGCCGGCGGTGAGGCCAGCCGGCGGGGCGTGCTCGGCGACGGCAGGGCTGGTGGCGGGCTCGGCGGCTCACCGGAGGGCGAGGAGGGAGGTGGCGTGCAGGCGAGGCCGCGGGGAGGGGCGAGGCCGGCGAGGTGGTTGGCTCGAGCGAAGACGACCTCGGTCGGGTGCGGGGACGGTGCGCCGGCGGCGGCGGATGCGGGCCAGAGGCGGCGGACGCGGGGAGGAGGACGGGGTAGGTGGGGAGGTGGGTCGCGCGGGGTGGGCCGCGGTGCGGTTGGGGCCAGAGGGGAAGTGGAGGGGACTGAGGGATGGGGCCAGGCGCGGGTGGGTCCGGCCGGTCAGGGAGAGGAGTGGGGAGGGGGTCGCGTGGGGGCGAGTGGGATGGGGTAGGACCAGGCTGTGTGGGTGGCAGGGGTGAGAGAGGAGGGAGAGAGAGTTGGGGGGTGAGGTGGCATTGTTTGGTTGGGTGGGAAAAGGGGCAGGGTGACGTGTCGACCAGGGATTGGTACGGGTGAGGTGGAGGAGGGGTGGGTAGAATAGGACTGGTAGTTTTAGGATTCTGGTGGACCGATTTTGTACTGGGGGTGGTCGACTGGGTCGAATCGGCCCGTTCGACTGCCCCACTAAAAATAATTAAATATTTTATTTATTTCAAACAGGGCTTTTGCAAACCGATAGCAGACAAAACAAAATAATCCGGAGACCCGGGTTTTGCGTTTGAACAAAGACGGGGCGTTTTAGAAAACACAAAATAGGTTTTTCTGCAAATAGTTTTATGCAAGCAAATGCAAGATGATGACGATGCCCAAATGCAATGTGGCATGATGACATGAGCATGCGGTCATGATGATGCGATGCACAAAAACAACGCGATTTTCTAGTAGTGGTTTTGCGGGATGCCACAATTCGACACCACTAACAATGGATCTCGCCCTCGAGATCCGCCTCATGGTACCGGAAGGAAGGTCGGCGATCTGCGTCTTCTCGCTTCATGTAGATCCTCGCGACACCACTAACAAGAGGTCGTTGATCCTGTTCGTCAAGAGAGCACTCCGGATAACAACGGACGAAGGTAGAGGTCTCAAAAGATAGGGCCACCTCTAACTTCAGCGGAAGGAGTAAATTGCATCGATCCACCATTCAATATACAAAGCAAATGATAAGAGTAGTGGTATGGTCGCGACTCCATCCCGCACTCTAAGCATTACTCTGTACATGAATAAGAGAATTATGCAACCACCCCTTAGGATTTAGACTGAAGATCTCGACAAACAAGGTTCAGAAACAAGGGAGTGATGCAGACTCTGCATCGGATCGGGCGTAGATGATATCGTCGCGTCGGAAAACACTGGAAGGCACAAACAAGGAACAAAGAAAGGTACCACAGTGGACGGATTCCTCAGATAGCATGAACACCGGATGGTAGAACACCGTTATCAAAGGAGGAAGCGAAACCCTAAAGGTACGATGGAAACCCAACCACGAGAATTCCTGGACTAGCAGAAGGAAAGGGAACAGATCCAAAACACGCGGAGGTAAGAGGAGAATAGCAGAGGGGTAAGGAGTAAAATCAGACCTAATCAGAACTATCCAACCGATTTTTCAAAAATAGTTTTGACACTCTACTTCGGCCGTTAGCTAGGTTATCCTACAGGCTGGACTTGTGGGGTATCGCAACTGCTGAGCTCTGATACCACTCTGTAACACCCTCAGAATCGGCCCTATGCAAGTTTTAGCGAAACCCGCCAAACCCGCATAGAAACGATTCAAAGGTGCCCACCAGGCACTTTCGTGCGGGTGGAAAACGAGGTAATAACATCACACAACAGTCCTCGATGGGACCCACAGAACAGATATATACAACACGACTCCATGAGTCAAGAATACATATATTACATACAAAGATCCAAATCACCTTGAAACGATAGAGCGTCCAGCTACGGACAAGATGCGAATGGGGCTAAGAGCCCTGAAGAATAACCAATGGCGTCCATAACCCTGCCCAGGCCAAGCCGGAAGGGTAACCCTGCTAACGGCGTCGATCTCAAAACCTACTTAAACAAAAGGGGGCCGACAAAGGGCAAAGGAAAAAGAGAGAGCGGTCAGTACTGAGGCCAGTACACGGCGAGACTAGAATTCGGCGGTCCTCGCCTACAAAGGTATGGTGGACTGAGCGGCAGCGCAGCATGCACTAAACAACCTATAGAGACTCGATATAACTGGCGGCTATCAGAGAGGGGTAAGAAAAGACCTATCCGGAACCAGACTGATACTAACACCAAACAATCCCATCCTGGTATTCCCCCTCGAGACCAAACGAGGAAGTCAGCCGAGGAACTCACACCGTTGGCAGTTTTATTTATTCGGTTATCGTTGCAGCAATTACTAGTCAGGTGTAGATAATCATCCTGATAAAATAAGTAGTGGGCCGTTTTAGTTAATCATTCCGTTGTAGTTGCAGCACTTACTAATCAGATACAATTAGCATGAGATAACCCCAAAACCCAGCAGTTGTTGGTACTTTTACTTAGCCATTCCGTTGTAGTGAAGCTGATTACTAGTCATATCGGATACAAGTCAATTTAAATACAAATAAACTTTAGTTATAGTTGTCTATGATCAAGCACTGTGCTCCAAGTCGTCCATAACCGCGGACACGGCTTCTCGAAAAGATTTAACCCTGCAGGGGTGCACCAAAGTTTCCACAAGCACTTCGACCCTTTTTGCCAGATCAGTTAACATACACCCATCGGTATGTCGGCGGGGCCTAAGTCATGACGTTCCCAGACCCAAAGCAAGCACGGGGGGCCACCCCACTAAGTACACCCGCAACGAAGTCGGCCGGTCTCCGAGACGGACTCAGGGTTTGCGCCAGTGGCTGTAAACGACAGCAAATCCCAAAACTGGGACTGTCGATACCGCGAAAACACTCCGCTTCCTAAACAGTACAGTGTGCTATCCATCGCACAATTTAAATAAAGCAGTAAAGCATGGCATAAGTACAGGATCGTAAATAAAACCTCAAACTAGTTGTGGCCCCCAGTACAATACTTTGAAATCAGGTAATAATCAATGGGGGGCCCATATCTCCCCACTTGTGGTTAGCGCGCTCGATCTCGGAACAGGTGTCAAGAACTCAGGGTCCTACGGGACACAAGTGGGCGGTCGGAAACCAACATTATCTATCACCCACCGATGCCTCTGCTTACTTACTTCAATTTTAGTTGTTAAACAGTAATTGAAGTGAACGAAAAGTAAAGCCATGATCATCTCCAACATCAACATGCGGCAATTCTCCAACAGCTGTGGTACTTGACGACACGCAACAACACTTGAGCAAGCGACTACGACGCGCAAGTCCAACTATCTACCAAACAACAGGTAATAGGATGTGTCCAAGGCAATATGAGGCTGCTAGGGAGATCACGGGTACGAAACTAGAGCATCGCAACACAGATAGCAAAAGATCAACAGGCGGGAATAAATACTAGAAAAGTAAGATAGGTAGAAAGGGGGAGATGCTCGCCTGAAAACATGGTCGAAGGTTCATCCGAAGATCGGGGCGAAGCTCACATCAACTCAACGGCCTTATCCGCGAAGAAGCAAAACACTAGAATAAACAACGGATGCACTATTTAACACAACAGCAGAAGATCGGGCATGATGCATGCATGTTGTATGGCATGGCAAAGATGCGATGCAATTAGGTCATATTAAGCGGAACCGGGGGTCCCGACAATTAATTAGATGGTTCAAGTTGTTTAACTACCCCGCAAATTAAATGTTGTAATAACAAGGCAAGATATGACAACGGTTCGATGCACAAATTTAAATGAGGCCAATATGAGATTAGATTTGCCCGCATATGGGCCCCATATTTAATTATGCAGTGAATCGGCATAGTGCCCCCAAACCACAGACAATATGAATGCATGAACAATTTAATATGCGACAAGTTGTATTATATTATAAAATAGGGTTTCGGGAAGGGTTCACACATTAGGGTTCGACGATCTTGGGGTTCCGGGGTTCGGGGTTCGGTCTCAGGGTTCGAAGGGGAACGGCTCGACGAGATCGGGTTTGGTACGGGAGGAAGGTCTTGTCACAACCGGATAGCCGGACTTGGTTGGCGTCGGGGGCGCATCGGATTTCCCCTGAGTCGGTGTCGATCTTGTCGTCGCGAAGACCTTGTCGGATCCGCGCCTTCGAGTCGGTCTTGGCATTCAGGATGAAGTACTTGTCGTTCACGTGGTGATCTTGGCGGTCATCGGGTCCGGTCTTCGCCTCCGGGAACGGGTCTTCAGGGTCTCGACGAACTTGGTGTTCCCGGCATCTCTGAGTCGTGGATCTTGGCATCCGGGTTCTCGGTCATCGGATTCGGGGGATCTTGGTGTCCCGGCAGCAGATCTTGTCGATGGTTCTTATAGCTATCTTCGGGTTTGCCGGTGCCGATCTTGTCGTTGGACTCGGGCGTTTTGGAGAACATCGCACAAACACACAAAACACACGTGGCCAGGGGAGGACGCGCGGGTGCTGTCGGGTCTGGGACGCGCGTGGTCCGGCGGCTCTGCCCGACGGTCGCTGCCGGGGACGCGCAGGAGGCCGGAGGTGGTAGAGGCGCTGCCATGGCCGAGGGGTCCGAGGTCGACGCCGGCGGTGAGGCCAGCCGGCGGGGCGTGCTCGGCGACGGCAGGGCTGGTGGCGGGCTCGGCGGCTCACCGGAGGGCGAGGAGGGAGGTGGCGTGCAGGCGAGGCCGCGGGGAGGGGCGAGGCCGGCGAGGTGGTTGGCTCGAGCGAAGACGACCTCGGTCGGGTGCGGGGACGGTGCGCCAGCGGCGGCGAATGCGGGCCGGAGGCGGCGGACGCGGGGAGGAGGACGGGGTAGGTGGGGAGGTGGGTCGCGCGGGGTGGGCCGCGGTGCGGTTGGGGCCAGAGGGGAAGTGGAGGGGACTGAGGGATGGGGCCAGGCGCGGGTGGGTCCGGCCGGTCAGGGAGAGGAGTGGGGAGGGGGTCGCATGGGGGCGAGTGGGATGGGGTAGGACCAGGCTGTGTGGGTGGCAGGGGTGAGAGAGGAGGGAGAGAGAGTTGGGGGGTGAGGTGGCATTGTTTGGTTGGGTGGGAAAAGGGGCAGGGTGACGTGTCGACCAGGGATTGGTACGGGTGAGGTGGAGGAGGGGTGGGTAGAATAGGACTGGTAGTTTTAGGATTCTGGTGGACCGATTTTGTACTGGGGGTGGTCGACTGGGTCGAATCGGCCCGTTCGACTGCCCCACTAAAAATAATTAAATATTTTATTTATTTCAAACAGGGCTTTTGCAAACCGATAGCAGACAAAACAAAATAATCCGGAGACCCGGGTTTTGCGTTTGAACAAAGACGGGGCGTTTTAGAAAACACAAAATAGGTTTTTCTGCAAATAGTTTTATGCAAGCAAATGCAAGATGATGACGATGCCCAAATGCAATGTGGCATGATGACATGAGCATGCGGTCATGATGATGCGATGCACAAAAACAACGCAATTTTCTAGTAGTGGTTTTGCGGGATGCCACAAACTCGGAAGAGGAAATCACAAGAATAATATCCCGGTCGAAGGAAGGAGAGAACCACCACCCAACCCGCAGCCGAGACATGAACCTCAGCAGGAAAGAGAAGCGATACCAGCTCGCCACAATCAGGTGAATGAAAGGTACAATGATGGTTATTCCGAGATGGAATACGCGATCCATGGTGGAAATAACCACTATGGAATGCAAGAGAGAGTTCTGTACAGAGATCTGCCGTCAAATGATGTCAGACTAAAGCTAGACCGGCTATACCGATCCGAACTGCTGGAAGAACAGGGTCCGTCGGGTCCGACATGCTTCGGACCACGGATCATGGGCGAACCGCCTGTGCCAAACTTTCAGCTGGCAAGAGGCACAAAAACATATAATGGGAGCACCAAACCACAAGATTGGCTGATCGATTATGCCATAGCTGTAAAAATAATAGGTGGAAACTTACGATGGGCAGTGCGGTATGTCCCGCAAATGTTGGAAGGACCAGCTAGAGTATGGCTGAATAATCTGCCAGCAGGCAGCATCAACTGTTGGTTGGATTTTGAAGAAATGTTCGTTAGCAACTTCACCAGTACTTACAAGAGGCCAAACAGGCCATAGCAGCTAGCCATGTGCAAGCAAAGGCCGAATGAGACGGACAGAGAATTCTTAACTCGGTGGTGCAACCTGAGAAATTCGTGCGAGGGAGTAATAGAGTCACAGGCAATAGCTTGGTTCGCCCAAGGATGCCGCTATGCCAGTGTATTATGGCAGCGACTGCAAAGAGATATGCCAACCACATTGGCAGAAACCATCAGGATAGCGGATTCCTATGCGTTGGGAGATCCGACGCAACCAGAATTAATGTCGGCAGATCATCGAGAGCATCAAGATCAATATGCAAGAGAAGTGGCCGGGTCATCCAGGCGCAATGACTTCAGAGGAAGAAGAAGAGAAGAGAGACCGGATTATAGGTATGGTACAGCTCAGGTGGCAGCAGTAGTGCAAGATCAGCCGAGTCACGGAAATACTCAACGGCAAAAGAATGGTCCTCAGCAATGGACACCAAGGAATGAAGGAAAAAGACAGTGGACACCAGAACAAAAGAAGCAATGGCAGGAGAGGCCGAAGTACACGTTTGAGTCTATGTTAGATCAGCCGTGTAAATTTCACACGTCAAACCCGGCCAGGCCGGCCAACCATATGACCCGCCAATGTGCATGGATGAAAAATGCAATGGGTAACCCCGCAGGCATGCAGGCAGCGCCTCTCCAGGCACATCAGCAGCATCAGCCACAGTTGACTGGAGCAAATGCACAGCAACTGATGTTGCCACCTCCTCTCCCGAGATATGAAAACTCGGACCGGAGGGATGCGGTGCATCAAGTGATAAACCAAGGTCCGGATGGAAGGACAAATCCAGGAAATAATGGACACAATGATTACAGAGAACATCATCAGTCATATTGCGTGTTCACAATAGAACAGCAAGACAAGCAGAGTGTGCAGCGCCGGCATATGGAAGTAAATGCAGTTATGCCGGTAGTACCAAGATATGTGCCTTGGTCAGATCAAGAAGTAACTTGGAGCATAAAGGATCACCCCAAGATAATGCCGAATCCGGGGTCGTATGCACTCGTGTTAGATCCAACATTTGTCGGACCAAGCATTAATGTGAAATTTTCAAAGGTACTCATTGACAATGGGAGCAGTATCAATATCATGTACAAAGATACAATGCATAAACTCGGAATATCGCAGAACATGCTGCAATCCACGAGGACCACTTTCCATGGGATAGTACCATGGCTTTCATGCGAACCCATTGGTAAGGTTCGAGTAGATGTTTTATTCGGCACAAGAGATAACTGCAGAGCAGAAAACTTAGAGTTTGAAGTGGTGGATCTAGAGAGTTGTTATCATGCTCTACTCAGACGGCCAGCATTGGCCAAATTCATGGGCAGCTGCCATGTAAGTTATCTGAAAATGAAGTTACCCGAACCACAAGGGGTAATAACAGTAGCAGGGGATTACAGGAAGTCAATGGAATGTGCTTCAGCCGGGTCAAATTTGGCCGAATCATTGGTCATAGCAAGAGAAAAAAGAAGGATTTAGGAGGTAGCAGCCCTCGCTCAGTCGGCACAGCTGAATATGCCGGCGTTAGCCAACCCACATGGAAGCGTCTCCTTTCAGCCGACTAAAGAAACAAAAAAGTTGAGCAGTTCCCAGAGCGCACCGTCACTATTGGTGCCGGCCTAGATGCCAAATAGGAAAGCGAGCTCACCAACTTCCTCCGTGAGAATCGGGATATCTTTGCATGGTCAACTCAGGATCTGCAAGGTGTGCCAAGGGAGTTGGCTAAGCACTCTCTGAATGTAAGTCCAGGAGCAAGGCCGGTGAAGCAACCTCTCCGCCGCTTCACCGAAGACAGGAGAAAAATAATAGGGGATGAAATAGCTTGGCTCCTTGCGGCCGGGTTCATCATGGAGGTGCTGTATCCAGATTGGCTATCAAACCCGGTGCTAGTAGAAAAGAAGAAGGATGATCCAAATGTAGCCATTGTATGGCGAATGTGTATCGATTACACGAACCTGAACAAGGCGTGTCCAAAAGATCCTTTTCCTTTACCTAGAGTAGACCAAGTCATTGATTCGACCGCTGGTTTTGAACTATTATCATTTGTAGACGCGTATTCTGGTTTTCACTAGATACCGTTAAATCCGGCCGATCAAATAAAGACTGCGTTTATTACCCCGTACGGGGCTTATTGCTATCGCACCATGCCATTCGGCCTGCGCAACGCAGGAGCGACGTATCAGAGATGCATGCAAAAATTTCTACATGACCAGATAGGAAAAAATGTACAAGTATATGTAGATGATGTGGTTATTAAAACCAAAGAAAGCAAAACGCTAGTGGAGGATATCCAGCAGACTTTCGCGAACCTGAGAAGGTTCCGAATGAAGCTTAACCCGGAAAAATGCACATTTGGTGTACCAGCAGGAAAATTGCTCGGTTTTCTCGTATCTAGCCGAGGTATAGAGGCCAACCCAACTAAGATAAAAGCAGTGGAAAGGATGGAATTGCCAAAATGTCTAAATGACGTACAAAAGTTCACAGGTTGTTTAGCCTCGCTCAGCCGATTTGTATGTCGGCTGGGAGAGAAAGCATTACCACTTTATCAACTGATGAAAAAATCGGATAAGTTCATTTGGACTCCACAAGCAGACAATGCATTTCATGAATTGAAAAAGATGTTGGTCACAGCGCCGGTCTTGGCTTCTCCATTATCGAAAGAGCCTATGTTACTTTACATAGCGGCCACCAACCGAGTAGTGAGCGCTGTGATAGTGGTGGAACGAATTGAAGATGATAAATCAGTACAAAGGCCGGTGTATTACCTAAGCGAGGTACTACCAGCCTCAAAACAAAATTACCCACATTATTAGAAGATGGCATATGGGGTGTACATGTCAACAAATAAACTTAAACATTACTTCGAAGAGCACCCCATCAAGGTGATTTGTGAAGCACCCATAGCCGACATATTGAGCAACAAAGATGCAAGTGGCTGAATAGCAAAATGGGCAATTGAATTGTCACCTTATGCTCCGCAATTCGATAGGAGAGATGCAATCAAATCTCAGGCTATGGCCGACTTCTTCGTAGATTGGGCCGAGGTACAATATGAGCCACCATTACCAGATCCGAATTATTGGACGATGCACTTTGACGATTCCAAACTAAGAAATGGTTTGGGGGCAGGAATAGTGTTAACCTCGCCAAAAAGAGACCAGTTGAGATATGTGCTGCAAATACATTTTGCCGCGTCAAACAATGTAGCCGAATATGAAGCACTAGTCCATGGATTGAAGGTGGCGAAAGAGATTGGCATACGCTGAATCTTGTGCTATGGAGATTCAGATCTAGTAGTACAGCAAGTCTCAGGCAATTGGGATGCGTTGGATGACAATATGGCTTTGTATAGATTTCATGTGCAAAAACTCAGTGGATACTTCGATGGATGTGAATTTCATCATGTACCTCAGGCAGAAAACGACGCCGCAGACACATTGTCAAAACTAGGATCAACCAGACAGTCAATTCCCCCAGGTATCGCCCTAGAGCACCTGAGGAAGCCATCAATAACACCATCCCCAGAGTCCGAATCCATCTTTATTCTGGCAAAATCAAGAGAGGACAATGTGCCGATGGAAATTGACAAGCAATGTAACCCGGAATTTCCAAAAATAAAACCAGCCGATGCAAGGATGAGTATGGAGAAATCCGAGGTAGTTATGTCGGCAGAAAATATGGAAATAGATAGTGAGACGACACCAGAGAAAATCACACCTCCATGGGCACAACCCATATTCTCTTTCCTTAGAGATGCAATTCTGCCGAACAACGAGATATTGGCAAGACAGACAGTGAGAAGAGATAAAGCTTATACAATCATAAACAATGAGTTGTATAAAAGGAGTGTCACAAGTGTGTTGCAAAGATGTGTGAGCTCGGCGGAAGGCCAGGAGATCCTCTTAGATATACATCAAGGAGAGTGCGGACATCACGCCTCATCCCGAGCTTTAGTGGCCAAAGCATTTAGGCATGGGTTTTATTGGCCAACAGCGTTGAAAGAGGCCAAAGAACTGGTCGAAAAATGTAATGGTTGCCAAAGATATGCCAGCAAAATACATATGCCTTCGTCCGAGTTAAAGACTATACCAATTACTTGGCCATTTTCTGTATGGTGCTTAGATATGGTGGGACCATTTAAGCCGGCCCGAGGCGGGATGACCCACATATTAGTAATGGTGGACAAATTCACAAAATGGATTGAAGTGAAACCAATAAAGAAATGTGATGGGCCCACAGCAGTGAAATTCCTTAAAGATATTATCTTAAGATATGGGTACCCACACAGTGTTATTACAGACAACGGTACAAACTTTGCAGAAGGAGCCTTCGCTAGATTCTGTCAAGAAAAGCACATAAGACTAGATGTTGCCTCTGTGGCTCACCCAGCATCAAATGGGCAAGTAGAAAGGTCTAATGGACTAGTACTATCCGGAATAAAACCACGACTCGTCGAACCGCTGCAAAGGTCGGCAGGATGTTGGATTGAGGAACTACCAGCAGTACTATGGAGCCTCAGGACTACCCCAAACAGATCAACAGGTTATACACCATTTTTTCTAGTGTATGGGGCAGAAGCTGTGCTTCCAGCCGACATAATACATGACTCGCCAAGGGTGACCCAGTATACAACCACTGAAGTAAATGAGGTAGCCCGGCAAGATGATGTCGATCTGCTAGAAGAAGCCAGAGAACTGGCGCTATCAAGATCAGCTATCTATCAGCAGGACTTGCGACGATATCACATCAAGAAGGTGAATCCAAGAGTGTTCAAAGAAGGAGATTTGTTTCTCCGGCTGGTGCAACGCACGGCCGACATGCACAAGCTATCGCCTCCATGGGAAGGACCATTCATCGTGAGCAAAGCATTGCACAATGATGCGTATTACCTAATCGATGCTCAATCACCAGAAAAGAACAGGGCAGACAAAGCCGGCAAAGAATCGAAAAGACCATGGAACGTAGCTTTACTTTGTCCATTTTACTCGAAGCAGTCATCTATGACACATTGTAAAGTGATGCCTCAGGAGGGAGCACCAACTATGTATTGAACCTCGGCGTCCAGAGCAGTGGCTCGGGGCCTGCACTATATTGTTTTTAAAATTGGTTTATGTATTAAACCCCGGCACCCTGAGAAGTGACTCGGGGACTGCCCCATATTGTTTCTAAGTTTGATTCATATATTAAACCTCGGCACCTCGAGCAGTGGCTCGGGGACTGCACTATATTGTTTTTAAGATTGGTTTATGTATTAAACCCCGGCACCCTGAGCAGTGACTCGAGGACTGCCCCATATTGTTTCTAAGTTCGATTCATGTATTGGACCTCGGCGCTTAAGCAGTGGCTCGGGGACTGACATATATCATTTTTGATTTTGTGTTATATATTAAACCTCGGCACCTTGAGCAGTGACTCGGGGACTGTCTTATATTATTTCTAAATTTGATTTATATATTAAACCTCATTGCCCTGAGAAGTGGCTCGGGGACTACCCTATATTGTTTCTAAGTATGGGTTATCCTTTGTTACAAAAGTGAGTATCAAACTTAGGCTCCCAGAGTGATATTATTGCGCTCCCCCCAAATACGGTCTTCAAGGTTTACGCCCAGATTAACAGTCCAAACCACAGTGGTCAAGTGGCAAAGTTTATCAAAGTCTGGCAATAGTGGACGCTGAGATACGGGAGAATAAAGGCAAATATATACCCCAAACTCAAGAAGTTGAAGGCCGCCAAAGCAAGGATTCGGACAAACAGGACCGGTTAAACAAAGTAATAACGATTACAACCACATATGTCTCAGGGCACATGGCAAAAGAAATTCATACTGCGCAAAAGACGGACAAATGTTTGACATACATCATACGCCTGGCATACCAGGGGTAAGAAATGACCTAGAGTTCTTTAGCTGGAGAAGCAGTGGCTTGGTCAGAGGCTGGGCACCCCGAGGTAGGGGGAACTTCGGCCAAGGTTGCCTCGCCCTCCACAGACTCAGGAGCGACTTCGGAGGAAGCCCGAGGCTGTTGAGGAGCGTCAGCTTGCGCAGTGGAATGCCCAGTACCTCTGGAGGAAGATCGCGCGTCGCCGTTGCCATCCGAGCTCGAACTGGAATCACCAGAAGCAGCCGAGTCACCCTCATCTTCGCCCTGTTCAGCCGAGTTATCATCCAAGGCCTCCTCAACTTTCACCTCATCCTCCGGATTAGGAAGGAAACTAGGACCTTCATTCCAGGTGTGCACGTTGGCATACTCAACAAGCTGGAAGGCACGAGCTTGCCGGAGAGCGACAAAGTCTGGATCCTCAACCCAACGGGACCTAGTGCGCAAATTTCTCAAAACATCAAGAGAAATATCTTCATACCATGACATGATGACAGTGAGAGCCATATCAGCACCGGCTCGCCCGGCCGATTCCCTCCAAAGACCCAGCTGTCTCTTAGATGCCATTAATCTTTCCACCAATAATTTGACCTCATCAATATTAGGAGTCCCAGAAGTATTCGGCCAGAGAACATGGTAGGCTCGGATAGCTGCCTGCACCAAATCCCTGCCAATTATCTTCATCGGACCAACTGTAGCGCTAACAGCAACCAAGAAATCTTCCATCGAGTACTCTGAGTCCGCATCAGCAGGAACACCTCGGCGCACACGAGCACTAATCACCGCTTTAGAGCTCACGGTCTTAGCTTCTGGAAAATGGTCTGCGCAGAACACAAGTGCGTCAGTAAGCAGTAAGTAAGGGAAAAGATAACTCGGCCGCGGTCAGAAGCTTACGATGAATATAGCTCAGCATTATCTGAAGATCTTTAGCCCAGTCAATCTTGCTCTTCTCAAAGCGAGTGATCTCCTCGCTCATCCCCCGTGTCTTCAGTTCGGCAGCCTTGAGGAGCTCTTTATTTTTCTGCAATTGCAGAGCTAGCCGATTTTTCTCCTCGGAGAACTCCTGGTCGACCTTTTCTAATTCAGACTTCTGAGAGAGCTTAAGGGACTCCACCTCGGCACGCAAGCGAGCTATCTCATCATCTTTATCCTTCAGCTGCGCCGAGTGAGTAGCGCTTTGTTCTAAAAAATGCAGCATCACATCAGGCATGGGCGTGCAATCTTGGTGAGATGCTGCAAAGGTTTGTAACTCGGCTTTACCAAAGCCAAAAGAGTTAAAAGAAACTTAGTGCACATTTCAAAGGGGAATATATAAAGTAAAAAGAGTAACTAACCTTCCAGGGCCTTGACCTTCTTCTCAAGACGGATGTTAAGATTATTGATGTTCCCTGTTTACCAACAAAGTGAGCCAACATCTCATGTACAAAACAATAAGAGCTTCGGAGATGACGCAAGAGTTTGTCGACTTACCAGCTTTCTTTACCACAGGAATAACCTTCTCGTACTTTTCTTGCAATTTTCTATGCGCAAAAGGCAGCCTTTGGAATTCGGCAGTCCACCGGTCATGCGTAACCTAAGCAATAGAGCAAATGGTAAATAGATATTCAAAGCTAAGACACATCTGAGTTAAGCAAAACTTAACCCTGATCTAGGTGGCTGGATATTCAAAGCTAAGACAGATCCGAGTCAAGCAAAACTTAACCCGGATCTAGGTGGCTGGATATTCGAAGCTAAGACAGATCCGAATCAAGCAAAACTTAACCCGGATCTAGGTGGCTGGATATTCAAAGCTAAGACAGATCCGAGTCAAGCAAAACTTAACCCGGATCTAGGTGGCTGGATATTCAAAGCTAAGACAGATCCGAGTCAAGCAAAACTTAACTCGGACCTAGGTGGCTGGATATCCAAGGTTCAGACATACCCAAATCAAGCAGAATTTAATGCAGATCTAGTTGGATGGAGGTTCGAACTCTAAGATAAAACTAAACTAAGTAAAGCATCATAAAACTTCCAAACGAATAACAAGTTATTCGGTTGCAAGCTTCGGGGACTAGAGTATATATAATAGCATCCGGAGAACTAATCAAGACCCCATAAAAACGATTACCACATTCATCTTGTCACTTTCAAGAACGATCTTGGCAGCTTGATGTAGGCGGCTGCTGATATCGGAGAGTTGAAACGGCTGGCTGCTTGGATTACCCTCGAACTGATCGGCAGCATTCCAATTGTTCGCATACTCGACCAACGAGCCGAGACTGTTCCCACTCTCCGTGCGAGTCAGAACTTTACCTCGGACATGTTGGGTAACAACCGCCGCCGCCGGACTCTTGTGGAGAGCAAGCTGTTTATCAACAGCCGGGGTAACAGTGCCTTTGGCAGAGGAAATCCCCTTGCGCAGCGCATCAGCAATTGTAGGCTGAGATGAGCTGGCAAGTCCTTTCTGAGAAGGCAAAGGTTTGGTAACAACAACCTTTCTTGCCTTAGGAGAGGCGTCAATAGGAGCCGATACCTCGGCACTTGGAGCAGCATCCTTGGGAGCCGGAGGAATTATGATTGCAGAGGGCGCCGAGATATTGATATCTTCGGCTGGAGTTGGTGTCGCAGTAGAGACCGCGGGGGTCGGAGGAATCTCAACAGAAACATCAGGGTTCACGGAGGAGGCAGCAGGTTCGGCAGGAATATCTGTGGGCCGAGATGTATCGGCATCAACAGAAGGAATCTCAGGCACATCATGGCAGGGCGGTGTCTGATTCGGAGCAACAGGAGAAGCAACACGAGTAGGACTCGGAACTCTGGTATCCTCAGGAGGCGGAGGAGAAGGCGGCCGAGTCGTACGACTCGTCATGCTGGGACCGCTGGGCTTAACAGAGAGAGGAGCCCTGCAAAGACAGAAAAGGTCAAGTTAGAAGGGAGAAAGAGAGAAACAAGAAATACAAACAAAACTAACTCACCCAGTAACCCCGGGCATAGTTTTACGCTTCGGAGGATGCTGGGCTGACTTCTTTACTCGCTTTCTGGGAGCAGCTTCTAAGGCATCAGCCGGGGCTCTACGTTTCCCCGAGGTAACGGGAGGCCGGGAGGCAAGAGGCTCGATGTTGTGAACCTGACCGGCCGGATTAGCTGATAAAATAGAAGCCGGAAATTCATAAGAAATTGGCATTGCGGCAACTACCACTAGAACTTGGACCTCATCCGAATCACCTTCCTCCTTGTGGGCCGGGGCCTTGCCGCGAGCGCCAGCCGGAGCGAGATCCGTCTTGGGAACGAACTCCTCTGAGTCCGGCTCCCCGCTGTCCGGAGTATTCCGATCCGCAGGCCACGGGAGTGCCAAAACCTCGGCGTCCTCAGTCTTCTGCTCCTCAAACCTCTGCAGAACAAGAAAGAGAAAAATTAGCAAAAAAGAGTCACGGACGCGATTAGGAAGCAAAACACAAAGGCATAGACTTACCTCGGGAGGGGGACGCTCGCGGGTGAACGGCTTCAATCCCCAGGCCCAGTCCTCCGACATCTCCGTCTTAAAGATAGCCCGGACATGTTTGAAGATGAGGTAATTGTCCAGCTCCACCGTCGAGACTCGGTTGGGATCGAGAGGACCGCTCGTGTAGCAGAGCTTGTGCGTGCGTTTCTGGAAGGGGCAGATCCGGCTGCTGATGAAGGTAGTCATCAGATCCTCTCCGCGTAGCCCAGAGCGCATAAATTCCTTCAGCCTAATCTCAAAAGCCTCGGCCAGAGCATGACTCTTCCTCGGATTATAGGTCCAGTTCTTCTTGGAAGGGGTGCCAATGGAAAAGGCAGGAAGCCGAATCCTATCCTCATTTCCAGAGTTCTTGACATAAAAGAACGACTTGTGCCATTTCTTACATGATTCTAAGCCTGCGACGCGAGGAAATTCGGATTTCCTCCGAGGTGTAATTGACGCGGCGCCACATTGGGTAAGCAGCTTCTCGGAGGGATGAAGAGATTTGTCTGGGACAACGTTGGATCGAATCTGGAAAAACTTTGACCAAACGTGAACAGACGGCCATAGGCCGAAGTATCCCTCCGAGGCACAGATAAAAGCAGAGAGAGAGGCAATGGCATTAGCAGGCAGGTGATGCGGCTGCAGGCCGAAGTAATCGAGGAATTCCCTAGCAAAGTCACTAAGGGGGAGACCAAACCCACGAGCGAAATGTGACATGAAGACTACATATTCGCCCTCCCTGAGAACTGGAGAGCATTCGCTGCCGGGTAGGCGACAAGTTACCTCGGCAGGAATCCGGCGAGTTCGGATTAGCCACTTGATCTCTCGACGGGTGACAGAAGAGCCCTGCCACGAGCCTCGCTCGGGCCCAGAGGCAGCATCATCCTCCTCAATAAGGGCACCACTGACGGAACTCAACATGGGGTCGCCGGAGGAATCTACGGAGGAAGAACTAGCGGCGGAGGAAAACTTAGAACTGCACGGCCCCGTCGTGATTCTACGCGGAAACGGCGGCGGAGCCGCAAGGGAGCTACCGCGCGAAAATGAAAGGGAAACAGAGGAATCTAGAGGAGAGCCTAGGCGATGGGACCGGAAGAACTCACCGGGGACGACGCCGGAGCAAGCGAACAAGGACGAGGCAGACGGAGCAGCGCGGCGGGGTCCTTGCCGTCGGAGATCCAGATGAACGCGTAGCGGCGGAGTCGCGAACGGGCGCAGAAGCGAGAGGAAGAAGAAGGGTGCAGGTGAGCGGAGGGGGAAAGTGAATCTCCCAACCCCGCGCCCCTCTTTATAACCGAGCCGCCTGCGAGGTAGTGGGATCGTGGGTGTGGCGGTTAACCGTGTAGATCGTGTGCGCCACATGAACGCACGCCGCTAAGCGGAACCGCACCAAGGACCACACGGTGGAAAAGAAGGTCACGATCCCCAACGGAAACGGCACACGAGGCGTCGCAGCGCCGGTGCGACAGGCGCAGTAGCAACTGTAGCCTGTCAGTAAATACTATAGAGGAATAAAAAACTAGAGAAACAATGATGAGTATGACACGTAGGACGAGGCCTACGCGAGAAGATACGATGATACCTCGAACGAGAAAGAGATAACTCGGAAACAATGTAGAACGAGTGTCATGAAACTGATACGGCCTGGCCGAGGTTGTCGGCGGGACCATACCAGCTTTGGGGACTAATGTTGGGGAGGTGACCCCGGATAAGGTAAAGACGGGGAAAGACGAAAGAGTGTTCCCCCGTCTAGTTTCCGAGTTACAGTCTGAGTCGGCCGAATCCTGTAGAGGTCGGACGAGATAGGAAAGGGCAGGATCCTTATAATAATGGCAAGGCATTACCCGGCCGAAATACTGCGTAAGTCGGCCAGGTTAGCCCGAGTAATCTTAATGCAGGTGAAGGACAAACCGAGTTACGCGAGGCAGGGCCGAATGATACGAAGCTTGCAGGAGAAGGAGAAGCCTAAAGTCAAACTCTAGCCGCAGGCTAGGGAGAATCTGAGCGGAGCCAAGCACTAGGGACAAAGGCGCAGAGCGACAGAGGGGCAGAAGGAGGTCACGGAGGTGACAGTCCTGAAGCCCGAGGCGCGTAGGAGGGGCCCTCTGGAACCTTGCCGTCGTTAGAGGAGCGACAGGTAAAGGAGGCCGCCGAACTACTATATTGGGACAAGCATATTCCTCGAATATGCTTGCCACGTCAGCCCTAAAGGAACCCAAGGCCCTCCTTTATAAGGGGAGGCTTGGACCCTGAGGAGGGCATCGGCTCATTTAGTACCGTTAGGCTGGTAAAGTTCTTCCTTTCTCCTTGTATACAGCTCGAGGAGCACTTGTAGCCCGAGGAAGGAGAAATAAAGATCTTTGCCTTAGTCTTTTGTGTGTAGAATCAACTGCATCTTCCCTCCCCAGATCCCTCTAGCATCCATTGGCCCCATACATTAGCCTACCCATGGCATCTGCCGTGCCACCACCACGACACCATCTTATTCCGAATATTCCATAATGTCCAAGTAATGGCCGCAAACATCAACCAGAAGAGGTGGCGCCTTCTTTCGATATGGTTCGCCTCCATCTCTAAGAACTCACCAAGGTCCTGGACCTGCTAAGTAGGCCCAAGAGCTTCCCGGATGAAGTTCCACAGAAACTGAGCAGCAGGGCAAGTGAACATGTTGTGGGTGCACATCTCCAGCGTCCCACATAGCGGACACCGCCCTTTGCCCGGACCATTGCGCTTCAATACCTCCACCCCCAAAGGCATGCGATCCCGTAGCAGTTTCCACACGAAGATCCGCAAGCTCAGGGGGAGGGGGACTTCCATAGGTGTGACGTCCAAGGTAGCTCCGGACCCTGAAATAGTGTCCGGTAAGCTACTAACAGAGAAGGATCCCGAGGGAGACTAGCCCCAAGTAACTTTATCCCTCTCAGCTGAGAGAGATAGAGGCAAGGAGCCCCACAGCCTCAAGAAGTCAGCGGCCTCTACATCGTTGAAGGTCCTCCAGAACGGGATGTTCCAGTGGCCTTCCTGGACTGCCTCGGCTACTAACATCAAGGAAGCTACGCAGATAGCGAACAGTGCAGGGAATTCCTGTCAGAGGGGGACACCCTGTAGCCAAGGGTCGAGCCAAAACAGGACCTCTCGACCATTGCCCACCTCCGGACTACCTAGCTGAGGTGAATGTGACTAATACTGCTCCAAGCTCACATACGATACAGCGAGCTCCTGCTCGTTGGGTGGCGCCTTAGCAAGGAACAAATAAGATCAACATTGATGGTGCATTAGAGAGGGATCTGAAGAGAGGTGTAGTGGCGTGCATCGGCCGTGATAGTATTGGAGCATTCATGGAGAGCCGTCCATTGTCTATGATGGTTTGATAAACCCTAAGGTCTTGGAAGCTCTATCCTTAGCAGCTGATACGCGGGTGAGAGGGTTGCTTTGTGGCACCTTACTGCCTAAATATGGTTAAGGAGATCAACGAAGGAGTTAGACGAGGCCATCACTACATGATCATATCTGAGATTATGGAGGGGAAGCGAGGTTTTCTTCCGGCTATTTTTAGTCATGAACGACAAGAAGCAAACGAGGAGGCACATCAATTGGCACGATCATACTCTAGATGCGGGCAGACGTGTTTGGTTTTTAAATACCGTAGCCATCTAGAAATTTCTATAAGCATTATTAATTACTTTCTTTGTCTTAAAAAATGTTTAAGATTTATCTAAAATCACATGTATCTAGACATGATTTACTATAGATACATATGAATTTAGCAAATCTGAGAAACTTTATAAATCGAATATATCTACACGCTATTTAGTCGTATAGTAGGTTCAGTAGATCGCAACAGTCTGGTAGCAGTGTATTGGGCTGCCGGGAGCCCGGGAGGCCGTTTTGTGTGAGGCGCGCCGAGTGCCATTGGTGCCGGTGGTGATGCCAAGTTCCCCGATCGTGTCGATGGAGGATAGCCACAGAAGCTACGGTTAGCGCCGCCCCCTCCCTCCAAGCTCTGCCCCGCCGTCCTCCCCTACCGACGAGCCCCCCGCCACCAGCCTCCCTGCCGACGATACCCCCCGCCATCCACGTCTGCGCTGCCACCGACGGCGCCTTGGTTGCCTCCCGGTGGACGCGGCCGTCCCCGACCAACCGGCTACTCCCGGTCGACGCCCTCTGCGCTTGTCTCTGCCAACGACACTGTCCGGGCTAACGGAACTGCAATTCCTTCCCAATTCTGCACCATGGAAACTGCCCCTCATGAAGATAAGGTTAAAGAAGATGGATCAACCAAGGAAGAAATGGATCCATGGAATCCTCCCTACCCTCCACCTGTTCCTGGTCCTCCCGTTGCTGACCTGACCGTCCACATCAAATTAGCCAAGGAGTGGCTGGCACAGAAACGGGCCATACCCGCTACCTCCAGAGCAACCAAAATAATCACCCCAGACCGTACTCCTGACTCGGTGAACTATGAGCTCCTTGAGACACTACCCCGTTTGACGCCCATCCTGGAGAAGGATAGCCACCGGCGCTTCCTCAGCTTGTTCGAACGCAATGGCCATGGAATGGAATGGGGCTATGTCATCACCCCAGAAACTCTCGACCACATCATCATGCACAATGCGCTCCAATGCACCAAAGTTGCCTTGAAGGGCCGGGCACCTCAGCTCGATGGGTTCCGGGCCAATCCCAACTACATGACACAGTATGGGTACTTCCCCCTCCACCGAGCTGCCGAAATGTTCTCTGCCGAGATGATAGAATTGCTCTTACGCCATCGAGCCTCGGCCAACCTAAGCATGATGCATCCAGACCAACTGACGAAGATAAATTTCAATAATCTAACACTGTCACTAGTTGATATAATTTCCCGAGCTGGTGAAGCTCTTGATTCATACATTCGGGCACACCCAAAGGTGCTTCCCTATGTCAAGCAGGTACCCCATTTGGAAGTCCTTGAATGTGTTTCACTAATTCTGAAGGAACATGGTTTTTGTCATACCGGAGGACGCATAGACATTGGGAACCTCTGCCCGTATACAAACGTGTTGCCCAATAAAGATATGCGTACACTTGAGGAAATGGTTGCAACCAAGTCAACCACTGAAGTTGGTTATCAAGCTGCCAAGAAGGAAGAGGGCCGAAAAAAGAAAATCGCTACAGGATGGGAGCTCAAATATGCATGGAGAAGTTTCTTTCCATACCGGAGATCAGTGTTGCAACCCCAGTCTTCCGCGAAGATGTCCTTCATCAAACCGATGCTCACTGAAGAACAGATCAATCATGATAGAGGTTTGAGTAAATCAACCAGTATAGGATCTACTTTTGGTCGACCGAAGGGCAGAATTCTGCAACCAATAGCTAATCATCAACCCACAAGGCTCTTTTGTACAACGGAATCAACACTCTTGAAAGTGTTAAAGAATGTAAGAGTATAAAGGTGCTGCTGGTTAAATTGCGATATATAATGAGTGTACTGCAACCAAGTTGGTCACTCCCTACTGTTTTGCTTAATGCACATGACATAACATTATTCAGATCATAGATTTACGGGCAAAATTTCTGATGGTTGGCAATGTATGCGTTTGTATTATTGTATATGTGTGTGATGTCTACTATCCTGCACATATCTAGGGCGCTGAGCCCTAAATAACGACTTTAATGAAATACTAGCTGAATGCCCGTGCGTTGCTACGGGTTAATTTTTATTAAAACATTTTTATCTAATAATAAAAATTCTCACTGCTGAAAAAGACCAACACGTAAGCCATGGTTGACCACAACCTTTTGCAAAATGATCTTGAATCAGCATTGTGGTTATTACAAGGACAAATGATGGTTTTGATAATAATGAAAAAGTAAAATATTGTAGATAACTTACTCATCTAATGGAACTGGTACAAAGTCGCGGAATTGTGGTTATTACACGGACAAATGATGATTTTGATAATAATGAAAAAAATAAAATATTGTAGATAACTTACTCATCTAATGGAATTGGTACAAAGTCAACCACGACGTACAAACTAATACCGTCTTAATCTCACAACAATTTCTTGTGATATGGTGAAGCTACCAACGAGATACAAAATTGATTTGCCTCGTAGAAATCATCTACAACATGGTTTGGTTTAGTTACATATATTCACTTGGCACATTGCCTGGTCTGGTTTAGTTACATATATTCACTTGGCACATTGCCTAGTAATCACAGGGATTCATTAGAAATAATAATAGCTGTTGAAAATAGAAAGAACAATTCAGGAATGACAAGAACCCCAAGGCCTCATAGGAACCATAGAATAGCTGTAGAGAGTAAATCTGAAAAGCAATAAATGAGATTGGCCCTCTATAACCACCGAATGACCGCAGAAATATCATCAACAGTACAGTAGCAACATTTAACTCTTGTGAATTATGTGGGCATAAATAGTGAAACTATATGCCTGTTTGAGAAAACCAAGAAAAAGTATAATGGATCTCGTGTAATAAGCTCGGTGCGAAGGCAAAGGCATAATAAGAATCACTCAAAACATAAGAAACCACTATTAGCAACATAGAAATGAACAATATGAATTTGAAGATTAATCAGTACATAGTGGCCGAGCATTACAAAGCAAAGTAAGCTATACACATTGACACTAATCAACAGAGCATCTACATCTACAATCTGATTAAAAAGCCTGCTCTCTCTTGATTACCAACACCCGATAAATGGAACTCAAATCCCCGATGAATTTGACGAATAACCAACGCAGTCAGTAAATGGCCGTGCAAAGATCCAGCAAATACCTACAAAGGACTACATGAATTCTACATTGATCGTACATACAACAATATCTTGGATCCTAGATGATAAAACCTTAACTATTAGCTTGAGATCAGCGGAGTGTATTCTGCTTGAAAACTGTAGAACACATCGGAAACTATAGTCTACCACGAAGGAAATAACCAAAGTAGAAGACACCAGTCAGGCAGATAAGTCATGGACGCAACACATTTTTTCCATCATTTGGATCGAGTCAAGAGCAACATATATATAGCATCTGATCAAGCACAAAGATCAAAAAGGAGATGTGCAGAAAAATCAAGTATATATAGAGCAAAGGAAATCAAGGTTACCACTGCAACGCCCCATTGTCTCCGTGGTTGTCTCCTTCACCTTTCGAACTCATCTGGTGGTGCCGGAGCTGGCGAGGCATGCCACCGATATGCCACCGTATCCTCTGTCCTTTACCACATTCACAGATACCATCAGGGTGTGGAAACGTGGAAGCGGCAAACTCTATGGCCTGGCTAGCAATGTGCTGGAAAGTGTTGCTACTTCAAAAGTGCGAAGATGCCCAAAGCTATGGCGAGAGCCGAGAAACAGTGAGCATTGTTCCAAGTGCAGGATGCCAGCAAGAGATTGTAACATCATATCTTCTTCTTCTTTAGATTTTCAAGTCATCAGTAACTAAAAAGAATAACAAGTCTGCAATTATTTAGATGCAATGGAACCGATGGGTGCTTCACACGAAAATTCCAAATATGGAAGAGGAAGGGAAACCCTTAGAATAAGAAATACGTACGGGGACACCAAGCGGAAGCAGCAAGGAAGTTGGCGGTCCTCCAGCTGGTCACGCGCGTCCCTCACGCACACCGGCCGGGCACACAACCTCGGCTTAAATTCGACGGGATTCTCGTCGGTTAGGTCGATTCGGCTAGAGCCGGTAAAGATCGTGGCCGATTTTTCAGATGGCTGCGGAGATCTCGCTGGCCACGCGCACGACTTGTCGCATGGCCGTGGATATCATCCCGGAGCGCCGGAGGGAGGAGCCGCGGCGAGCGGATTTGGCTCCCAGACCATGTGCGTCGTCGGGGCAGCGAGGTCGATGTGCGCAGGTACACGACACATGCGACGCAGCCGCTGGACCGGAGCGCTGCCTGCCTCGCAGAGCAGAGCATGACTGCGGCCCGGAGCGCCGGAGGGAGGAGCCACGGCGACATCTGATCCTCCACGGCAAGGTCCGGGCTCTCCACGCTTGACGACGGTTAGAGACCAGGCGCGGCCGCCTCCCTTCTCTTCTAGACGGACTACGTGGTGTCCCTTCGGCGCTCGGGGAGGCGGCCTGGAGGGAGGTGATGCCGGTGCTATGGATGGAGGCGGCGGCACTGGAGAAGTGACTGGAGGGATGCGTCGACTGTTTGTTTATCCCCACGATTTGGTGACTGCTGGTTGATATCCTGGACCACGGGTTAATTCCAGTTTAGTGAGGGGCTAATTTGTAAAACTGTACGACGGACGAAAATTGCAGGAGACGAAAACCACCTCAACACTTTTTATATAGTAGAGATATTTCATGACGTATCTAACAATATCAAATTTTTATTTTATATGTTAATGGTTTTTCTAAAAATTGATCAAACCTTACATACTTCAACTTTAAGTTTGAGGTACGGAGGTAGTAGGATTGTTCTAAGTCAAACTAGTAGTTCAAGTTTAACTAAGTTTACAGAGAAATATATAAAAATCTACCATACCAACTTTGTTTTACTAGGTTTATTATAAAATATATTTTTATACTTTATGAATTAAATCGAACCGAGTAGGTGAAGTTGGGCATGATTCAAAAGAAGAGTTGCACCTCTGTAGAGTCAGTTCAGAAACCGGAGAAGCACGGAAATAGGACTCTCACATGTCAAATTAGAAACACAACCATAGTATAGAAGTATTTTTTGCTTTTACCTTTTAAAGGTACTATCTTAACAATAAACTTACAGTTTGCATGGATGTATGGAAATAGCCAAGCTCTATAGAGGTTGGATCTGCAAATGAATTATGAAAACAATCGACACAATACTTTAGGCCGCGGTAGAAGTTTAGATGTGCACTTTGCCACACCTTCTATTTTTTGTCGTGCACTTTTTATTGGTCGTTTTCCGGCATGTGGGCTAAGTTTTGGTCTTCTATTCTTTATTGAACCTCAATGGGTAGTTTCTATATGGGTTTTTGTTATCTTCTGTATGTAACATCGGGCTATGTAAGCAGGTTAAGAGTAACAAAATCATCTTATTTCTCGGGAGCTTGGAGTTTGTAAGGACTAGATAAATATTATTATGTAGCACATACATTTAGTTAACAAATAAAACTTTCGCAATCATGATGCTTAAGGTGATCCGCCGGTACGCTATTAACTCATCCACGGGCATGTTTTGTATGGTTTTCTTTTCCAAAGTAGCAGAAAAAATAAGCCCATCACATCATTCAGCACGTCACCTACCGCGGCAATGCCTTGGGCGCCAAGAACACTGCCACCTACAACGTCCTATTAAAAACACCACTTGTGCCTGTCCCTGTACACTTGGAAGTTAAGAGAGTAACCACAACATCTCATTTCTAGGAAGCTTGGAGTTTGTAAGGATTAGACAAATACTTCCTCCTTTCCAAAATAATTGATGATTTGGGTTTATTTAAGTCAAACTTTACTAAGTTTGACCAATTTTTTTTAAAGAAAATCCAATATTTACAACGTCAAATCTATATAGTATGAAAATACATTCTATCCTGAATCTGATAAAAAATAATTTGGTTTGTAAATGTTGATATATTTTTTATATAGATTTGTTCAAACTTAATGTACTTTTTTCAAAGGTAAAACTTAAAGTAATTTGACTTAGAAAAGGATGAAAAATCTTGGAACGGAGGTAGTAGTATGTCGTAGCACATGCATTAGTTAACAAACTAAACTTTTACAATCATGATGTTTAAGGTGATCCATTGGTACTTATTAACTCATCCACCAGCATGTTTTTTATAGTTTTCTTTCCCAAAGGAACCGGAAAAAATAAGACCATCACATCATACACCTACCGCGACAACGCCTTGGGCGCCAAGAAGGCTAGCTCTCGCCACCGGCAGTCTCCTATAAAAACCGCCACTTGTGCTTGTCCCTGTACATTTGCAACTTAATCACAAACTAGATCTGAGCAGGAGAAGTGCAGCAGCACCCTGTTCATGAAGCCTCAGGATGAGTATTTCATCCAATAGATTTCCCCCTTTCTCTTTGGAACCTCTTTTTTCTTCTTCTTTCATCGATCTCCTCTTTTGCGTTTGTGGGTACAAATGTATCGTCTATTTTGAGCTGCTAATTAAGTTGCCTGTGTTAAGTTCAGTTGCTGGTCGTGACATTTTGCGCCATATTTTTTTTTTTTGGCTTGGCTTGGTTTGGTTTTGAAGGACGATGATGGAAACAAACGAAGGCTCGCTCGCCGAACCTAACATGGCATATGCCTTGATGATCAGAAATCGTGATATGAACTGAGTCCTCCATGGTGCATCTGCCCTTTCTCTTCTAGTTTCCGATGAAAGAAAAAAGTTATATGGATTCGATACATTCGATATTTTCTTTTTATATATGTCTCTCTATGTCTTTGGCCCACCTAGGCGAGGTGGCCGATGATTGCGGCATCGTCTTCCGTGGTGAGAAGGGTCCGCGGCTTGAGCAGATTGCCGCCATTAAGACGCGCGAGGGGTATGCGGGCGCGATCGCGGCTGCTCGGGCACGGGATGCCCGAGAGCGGGAACGCGCCCTGATCCTCACCGAGACTAGGTTGTCAGGACCTGGTCCCAGCGAGGATCCCCCTCCTGCGCCTGATGGGAGGGAGGTAGCCCCGGAGCCTGCCCCTCGGGGTAGGCTGCGGGGAAGGCCTCCCAAGGCTGCTGCTGCCGCCCACCCTCGGACCGGCCGTGTCCTCTCGGTCCCCGCCAAGGGGACCCTGGAGGAGTGAGTTCCCCTATGGATCTCATCCGGGCCTTCCGGGTGTTCATCTGGAACATCCGAGGGTTCGGGCACGAGGGTCGTCGCCGCCAGCTAAAGGAGTACTTTCGCCATGAAGCGCCGGATATTGTCGGCCTTCAGGAAACGATTCGCCGAGATTTTTCCATCTCCGAGCTTGAGGGTCTTAGTCGCTGCAAATTTTGTTGGTCCTGGCTCCCGGCAGTTGGCCACTCTGGGGGCATTCTCCTTGGTGTCAAGGAGGACACCTTTGAGGTGGATGATATGGACCGCGGGGAGTTTTTCATGAGCATGGCACTCACCCATAGACAACCCCGTTTTAAATGGGAGATTATCATTGTCTATGGCCCCGCGGACCATAGGAGGTCCCCCGAGTTCCTGCTCGAGCTCAAGCTGAAAGTGGAACGGTCGAAGATCCCGGTGGTGGTGGCCGAGGACTTTAACCTGATCCGCTCGGCTGAGGACAAGAGCTCGGCTAGCGTGGACCTCCCTAGGATGCGTTTGTTTAATGACTGCCTTGCGGACCTGGCGCTTTGGGAGGTTGCACGTGTGGGGGCTAGATATACTTGGACCAATAAGCAGTTGGCCCCGATCCGCAGCGTCCTCGATCGGGCTTTTGTCTCGGTTGACTGGGAAGTGATGTTCCCCCTTTGCTCTCTGCGGGCTGTCACCCGGATTGGCTCGGACCACACTCCGCTCCTCCTCTCCTCAGGTGGGGGACCTCCGCCTAGGCTGAACCGTTTCCATTTTGAATCCTTCTGGCTGCAGAGTCGAGGATTCGTGGAGGCTGTTCGGTCTAGGTGGCTCGAGGCCGCCACATCCCTCCCCCGTGTATTCTCGGCAGTTGATATTTGGCACCACTGCGCCAAGGTCTCCCGCCAGTTTATGCGTGGTTGGGGTGCAAACCTGGGGGCGGAACTCCGGGCCCGGAAGGGATCAATCCTGCAGGAGATTCAGGCGTTAGATCGAGAGGCTGACACTAATGGCCTCTCGGAGGATGCCTGGTCTCATAGATATTCCCTGTAGGCCTCCCTTATGGAGATCTTTAGGGGCGAGGAGGCGTTCTGGCGTCAGCGGAGCCGCCAGAACTGGACGGTTCAGGGGGAGTCGAATACAGCCTACTTTCATGCCATTGCGAATGGTCGAAGGAGGAAGTGTTCGATTCCCTGCCTTTGGGAGGGTGAGTCCCTGTTGGAATCCCCTCAGGCTCTTTCTGCCCACATTTATAGCTTCTACAAGTCCCTCTTCTCGGCCGCGGAGCCCTCGGGCATCTCTCTCGCCCCGGACTTCTGGCCGACAGGGGGACGGGTTTCCCCTGCTGAGAACTCGGACCTCACTCGCCCGTTTCTCGCAGAGGAGATTTCTGCAGCCTTGAAGTCCATGAAGCCGGGGTCGGCCCCGGGTCCTGATGGTCTGCCAGTGATTTTCCTGCAGTCCTTCTGGGAGCAGTTGAGACCGGTGATCTTGCTGATGTTCCAGGAGTTCTACACTGGGACCCTGGTGATGGCTCGTCTAAACTTTGGTGTGATAACTCTGATCCCCAAAGTAGTTGGGGCCTCTGATATCCGCCAGTTCCGTCCCATCACAGTTATTAATGTGGTCCAGCGGCTCTTTGCGAAGGTCTGTGCTCTCCGTTTGGCCCCGGTCCTAGAGCGCCTCACGCACCCCCTCCAGTTTGCTTTCCTTAAGGGTCGCCTCATTCATGATGATGTCCTTGCTCTTCATGAGATTATTCATGAGGTCAAGTCACGTCATCAGAAAGGGGTATTCCTTAAACTGGACTTTCAGAAAGCCTATGACCGTCTGGACTGGGCTTTCTTGAGGCTAGTTCTGGAAAGAAGGGGCTTCGATGACCGCGTGATCTGCTGGATCATGCAGTTCGTGATGAGTGGTAGGACGGCGATCAACATCAATGGGGTGATTGGCCCCTACTTCTCCCCATCTTGTGGGGTTAGGCAAGGCGACCCGATCTCCCCCCCTCCTTTTCAATGCCGCGGTGGATTCCCTTGCCGAGATTCTGGATAGAGCCAAATTAGCTTGCCACATCTCGGGTGTGGTAGGGCATCTCATTCCGGGAGGGGGAGTCTCTCATCTCCAGTACGCAGATGATACCATGATCATGGTGCAGGGCTCGGAGGCCAACATTAGGAATCTGAAGTTCCTCCTTATGTGCTTCGAGGAGATGTCTGGGCTCAAGATCAACTTCGACAAGAGTGAAGTCATGGTGCTCGGCTTCGATGAGGCTGATCGGCGGCGTATCGCCGATAACCTCAACTGCAAGCTGGCGGAGTTCCCCATTACTTATCTGGGGATGCCCATTCGGGATACGAGAGTGTTGATCCGGGACCTTGCACCCCTAGTCACGAGAGTGCGCTCTCGGGCCGAACCTTGGCGTGCGAGACTCACGACTAAGGGGAGCAAAACGGTAGTGATCAACTCCTGTCTCTCGAGCCTTCCCATGTACTAGATGGGGCTGTACCTGCTACCTGAAGGAGTCCATGCCGACTTCGCCAAGGAGTTGCCTCGATTCTTTTGGGCGGCGAGGGATGTTCACCAAAAATACCACATGGTGAAGTGGGCGGACGTTTGCGCCCCCAAAGAGTTTGGGGGCATAGGTATCCTTGACTCGCGCCGCTTCAACGTGGCCCTGATGTTGAAATGGGTCTGGCGTATTCTGAGGGAGGACGAGGGCCTCTGGCTACAGCTTATCAAAGCCAAATACCTCCGGGGCCGTCCCCTCCTGGCGTGCGAGCGCCGGGAGGGGTCGCAGTTCTGGAGGTCGATCCAGGACATTAAGCATTACATTGGCCGGGGCATTTCTTTCGTGGCAGGCAATGGCAGGGGTTCCCGCTTCTGGCTCGATGCCTGGCTGTCCCCCATTCCCCTGGGTGTGCGGTTCCCCGCCTTGTGCGCCATCGCCACGTCCCCTGCTTCGCTCGTGGCTGAGAATTTCCGGGAAGACCAGTGGGACGTGCTTTTCCGCCGCACCTTTAATGAGGTGGAGGCGGGGGAATACCTAGACCTGCTGGAGACCCTTCCGGCATCTCTCTCGGAGGCGCAGGACGTGGTCTCCTGGCAGCTCTTACCCTCTGGCGAGTTCTCCGTGGGCTCGGCTTATAGGGCCCTCTTCCAGGGCCCTGAGCGTAGGTGGGTGGCTCCCCTTTGGAAGGCCCCCCTTCCTCTTAGTATTCAGATCTTTGTTTGGCAGCTCCTTCGTGACCGCCTCCCCTCGGGTACGGAGGTAGCCAAACGTAATGGCCCTGGTACTGGCCGGTGTCCCCTATGTGGGACCCCGGAGACGTGCGCCCACATTATGTTCTCTTGCTCTGCTGCGCATTTTTTGTGGAGTTTTATGCGCGAAGCTCTGGGTCCGGTGTGGCAGGCGCAGGAACTGGAGGAGTTCCTGCAGGCCCAGGCTACCCGGACGGGTGGTGGCCGTCGTCTCTTTTGGCTCCTCTTTGCGGCTCTGTCTTAGACACTTTGGAATATCCGCAATAAGGTGGTGATTGAACGTGTGTTCCCCACCCGGGCATCTGACTCTATTTTCGCTTTGCTCGCTTTCTTGCAGCAGTGGTCCCCCTTGGTGCGGCAGCGTGACCGGCCGGCTTTCGAGTCCTCCCTCCAGGCTCTGAGGTCGGCGGCGTCCCCCTTCTCGGCGCCGACTCCCCCCCCGCTCCCCCCCCCCCCCCCGTCGTCCTGAGCGACTGCCGTGTTCCTTTCCTTTGTTTTTCTTTTTTCTTGGGCTGTGATGTGCTGTGGCCCCAGCGGTGTGTGACCTTTGTCTGACTTTGTACTTGGGATTGTGCTTTATTTATAAAGCGGGGCGCGAGCCTGATTCGAGATGATGTGGTGAAAGAAAAAAAATTATATGGATTCGATAGATTCAATCTTTTCCTCTATGATGTCTCTTTGTTGTTGGCTTTTATTTTGCGAACAGAAAATTACTATTTACTGGTGTGCATAGTTTTCTAGTGGTCAATTCTGAGATACCAACTTATTTCTAGTGCAGGTTTCTTCGAACAAATAGCATGATCAAGATTTAGGAGGAGGTGACATCCAAGGGAGCAGCGCAAAAACTAGTGACAAAAGGTTTTAGAGGTAGCCACTAGCAATGCTGGGAGCACCGCTATCATGATGTCTAGCAGCATGGCGTCACAAGTTTCTGAAAATACCATTTCGTATCTAGTTTGCATGTTACAATGCCAATAAAGCTACTTTTATGTATGCAAGACAACCCAGTAAAATTAGCCTTCCAGAAACCACAAAATAAAGCATTGAAATTAAGTTATATATCAAACAACTCAAACATAATTATCACTCGCTACACTTTAGTACAACAATATTACTACATGGTTGGGTTTAATCCACAACAGATACAACAACACCATCATCAGATCCAGCACCATCTGCGATGGAACTACAGTGAACGACCACCAGCAAATTTATTTGTTAACCTAAGGCTAAGGTACACTCATTCCTCAGTTATGTTCTCACATCAGAGTACACGTGTCCTACTTCCAGTTTCTCTCGTTAAAACCATGGAGCATCAATTAACGGCGTGTGTGTCATCATAGTACAACAGCCACCTGAGAGTAACCCTTCGCACGGGCTTTAAGCAGGCCCGCTGCTCCCTTGACCATGGAAGAAGCGCACGACGACGCAGGTTATGTTGTCGCTGCTCTCCCTCACGTAGGCCTCCTGCAAGAGCCTCTTTGCAGCTTCCTCTGGGTCTTGTATCGATCGGGTCATGTCGACAGCCTCCTGCATTAGAAACGTTGCTCAGGGTGTCAGATCAAACACACAGAATATGATACAGATAATACAGATCCTGAAATCGTTCTGTTCTTCTTGAATTACCTCATTAGAGACCACATCCCACAATCCATCGCTTGCAAGGATGAGAAACTCCAGACTGTCATCAACGATTTCCTCCTATGACCCAGCAAAGTATTACTAAAACCGACCATCATTTACTAAAAGTGAATAAAACAATATTCTTAATCCCCCCAAGATAGCATAGACAGGAGTTATGAAGATGGACATCTAATCACATGCATATGCATTTAGAGAGAGAAGTAATGTGAAAAATATTAAACTCTCCAGGAATTCATACCCGGATCTCTGGATCCACAACTACATACTGCTTTAAGAGCTTGTCACCAAAAGCACGAGAAACAGCGAGTACACCACCAACGCGCCATGTTCCTATGGAACAAAGTACCATCGTTAGGGAGGCAATCATATCCCATCCATAAAACTTGCAGATAATGCAGTGCATAGTACCTGCCCACATCACGAAACCTCCAGCTTCTTCAATGCGTTGCCGCTCATCTGTCTGATCAGGCTTGTGATCTTTCGAAACAGGTACAGCTGCAAAAACAAGCAGACCAGAATAAGTGAAAGAATGGTTACACAATATTTCCACTAATGTAATTCCTAGTGCATTAGTTTATCATCAAAATATGTCGAGTCTCTGTTAGGCAATTGTCTAGTTTAGCATGAAACAAGAATACTGATTTCTATGGGGTAAATACAGCATCTTAAGAAAACAAAGGCAAACATTTAAGACCTTAGAAAAGGTCTATTAGTAACAAAACAATCATAAAAGCTTGTTCTTAACTTTAACAAGCATGCATAAAAACATACTGTTGAGTAGGTGCCCCTAATGAACTCTCAACCTCATAACACACATCTGCAGAAAACTATTTCCAATGCATCCCTTTAGGATTTTTCCATAATCCGCTAAATGCCTGGAAGCCCAGTTACCAATGAAAAATATTGAGATCACTTGTAGTCTGAAATAAGTTTTAGTATGTTGATGGAGAATCAATGAAAATTATTACGATTTGTTCTATTCTGCTATATTCATTAAGCAGGATCTAGATGAAATCAAATTATCAGAAAATACATAAATCAAAAGCAATAAAATAGTTATAGATGGGATAATTAGTAGTTAAGTGTTAACAGTTGATTACCATCTCCACCCCTGCATATGATAGCCCTGGAGTCTCCAACATTTGCGACAAAGAGACGATTGCCGACAAGTACAGCAGTCGATGCAGTTGACCCACACTGGTTTTGAGTACTGTCAGATTCCAAGAAGTCATTGTCGGTACTTTTATAGGAATCATCTGCAGATAATAATGCCATGCAGCGATTCTGTTAGTTGTATTTACAGAAGTCATTGTTCCAACGGCCTAATAGCAAAAATAAAAAAGCGATACCTATGGCCACTTTTGTTTCACTCATGAACTTTGGATGCCTAAGGAGATGGCTGAAGAGGTTTTCTTTGACATACTCAGCTACTTTAGCACCACCATGACCTATAAAAATGAGCCATACAATTCACAATCCAATTCAGAAGAAAATGGCAAATTTGTCCCGCTTGTTCAACTTTATCCATTAACCCCTAACATTAATGGTTGCTTTAGCCACACAACAATATACATTTCAAGAGAAAATAATTTATGGTGGTAGCCAAAATATATTACAGAGGTTCAAGTCCAACATAAGAAATATCAGTGTCACCTTTTGGCACGTGAGTGCATGCTAAATTGAGAAACGATCTATTAGAGAAGTTATAATCTTAAATGAGAATTAAACATGAACAAAAGCTATGCTCAAGAGAGATGATACATACCATCAAAAACTGCAAATAAACCAATAAGCTGCCCATCGACACTTTCAATTCTTGTCTCGTAGAAGTCTTCCATAGAAGCCCTCTTACCAAGGGAGCTCGCATAACCATAGCTAAACTTACCATTCTGGCTGGCAGAAAAATAAATGAGAAATGCTGAGAAAACAAGTATTGTAACTGCAAAGGAATAATCCTAATTAACCGGTCTTTTGGACAGTAATAACATCATACAAATATGAAGATACTATACAACTAGAGACCCCAGAGTACCACTCATAGAGTAGATACAATCATATCAGTGTATGTATCTGGATTAAACCACTATTACAATAACTAAAGCTAATACTAGTTTCAGATGCCACAGCAGATAGAACCATTGGCATGTACTCAGCTTGCCAAGCCACAGCAGGATGGAATGCTGCCTCGTATTACTTTAGGAGCTGACACAGCCTGATGCAACATGACACATGACTAGATCCACTGATGCAGCATGTCTTATAGTAGTACTGAAGGAATGACCATCAAGATTTTGTCGTGCGGGTGGTTAGGGGTGTGCAGCTGAGCAGAGCCAGCTAAAATTCCCTGTATCAACTAACAATATCGATAATCGGAGCCATTCATTAACATACTTGATATGAATGCTGAATCACTAGAATGTGTAAAGTGCACCTAAGGCAGTCTCTGATCTCACGCTACCATGCCCAATAGGGCGTTTCTGCACTAGTTCATCAACTTATAATCTAAAGGATTCATTTGGTATAGATTCAGAATAGCCTTCACAACTTATAACCTATAGGTATGATTAGGTCAGGTTCATAGCATGGGTACATATTTTTGGATAGGTAAACTATATACTCCGCTTTTTTTTCAGGGGAACTATATACTCCGCTTAAAAGAGGCGTGGCGTGTCCTACTTAAAGCAAACAACCTAGCTCCAACCAGATTTTCCTAAAATAACTTTGTGTTCATTTCATTGCAGAAATAGAAATGGCTTATGAGTTATAACTAACAGAATCCTTGCTCGCAGCAAACGAAACCCTCACAGTGGGTTGTGGGAATTTCGTGCGATGTGCGAGGAAACATATGCCAAATTACATGGCAGAAGCAACGAATCAAAGCGCCACTGCAGCAGCTCGAGCAGATCAGACACGAACAGAGCAAAAGCACGGGCAGAGGAGGAAAAGAAGAGCGTCTCGGGGAATCGGTCCCACCTGAGGCCGCCGCCGCTGACCGGCGATCCGTCGGTGGGGTGGCCGATCACCGTGCTCAGGTACCCCATCCCCCCGCGTAGACCACCTGCTCGCTGGAATCAAGGTTCACGAATTGGCCGTGGAACGAGTGAAAATTCGTGGGATTTGGGGGGAGCGGGGAGGGAGGGGAGCGGGACGGGATTGGTCCATTTCTATAGTGGAACGGGAAAGCTTCTCCTCCTCCTCCTCCTCCTTCCTCTCGCCTCGATGTCGGATTTTTGGCGGTTAGGCCCTCGGAGGAGCGCGTAATTGCTCGCTCGTGCTCGTGCTCGGGTTCGGGTTCGTACTGCTGTCGTACCGTGTCTGGCGGTGCCGTGCGAGCTGCGAGGACCGAGGGACATTTTCACGTGAAGGGAACGTGTCTTGGGATTTATGAAAGATCCTTCGAGAAGACCGAGGATGGATCACCGTCCACACGTTGCAACTGGGCAAGCAGGACAGGGACAGACATACATTTCATTTAATGGCTTAACTAACAATTTGTATTTTTCTAGGAAATTATACAAACCTCCGACTATTTTTTTTTCGGGTAAAACAAACCTCTGACTATTTGGGTCAAAGCTGTAAGAAACTACAACTTTTTTTTTTAACAGGAATAGAACTACAACTATTGAGGCTCAACTTTTGAATACATAAGTTGCAGATAGGACAAAATTTTAACATTTCTCCTTCTTTAGTCTTTTAGCCTGAGAGCTATCTCTGCTATTCTCTTGTCTTTTTTGAGAAACATAGTACAAACGCAGACACTTACAATGCGTACATACACTCACCCCTACAAACACACGCAGCATACCCTACCCTATGAGCACCTCCGAGAGACTGAGCCGACGGGTCTTGAGATTGACGAAGTCACTGCAGGCGTCTCGCTATCGACGGGAACGTCGTCTTTTATTGAAAGAATATTCCGTCTTTATGAGACAGCAAAGCGTTAAATCTGGGATTTAAACTCTGGTGGGCTGGGGGTACCACCGCCCTCCTAACCATCCAACCACGGGTTAGTTCTCAACTAGCTATTCTCCTGTCTTTAGTTTGAAACTTCAAGCTTTTGTTAGTTTAGAGACGGTCAATGGGGGCAGTTTGGTATGGTAGCTTTTGCTCCAGTTTGCCTTTTGTTTCTTTTCAATTTGGGCCAGTGTGTGAGTTGTTACTGTTAAGACTCTGTGATTTCATTAATATAATTGGGCTATAGAAAGATCCCTTTTAATCTCTACTACTAATAAAAAAGCAAACATTTTCTTTTCTAGATCCATCCCGTCAAGTGTACACGGCGCAGTTACGACCATCGGATTATCCATGTTAGATCTCTAACTGTTCTTATTCACCTAATGTGTGCAACTAGCAATAATGACCGCCACACATCCACCAAAAAATTCCCCTGGCAATACGTATTTTGAAAAGCGTGTTCCCTCAGTTTCTTAACCTCCCACCTTCCCCTCCCTTCGCACCTGCCTCGCCACGACGACCTCCTTCCACACGTCTGTATCAACAGAATCCCGCCACCACGACCAGCCCTTCATATATCCTTCCATCCTTGTGTCGCCTCCTGACCACCCTTAGGGCCGCTCGCACACGCGCTTCCCTGTCAGCATTTCTCACACACCTCCCCGCCCATGCCCCGTCCAGCGGCGCCGTCTAAAGTGCCGCCCGCCAACACCCCAAGCGTGATTCTCGCCGTTGCCTCTTCAAAATCTTTTGAGATTCGTGGAAACAGTTCCACTAAACCTCCACAACCCTTTCTTGCCAACGATGACTGTTGGTAGCGGCGCCACCATAGTAATTTGAGGATTGACGCTTCTTGCGCAACCGTGCTAGAGAGCTCGAATGCCCTGCCCAGTGCTGTATCAAACAGCTCCGCTCCGCCCAACACCGCTCCACGGGAACTTTCCCTCCTTGGGTTGCCACGCAAGCAAAGGCTCCGCAGTGGGCGATGAACCGGAGAATGGGATACCCTTGGTGCAACAGTCGATGAGGTCCAGGCGCTAGCTGCATCTATTGGGCAACCCCGTGGAGGTGTTCTTGGTCGTCAGTGATGGCGCCCACCCCTATGGCTCAACAGGTGGTTCTACATGCCGAGGTGATGAAGTTTTGTCCTACCCGTTTGCATCCAAGGGAGGTGTACCATGCATTACTCTTCCTACCTTTGAGTGAGGATGTGATATTTCTTTACTGAGTTTTCTATGGTAAGTGTTAATTTCTTTGGTTGGTGTGCTCAAAGTAGTGCTAAATTGGTAGTGTTGATTCTATTGCAAAGCACATGGTCCCAATTTATTAGGTTTGTAAAGAACACACTATTTTTTTTGAGGAATTACAGCAGGAGAGGCTCCTAGTGCTTATATATCAATAAAACAAGAATATTTACATAGATATTACAAAAAAGCACCATGGTTAGGCCATGGTTCCAAAGAATCAGATCATACTCTCAAGGTTGCTACAAAGGAGGTTATAATATCTCTATGTTCAGGTTTAACCCTGCAACAAAGAAGCTCAGAATCAACTAAAAATTGAGCAAGCCAGCTTTGAGCCAAAGGTATAATGCCATCAAAGTGTTTCCTGTTTCTTTGTTTCCATGTATTCCAAGCACCTATCATCACATACTCCAAGAAGAATGGCCCCTCCAAATGTTTGTTGCTGCCTCCATTCGGTCACTCAAACCAAGAGAGAAATCCCACTGGATACCCATTATAGACCAACATGTGGTGCTGAAAGTACATTCGAAGAACAAATAGTCATTGGTCTCTCTAACCCGATGACACAGTATACACTTGACATCAGGTAAAGGGAATTGTCGGTGACAATGCATATCACGAGTATTTGGTCTATCCATAACAAGTAGCCAAGCAAAATCCTTTTGCTTCATCACACATTTCGTTTTCTGTATAAGTGGTAAGCTAGGATCGGGAGTCACCTCTCTCTACGTGTCATGTCTAAAAGTACACATTGTTACACAAACTTACTCTAAGTTTAGAGTATGCCGAAGGCCCAACCATCATAAGTGAACTGTGTTGTTTCTTATATTGCTTAGTTTTGGTTGTGATGGGTTGGCTTGGTTGGCATGTTCTTTGGTTATTGTTAAATTATGCTGAGATGTTAGAGCAATATAACCATATTCTTCCGCTGGCCACCATTTTCTACATGGTGGATCTGCATGGCCCCGACCACCACGTCGTGGATCTAAAAGGCTTATAGACGTGATTAAAGAAGAGAAGAAAAACAAGATGAAAGGCGATCTTAGATTGCCGGAAGCCTTACCTTTCGGTGCGACGAGAAAGTTCAAGCCATATAGATGGAGTGGGGAAAATCCGGATTGAGATAGTCGGGAGATTCAGGAGTACGATAGTTGGGTAGTAGGGAGAGTGTGCACTGGAGAGTGGGAAATGGTTTGATGTATTAGGAACAAAGATTCAGTATGAGCATTAGAGTTTCTGACGGGCCTTTAGTACGTGCGACACAATATTATAAGCTGCAGTATCTCCCAAGATCCACTTGTAGGCTAATCTGGTGCTTATTTTCTCGTGGTACGCACTAGTCGGTGAGGAAACTAGAGTGTGCCTGCGAAGTGATTTTAATTTTCGTAAACGGCTGAATTTTATAAAATTGACTATGATAAAATAAACACCAACGACTATTCTTGCCAAAAATACACATATCTATTTTACATATTGCTGTCTCAAGCAGCTCCAGCACGTCAGCCATCGCCTCAATCGCGATTATTGCAGGAGCCACCTCTTCTTTCGATTCCTTCTCCACTTCCTTCACTGTTTCCTTGCAGTCGGAGTCGGACAATTCATACAAGTCGTGGACGGTGTCCTTTCACAAGGCCGCCAACACATTGCAACTCCGACGAGTATTCTTTATCAACATAAAAGACAAAGTCGCACTTCATCCGCTTGTGGTGACACCCAAGGTACTTGCAACCGGTGTTCACATCCTCGTATGCAATGAGGCAACGCTGTTGTAGGATACACTTGCAAAGTAGATATGTGTACGATTTGAAGATGTCGGTCCACCCATCTATTTTCAAATCGATCCACCTTGTCATGATGCCCTAATCGAGAAAACTCCAAATTAGTCTTTTAGATAAGAGTTGAAAGAATACCAAATTATATAACCATATACTTTGCCACCATCCCTAACAACCCATTCACGATCCAACATCTTGCTATCGTGTTCATGCTCAGCTCCTTGAGAATTATGCATCTTGATGTCACCGCCAGGCAGCCTCCTTTACAGTACTCCACTCTGATTCGTGTGTTAGTGAGAGCTATAGGGAGAGAGTGTGGAAGAAATAAGTATAGTGACACAGAAGAGAGATATAAATAATAGAGACCAAAATAGCTCGGCAATGGTGGATCATACCGGTCAATGAGACGAGCATGACCAATCAACGAGTGCTAGTTGACCAGTTGACAGCGTGAAACACACTCTAAACGTCACGTACAGTATACAGCGCACGAATATATGACTTTTTTTTATCACCTACCACGGCACTAAAATAAGCCTGTATGGATGGCACGACGCTATGACTTTTTTTTTATCGTGTGTGGTTATGCTTTGAGGACGTTGTGCAGGCCAAGCCCGGCCACGAACGGGCCTGCGTCCACCACGTACGAGACGAGAAGTCACCAGCAGCGATAGGTAGAAGAGATCGTAATTAACGAGGACAGATGGCGTCCCATCTAAGCGGATTAGAGAAACAACCTTTAGTTTTTGTTTTCGGAATAACTTGCTAGATCCGGAGAAAAACAAAAACAAGTTTAGCCCCGAAGTACCTCTCTAAGAAACCATCCAAAAATAATACTCCCTCTGTGTTAAAATAGATGTCTTGGGTTTTTTAAAATTTATTTGAATCTATATAGTACTAAATAGTGTTTACATTCATAATTTTGATAAACTAGCACAGATGCCCATGCGTTGCAACGGAAAATAAAAACTTCACTTTTAAAGAAAAAGTCGATGAGATCTAAATTTTGCCTAAAGTCTAGCCTCACTTAGCCCTTTCATCTAATCATTAATTTTCTTTTGTTTGATCTATTCTTTTGTACTACATAAGCCAAAAGGGTAGTTTTTAATTTGAGGTTGAGATTTGGCACAAAGTTCAGTCATATCTTTGACATCATCAATGTAGGGACTGCCTGGAGTCTCTCCGCCGGCCAAGTCCTACATCATGAAATAAATAGTACTACTTCCTACGTCATGAAGTAACCGACTTTACTTTGTCTAGATTTAAATATATCTATATACCTAAAATGCATTTAGATATATTTGAATCTAGACAAAACTAAGTGAGTTATTTCTAAACAGAGAGAGTAAATTAACAATGTAAAATAAGTAGAAGGTTGTTCAGAACCCCCAAAATGACAACCAACCTGAAGAAAAATTTGGAACCCTTCTGAATTTGATGAGGGATTTGTCGGCTATCAGTAGGGCTGCTAGCTAAACTGTTTGAACCTTGCTTCCTAGTTGTGGACAACTTAAAACTGAACTTATCACACGTTTCTTCTGCATCCCGGATGGTGGAGTGAGATGTACTCCCTCCGTTTCAAAATATAAGATGTTTAGGTTCGTGAAAAAGATGAATCTAGACTTATTTTAGTATGTAAGTTCACTCAACTTTGGAACGAATCTACACACTAAAAAAATTTTAGATTCATTTTCTTTATAAACCTAAAACATCTTATATTTTAAAACGGAGGGAGTATGAGCTGGCTGCGATGAGGCTTGATAATGAGAAGTATGAAGTGCAATAGTCTTGTACAGGTCTATGTCTCCAACCATTGATTTGAGCATGGGCCTGCACGGGAGGGAGAGCAGAGTCCATATCACGGATGCGTTGTCATCGTCCAGTGCCGGCAATGGCGCGATGCACATTCGGGTCACCTGCTTCTACCAGACGCAGTTCTTCGGCCGGCCCTGTATGACCTCAGACACCTGGAGGAGGAGCTTCATGGGGCAGGGCCTCTGCATCGGTATGACCTCAGACGACCTGTTCAGCTCCAACCTCGATCTGAATTTCGCTCGCCCCAGCTCGCGTGCGACGCGACTCGCAGGACGGCGACCGATCCTGTATTTGGGGCAGCGGCAGTGCATGGTGCTGGGACGTCGGTGCAGGTTTCTTGTTCCCCACCGCGCTGAGATGGGCCTCAGAGTTCCACCTTCCCCTACTCCTCCTCATGCGCGGCTGCCACCGGCCTCCTAGCACGAGGCCATCTCCGTCCCTGTGCCCTTCGCGTGACTGGACTCCGGCACCGCGCCCCACGCCCTCCGCCTGTCTGGACTCCGTCACAACACACTCCCATCCTTGGAATCGAGATTTGAGGTCGTGAGGCTCTTGGGTCGTGCTCAGGTTGAGGGGATTGGGGAGGCGGACGGTGGCGCGACGGTGGCATCGAAGGGCCAGGCAGGCGAGGGGGTTGCAGGGCGGTGGGCTGGAGGAGGCGTTCCCGTCGGGGCCAAGGACAGCGGGGAACAGCGGACGGACGGATACCTGGCGGAAATTCAATAAGCGGTTGCATGGCACATGTAATTACTCCCGTGAAACAAATCTGAGTGCGATGGCCGATTTTTTTAGTAATAGGTGTTATGTAATTGTGCGTTTTAGCGGTTCAGCAATATGTGGCATGTTGTTGGCCCGTTGAGATTGTACTTTCTCCAGTGATTTTGATTTGCAAAGCTGGCTAACTTGTATCGTTGCTGGCACGTGCTTCCGACATACAAAAGACATATAAAAGTAGCTCAACCTCATGTGCACCGGATCAATCGGTACAACCTTGAACCCAGCAATATCCTCTCACAGAAACATACCCGTGTGCACCGGATCAATCGGTACAACCTTGAACCCAGCAATATCCTCTCACATAAACATACCCGTGCGTTACAATGGGAGTCAAAAAAATTACATCTTAAATGTGCACAAAATAATTTCCTTTTTTCAGGCCATGTGCCATGTTAGATGATGTTGGGCTTGATGATAAAATGTTTATTTATCAAATACCAACTCGGTGCTTCATCCTTCATATATTTATGTAGCATACCACCGTAACAGAAAATAACTGAACTATTGCCACTTCCCTCATTAGGACCAATTAAGCACACACAAGGTCTCTTGTCCACATCAAAACTAAGAAATGTGTATCATGCACCTATTAACTAAACATGACAATATATACAGTAATAACCAATAGAGGTGATCTAAAACCAGTAACCAATAGAGGTGATCTATAACCATTCACGTTTTAGCTAAACATTATCGTACGAGAAGGTTCGTCCATAATATTTCAAAACAACAGTAAGATGTCTAGGTGTGACACCATGTGTATCCAATGTTAAAAGTGATAATACTCCCTCCGTTCAGAAATAACTAATTTAAGTTTGTCTAGATTTAAATGTATCTGTACACTAAAATGCGTCTAGATATATTCGAATCTAGATAAACCTAAATAAGTTATTTTTAGACGGAGGGAGTACAATATTTATTGACCTATCATGATACGAAAGGAAGAAGTGAGTGCTTAGCTTAATAAAATGCATCATTGGTAGGCCGAATGCTCCATTGGATCACATTCAGCCAGAACTGCTTTGTATGGCTGTAAGAGATTGACACCTGCCGCCCCTTCTACTAAAACTTTTAATCTGCCTCGTTATGTATAGAGGCTACAAGGACACGGAGACTTCTGTTTCAACTTATGCAATCCCAACATGAAAAATCAGAAACGGGTTAGTCGGGATACCTATTGGATGGAACGGGGACAAGAAGATAGTTGCCATCAGTTTCTCCAGGTTGACCGATGACTTGCACTGGTTTACCGATGACTTGCACTGGTTTAAGTACAGTACGACAAGTACTTCATGAGAGCGGAGAGGAAGCGATTTATTTAATTCCTTTTACCAACATCTCGGTAGATAAACTGGAGAGCATCATCTCTTATAAGAAATCACTGACATCCAACAATAGGTGACTGACGTGTGGAGCTCAACTGCTCAGCCTGCTGGTGCCTCCGTATGGCCAGGCCCTGGCGACGGCGGGGCACTTTTTCCACGAATCACTCGAGCGCACGCTCGTCCTCCGCAACCACCCAAACACCTCCGGCCCGGTCGATCTCCGACGGCCGCTCACCCAGCTGGCGTCGGCCGGTGAATTGTTCGGCACTTGTGATCGGGAACCCTATCTCTCGATTCGGCAGTTGACGTTGGATTCGGAAATCGGGGGAGGACGACACGGACACCTGATCTTGTAGAGGCGAGGGGAACCATGGTCTGGTCCGGACTCTTGAGTCTTGATGACTCACGTGTTAGGCTTGGGTTGAACTCGTTCTGGTCCACGAAGGTCGCGTGCATGCGTTGGGCTCTCTTCTTTCTCTCGTTTTGTGGCGTGCGTTGGGTCTGCTCTCTCCTGGTTTCGTGTATTGGCTGTGCTTGGTTGGGTTGTTCGGTCAGGAATAAACTCTCCGGCGCTGGGAATCAGTTGTTTTTTTTTCACTTATCAGTTGTATCGGTGGTAATATGCGGTTTGGTGGGAGGGCAAATCTGTCTAAAAAAGTGTTGGACCGGGAGAAACACTTCGTGCTTTATTATTATATATATATATATATATTAGGTATAGGTATAGGTATAGATTTGAGATATCTATTTTGAGACGAAGAGATCGAGTCAATAACTGAAAGTCCATCGACTCCTAATCTCAATCAAAATCGAGGATATCTATCTTAGTACACTTATAATCCTCCTGGTTGGATTAAGTGAACGTACGTGACACGTACTGTATTTAAACAACACATACGGGGATTCGTATACACAGCCAATAATCGACTCGGAACCGATTACGGTAACCTAATCGTATTGATTAACCTCAAACGTAACGTATGCAAATACTATTTAATCTCCGTATCAATCAACGAAACCAATTAACGACGAGTCATATTTAATCCCAAACACGCACCCAGCAGCGCTATTATATGTCCAAGAAGATAGATGCAATCTCGCCGGCCATAACAAACCCCCAACCGGTTAAACCCTAAACAGCTAGCCAGCAGCCCCCATACCGGCCGGCGCGCCGCAGCAGATCGACGATCGACGAAGACAATGGGCGCCGCTCCCTCCGTGCCCGCCGGCGGCGATCCTAACGCCGTGACGGGATCCGTGAGCGACGTGCCCAAGATCACCGGCACCCACGAGTTCACGATCCGCGAGTACAGCCGCACCAAGGGCATGGGCGTGGGCAAGTCGATCCTCTCGCAGTACTTCTCCATCGACGGCCGCCGCTGGTACATCCGCTTCTACCCGGACGGCTACAGCGCCGCCGACAGCGCCTGGGTCGCCTTCTACGCGCAGACGCTCTACAAGCCGCAGTTCCGCGCCGTCCGCGCCGAGTTCACCTTCCAGCTCATCGGCGCCAACGGCGAGGTCCGACACACGCGCCGCTCCGATCGCGCCTGCAAGTACGACACCTTCTGCAACAGCTGGGGCATCCGACGCTACATCAACCGGAACACGCTCGAGTCCGCCGCGCTCGCCGCCGTGCACAACGACTCCATCACCGTGCGATGCACCGTCACCATCCACCAGGCCAGCCGCAGGAGCGTCCCGGTCCCGCGCCCGGGGCTCGTCCAGATGCCCGATACGCCTCCGTCGGTCCACGCGGAGAACGCCATCAGGTTCCTCCTCGGCGGGAAGGCCCCCTTCGACGTGCGGTTCGACGTGGACGGCGAGATCTTCGAGGCGCACAGGATGGTGGTCGCCGCGCAGTCGCCGTGGTTCGAGGGACTCCTCTACGGCCACGGACGCGAGGCCACGCAGTCGGACCTCGTCGACGTCGGCGGCGGCGTGGTCGACGCCGACGCGTTCCGCGGCGTGCTCCACTTCATCTACAACGACGATCTCCCGGATGACTGCGCGAGCACCAAGAGGAGGTGGAAGAATGCGTACGGGGCGACGCTGCGGCTGTTCCAGGCCGCAGACTACTACCTGATGGACAGGCTCAAGATGATGTGCGCCATCAAGCTCGGCGACACCTTCATGAAGCCGTCCACCGTCGACACCATCGCCGAGTACGCCGAGGCATACTCGTGCAAGGAGCTCGAGCAGGCCTGCAAGAACTTCGCCGAGCGCCGTGGAGTCAGGCTGCTGCCGAATCTACAGGTTATACAGAGATTGGTCACGTTCCGCGGTGGCGCTGCTGCTGATGATGACACAACCAGGAGGATCACGGACGCGCCGTCGACGAGCAGTACTCAGGCGGCTGACTGAAGCTCTGCTTTGTGCGTGCATGCATATGGTACGTACTTATATACGTAGTGGTGGTAGTAGGGTAGCGTGTCAGACACAATATCAGGATGGGCAGATGTTCCTCATATATAGTTATATATACTGTAGTTTTCTTTTCTGTTTGGAAGGTCCATACTTTTGTAGTTAGGCTTAAGTACTGTTTATACTCCGTACTATGAACCAAAAGTTCAGTTTACATTTAGTTTGCCGTCAGAGAGAGGTCATGTGATCCAAACTTGATTGTCTTAGAGGAGTTTGCACATTATATTACAATATGAAGCACAAGTTCAGTTTATGGTTGTTTGCGTCTTATGACTGTCCCAGAGAGGTCATATGATCCACAATTTGATTGTCTTGATAGAGTTTGCACATTATACTACGTTCCCATGGTTAAAATTGGTTATTATGTTATTAGTTTACTGTTGACGTTTATGTTGGGTTGTGAGCTTGTTCGCTTCTTTTAACAAAGCGTCACACTATGATTGAGCAAAAGTGCTATCTATGGATGAAGCAAAAGTTCAGTTTATGTTAGTTTGCCTCTCATAGCCGCCAGAGATCGAGAGAGATCATCTGATCCAAACTTGATTGTCTCGAGTTTGCACATTATACTAGTTTGCCGTCAGTAAGCGAGGTCATATGATATTATGATCCACAACTATATTGTCTTGATAGAGTCTGCACACATTATACTACCACGGTTTTGTTATGATGTTATATTGGTTTTTCGTTGATATTTACGTTGGGTTGTGAGCTTGTTCCGTGTTTTTTTTCACGAAGCGTCACACTATTTTCTGCCAAATTGAGAGGTCGGTGAGGGGAAGAGATTAGAACGCCTATACACACAATAGATTGTTTATTTGCTGGTGTCATTATTTCGATGGTGTGCTGGGAACTTGTGATACTGTTAAACCTCCTGCAGCTTTAGCGTGTACTCTCCTGGACGGCATGTATTGTGTAATAGGGCTTATTTGCTCTGCTACTATGAAGCAAAAGTTCAGTTTACGATTGTTTGCGTCTTATGGCTGTCCAAGAGAGAGGTCATATGATCCACAATTTGATTGTCTTAAAAGAGTTTGCACATTACATATCCATGGTTAAAATTTGTTATCGTGTTCATGGTCTTGATGCTTACATTGGGTTGTGAAGCTTTTTTTTCTTCACGAAGTAATCACACTATTTTCTGCCAAGTACGTCACTAAGGGGAAGATATTACAATGCATACATACACAAAACATTGTGTATTTTTTTGTGTTATTTCGGTGCTGTGACATGTACTGTGTGTTATCTTTTCCTTGTTTTTGTCCTTTTTACCTGCAAACCTGAACGTCTCAATTGGTTGTTTATATATCGTTGGCTGAGAAACAAAATCGGTGACAGGAGGTCATATCCACAATTGATCCTATTGATTTGCACTTTATTCTACCCATGATTAAAGTTGGTTTTCATGTTCTTAGTTTTTTCCATTGATGTTTTCTTTGGTTTATCAACTTGTGATAATGTTCTTTTGCGAAGCCACCAACCTTGGTAAATAGGTCGGTAAGAGGTTGGCATCCTCTAGATCCGACCCCGCGGCGTTGTGGCATGGAGGGTAGAAGGATTCCTATTCCATGTCCGGTTGTGTAGCAAGATCTTGAATCTGGTTTTGGTGTTGTGATAGTTTAGATGGTGATGAACCATCTCGAGTAAACGTCCCCTGGTTCCAATCTTACCTTGGTGGTGTTTGGTCCTGCGCCGCCGAGGACCTTTGGGAGTTTTGTCCTACCAATCAGTTGGTTCTTGTTGCTGCATGTTGTCTTCTCCATGTGCATCATCAACCACAATGGTAACAAGTCCTTTTGCTTAGCCTTTGTGTGCAAGGTCGTTGCCCCGGTTAATATATGCTAACATAAATCTGCTAATGCGATGGCCTATATGGGTTGGTGCGATTGCTTATATCTGTTGTACGCGATTACCCACTATTGTGGTGGTTTAACAAGCTTTTTTCCTTCATGTACTCCACTACACAAGTCAGCTTTACCTGAATTTATTAATGTTTTCCATGGCTAACGAGAGCTATGGTGGTGCAACCACAACCATTTCGGATGTGGTTTTGGCAAGAATGTTGATGGGCCTTGGTTGCAATTTCTTTTATGTAGCGTCTTTTTTTATTGGTTCAATTACTTAGGATGATTCAAGGTCCTGTTTATCTAATATAGAAATACTTCCTCTGTGCCAATGAATAATGCGTATACATTTATCCATAAAATATATTTTCACAAACCAAATTTAGCAAACTTTGGCTTTTCACAAAATTTATAGGCCTTATTCATTGAAAAAAAAGGAGGTATAATATAAGCTACTACCTCCGATCCATAAGTGTCACCATTTTCAACTACGTTCAGTTCAAAACTACGACACTTATTGTGGATCGGAAAGCGTAGTATATTTCGTTAAAAAAAGTGGCATCGATTATAAAACAAACACAAAAACAATGACGAGACCTTGAAGGCTTGAACAGTATCGGCTGTTACATGAACATGTGGATCATCGGGCATAGGCACTAGGTTGCCAATTCAATTGTCGTGCAATACCTTATTTCTGAATTAGCTGACGGACCTCTCACATACGTGTAATAGCATCGACGTCGCACTATAAAATCCCCTCCTTCATTTTCTTTCCAACATTACTCTGAAATCAGTACTTGTATGACTAAGAACAAAACCATGTAGAAGGCATGCAAACATATTATACTTCCTCAGTCCTAAAAAGATACCGTGGATTGTCTAAATTCTCGTATATCTGCATCATTTTATGTAGATACATGAGAATTTAGACAAATTCGTGACATCTTTTTAAAACGGAGGGAGTACTAGCAATTTCATTTTGTGGCAGATCAAAAACAGCAAAACTGTGATGTATATTAACGACATGGATCAAAATGAGTAATAATATTTTTAAAATTTATGCATGAAGCTTTTTAATTCTTTTTAAAGTTTTTTCTGAAAACATGTGTAGTTAAATAGTCTTAGCATGGCTCTGCCACCGAATTCCATGCTCTCATGAATATAAAAAAAGGGTGAACCGCCCGTTTCGTCGTACTCGGCTGGCAGTGAGATCATCTCCAGGGTTCTTAGAGCATCTCTACTAGTATTCTCAGGAAGCCATTTCCAGAGCTTTTTTATCCAGATTACACAAAACGACCCAATAGCATTCCCAGACAGAATTTAGCGTTGTTTTCATCAGGCGTTCTCAGGTCGATCCCGAGGCGCTGAGAACGCTAGATGTAACGATTGCCCACTCCCTCTCTCCCACATGTCCTGTCTGACCCCACCAACCACCTCGCCCACCACTCCTCTCTCTCGTGCGCGCGTATTCCAGCGCCCGTACGCCTGGATGGCGGGCTCGGGAAGGCAACCGCCGCTCCTGGTGGCCTCGTCGGCCAGCGAAACGCCGTGCCGCCGCCCGCCGCGCCGCGCCTCCACGGATCCCGGAGGAAGATGGGCAGGGTGTTGCCTCCGGTGTACTGCGCCGCGCCGCCACAGATCCCGAAGGCAGATATGTCGGACCACCGCTTCCTGTGGGTCGTGCGAGCTCCGTCGAGCAATAACGAAGACCCCCGTGTCGACGCAGACCTCGACGCTCCTGGCGGACGGGTTCTTGCAGCAGACCCATAGCCGTGGTGAAAGAACATTTTGGGCCCCCATGTGTGGTTTTGGTAATTAATGACAATTTTTATGGACTAATGTGTGTATTAAGTTATACTTGTAGGAATTGTCCATTGGCATCGCTTGGAGCTTGTGTCGGCTTCAAGGTCAATGAAATGAGAAGAAGATATGTTGTGCAAGATCAAAATGCGCCATCTATAGAAGATCTCATGGATCGATGAAGAAGAATCAAGAAAGGCGTTCCATCTTGAGAAGGGCAAGATCGTCTACATCGAGCTCAAGTGGAATGCTCAAGGCAAAGGTATAATCTTGATAGGTTTTCTCTTTTGCCGGTCTCATGTTGTTAGTGGGAGACCGGGTTTATGATAGATAACCGTACTATCAAGAGGGGCTCTCGAATGAGTAAATCGGTCACATCGTTCGGAGAGATCTCAAACCTTTGCATACTTGCATCGTTGTATTTTGTTGTTATTTGGTCTTATTCATGTGAGGATATTGAGCTTATGGTAATCTCCATAAATAGATCGTGTTCATCAAAATCGGATCTTCCATTTGTATCTTATCGCGATTTTGATCTTGACGGTCTTCCGGTTTCTCACCAAGTGAGGTATCTCACATTATTATACTTGATACTTTCTCACTTGATGATAACCAATATTTTCACTTTTTATAGGGTGGCCATTGTCGTCCTCTTTCCAACGCAATTGGAATCGGATCAAGAGCTATCAATCAAAAGTTATTGATGTTTGAATTTGCCCCATATTTGCTTTTAAAGAGAAAAAGAAAAAAGGTTGTTTCTGGGCCGGCCGGTACTACCGGACCCGGTACTGGTCGCGCCTGGCGCCGCGCACTTATCTGCTGCCTTGTCCGGTTGCTGGGTCCGGCACTACCGGGCTGGCCCGGTAGTACCACCCGGCCCAGGTACACCAGCCCATTCCCGCTCCAGCTTGCCAGCCCGCAGCACGCAGAGCCTCGCTGGCCCACTCCCACGCTGTGTCCCGCGCGCCGCCGCCTCACTGCGCTCGCTCGCTTGCGCTGGGCCCGCCACTGCGCCGCTGGCCCCGCCCGCCGCGTTGACTCGCGCGAGCGCGCGCGATCCCGCCAGCCGCCGCGTGCGCGCGTTCCCCTGGGCCCGCTCCCGCTGCCGCTCGCTCGCCGAATTCCCGCGCGCGCTAGCTGTTGCTGCTGCGCTGCGCTGCTGCATGTGTGCTGCTGCTGCAGCCCGTGTTGACACACGCTGCGCGTCCCCAGATTCCTGCCTGCCTTGATTTTTTGCTCAGCCTGGGACGTGTGCGGTACTATCGGTAAAATCCGGTAGTACCGGACCGTTCCGAAAAATAGCTCCAACGGCCAGATTTTTGGGGCCTCTATTTAAGCTTTGCCCGTTTTTAGTTTAGTTAGCTCCTCTCTTATCTATTAGGCTAAGCACACTTGCTCTAGATCTTGAAGCTTGCCTAATCTTTTCCTTTCGATGATTCTTGCCCATATTTGAGTGAAAGAGAGAGGAGATCTAGACCCACATTTTGACCTAACCGATTCATCTCTTTGTGAGTGCATCTTTGGGGATCTAGATTTTGGGGGATTTTGTGTCTCTCTTTGATTCCTCCTCTCTTGTTCCCCCAATAGCTTTAGTAGCTTTGTTGGAACTCGAGAGTGAGGGATTTGAGCACCTTTGTGGTGTTTTTGCCATTTGCATTTGGTGCATCGGTTTGAGTTCTCCTCGGAGGATTTGGTTCGTGTGACTCTTTGGAGCTTGTACCTCTTGGGTTCTTGGAACCCTAGATGGTTTTGTGGCCTTTGTGGCATTGTGGCCTTGGTGGCATTTGTTGAGGCCTTTTGTGGCGTTTGTTGGGAGCCTCCAATTAAGTTGTGGAGAAGTGCCCCAACCTTGTGAGAGGTTCTGGTTGCCACCGACAAGTGCACCGATAGTGGAAGCGTGGATCGATCCCGTGGGGTGAGATTCACCGGAGAATAAGGGAGGCCTTTTGTGGCGTTGGTGGTTTGATATCACCCCCTCTCCAAACGAGACGTACTCCATGTTGGGAGGAACTTGGTAAAATATCGGAGGGTGAATAGGTGCTAACCAATTTTTAATACTTTTTCAATTTTAGGCTTGACACAAAGTAAATTCTATAGATATGCAACTACGAGAATTTCCCTATATGCAACCCTAACTACTAAGCACGTAAAGAGAGGAGCGAAGGAACCGTAGTGGAGCACGCGGAGACACAGGGATTTGTTTTACCGCAGTTCCTTCCTTGTTAAGGGAAGTACATCTGCGTTGGAGGGGTGGGAGGTTCTAAGACCACCACGCCACAATAGGCCTCACCCTATTCTCCGATGGATCTCGCCACAAGAGGCCTGATCCACCTTCTCCACTATTGGATCCCTTCGAGGCGGGAACCGGTGCCTTTTACAACACTATCGGGGCACACACACCCACAACCGAATTGGGGGCTCCCGAGATGATAACAAGCTGCCACAAGAACAAGGTTTATCAATATAAACAAAAACAAGGATCTAGGTATTTGCAAGAAATACTAGATCGGTGGTTATCCAAATGAATGGAGAGGAGATGAAGCGCTTGATTGCTGATGATGAAGATCGAGTTCTCCTCCTTCGATTCCCCAAGGGATGGGGCCTTTGGGTGGATCTAGGTGGAGCTCTCTGGGATGAAGGTTGCAGATCAGATCTCGTCTTTTTCGAATGAATCAAGAGATCTGGCAGGAGGGGGAAGGCTGGCTTAAATACCCCCTCCCCAGATCTGGCCGTTGCACAACTTTGGGGGTGGATTATCCGCCCCCTGGGAAAACTCCGCCCCAAGGGCGGATTCTCCGGGGGAAACTCCGCCCCCTCTCTGGGGCTGGCGCCTGCAAAACTTGGTGAAGATCTTGGGGGGCGGATAATCCGGCCCCCTCTAGGGGCGGATTATCCGGCCAAGCCAGAAAGTCCGGCCAACACTCCGCCCCCTCTCTGGGGCTTGCGCCTTGGCGATGAGCAAGGAGGGCGGACTATCCGGCCCCCCTGAGGGGCGGATTATCTGGTTGGGCCAGAAAATCCGGCCAAAACTCCGCCCCCCTTCTAGGGCTTGCGCCAGCTTGGGAAGAGGGAGGGGCGGATTATCCGCCCCCCAAAGGCAGAATCATTTTCCATTTTTCTCAAAGAGAGCTGCAACACTTCAACACACATTAAATAATCCTTGATATTGTTATCTAACACACAAAACACTAGGGATTATAAAATGTTCTTTCAATCTCCCCCTTTTTGGTGTTAGATGACAATATTAGGATTTGCAATGAAGCCGACAAATGCCACCTTAAAAATAAAATACGCTCCCCCTAGATGTGTGCATATTTTAGAATTTGCGTTTGAATACAAATACACACACTAGAGGGAACATAACTTTCATAGCAAAGATAATTGAAACAAGGTGGGTTGGGAGACAAGGTCATACCACCGGGATGTGATTATAGCCAAAGAATGTAATTAGCTTGATAGCCTCCAAGGACATCCCAACAATACCAACAATATTGATACATACATTAGGTAGGCCATGATGCCATATGCCATCAAACATGCTCCATAGAAGAATCCAGAATTCCATGAGATCCACAATAGATAAATCCAGAATTCCATGAATACCACACATAGTACCAAACATAGTGGAGCACGACATAGTCTTACAAAATCAAACACAAATAGCAAATAAGTTCACGCGAAAAAGGCACAAGCAAGCGAATAAAATGACTGAAAGATAGATGCTTGTGCCCTGACCCTTGCAAATCCACGATACCTAATAGAACTACTTCTCCCCCTTTGGCGTCGAAACGCCAAAAAGGAAGAAGAGCGATGCTAACGCCCCTGAAGATCACTCCTCATCCTCGTCGTAGTTATTCCCGTCCCCTTCCTCTTCATCATACTCATCATCATCGTCATCAGCTAGAGGAGTGGGTGCCCTCGGTGGTGGAGGAAAGAGGCAACTCTCGAGCTCGCCATAGTTGATCCCTTAAGTGTTCCACTGAGCATACGGTTCCGGAGTAGTGGGAGGAGGTGGATGGCCAGTAGCACCTGAGACATGGTGGAGAATAAGCTGCTGCGTGTGATCCTTCGCATGATCCCTGCGGTACGCCTCATATTGGCCCTTGTGAGTGTCATGGCCCATGCAAAGAATGTGCCGCTGGAACCAAGTGAGCTTCTTAACCTCGCGTGCCATTGGGGACACCGTGGAACGACGACCACTAGCCCGAGCATCACGCATGAAGGACTCCGGGGCAGTAGAAGGGTGATGGGTCTTCTGAGCCTTGTTGTAGATTTTCTTGGGCTTGTGAACCCCATCCAGAGCACTGCCAAAATCCTCATGGGGCAACATATGCTTGACGAGCATCATAATGAAAGGAGCATAAGGAATAGAAAGCCTGTTGATCATAGCATCCGTCATTTCATGATATATGTAGTCCATGACATCCAGTTTGTAACTTGTGGCTGATCTAGAGTTAGTGGCACACTCGTGAGCAAAAGCAAGGAGAGGAACCAGGTGGCCACGGATCCTGTCATTGTTGCCACCACTAGGAGCGATGCAGTCCCTAAATATGCCAACAAGGGCGGCATACAAGGGAGAGAGACCAGCGAAAGTACCAGCAACACCATCAGAAGAAAGGCAAGGAGCAAGTGCAGTATCCTTGGATGGCTTCAGAGGAGAAATGATACGGTGGCACGAAGGAGTGTCACAGCCATGGAATGCATAACCAAGAACCTGCCCAAAGATGCGAAAGTCTGACTGAATCATGGTGGTCCCTGTCATCCACTTCATAGTACCGCGCTCATCACCGCAAATCACCAGAGTCGAGAAGAACTGCCGCACCACAGAGGAATCATAGTTGCATTGGATAGTCATGAGGTGGTGCAGCCCCATCTTGTTGGTCACATCTAATGCCTCAAGGAGCCTTGTCTTGGATTGAGCCTCAGTCAAATTGATGGTACGCATGGGGCGAAGCTTGAGGGTAGCATAGACATCATCATGAATAGCCCGAAAGTGGGCATTCCAAAACATAGAGTCCTCGGGGAGGCCATCACTGTCAGCCTCATCATAGTAATCAGTCTGGCGAATGGTGGCATACTGAAGACTGTCCATAGCCTTGTAATTGGGCCGAGACTGTTTGCCCTTGCGAGATGCGGTCCTCTTTGTTTTCTTACTTGCCTCCGCCATCCGTTCAGCCTCTCTTGCTGCTCTGCTGACCTCGGTCTCGTCAATGAACTTCCCTTCTGCAGTAGGCTTGAGATAACGGGCACGGGAATGACGGACGAAGGTCTTGGTCGGCTTGGAACCACTTGTGAAAAGCATTAGAGGGATAGCATGGAGATAAGCATACACACAAGTCCAGGAGAAAGCAAGAAGAAAGAGTAGCAAAGCAACCCAGAGCCAATGATTTGTATTGCAGGAGCAGTACCAAAACATACCAAAGTTCAGTCTCCAGGCCGGATTATATGGCCCTGGCAGGGGCGGATAATCCGCCCCCCGCAGAAATTTTCTAGAATGGCCCAGATCTACCATGGCAAAACAGATCGGGCACAAAGGTTGCAATTCTACTGATTCTAGCATGTAAGGAACAACACCAAGGATCTTCTACAACGAGATTTCCACCAAATAAAATGCATCCCATACAAAAGGAGAGAGATGAGGGAGTTACCCTCACTCATTGGAGGAAAATCGCGGAGGAGAAGATACCCGGAGGCGAGGTGAAGAAGATCCGGGGGGAGCCCGGAGAATCCGGTGGTCAAATCGACTCCGGGAGAGGCGGATGCTCCGGCGGCGGCTGGGGGGCAAAGGTAGGGTTGGGGGAGTACTGGCTGCTCTGTTTGAGCCTGCCCTCCCCGATCCAGCCTATAAGGGGTTGATATCGCCCGGGGCGGATAATCCGCCCCCCACTTAAGGCGGATAGTCTGCCCCCCTCTAAAATTCTGGAAATTACAGAATCAGGCCGGAGCAACCTAGCAAAACCCCTCGATAGTGTTTTAGAGGACTTGTGTGCAAGAATAGATGGTTCAAGGAGGGAGAGAAAGGCTTGGGTTGATAGCATCAAACTGAGATGGTACTACACACCCAAATTTGCAAGAATCAAATCATCCAAAAACCAAATTTGAGTGTGTTTTCCATAAGAACAAGAGATATGCAGGAAAAACCAAAGAGACCCATGAGAAACCAACTCTTCTGTAGGAATAGGGCGGTGGCCGAAGCCACCATGTTGGAGCGCATGGCATGACACCGCGAAGATGTATCTTGAGTTCAAAACCAATGCTCATCGATGACCCACATATCACAAAATGATATTAAGGGAAATGATTTTACTTGCTGTCGGCATTAAGGGGGAGGGTTGGCCCAATCAATTAGGACCACACTCCCCCTATGTCTATGCCTGCATCTAAACCGAATACATGAATAAGAGTAAGTGAGTGTGCAAGGATAGTCAAGCCAAGCTCCTTGAATCTATGATATTTAGCTCATTCCTCAAATAACAAAATCTTGCTTCGTCAAGGGGCTTCGTGAAAATATCAGCAAGTTGGTTCTTCGTGGTCACAAAGGATAGGGCAATATCACCACGAGCAACATGATACTGAATGAAGTGGTTGCGAATCTCTATATGTTTTGTTCTTGTATGCTGCACGGGGTTGTAGGCAATCTTGATAACACTTTCATTGTCACATAATAGAGGCACTTTGTCACAATTGACACCATATTCCTTTAAAGTTTGCCTCATCCATAACAATTGTGTACAAGCACTGGCAGCAGCAACATATTCAGCTTCGGCGGTTGAGAGTGAAATACAATTTTGTTTCTTTCAAGACCAACACACTAGAGACCTGCCCAAGAATTGACATGCACCAGAGGTTGATTTCCTATCATCTTTGTCACCAGCCCAATCTGAATCAGTGTAACCACATAGAGAGAAACTTGAACCCTTGGGATACCATAGCCCAAAATTTGGGGAATGAACCAAATATCTGAAGATTTGTTTGACCGCCACTAAATGGTTTTCTTTAGGAGCGGCTTGATACCTTGCACACACTCCTACACTTAACACGATATCGGGCCTAGATGCGCAAAGGTAAAGGAGAGAGCCGATCATGGATCAGTATACCTTTTGGTCCACGTCTTTACCCTTGGGATTGAGCTCAAGGTGACACTTTGTTTGCATTGGAGTAGCCACACCGTTGAGATTTGTCATCTTGAACCTTTTGAGAATGTCTTGGATGTACTTAGCTTGATTAATAAAGGTTCCCTCTCTAAGTTGTTTGATCTCAAATCCAAGAAAGAACCTCAGCTCACCCATCATGGACATCTCAAACCTGTCAGTCATAAGCTTTGAAAATTCATCGTTAAAAGCTTGGTTAGTAGAGCCAAAAATAATGTCATCTACATAAAGTTGGCATACAAAAATCTCCCCATTAACCTTCTTGGTAAAAAGAGTGGGATCAATTTGCCCAACTTCGAATCCACGGTCTAACAAAAGCTCTTTAAGGTGCTCATACCACGCACGTGGGGCTTGTTTAAGGCCATAGAGCGCCTTATCGAGTTTGTAGACATGGTTCGGAAATTTGGGGTCCTCAAAGCCCGGGGGCTGCTTGACGTATACTAACTCATGTAGAGGACCATTAAGGAATGCACTCTTAACATCCATTTGCTGTAATTTAAAATTATGATGGGCTGCATAGGCAAGAAGGATACGGATGGACTCAAGACGAGCTCACAGGAGCATAAGTCTCGCCAAAATCAATTCCTTCCACTTGAGAGAATCCTTGAGCCACGAGTCTTGATTTATTACTCACAACAATGCCATTTTCATCTTGTTTGTTCTTGAAGATCCACTTGGTGCCAATAACATTGCAGCAATCCTTTGGTTTCTCTACGAGCTTCCAAACTTTGTTGCATTCGAAGTTATTTAATTCTTCATGCATTGCAACAACCCAATTGGGGTCTTCAAGAGCATCAAAAACCTTCTTCGGTTCAACCATGGAAATGTGAGCTTGATGATCACAGAAGCTTGCAAGTTCTCTTCTAGTGGATACCCTTCGTCGTAGATCGCCAACAACCTTTTCAAGAGTGTGACCCCTTAGTTCAAGGTTCTGATCAGCACGAGCCTTGCGACGAGCCTCAATGTCCTTATTGTTTCTAGAAGGAGTTGATTCAGTATTTGTATCCTTGTCTTGAACACTGCCTAGCCCTTGATCTTGATCTGAGTTAACACCAGGAGGATGTTGCAGAGCTTGTTCTTCAGGGCCGGATAATCCGCCCCTTGGAGGGGCCGGACTATCCGGCCTGGGAGATGAATCACCAGTGGCTTCTTCCTGAGCATGCCTAACAGGACTTGGAGACTCAGAGCCGGATAATCCGCCCTCGGGGGCTGGAGAATCCGGCCTGGGAGTTTCTTGGCTGTTGTCTTCGCCTCCGGATCCCCTCGAACGAGTTGGAGTGCCAGGGGCGGATTGTCCGCCCCTTGGAGGGGGTGGATAGTCCGGCCTGGGACTTCCAACTTGTCCAGGAGACAGATGATCTTCAGCAGGTTGTGGTGTTGGTGCAGAGTTTTCTCCAACAGTAGGAGCTTGTTGATCTTGTGTAGATGAGGGCTCCACTTGAATGGAGCATTGTGCTTCCCGATCCGCCACAAGGGGTTCCTCAATGGGGCAAAAAAATCCCACGCTCATTCTTCTTATGGCATCTTGGGGTATTTCAACATCTGCATCACAAACATCAACTTGCCCTACAAAGGAGCCGTTATTTTCATCGAACTCCACACTACAAGATTCTACAATAGTCCCAGTGAGCTTGTTGTAGACTCTATAAGTGTGGGATTCGGCACCGTAACCAACAAAAATATCTTCTAAAGCCTTGGACTCAAATTTTGACAAACGGACACCTTTAATAAGAAAGAAACACTTACACCCGAATACCCTGAAGTATGAGATGTTGGGCTTGTTACCGGTAAGTATTTCATATGGAGTCTTGTCCAAAATCCTTCAAAGGTAGAGCCGGTTTGATGAGTGACAAGCAGTGGATATGGCTTCAGCCCAAAAATTATAAGGAGACTTGAATTCAGCCAACATAGATCTTGCCATATCCATAAAAGTCCGGTTCTTCCTCTCGGCTACACCATTTTGTTGAGGGGTGTACGCAGCGGAATATTGATGTCTAATCCCCTCTTCGCTTAGAAACTTATTCAAAGTGTAGTTATTGAATTCGGAGCCGTTGTCACTTCTAATTGCCAAGATAGGAACATTGTGTTGACGTTGAACTTCATTGGCAAAGTCAATGACAGTTTGTTGAGTCTCACTTTTCAGCTTGAAGAAATAGACCCATGTATATCTTGAGTAATCATCGACAATGCCCAAGCAATATTTCTTCCCACCAAGACTTGCATGAGAAGGAGGACCAAATAAATCCACATGAAGTAATTCCAAGATCCTATTTGATGACACAATAGTCTTCCTCTTGTGGGGAGAGTCATGCATTTTTCCTTCTACACAAGCCCTGCAAACACGGTCTTTGGCAAAAGAGACATTGTCTTTTAGTCCAAGGATGTGGCCACCCTTCTGGAGACTTTGCAAAGTTCTCATATTAACATGGGCTAAACGGCGATGCCATAGCCAGCCCACGTCGGCCTTTCCGAATAGACACATCGGACCCAAAGTGGTTTTCCCCGAGAAGTCCACCACATACAGGTCATTTTCGACGTATCCAACGAAAACGACCTTTAGAGACTTGCTCCACAAGAGTACCACCAAATCATCATCGATAAAAACAGCAAAACCCATCTTGCCAAGGGCACGAACAGAAAGAAGATTGTAACCGAGGGTCTCAACAAGCATGACGTCCACGAGAGAGATATCGTGGGCAACCACAACCTTGCCAAGACCCAATACCTGAGATTTAGACTTATCACCATAGGAGACTGTGATATTATCATGATTTGGACGCATATCCGTGATGATCTCCTTGCTTCCGGTCATATGACTAGTGCAGCCACTATCCAGCACCCATTTCGACCCACCGGAATCATAGCCCTGCAAGAAAATTACTTCTTGGTTTTAGTTACCCATTTTCAATGGGTCCTTTCATGTTAGAAACAAGGGTCTTTGGGACCCAAATAGACCAGGCAATATATTCATCAAAGGGACCGACATAATAAGCATAAACATCGCCATAGTCATCACAAAAGAGTTCATAATTCGGATTGTGAGACCCTGCAAAACCAATATTGTTAGTCTTGTCTTTTGTGACATTCTTCTCAGCGGTGCTTATCTTTGATTGCACATTCTTGGTCTTGTTCTTCTTGGTTTTCTTTTTCTTGGACTTGGTGACATACCCAAGTCCCTCTTTACCATGATTTGATCTTTGTTTGCCAAGGACTTCATCAAGCACACCTTTATCCTTGGGAGTGATGTCCTTGATCACTTCTTTTTCCACACTAGCATTTTCCTTGTGACTATATGTTGAGTTGGACGAGCTAGGAGTATCATATTTGGCCAATCGACTTTGAAGATGATCATGTGACTCATTGAGAATATAGAACTCGTTTTTCAACGCCTTGTGAGCATTGTCAAGTTTCTCCAATTCCTCGGAGAGTCTATCATGAGCAGCCCCAAAGTCAATCCTTTCCTTCTTTAACTTCTTTGCTTTGGTGACAGCATTGCCACGTTCCTTAATAAGTTTAGTCACAATTTCATCATGTGACTCTTCAATAGACTCAAGCCTCTCTTCAAGAGAGACTCGAGCCTCTTCCTCCTCTTCAAGAGCATTTTTTAAGGATGCAATTTCCATTGCATCCTCCCTTTCAATTCTGCCCTTTTCCTCAAGGAGAGCTTCGTTTTGGGCCAGCTGATCCATAAGAGCTTCAAAACGAACTTTGTGCTCACCTTGCAAGTTAGTGTAGAAATAATCCAAAGCAATAATCTCTTCTTTAACCTTAAGACTAGTAGGATCATCCATGTCAATCATAGCCTTAGGAAAAGAAGAGTTAGAAGAAGTTACCTCGGAGCTTCTTGCCATGAGGCAAGTAGCATTCTTGTTGATGATGTTTTCGTTCGGAGAGTCGAAGAGAGATGTTGACGTAGATGTGGTGGCTATAGCAGCCACCTCTTGAGAGCTACCGTCCTCGTCCTCATCTTCACTTCCCGATGAATATTCTTCTTGAGCCACTAGAACAATCTTTGGTTGCTTGTTGAAAGTAGCATTCTTCTTTACAAACTGTTTCTTGCGTGGAGCTTTTGACTTGTCCTTGAAAATGAGTCTTCCTCCATTATCCTCCCTACTTTGATATGGACACTCAGCTACGAAGTGCAGCCGGTCACCACAATTGAAACAAGTTCTCAGCTTGGGACCATTTTCTTTTCTTCCATATGCTCCACTCTTGCGTTCCAGTTCAGCTTTAGCCTTGGCTAGATCTTTCCAGAAGTTTCTAGCATAAAGAGCCAAGTATTGTCCATGAATCCTTTTTTATATCCTCAGGACAGTCCAGACCTTCTAGGGCATATTCATCATGATCAATCACACTAGTCTTCAAGGCCACGTTGACCCCTTTTTGCATCCCCATAGCTCGAGCACGAGCATCTTCGGCATTCTTGGCAGCCACTTTGAAGGCGGCCATTTCTTGCATTACCTCATTGGATGTCATGAGGTGATAGTTATGCCTACCTTGGAGACTTTCCAAATCTGTGGGCTCAAACGACATAAGTGCACTGACATACTTGCGCTTGATCCATGCATCATCAACATGAGTGGCACCATGATTTCTGAAATTTGTGGCTATAGCCTTAAGCCTCCTATACATGTCTTCATGGTCTTCTCCATCCAACATATAGAATCCTTCAGCTTCGTTGCTCAATGCATCATATCTATTCCTCTTCATACTTTCATTTCCGATGAAGAGCTCGGTGAGAGCATCCCAAGCTTCCTTCGCTGTACTAAGATGCTGAATGTGTGGCATATCTTTGTCACCAACACCAAGTTGTATCATGTGTAGAGCTGTAGCGTTGAGTTGGCTATCGACCACTTCTCTTCTTGTGAGATTGTTGGGGTTTCCAACATGAAGACCATTTTCGATGATCTTCCACAACTCTATGGAGGAACTGCACACATGATATTTCATCAAAAATTGCCATTGAGTAAAAGTAGATGCAAAAAGTTTGGGTGGATCACCCCTATTATGTATATGTGGGTGAGGAATAGGTGTATCAGGGGAATACACATGAGAAACCTCATCGTGTCCATCCTTACCGCTATCCTTTTTTGAGGAGGAGATCTTGCTAGTGTCATCACCAACCACTTCGTTATCTTTAGAAACAGTTTTACCCGTTTCCTTGGATTGCGGAGTGGTATCCTCAGAGTTAGATGGAGGTGATGCTGCGGATGTGAAGAGACGCATTATCAATTGACGCATCTCTTCCATCTTAGCCTCCATTGAACTCACCAAGGTTGTTTCCAACGTCTTGAGATCGTTCATGGTGACTACCTCTGGAGCATCACTCCCATCTACCTTGGAACCCATACTTCTCTTAGGCGGTTAAGCCCGAAATAAGAGCCGAGGCTCTGATACCAATTGAAATGGATCGTATCGGCACCTAGAGGGGGTGAATAGGTGCTAACCAATTTTTAATACTTTTTCAATTTTAGGCTTGACACAAAGTAAATTCTCTAGATATGCAACTACGAGAATTTCCCTATATGCAACCCTAACTACTAAGCACGTAAAGAGAGGAGCGAAGGAACCGTAGTGGAGCACGCAGAGACACATGGATTTGTTTTACCCCAGTTCCTTCCTTGTTAAGGGAAGTACATCTGCGTTGGAGGGGTGGGCGGTTCTAAGACCACCACGCCACAATAGGCCTCACCCTATTCTCCGATGGATCTCGCCACAAGAGGCCTGATCCACCTTCTCTACTATTGGATCCCTTCGAGGCGAGAACCGGTGCCTTTTACAACACTATCAGGGCACACACCCACAACCGAATTGGGGGCTCCCGAGATGATAACAAGCTGCCACAATAACAAGGTTTATCAATATAAACAAAAACAAGGATCTAGGTATTTGCAAGAAATACTAGATCGGTGGTTCTCCAAATGAATGGAGAGGAGATGAAGCACTTGATTGCTGATGATGAAGATCGAGTTCTCCTCCTTAGATTCCCCAAGGGATGGGGCCTTTGGGTGGATCTAGGTGGAGCTCTCTTGGATAAAGGTTGCAGATTAGATCTCGTCTTTTTCGAATGAATCAAGAGATCTGGCAGGAGGGGGAAGGCTGGATTAAATACCCCCTCCCCAGATCTGGCCGTTGCACAACTTTGGGGGCGGATTATCCGCCCCCCACTTGGGACGGATTATCCGTCCCCTGGGAAAACTCCGTCCCAAGGGCGAATTCTCCGGGGGAAACTACGCCCCCTCTCTAGGGTTGGCGCCTGCAAAACTTGGTGAAGATCTTGGGGGGGGGATAATCCGGCCCCCTCCAGGGGCGGATTATCATCCGGCCAAGCCGGAAAGTCCGGCCAATACTCTGCGCCCTCTATGGGGCTTGCGCCTTGGCGATGAGCAAGGGGGCGGACTATCCGCCCCCCTGAGGGGCGGATTATCCGGCTGGGCCGGAAAATCCGGCCAAAACTCCGCCCCCCTTCTGGGGCTTCCGCCAGCTTGGGAAGAGGGAGGGACGGATTATCCGCCCCCCAAAGGCAGAATCATTTTCCCTTTTTCTCAAAGAGAGCTGCAACACTTCAACACACATTAAATAATCCTTAATATTGTTATCTAACACACAAAACACTAGGGATTATAAAATGTTCTTTTAGAGTTGCTTGCTCAGAGTTTTGGGTTGGCGTTGTTGTCTTCTAGGGGAGAAGTGATGACAATGACGCATGTGTGCTGTCTCGACGAGGCCCTCTTTGGAGGTGTGTGTGTGGGGGTTTTGGTGTCGCTCATCAGTTTTGGATGGTTTTCGTCCATTTTTTATTAATTAACTGTGTAATTCTCTTATGCTGCTTAATTAATGGATGAGGCAAATTTGTTTGCCTCCGCTTCAAAATTATTTTTTCCATGTACATGGTTCTTCTACTCATCCTCCATGTACCCAAATTTTGTTCATATTTTTTTGTGAAACATAGAGCTTTGTTTCTATTTCTTGTCAAGTTTCACACTACTAGGAAAACGGATATAGTTAATCCACACTTTCGTAGCGCACTAGGTCAAGGTGCGGGTAAAATAGGTGTGGCGCACTGCCCACAGGTGCCCTACGGCTAACTGTCGTAAGCGTGGCGCACATGGGGATGGTGCGCGACGGCTATGTGTGGGCCAGGGCATATGTGGCCACAGCACACTGCGCTACGGATGTGTCACTTGGCCGTAGCGCACCTTGACCTAGTGCGCTACGGGCATGTGTGCTATAGCAGTTGGGCCCTAGGGCTAAGTGGCCTGCACCAACTCCACCCCCCCACCCCGCGTGGATCGCCTTTTTAGGTTTTGCAAAAAATAAAAGAAAATAATAAACACTTTAAAAAATAAAATCCTTTCATATTTAGGTAGGTAATGTGGTATAGTTTCTAGAAAAATTAACAAACATGAGTTTCCATTTTTTCTGCAAAAAAAGTCATGTCACGGTAAAATGACCGTAACTTTTGCATACAATATCGAAAAAATCGTATAATATACCAAAATGACGAGAACGAGATTTCGCATCCGCTCGCAACCACCTCCGGTCGTTTAGCGATTATTTAGATTTTCAAAATTCGAAAATAGTAAAAAATTACGGTCAAAAGACCGTTTTTTCTGCAGAAAAAAAATAGAGGGCAACTTACCCGTAGCGCACCACCACCTAGTGCGCTACGAGTAAGTTGGGCGGGATTCAAAATTTGAATCCCTATCTCGCGCTCCTCCCTTTTCCTTCCCCCTTTTCCCTTCCCCTTTTCCCTCTCCCTTTCCCTTCTCCTTTTTCCTTCTCCCTTCTCCTTCTTCCTTCTCCTTCTCCTCCTTCTCCTTTTCCTTCTCCTCCTTCCCCTTATCATCTCCTTGCAGTGACAGCGCGATGGCGGCCTCCTCCTCTCCTTGCAGTGACGGTGGCGCGGCGGCGGCGCAATGGCGGCCTCCTCCTCTCCTTGCAGTGACGGCAGCATGACGGCGGCCTTCTCCTCCTCCTCGCAGTGACAATGGGCGACGGCGGCATCCTTCTCCTCACCGACCTCCCTTCCTCCCTCTCTTCCTCCATCTCTTCCTACCTCCCTCTCTCCCTACCTTCCTTTCTCCAACCACACCCTTCCTACCACCTCGAAGCCGACGAGGACTAGAGCGGCCACGACCTCCTGCACCTCCCTGCGGTGGTAGGTCGTGCCCACGGCCATGCTCCGGCGAGGTGACACGATGGCGGCGATGCACGGACCCGATTGCTTTTGCAATTCAAAACGAGAGTGCTTTTTTTAAAAAAAACATCCGTGGCGCACCCTATACCCCTATCCGTGGCGCATCTGGTAGTGCGCCACGCCTATCTCGAGACAACCGTAGTGTATCAGGCAGTGCGCTACGGGTAAGAGATAGCCGCAGCGCGAGGCTAGTGGCGCACAGCTAGTGTGCCACGGATGCCCTTTTCAGGTGCGCCACAAATGACAATTTTCCTAGTAGTGTCTGATACTACTCCCTCCGTCCGCATAAGTGTACTTCTAGCATTGTCCTAAGTCAAATTTTACTATGTTTGACTAATTTTTTAGAATAACGTACCTTTATTTATGACACTAAATTGTTACTATTAGATTTATTTTTAAATCTAGTTTCATAATATACCAATTTAATATAATATATGTTTATATATTTCTCTATAAAGTTGGTCAAATTTGGTAATATTTGACTTAGGCAAAATCTAAATATACACTTAATTGCGGACAGAGGGAGTAGGTTCGTATGTATATATACGATCAGACTAGCTAGCACACATTTGTTGACGAGTTGACAACGCTAATCAATCGTTCCAACATGATCAAACATATCCACGAATCAGCGACGAAACCCGATAGCGATGCTCGGTCGACACATCGTCTTCCATCCCGTGAGTGAAATGCAACGGTCCGGCGAGATGCGTCCCTCGCTTCGCTACCCTTTATTTAATCCCATGATCGACAACAAATCTCGACGATGTGATGTGCTCGAGATTGAATAAGTGTACTTTACTGACACATCGACGACTAGCACACGCTGTGCAAGCGGTTGTTGGGCTTGTCTCGCTTATTTCTCAGATGAAAACAAAAAAGAAGACAAGACGACGACTCGTGTGAAGAAGACTATCTGGACGAGAGGGATCGGACCGGCAGCTCGATCGGTGGCGTTTTGCGCCTAAACCGATCGAGGCGGGGTTCCGGCCGCGAGACGGGACAAGACAGGACAAAGCTTCTCCCCGGTCGATCCGGTTTGTCCCAGATCACACGCCAATCAGGTGACCAGCCTGCTCAGTCTCCGGTCAAACTCTGAGCTCCGGAGTCTCTGCCTGTCCATCCGTCTGGTCTCTGGAGTCCGCCCATACCATACATCGTCAACTTCAAGCAATGGCGGCGCCGTCGCAGCGCGGCAACAGCCAGCAGCCCTTCGACCTCGCGGCCGCGCCGGAGCTCGACGACGACGGCCGCGCCGCGCGCACGGGGAACCTATGGACGTGCGTTGCGCACATCATCACCGGCGTCATCGGGGCTGGCGTGCTGGCGCTCTCCTGGAGCGTCGCGCAGCTCGGGTGGGTCGCCGGCCCGCTCTCCTTGCTCTGCTTCGCGGCCGTCACCTACGTCTCCGGCGTCCTGCTCTCCCACTGCTACAGGTCGTCCCCTGTCGTTGCCGGTGGTGATGGGTCGGAGGAGCCGTCGTCGGGCAACAAGACGCGCCGGAACTACACCTACATGGAAGCCGTCCGGGCGCTGCTCGGCAGGAAGCACGTCTACGTCTGCGGCACCCTCCAGTACCTCTACCTCTACGGGATCGGCGTCGCCTACACCCTCACCACCGCCACCTGCCTCGGGTGAGAAAACCATTGATTAGTCGATCATCTGTCGAGTTATTATTCCTTGATTGTCGTAGCTAAGCTGATTAAGAAGTCTCGGTCGTCTCGTGGCAGCGCGATCAAGAAGTCCAACTGCTATCACGCCCACGGGCGCGGCGCCGCCCGCTGCGGCTCCGGCGAGGGCGAGCAGCACCTGTTCATGCTCCTCTTCGGCGCGGCGCAGCTGGTGCTGTCCTTCATCCCCAACTTCCACAGCATGGCGTGGCTCTCCGCCGTGGCCGCGGCCATGTCCTTCACCTACGCCACCATCGGCCTGTCATTGGGCCTCGCCAAGACCGTGGGCGACGGCGCGGTCAGGGGCGGCGTGGCCGGCGTCCCGACGAACACCGCGGCGCAGAAGACGTGGCTGGTGGCGCAGGCGGTGGGCGACATCGCGTTCGCGTACCCGTACACCATCGTGCTCCTGGAGATCCAGGACACGCTGCGGTCGTCGCCGCCCGAGGGCGAGACCATGCGGAAGGGGAACGTGCTGGCCGTCCTCGCCACCACCTTCTTCTACCTCTGCGTCGGCTGCTTCGGGTACGCCGCCTTCGGCAACGCCGCCCCCGGGAACCTCCTCACCGGCTTCGGCTTCTACGAGCCGTACTGGCTCGTCGACTTCGCCAACGCCTGCATCATCCTCCACATCCTAGGCGGCTACCAGGTATAGGTGGCCGGTCAATTCTCAACTTTTTCTCTGAAGAACTGTTCTGAACTTGCTGAATTGGCGTGCAGATGTACAGCCAGCAGATATTCACGGTGGTGGACAGGTGGTTGGCGGCGAGGTTCCCGGAGAGCGCGTTCGTGAACAGGACCTACGCCGTGCAGATCCTGCCGGGGCTGCCGAGGTACGGGCTGAACCTGCAGCGGCTCTGCTTCCGGACGGCGTACGTGGCGAGCACGACGGGGCTGGCCGTGGTGTTCCCCTACTTCAACGAGGTGCTGGGCCTGCTGGGCGCGCTCACCTTCTGGCCGCTCGTCATCTACCTCCCCGTGGAGATGTACTGCGTGCAGCGGCGGGTCAGGCCATGGACGGCGACGTGGGTCGCGCTGCAGGCGTTCAGCGTCGTGTGCTTCGCCGTCGGCACCTTCGCGTTCGTCGGCTGCGTCGAGGGCGTCGTCAAGAAGAGGCTAGGATAGTCTGGAACAGACGGTTTCGGCCTCTCTATTGTTGTACAGTTAGCGATTCAGAAACAACGTGACAAGCAGCACGCATATCACCACACAGTAGACGTGTAGCAGGAAATCAGCTCTGTTTCTGCTATGGTGTACTCTGAGCTTTATCCTAGACAAGAAAAGAGATCATATGATTCAATTTGCAAAAAAAAAAGGAAAAAAAGAAAGAGATGATATGTGTTGCTTTTCTAGAGGCGAGTCTAAACAATTTGTACGTATATGCTAATTAAACAACGTGTGAAAGTCAAGGTAGTGCTTCGTAAGCAACACGTTTTGACTAATGACCAATGTCCCTTTGACTGCTTGGACAGTGACATGCTAAATAATAATACCTACCTAGTGGAGTATCCTGAAAGATATCCACCGTAAAAACAGGTTGAGATTTTGCAAAAGGTAGAAGAAAAATCAAAAACTAATAACCTCAATACCTTCTTTATAGATATGTCCTTGGAAGATATCCCTCATGGAGTCATTGGAATATTAAACTCCCTCGAATATTTGTGGAATATCTTTTTATTAATAGTGATTTAACATAGATGATCCACAATAATTAAGGTACTGATATTTGGGATGGGAGTGGGAAGCCACCCCTCACCCCACCCCACCCGTCGAGGCTAGTTGTGTAGAGGCTACTAGGGACTTGGTTTGTTTATATACCATAGTTGTATCAATGTTTTCACTTGATACAGTTATAGCATAATATGAACTAGTTTGAGATATGATAATAAACTTATTTATTATTTTTCTCTAGGACATATCTCCTTTAGAGACGATGTTATTGCAACATTCTTCTTCTTCCTCCTCTTATTCCAAGATAAACTCGGGTTACCAGGCTGTGCAAGAACCTCCGGAAAGATCTGTCGCTGCATGTGCAGATACATCTGTTGGAACTGATGTGGAGGAAAGATCAGCGGGAAGACATGCCTTGGAAGCTATGTCGGCTGATAGAACTGCCCCGACTGTTGGGACGGCATGTACGTTGGAGGGCCGGGGTGCCGAGACGGCGGCTGAAGCGGCACCACGCTCGACCCGGCACAGAACGGGAGGGACGATCTGAGCAGAGTGGCCACAATAGCCTGTCCACCCCTAGACGAGAACACATCCACCTAAGATTGCATCAGAGGCGGCCCTGCGGGCGCGGTGGGGACACCACCAGGACGGGGGTGCAACGACATACCACCACTAGACCCAGCCAGCGCAGGAGGCCGGTGTTGAGGCCCAGACATGGCGACGACCTCCGCAAAGGAACGGGATCCTGCCACCGGGAACAAGGTAGCGAAACCGGGTGACGACGAGGAAGCGATGGAGGTTGGCGGCGGAGAAGCAAACACGACGGAGGTTGGCAGCGGAGAAGCGGAGGCGACTGGAGGGTTTGCACGATCGGAAGGACGTAGAGGTTTGGGGACGTGCGATAGGTGGGCCGCAAGTCTAGACAGCCTCAGACGTGTCCACCGTTCTATCGCTCCTAGACGCGATGAAGGGACTAGATTGCTTGTATGCGAGTGGGCTCCACCCATTGGATTCGAGATTCTCTCCACTGACTCCGCCGGGATCTCAGTCCAAGTGGAAATCAGAGATCTTTCCTCCGGCGGCGGTGCCCCAACCACGACCTGAGGGAAAAACAGTCCCAACATCGACGCCGGAGTTACACATCACCCCGACATACGATAACGTACACATGTGCCTCTCCATTACTCCCACAAGAGAAGGTGAAGATAGGGAACAAGCCCTTTCCGCATCTGTTCCAGCCTTCGCCGACACAGAACCCCCCCTGAAACGGATCCCTGCTCAATAGCGAACTCCACGATGCCCTCCTCTTCGAATAACAAGAATCTTGTGAAGAGAATCCATCTTCCAACAAGAATTCTTGCAGCATTGCTGCTTCTTCCGATGAACTACTGTTGCAGTGACCCAGTACACCACTACATGTTGTATAGTACATGTCGTTGATATGACACTCACGGAAGTCCTCATCCGCAAATATCATATCCCTCAGAGTGGTACAACAGAAACATTGCAGGTCCAACAAATTTCTTTATTAATCCATACCAAGAGCCAAAAGTGTACAAAAGATTCGATATCCTCCTCGGTCCATTGAGGATTCACAACATGATAAAAGTTCAAATGCAGAAGAGATAGCTTCCTAATCAATGGTAGTACTAACCTTAAAACCATTGGAGCTATCAACTTATTGGGTAAGCTATTATACTACAAGCTAGTCTGCCTATGCATTTTTTTGTCGGTCCTATATCTATATTATGTCTTATTTCTATTAGTCTAATACCCCGTTGTTGATTCTATTCTTCATGTCGGTCATCGTGTCTTCTTATAACCTAAGCAAGGTTTAGATGATAGATTGAGTACAGACGTAGTCAGCAAGTTCTAGGTGGTTGTATGATGTTTATTTGAAAGTCGTTGATCAAAGATCTAGGAATCGTGCAGGTTTTCAGAAAGGAAAGTTCTAGATTTTTAAAATTCTAAGTTGTTAGTTTTCACGGGTTGTCTGAACTTTCATAGAGTTCCTTTCCATGCTATGATCATAGTTCTTTCCCATAATAGGGAGTAACATATCACATCTTTACACTCTTGAGAGGTGCGCTATTTTGTCCACGAATGTCCTTATCCTTATTACTCTGTCCATATTTCCTTAGATATGGGGTCTTGATACCAAGTTTCACCGAGTCATGTTGAGTCCCCATTCATGACCCCGTTGTCCACTCATTATAACAAATTTTGGTCGAGAAACCTACGTTTAATTATCATCCCTTCTAATATACCCAACTCTTACCCTAAAGAACATAATAGGGACATCACTCCCACCTGTTGATCTCCTCTCTAGATCTCGGCCCGACTAGATATATGAGGACATACAAAAGTAAGAATGTACTTCTGACTTGCTCGCCTCATAACAAGATTTGGGGTTAGAACGGTACTATACGACACGAGAATGGATAACTGTTATTGTTGTTGTTAATCCTAACTTTCCTGGTACAATGCAATCTTCACCACATGATTTTTCAACCATGTATACATCCATGATTCCACCGTTCCCCCATTTTATTTATTTCATTCTGAAAACGGTTTTACGTTTTGAATGCAAGTAATTCTAGTGTTTTGAAAATATTTCAATCAAATAAGCTAAAGGACATGTAAGATTCCCCTTGCAACATGATTGCAAGACTGGCTTCACAAAAGTGATGCAAGAATAAACTTGTCTGGTAACTGCGAGATAATGCAGTTTAACTTGATCATGTACCTTGGGTTCTAGAATTCGCAACATCGTCCCACAAAAACAATGTTTCATATGCAAAAATGTGATGCTCTAATAAAATATATATGCAGAGCACTCCTCATGTGTTGTGTTTCAATTTTACTGATTTAATTTCATTTTAATTGATTTTCTCCCTCTTACGGTTTTATTACATTTCTTTGGTGTTTTATTTCTTATAGCAATCCACAATGTATTATTAGTATTTTACTTTGGAATTTAATATTTCTATGAAATGTAGGGTTTAATAATAATTATTATTATTCCTAGTTTTATTGGATTCTTTATGAATATTAAAGTCCAAAATTCATAAAATTTCAAGTGTTTGCAAAACTCCCACAAAAATACTTTTTGGATTCCTTGCATTTTTTACACACAAAACTATTTTTACTTTATTTTATTTTTCTAAGTTTGTATGTGAGAGATGGGACTTTATTGGGTTTAAAGTTATTTGTGAAATGACCAAAATGCCCCTAAGTGTTTGAGCCCACTGGATAGACCCAGGTGGTCAAAACCACTTCCTGGACCTGGTCCATCCCAACCTGGCCCACTCACACGCGTCACTCTCTATCTTGTGTCGCTCACCTCTCTCGCTCCCGCCCGCACGCGCAGGCGATGACGAATGTGCGTCGCCGCCGCGTTGCTTGGCCGCTCTGATCTTCTCCGACCTCTCCCGTCGTGGCTCCTCCATACAAATTACTCGCTTGCCTCCGTTCTACCTTCCTACTGAACAGATTCGTGTCTCTCGCACCCTAGTGCTCGATCGCAACCCTAGCATGATTTAGGGTTTCTGTGCTGGTTTGTCTACTTTGACTCCAGCGCAACTCCGTCGCTTCCCGCCATCGAGATGGTGTTCCTACGCAACAAAGTCGTATGTGGCTGCTTTGGCTGGTGCGAGGTCGAGATGCCCATATGGGTACTCCCCTGTGCCGCCAGCCACCGCCATGTCTATCTCTTCTTCCTTTACTCAGTTAGCATGAGCTCGGCTCATCCTTTCTGAAGGTAGGTGCCTTCCTTCCCCTCTCTCTCCTTCTCTACTCTTATGCTACTAGTAGGTTCTAGGGTTCATGTTTAGTGATGTTATTGTTCTAGTTTATCTGGTAGGTTCTAAAGTGTTCTAGGGATTTCTAGATGTATATTAGGTTTCTAGGGTTCGACTTGGTTACTTAGGCTTAGGATTAGATTTTTTCTTACTGAATTTTGACTACTGATATTTTTGTTAGTTAACATATACTGTATAGGTTTCTAAACCTTTAGTTGACACTCATTGTTCTTGTCAGTTAAAGTTTGTTGATGCTTAGATAAGTGCAATGTTGTCAGCGGTTTGATGTTAGTAGTATAAAGTATGTCTACTTTAGTGTTTATGTACGGATCCTTCCATTTGAGGATTAATACAGTCACATTTAATGGTATTTTCTATTGTTAGCTTTAGTTGTGTATTCAATTGCACATGCAATTAAGTATTTCACTCAAATTTTTTAGTAGTTACTTGGCTTTCTATTATTGTTGCTTGAGCTTTTAACTCAAGTTTAGTTGTGTAAGTTTGTTGGTTAAGTGTTTTTTACTGCTTCTCATGCAGGTATTAGGATACTAGATCATTATCTCCCTTCTCATCGTTAGGCATGTCTTAAGATTTTGTCTAGGCATGAGGGGTAAGATAGAGATTTGGTGTTCTATGATTGGTTAACTAATTACATAATGTTCATCTTCTTTTTCTAGCTAGTTGTCATGGTTTGTGCCAGTTAGGATGTGGTTGTGCCTGTGGAGGTCTTCACTTGATGAAGATGCATAGTGTGCATCCCTCCTACTTCTAGGTGCATTCCATCCTAACATTCGCTCTCTCTAGATTCCTAAGGACTCTGTACTTTCCTATCCTAGGGTTTAACATTGACAACCTTTTATAACTTCCAAAGTGAGCTTGATGAAGATCTACAGCTGACATGGCTCTCCTCCTCCTATTCTTGTGTTCTTATTCTCCTCCCATCTCTCTCTCAGATCTCTCTCTAAACTATAAGAGTTTGTGTTTTGGTCCAAACTCGAGTGGTGAGTTATGAGCTATGGGGTCTCAGGTAGTCCTCTATTTATAGTATTCTTAAGTGGATGTGCTCCTGACACCAATGCCATGCATTTAGGTGAATCACCTGCCATTGTATGTGTGAAACCACCTATGTTGGCTAACTTATTCATAGGTGGCAAGGGATTTTCGGTGGTTAAGCCTATGCTGGGTTTAACTTATGTGTGTATGCTAAAATTGGCATATGACCCTTTTGTTTGTATGTGCAGGGGGTAGTTGAATATGCCTATTCAGGCATGTCGGTTTGGCATTTGTCTTGTTCTGTCCTTTGGAACATGACAAGCGTTTATTTCTTTTATTTTTAGTAAGTTTGATTCATTTTCATCCATGAGTCCTTGCAATTCCATTTGGATGATTGTTCACAGTTTCCATTCCCGTGAAGTTTGATTGGTTTAGAATTTTAGTTGTTCATGTTTCAAATTGCTAGTGTTCTAGGGTTCATGTTTTAAATTCCTAGTGTTCTAGGGTTCTTGTTCATGTTTTAAATTCCTCTAATCTCGGTTTGGCCTTTGTCCTATTCAAGAGACACCTAGCATGTTAGCCCCCTTGGCTGTGTCGGGCATGGCTTGGCTACCACCAATATTTGAAAGGAAGAACATAACATCTGAAGATGCGGGGATCCCTCTGGACCAAGACATGGACAACGAGTTTGAGAAGGGGCCAGTGCCTTGGAGATTTAGTTACAATGAGTTGTCTCGGGCAACGCGGGGCTAAAGTCAAGCTACCGAGAGTTTGACCAAACTTTTAGAAAAAACTATCAAGAAGTATGATATTATATAGATACAATGTGAAAATATGTTTCATGATGTATCAAAAGATATGAATTTCATGTTGTAAATATTGATATTTTTAAAAAAAACTTGATCAAACTTTACATAGTTTGACTTTTAAAAAATAAAACTTAATGGTTTGAGTATGCTTCATATGATACCAATTTACTATGATACCCGCCCTTGATCACGGTCCTGTAATCATCACGATATAAATAAATAGTGTAGTGTGTGAGAGAGATACATTTCCTGCCCGAGCTAACATGTAGTATGTGGTTTATTATGCGCGAGCTGATTAATTGTTGACCGTGTCCGCCAAGTTGCGCAACACACCCTGGACGGCGAGATCGAAGGCGTCCTTGACCGTGTCGAGCGTGTGCCTCGGGTCGGCGTACACCAGCCCCGGCACTAGCCTGACGACCTCTGCCTGCATCTCACGCACGGTGGCCGGTGGTATCCTGCTGAGCGTCTCCTCGATGAAGCTCACGTTCCCGGCGGCGGCGCGCACTTGGTCCTCCGGTATGAAGACGGAGTAGCGGGCGTGATCCTTGGGCAGGTGCCACGTGTACTGGAGGTACGCCGAGGACGGGTGGAAGAAGACCGGCACGCAGCCGGCGAGCATGGCGTCGAAGGCGGACCGGCGCGTGTACGAGTCCCCGGGCGGCTGAAGGCAGAAGACGGAGCGCTGGAAGAGGCGTATGATGTCGGCGGGGGCGTGGCACTGGGCGGCCCCGTTGGCGCAGCGCAGCTGCTGGCACTTGGACGAGCCGTTGCACTGGGCGATGACCTCCGACCTGATGTTCCGCGGGGCGTCCGGTCTGGGCGCGCCGACGAAGGACATGAGCCACGGGCGGCTGGAGGTCCTGATCCTCTTCTGCCAGTCCCGGACCTGGGCGTCCGTTCGTGGGTGGAAGTAGGTCGGGTAAGGCACCGCCATGTCGTTGCCTCGCATGGACGACTCCACCACCAGGACGGTCATGTTCCTGGCGGCGTCGAGCTCCATGAGCCTGTTGCCCCACTCCGCGCTCTGGATGTAGTGGCGCTGGAAGTCCCAGGCCGTGCGGCCCGCCACGAGGAAGTGGTCGCGGCCGGCCGCCCTGCGCCACTCCGGGCTGCGCGTGAGCCAGCGCGCCAGGTCGCGCGACGCGGCGTCCCGCGTCTCGTTGTCGTAGCCCCAGTTGTGCAGCATGAACTCGAAGCCGGCGTAGAAGGGGACGAACACGGCGGACGCCGCGGAGGAGTCGTTGGTGAGGCACCGGTAACGCCGCATGCGGCCGTGGAAGATGGCGTCCAGCGCGAACTGCTGCGTCGCGTACCAGCCGGTTGCGCCGGTGAGCGCAGCAGCAGCATCCTCCCCGCCGTCGAACGGCTCGCCGAGGCCCGCGTTGCTGACTTGGTCGCACATGTCGCTCCAGCGGCCGTCCGTGGTGGCGCAGCCGGCAAGAATGTCGGCGTTGAACCGCGGCGGGAGGTCCTGCATGAACACGTAACGCCCCATGCATGGATCGCGGCTCGCCTGCCGGTGTGTAGTCAATGCAAACGACACCGCTCGATCCGTGGGCATGTGGGAGTAGTAGAGTATGCGGGCCCAAAGCGCCGCAGAGAGGAGGAGGGGGAGGGGGAGGAGGAGGAGGAATGGAAGGCGCGTATCGGCGCTGCGCAAATACATTATTGTTGGATTGCACCAGATCTATGTCTGTCCGTCTGTCGGGAGCCACCTCGCTCGATCGTCGCGGATGGACCTGCTGATCCATCGATATATATATAGTGGCGGTCTTTGAAGATACGACCTCGTTGGATTACGTCACCCCATTGATCAACAAGTACTAGTATGTCGTTAACGAATCCCATAGCTGAGAGCAGAGTTGCCCGTACGTCATGTTCCTTCACTAGGTTCTACTTTGGTTGGTTCGCGGTCAGCAGCTGCTATCCCTCCGTTTTAAAATATATGATTTTTTAAATTTATAAAAAAATGTATCTAGACTTGTTTTAGCGTGTAGATTCAATCCAAACCTTAATGAACCTACATACTAAAAGTAGTCTAGATACATTTGTTTCGTAAACCTAAAACATCTTATATTAAGTACTTGTTTGCGAGATCGCTCCTCGGATATATTGTCTAGTAGGATTACAATTTTCAGCTAGCTGAGATTTAACTTAAAATGATAGCCAGGTCGTAGTCCATCGGACTGTGCATGTGCGTCAAGATTACTGAAACTGGTTGCTGTCCAGTCCAGGTTTGTCTCCGTCGCAGCCAGTGTCCTGTCTTCCTCGGTTTGTTGCTGGAGTTTTGTCTCGGTCGTTTTGGCCCATGTTTTATCTTCGTTGCTGTCCAGGTGTTGGACCGAGTTTCGTCTGCTTCAGTGGGCTGAGACGTTGTATGTAGTATCGGCCTCTCTTTTTTGTCTATTCTTTTCTTTGTTTATGTGGGCTGGGCATGCGTATAGACAATTTTTTTTTCATTTTTTCTGTGTGAAGGTCACATCAGCCTTCTCTTAGAGTTGTAATGTTGGATTTTTATTTAGTTAGACGAGCGAGATTTTTTTTTAAAAGTTTGTCTTCCTTTAGCTAACAGATGATCCCTTATAAATAAAATAACACTATTTTCTCTATTTTACCTTGTGCTTCCCTCTCCAGATCTGCCGCCACCCTCAATTGAGTTGTCATCGTGTAGAATGAGAGGCCGCCGATTCACCCTGGCACCAGGGGACTGGTCGTCGCCGCCCCCCGCTACGCCGACGCCGGCGTCATCTGCATCGCCCGTGATGGTGAGTTCCGGGTCTACGTTTCAATGCCCCAGATCCAATTTAGAGTCAAAAGAGGAGAAAAGCTTGGCGGATAGGGTGGCGCTTGAGGCGCTCGAGGACGTCATTGGGGATTTAGGCTGGACGACGATGTCTCGCCGGCACCAGCGGACGAATGATGAGCCACGGCAAGATTTTTGGGAGGAAATGGGGTTCCCAATCCCGGCCTCCAGGTTCTGAGACAAGGGTTTGTCTGCATCGACATCTCGGGGCTCGGTTTCGCCGTCCATGGAGCATACACCGGAGTTGGAGGTTGTTGCGGCGCAGAGGTCATCATCATTTTGGCGTGGAGCTTCTGCATCTCCTACTGGGATTGTATTGTCCCAGGATCCTAGGGTTAAGCCGTGAAGGGGACCTCTTCCTTCGAGGCGGGCCTCTACACCACCGGTGCTTGGGGATTTCATGGTGGCGACGACAGAGAGGGGACCTCTCAGTCGGAGTCCGATCCACAATCAATGCTCAATGCTAACGTGCCACCTGATGTGGGGCCCATCGAGTCCGAAGGGTTCTTCTGGACTACTATGGCTCGTAAGTTGCGGGCCGCGTGGAACGAGGCGGTCGTTCCTCTCTCGGTCCCGTGTCCTTCACCAATACAGCACCCATAGTCGCCGCCTCCTCCTTCATATGCCGAGACATCGTCTACCTCGCCCTCACTTTTGTCTGCGCCGGCTCCGGTTTTCTTAGTCGTCGTTCTCGACTCCTAGGACGACTCTGTCGCCGGGCGGTTCTTTCACGGAGGTGGTAGCGTCTCCTGGTATGACAGGGAAAAACCTGGGGCCAAACCCTAGGGGTCCTCCCGCTGCACCACTTCCGTGTGGACCCCCAGCTGCTCCTACACCACGTGGACATGCCGCTGCATCGCCCGCCGCACCTCTGACACATGGGCCGCCAGCTCAATCGGGGCCAACAGGGATGCCGCTGGGGCTGCAGTTCAGGCCTCCTGCGGCTTAATTCGGTGCTGCCCAGGATGTCCCGCATTAACCCCTTCAGCCGTCATACAGAGGACCGGTCCTTCCGTATACGCCTAGGTGCTGTCTCCCAGCTTTGGTGGTGGTATCTAAGGAGGGGCCCATGGATTTGTGCAACAAGGTGTCACACCTACGCCTCTAGCTGCCTCGGCGCTGGTGGACAACGAGGTCCAGGACTAGCTGGACGGGAGCCAAACAGAAAAGGAAGAGTGACGTGCAAGTTGATCGCTCTGTGAGCTGGTTGTGGTGGACCTGCAGGCCCCACTTGTAAGTGAAACTTAGAGAGGATAAAGGGGTAACTGTTGTAAGGGAGACGGACATGTTGAATGAATCAAATCTGAATTCTCTCATATTTCGTATCTCACCCCCTTGCTCCTCTCATCTCGTACTCCAACTCTGCTTGTATCAACTAGATTCTGTGATTGTCTCCTCCCCAATCCAGCGGGACATCACAATTTGGTAATCAGAGCCAGATTGTTCTGTTGTGCTCACAATCCGAGATCGAATCTGTAAAATCCCACCGCGACAGGTGCTGATTGCTTCGGCAAATCGGCCCAAAATCCTTAGCGGGGTTAGATTCGATTCAGGACGAGTCGCGACGACACCTTCCAGGCCCGCCGTCCCCATGGTACAGACCAATTTCGTTTTGGAGAAGATGGAAGGGATGCAGAAATCACTCGATGACGTCCTGATGCGTTTCACCGCCATGGCGGCGGACATGAAGGGGGTGACCGACGAGGTTCGCGGTCTCCGGCAGCAGATAGGCCATTTTGGTGAAGACCTGGACCGCGTCAAGCGTCGCCTCGTCGAATCGGACCGCCCCGCTGCGTCAGTGCGCGTGGACATACCGAGCGCAGACAAGGCCGCCACTGCACCGCGCCTCGCGAACAACGGTGCGCCATTGCTGAGGCAGCCAGCGACTGCATCGGGCTTTCACACCGCGCTGTCTTTGCCCAAGGACGTTCAAGAGCAAGTTCCTCATGGGGACTACATCGTCCGCCCACGCCACCACGATTTTCCACGTTTCTCAGGTGAAACACCAATGCTCTGGATCGATTTATGCCTCACCTATTTTGACATGTACAAAGTATCGGAACACCACTGGGTTAGTACCGCTACTTTGCATCTGGATGAGCATGCTGCGCTATGGTTCCAATCATTCAAGCGCAGAAATCGTTTGATTCCTTGGGATATGTTTATTCAAGCTGTGGTGGAGGAGTTTGGCCAGGATGAGTATGATGGTCAAATGTCCAAGTTACTGCACCTTAAGCAATTAGGGACTGTTGCTGAATACCGCAGGGCGTTTGAGGAGTGTATGTATCACCTCATTTCAGTGGATGATTCTCTGAGCACTCGTTGGTTTGTTACACAGTTTGTATTTGGTCTTCGAGATGATATTCGTTGTGCTGTTCGCTTGCAAGCTCCGACCAGTATCACTAGAGCTGCTTCCCTAGCTCGCATCCAGGAAGAAGAAGCAGAACATCACAGACCAAGGGCACGACCAGTAGCACCAACAAAACACCCACCCGCAATTGCAGCTGCCAATACTGTTCAGCGCCTGGAATGGCCTAAGAAACAAAGTGCTGATGATTTCAACAGAGAGCGTCAACTCAGGGATTTTCGCCGTGCAAATGGCCTATGCTTTAAATGTGGTGAGAAGTACTCCAAGGACCATCAATGTAAACGTTCTGGGCAGTTACTCACGATCGAAGTGGGAGAATTCGGTGAAGTACTATCTGATGATGCAGTTTTAGCTTTGGAATTGTTATCTGAACCAGAGACGGCCAATGAGCCTGTAACTTGTTGTCAACTTTCATTGGCTGCTGTAGCAGGCACAACTGCACCTGAAACCATTCAGTTGAGGGCATTGGTGGGAAATCAAGTTATGATACTGCTAGTCGATTCTGGAAGCACTACCACATTTGTTACCAAAACTTTTGCTCTTCGAGCTGGTTGTCAGATTTCTCCTGCTCCAGCTGTACCGGTTAAAATTGCAAATGGACAAACTCTAACTTCAGATGCACAAGTTAAAGGTTTACAGTGGTGGACACAGGGTAACACCTTCCACACTGATATGCGTATTCTAGACTTGGGAGCTTATGATGCTGTCTTGGGAATGGACTGGTTGAAAAGTTGTGGCAAGATGACCTGTGAATGGACACTTAAAACTCTATCCTTTCAACATTTGGGCAAGGAAATTACATTACAAGGCATGCTTTCAAAGCCTACCACTCATGTGACTGAATTATCAGTAGAGCAGCTTCAAAAATGGATAGCCGGTAATGAAGTTTGGGCAATGGCTGTGGTGGATACAGTGCAGGTGCCTGGTAACAGTCCTACCATTACTGTTGCACCTGATTTGCAGTCTATTCTCACTGAATATACAGATGTTTTTTCTCAACCCAACACCCTGCCACCCCAGCGAGCTCTGGATCATGCTATCACACTTGAGGCTGACGCTCGACCCATAAATGCTCGTCCCTACCGTTACTCTCCCCTACAGAAGGACGAGATCGAAAGGCAAGTGCAAGAAATGTTAGCAGCTGGCCTAATTTCTAACAGTATGAGCCCATTTGCCTCTCCTGTACTCCTGGTGAAGAAAAAGGACGGCACGTGGCGGTTTTGTATTGATTATCGCCGTCTAAATGAGCTTACCATTAAAAACAAGTTTCCTCTTCCGGTGGTGGATGAACTTTTGGATGAGCTTGCTGGCACGAAATATTTCTCAAAGCTGGACCTTCATGCAGGGTATCATCAGATTAGGATGAGACCAATGGATGAAGAGAAAACTGCCTTCAAGACCCATCATGGTCACTTCTAGTTTCGTGTCATGCCCTTTGGGCTTACCAACGCCCCTGCAACATTTCAGTGTATTATGAATGAAGTGTTTGCACCCTTTCTAAGTAAATTTGTCATTGTATTTCTGGATGACATTTTGGTCTATAGTGCTTCATGGCTAGAGCATTTGCAACACCTGAAGCTAGTCTTGGATAAATTACGGGCATCCCAATTCTTTGCCAAACTTTCCAAGTGCAGTTTTGGCCAATCCAGCGTTCAGTACCTTGGCCACATAATTTCTGATCAGGGTGTGGCTACGGATCTAGAAAAGACAATAGCAATGGAGAACTGGCCCTTGCCTACTACAGTGACCGAACTTAGGGGTTTTCTGGGCCTAACAGGATACTATAGGAAGTTTGTGCAAAACTATAGTATAATTACCAAGCCATTGACACAATTGTTGACTAAGAAGGGCTTTGTTTGGACTCCGGCAGCAACTGTTGCTTTTCAGAAACTGAAGATAGCAATGATGAGCACTCCTGTATTGGCACTTCCAGATTTTAACTTGCCTTTTACAGTAGAAACCGATGCTTATGACTCCGGGGTGGGTGCAGTACTGATGCAGAGAGGGCACCCTATTGCCTACATGAGCAAGGCTTTGGGCACCCTAAATTGCAAACTTTCTATATATGAAAAAGAGTTTTTGGCAGTAATTATGGCAATTGATAAGTGGCGCCAATATCTGGAAAGGGCTCCTTTCACTATTCTAACAGATCACAAAAGCTTGTGCAATCTATGTGATCAACCTTTGACGTCAGATTTACAGAGAAAAGCAATGTCAAAACTGGTTGGTTTACAATTTGAGATCAAGTATAAGAGGGGTGTGGACAATGGGGCAGCCGATTCTCTATCTAGAGTGGGAAAATTTTTGGAGGTTCAGACTATATCATCTTGCAGGCCAGACTGGGTTCACGAAATTTTGAATTCCTACTCTACTGATGCACATGCTACAACTCTGCTTCATGAACTAGCAATCCAGTCACCAACTGACAAAGGTTACTCTCTCAATAAAGGACTGATCCATTTCAAGGGCAGAATTTTGAAGGGTTTCGCAGCATAGTAAATCAAAATTTTCTACGGAAGCGAACAGAGGGAAAGCCAAGATCTAATCTAGGAGATGAAAATAACGAGAGAGATTGGATTAGATCTTCATACCCTTGAAGATTCGCACAGCGGAACGTTCGTCGGAACGTGGGTGATGTAGTCGTACTCGCTTCTCCTCCTCGCGATCCGATCCGATCTAGCACCACAAGTGGCGGTGCCTCCGTGAGATGCACACGTGCAGCACCTCGACGTCTCCTCCTTCCTCGGACCAGCAAGTATGGTGGAGAGATGGATTGGATCTACAACGCGACGGCGCGGTGCAATTGGTGGAGAATTTATGCAGCAGGGCTTCGCCTACAAGCAGTCGGGAGGGAGAGAGGAAGGGCAGCAGGGCGGCTAGGGTTGGAGGGGAAGGTGTGTAGGGTTGGTGCGCCCCCACCCCTCTTTATATAGAGGGGGGGCGCAGCCCTAGCCCCTCCTCCAAGCCTATCTCTAGTTTAAACGATTTAAACTTATCCCTTATCCAGAAATTCTATCTCTAGTTTAAACGAGTTTAAACTTATATAGAATCGGCTGGGCCCTATGGGGCCTTGTGCCCCTGGCCCAATGCGGCCAGGACACTCCCTCATAGGCCCATGCCCCCTCCCGGAAGGTGGGACCACGTTGGCCCCCTTCCGGAAGGTTCTAGAAGCTTCCGGTACAATACCGATTAATCCGGAACAATTCCGAACTCCAAAAACTGCACTGCCTTATATGAATCTTATTCTCCGGACCATTCCGGAACCTCTCGTGATGTCCTGGATCCCATCCGAGACTCCGAACAACAATTCATAAACCAAGTATCCAATCTATCCTAGCGTCGAGACACGTTAAGTGTGTGACCCTGCGGGTTCGAGAATATGCAGACATGATCTTCTATCAATAATCAACAGCGGGGTCTGGGCACCCATATTGACTCCCACACATTCATCGATGATCATATCGGATGAACCACGATGCCAGGATTCAATCAATCCCATATATATATTCCCTTCGTCTCGCGATATTTTACTTGCCCGAGATTCGATCGTCGGTATCGTCATACCTAGTTCAATCTCGTTCACAGCAAGTACTTTACTCGTTCCGTAATCCGATATCACTTTGTGATTAACTCCTTAACGACATGCTTGCAAGCGGTGTTGATATCGATTACCGAGTGGGCCCGAAGTATATCTCTCCGACTTGGGAGGGACAAATCCCATCTCGATACATACAACCCAACAGATACTTTCCGATCACCTGAGAGACACCTTTATGATCACCCTCTCATAGGATGACGTTTGATGACCTCAAAGCTTTCTTCCGATACCAGGGAGTTGTATTATCTCATGGTCTAAGGAATACAATATTTGACATAAGAAAAGCTTCGCAAAGACGAACACGATGACACGATCTAATTGCTTCGCTTAGTTTGGTTCTGTCCACCATATCATTCTCCCAATGATATGATCTCATTATCAATTGACAACTCATGTCTATGGTTAGGAAACCTTAACCATCATTGATCAATGAGCTAGTCCATAGAGGCGTACTAGGGACACAGTGTTGTTCACAAACCACACAAGTATTAATGTTTCCGCTTAATACAATTCTAGCATGGAATATAAACTTTATCATGAACAAGAATTATAATAATAACATCTTTATTATTGCCTCTAGGGCATAATTCCAACAGTCTCCCACTTGCACCAGAGTCAATAATCTAGTTTACATTTGGCAACAATCTCACACCCATGGCACTGAGGTGCTGATCATGTTTTACACGTGGAAGAGGTTTAGTCAATGAATCTGCGACATTCAGATCTGTATGTACTTTGCTGATCTTCAGATCTCCATCTGCTATATAATCTCGGATTATATGAAACTTGCGGTTGATATGCTTGGTCTTTGGATGATATCTTGGTTCCTTAGCGAGTGCTATGGCGCCAGTGTTGTCACACAATATCTCCAGTGGGTCCAATGCACTTGGAACCACACCAAGCTCAGTGATGAAGTTTCTGATCCAAACTCCTTCACTTGACGCTTCTGCAGCAGCCATGTATTCCGCTTCTACTGTAGATCCCGCGATCACGCTTTGCTTGCAGCTTCTCCAGCTCACAGCTCCTCCATTCAAAATATAAACGTATCCTGTCTGAGATTTAGAATCATCCTTGTCGGTGTCAAAACTAGCGTCGACGTAACCTTTTACGACGAGCTGTTCATCACCCCATAGACTAAGAACATTTATTTAGTCCTATTTAGGTACCTTAGGATGTTCTTCACGGCTGTCCAGTGTTCCACTCCTGGATCACTTTGATATCTGCTCGTCAAACTAAGAGCATTGGACACATCCGGTCTAGTACACAGCATGGCATACATGATGGAGCCTATGGCCGAGGCATAAGGCACTTTGCTCATAGCTTCCCTATCATTTACCGTAGCTGGACACTGAGCCTTGCTCAATATCTTACCTGACAACATAGGCACTGAACCTTTCAATGACTTATCCATTCTGAACCTTTTCAGAACTTTGTCTAGGTATGTACTCTGGCTTAAAGCTATCAGGCGTCTTTGTCTATCTCTATAGATTTTGATGCCCAATATATAAGCAGCTTCACCTAGGTCTTTCATTGAAAAACACTTGTTCAAATAACTCTTCACATCGTTAAGCATGTTGATGTCATTTCCAATAATCAATATGTCATCCACATATAGTACCAGAAACGTCACCGAGCTCCCACTCACTTTCTTGTAGATGCAAGCTTCGTAGCAATTTGGAACAAATCCAAAGCTCTTGATCACTTGATCAAAACGAAGGTTCCAACTCCGAGATGCTTGCTTCAGTCCATAAATGGAACGCTGAAGTTTGCATACTTTATCAGCATCCTTAGGATCGACAAAACCTTCGGGTTGCATCATATACAACTCTTCATCAATGTTGCCATTGAGGAACGCAGTCTTGACATCCATCTGCCATATTTCATAATCATGAAACGCAGCAATTGCTAATAAAATCCGAATGGACTTAAACATCGCTACGGGAGAGAAAGTCTCATCGTAGTCAACACCTTGAACTTGTCGAAAACCTTTTGCAACAAGCCGTGCTTTATAGACGGTGACATTACCATCCGCGTCCGTTTTCTTCTTGAAGATCCATTTGCACTCAACGGCCTTTCGGTCGCTAGGAGGGTCCACCAAAGTCCATACTTGGTTTTCGCTCATGGATCCCAATTCGGATTTCATGGCTTCTAGCCATTTCTCAGAGTCTGGGCTCATCATCTCTTCCTCATAGTTCGTAGGTTCGCTGTCTTCTACTAACAAGACAGTCAAGACAGGGTTGTCGTACCACTCAGGAGGGGCACGCGACCTTGTCGACCTGCGACGTTCAGTAGCAGCATCGTCCGAAGCTTCATGATCCTTGTCATTAGCTTCCTCTATTGTTGGTGCAGGCGGCACTGGAACAATTTCAGGTGCTGCGCTACTCTCCAATTCAAGAGAAGGTTCAATAACCTCGTCTAGCTCTACTTTCCTCCCACTCACTTCTTTCGAGAGAAACTCCTTCTCAAGAAAGGAACCGTTCTTTGCGACAAACACTTTGCCTTCGGTTCTGTGATAGAAGGTATACCCAATAGTTTCCTTAGGGTATCCTATGAAGACGCATTTCTCCGCTTTGGGTTCGAGCTTGTCCGGCATCAACTTCTTGACGTAAGCTTCGCATCCCCAAACTTTAAGAAACGACAACTTAGGTTTAGCACCAAACCCCAGTTCATACGGTGTCGCCTCAACGGATTTAGATGGAGCCCTATTTAAAGTGAGTGCAACGGTTTCTAATGCATAACCCCAAAATGATAACGGCAAATCAGTAAGAGACATCATCGATCGGACCATATCCAATAGGGTTCGATTCCGGCGTTCAGACACACCATTGCGCTGTGGTGTTCCGGGTGGCGTGAGTTGTGAAACGATTCCACTTGCTTTGAGATGCGTGAGAAAATCATAACTCAAATATTCGCCCCCACGATCGGATCGTAGAAACTTAATCTTTCTGTTACGATGGTTCTCCACTTCATTCTGAAATTCTTTGAACTCTTCAAACGTTTCAGATTTATGTTTCATTAAATAGATATACCCATATCTACTTAAGTCATCGGTAAAAGTGAGAAAATAGCGATATCCACCGCGCGTCGAAACACTCATCGGTCCGCATACATCGGTATGTATGATTTCCAACAAGTCCGTTGCTCGCTCCATCATACCGGAGAACGGGGTTTTGATCATCTTGCCCATGAGGCATGGTTCGCATGTGTCAAATGATTCAAAATCAAGAGACTCCAAAAGTCCATCAGAATGGAGTTTCTTCATGCGCTTTACACCAATATGACCTAGACGACAGTGCCACAAATAAGTAGTATTATCACTATCTACTTTGCATCTCTTAGCCTCAATGTTATGGATGTGTGTTTCATCCCTTTCGAGATTTAGAAGAAATAAACCACTCACAAGAGGTGCATGACCATAAAAGATGTTACTCATATAAATAGAACAACCATTATTCTCCGATTAAATGAATAACCGTCTTGCAATAAACACGATCCAGAAATAATGTTCATGCTCAACGCAGGCACATAATAACATTTATTAAGGTTTAAAACTAATCCCGAAGGTAAAACTAAGGAGAGCATGCCGACGACCATCACATCAACTCTTGATCCGTTGCCAACGCGCATCGTCACCTCATCCCTCGCAAGCCGCCGTCTATTCCGCAGCTCCTGTTTCGAGTTACAAATATTAGCAACTGAACCGGTATCAAATACCCAGGCACTACAACGAGGGCTAGTAAGGAAAACATCAATAACATGTATATCAAATATACCTTTGATGGTGCCAGCCTTCTTGTCCGCTAAGTACTTCGGATAGTTGCGCTTCTAGTGACCCTTGTCCTTGCAATAGAAGCACTCAGTTTCCGGCTTGGGACCAGACCTGAGCTTCTTCTCAGCAGGGGCATTGCGCTTGCCGCCGCCCTTCTTGAAGGGCTTCTTTGCACCTTTACCTTTCTTAAAGGAGGTCTTGTTGACCATCAACACATGATTATCCTTCTTGATGTCCACCTCCGCAGCCTTCAGCTTTGCGAAGAGCTCGGCGATCGTATCAGTGGAACCAATCTGATTGTGAGTCACTACAAAACTTTTGTAGCTGGGAGGGAGTGATTGCAGAACCCTGTCAATCTTGAGCTCCTCTGGAATCTTGCAGTCCAGTTGCTCAAGGCGTTGAGTGTAGCCCGACATCTTAATGGCGTGCTCACTAACGGAACTCCCTTCCTCCATCTTGCAGTTAAAGAACTTCTCAGAGATCTCATATCTCTCAGAACGGGCCTGAGTCTGAAACATGGTTTTCAACTCTTCGAGAATCTCAAAGGGCCCGGGATAGTTTTCAAAACGATTTTGAAGTTCCGGTTCCATAGCAAACAACATGGTGCTCTTAATCACACCATAATCATCTTTGCGCGACTGATAGACAACTTTCTCATCAGCCGGCGCAGTTGCAGCAGGGGGGTTACCTAACGCTTTCTCAAGGACATAGTCCTTTTGTCCGCCAGACAGGATGATTCTTAGATTGCGGAACCAGTTGGTGAAGTTAGACCCATTGTTTCTAAGCTTTTCTTTCTCAGCAAAAAACGTTGAAGTTGAAGTTGGACTTGGCCATTGGATCTACAGTATTGGCAAGTACAATTTAGACTATGTTTATGATAAATAGTTCAACTTAATCAAATTACTAGATGAACTCCCACTAAATTCAACATCCCTCAAGTTGTTTAGTGAACACGATCCAAATTCACCACACCTAATCCGATCATCACGAGAAGAGATGTGGTTTCAATGGTGGACAACGAAGTGTCGATCATATCATTCATATGACTCATGCTTAACCTTTCGGTTCTTGTGTTCCGAGGCCATGTCTATACATGCTAGGCTCGTCAAGTTAGATCCAAGTATTTCCGCGTGTGCAAAACTGGCTTGCACCCGTTGTATGTGAGCGTAGAGTCTATAGCACCCGATCATCACGTGATGCTTGGACACGACGAACTTTCGCAACGGTGCATACTTGGGGAGAACACAGTTTTTATCTTGATCTTTAAGTGAGGAATCATCTTATAATGCTACCGTCGCGATCTAAGCATAATAAGATACATAAAAGGATAAACATCACATGCATATAACTTTATGTGACATGGTATAGCCAATCTTCGCGCAATGATCTCCATCTTGTGCGTTCCGGCATGATCTCCATCACTTCACCATGATTGCCTCCACCACGAATAGCAACTACAACTATTGCTAACTACTTAGCGATAAAGTAAAGCTATTACATGGCGTATAAGAAGTTGACTCGCAGGTCATACACAATTATAAAGACAACCATATGGCTCCTGCCGGTTGTGTACTCATCGACATGCAAGTCGTGAAACATTACAAAACATGATCATCGCATACATTATACACATCACATCTTGGGCCATACCATATCACAGAAAACACTCCCTGCAAAAACAAGTTAGACGCCTCTACTTTGTTGTTGCGTGTTTTACGTGGCTTATGGGAGTAGATGCTAAGAACGATTCTTACCTACGGAAAGCCACAACGGTGATATTATGGTTGCCAAACTCCGATGTTAATCCCATGACAACTATAGTGAGAGAAACTGACATCCACCAGCCGCATGTGTGGTACAAGCCACACGTCAAGTGCGGAGCCGGTCTCGCGAACGACGTCGCGTAAGGTTGGCCTGGACCGCTTCAATCTCACTATCCCGCGTCATAAGAAGAACACAAACAAGAGGCTTGCAACAGAAAACATCAACGCCCGCAACAACCATGTTGCGTTCTACTCGTGAAACACATCTACGCATAGATCTAGCTCTGATACCACTGAAGGGTTTCGCAGCATAGTAAATCAAAATTTTCTACGGAAGCGAACAGAGGGAAAGCCAAGATCTAATCTAGGAGATGCAAACAACGAGAGAGATTGGATTAGATCTTCATACCCTTGAAGATTCGCACAGCGGAACGTTCGTCGGAACGTGGGTGATGTAGTCGTACTCGCTTCTCCTCCTCGCGATCCGATCCGATCTAGCACCACAAGTGGCGGTGCCTCCGTGAGATGCACACGTGCAGCACCTCGACGTCTCCTCCTTCCTCGGACCAGCAAGTATGGTGGAGAGATAGATTGGATCTACAACGCGACGACGCGGTGCAATTGGTGGAGAATTTCTGCAGCAGGGCTTCGCCCTAGCCCCTCCGATTGGGAGAGAGGAAGGGCAGCAGGGCGGCTAGGGTTGGAGGGGAAGGTGTGTAGGGTTGGTGTGCCCCCACCCCTCTTTATATAGAGGGGGGGCGCAGCCCTAGCCCCTCCTCCAAGCCTATCTCTAGTTTAAACGATTTAAACTTATCCCTTATCCAGAAATTCTATCTCTAGTTTAAACGAGTTTAAACTTATCTAGAATCGGCTGGGCCCTATGGGGCCTTGTGCCCCTGGCCCAATGCGGCCAGGACACTCCCTCATAGGCCCATGCTCCCTCCCGGAAGGTGGGACCACGTTGGCCCCCTTCCGGAAGGTTCTAGAAGCTTCCGGTACAATACCGATTAATCCGGAACAATTCCGAACTCCAAAAACTGCACTGCCTTATATGAATCTTATTCTCCGGACCATTCCGGAACCTCTCGTGATGTCCCGGATCCCATCCGAGACTCCGAACAAAAATTCATAAACCAAGTATCCAATCTATCCTAGCGTCGAGACACGTTAAGTGTGTGACCCTGCGGGTTCGAGAATATGCAGACATGATCTTCTATCAATAATCAACAGCGGGGTATGGGCACCCATATTGACTCCCACACATTCATCGATGATCATATCGGATGAACCACGATGCCAGGATTCAATCAATCCCATATATATATTCCCTTCGTCTCGCGATATTTTACTTGCCCGAGATTCGATCGTCGGTATCGTCATACCTAGTTCAATCTCGTTCACAGCAAGTACTTTACTCGTTCTGTAATCCGATATCACTTTGTGATTAACTCCTTAACCACATGCTTGCAAGCGGTGTTGATATCGATTACCGAGTGGGCCCGAAGTATATCTCTCCGACTTGGGAGGGACAAATCTCATCTCGATACATACAACCCAACAGATACTTTCCGATCACCTAAGAGACACCTTTATGATCACCCTCTCATAGGATGACGTTTGATGACCTCAAAGCTTTATTCCGATACCAGGGAGTTGTATTATCTCATGGTCTAAGGAATACAATATTTGACATAAGAAAAGCTTCGCAAAGACGAACACGATGACACGATCTAATTGCTTCGCTTAGTTTGGGTCTGTCCACCATATCATTCTCCCAATGATATGATCTCATTATCAATTGACAACTCATGTCTATGGTTAGGAAACCTTAACCATCATTGATCAATGAGCTAGTCCATAGAGGCGTACTAGGGACACGGTGTTGTTCACAAACCACACAAGTATTAATGTTTCCGCTTAATACAATTCTAGCATGGAATATAAACTTTATCATGAACAAGAATTATAATAATAACATCTTTATTATTGCCTCTAGGGCATAATTCCAACAAATTTATATTGGGGAAAATCTTGCTCTACAAACAAAAATTATTGCATCTCTCCATGACAGTGTGATTGGTGGTCATTCTGGAATTCAGGCTACATATCAGCGCATCAAACAACTCTATTACTGGTCTGGGTTGAAACTAGCTGTGGAAAACTATGTGAAGCAATGCCAAGTTTGTCAGCAAGCCAAACATCCTCATACTAAACCGGCTAGGCTGTTACAACCACTGCCTCCTCCTAAAATTCCATGGTCAGAGATTACCATGGACTTCATCGAAGGGTTGCCACTGTCTGATAATGCAAACACCATCCTTGTCATTGTTGACCGTCTGACCAAGTATGCTCATTTTCTTCCCCTCCGGCATCCTTATACTGCAACATCTGTCTCCAAGCTTTTTGTGGATCAAATCGTCAGACTACATGGTGTTCCCCTGACAATTATATCAGACCGTGACAAAATTTTCACTAGTCACTTCTGGAAGGAGCTGATGAAAGCTTTGGGCACACAATTGCACTACAGTACGGCATACCACCCACAAACTGATGGACAAAGCGAGCGTGTCAATCAATGTCTCGAACAATACCTTCGTTGTGCAGTCCAAGATAATCCTAGACACTGGAAGAAATGGATAGCCATGGCAGAATTCTGGTACAACTCAAGCTTTCACACAGCTCTCGGTTGTACGCCATTCAAAGCATTGTATCGCATAGACCCCAATTTTGGTGCCATGCCAAATTTAGTGGTATCCAATCAGTCTCCAGTTGCAGATTCTGCTCTTGAGTATCAGGCCCAGACCGAGCTGTTGCGTGCTCAACTGATACGTGCCCAGCAGCGCATGAAGATGTATGCAGACAAGAACCGCACAGAGCGCCAATTCACGGTGGGTGATCAGGTGTTACTCAAACTACAACCGTATGCTCAACAGTCGGTGGTGAATCGGCCATATCCAAAGCTGTCATATAAGTATTTTGGTCCCTACAAGATCTTGGAGCGAATTGGTGCTGTCGCATACAAAGTGGAGTTGCCTGCATCTGCCCAGGTGCACCCAGTTTTTCATGTCTCACAATTGAAGCCATTCACTGCCAATTACTCTCCTGTGTATAGCACATTACCTTCAGCACCAAATTTGGTTGCCACTACTCCTGTTCCGGTTGAAATCCTTCAACGCTGGTTGGTGCGCAAAGGGAATGCGGCCACACCACAGGCTCTCATCCGCTGGGCTCACATGCCGAATGATTGTGCTACCTGGGAAGACTACTACGTGCTGAAGAATCGATACCCTGACGCAGCGCTATGGGATGAAGAACAAGTCGGGGCTTCGTCTCAAGCGGAGGCAAGTGCCACACCTACGCCTCCAGCTGCCTCGGCGCTGGTGGACAACGAGGTCCAGGACTAGCTGGACGGGAGCCAAACAGAAAAGGAAGAGTGACGTGCAAGTTGATCGCTCTGTGAGCTGGTTGTGGTGGACCTGCAGGCCCCACTTGTAAGTGAAACTTAGAGAGGATAAAGGGGTAACTGTTGTAAGGGAGACGTACATGTTGAATGAATCAAATCTGAATTCTCTCATATTTCGTATCTCACCCCCTTGCTCCTCTCATCTCGTACTCCAACTCTGCTTGTATCAACTAGATTCTGTGATTGTCTCCTCCCCAATCCAGCGGGACATCACACAAGGTGGGCACCACGGTGGTGGACCGTCGGTGAACCAGATGGGAGGAGCAGCTGTTGTGCCACAGTTCATCGTGGGAGTGGGTGCGGCTGCCGTCGCTCCAAAGAGGAAGAATAAAAAGAAACAGCAACAACCTCAGCCTCAGGTTCATCTGGGGCCTTTTGTATCAGCCTCAGACTCCTCAGCAGATACCTGTACAATAGTCAGGTTCGCAGCAGTAAACCCATGTCCCTGGTTCGTATGCTCATCCGTACCCGGCCACAATTTAAGGGAATCAGTACCACGATACCCCGTAGGGCTAGCCGTTGCAGTTTGTCCCTATTGTTTGAATAACCCTGCAAGAAGTACATAATGTGTCCGAAACTATTGTCACAAAAGTAAAAAGGTGGTAAGGTGTTGGAAGTGTGCGGTTGACACTCGCGCTTCAAAGGACTGCAAAGTTCTACATTATTGTTATATTTGTATTGTTTGGCCAAACCAACTTTGAGATGCCCTGTTCTAAAACAGCCGTGTCCTACAACATATATGGCTAGGGTTGGCAATGATGACACTCTATTTGCACAAATTCCAAAAAGTGTGTTCCGTGAGCATCTTGCGCATAGTTAGACACCTATTGCTCTGGTTCAAGTCACTAGTGAGGTTGTCACTAATGTGGTTAAGAAACATATCGAAGGAGATGCCCGGTCTGGTCTTAGTGGAAGTGGGAGGCTTTGACGTATAGAGAGAATTACTTTCTGGTTAATTTTCCTTCGTTTGAGTACTTGGATAGAGTTGATGGGAGTTAGTTCTCTATACCTTTAGGCAAGACCCAGATCACTGTTTTTGCTTACAAGACTCTAGAGGTTTCTCATAAGTGTGAGCTTCAATAGGTGTGGTTGCATGTGGAGGGGGTTCCTCATACCGTGCATTCTTCTTTGGTATGTGGGCTGTGGTTCGCTTATGGGAACTACTCTGGATGTGGATCTATTTAGTTTGCGAAGGCGGGGATGTGGTCTGTATTGCTATGTTTGATCTTAAGGTGTTTTTAAATAAGTAGGATGCTCTGGGATTTTATCTTAAGATGGTAGCCTCTTCTTACAATTAAAAATTACTTGGTCGTTCCTACAATCACAAATATAATTTTCACTTTCTCATGATTCTACATTTCATTTGATCTTCATCTATCAACTTGTATTTTTGTCATGCTAGATTGTTAGACGTGTCGATTTGCTACTTCTGAAACGTTGAATTGTATCATGATTTGTGGATACTATTGGAGTTGCAAGTAGGGTTGCAACTAAGATTTTTTTTTACAACTACGGTCGCAAATGAGTTTTCTTTGGTTGTTTGAGATTTTTTTCAGTCATAGGTCGGGTAGTGACTGAGTATTTTTTTCAGTTACAAATGAGGTTGCAACTAAGATTTTTGTTGTTACAAGTCGGGTTGAGTTGCAACTAGGAGACCGGCAACCGATCTGCCTCGTTTCATAGTAAAATTTGTTAGACTTATTGGAGCATTTTTCATAAATTAATATAGTTTAAACTAACTTTTTTTTTACTTTCATCAGCTTATTCTAAGTTTTTTTAGGTGTAATTGGTGCTGCAATTTTGGATTTTGTTGTTATAAGTGGGATTGAACTACGTATTTTTTCCAGCTGCAGTCGGATTTTAACTGAGATTTGTTGTCGTGTAGTACTTTAGACAAAAAACATAAACTAGGCCCTTATTATATTTTTTTGAGGTAAGGCCCTTAATATATTAGATATACAAAATAAAACATAAACAACCATCGCCAAAAATCCAATAAGAGCTAAATACACTTGTAGCAACTTTGTCTCAAGGTGCAAACTAGTGCCACAACTTGAACTCAATGCAAGTTGTATTATTTTCCGATTCACATTTTTTCAAGTTGTGGAAGTAGTTTGCATGTTGAAGACAAGTTGTGGGACTTCGTACTCCCCGTCCGCAAATAGTATACTTTTAGATTTTTGTCTAAGTCAAATTTTATTAAATTTAACTAACCTTTAGATAAATATGTCAATATATATTACATGAAATTGTCATATTATAAAATTAAATTTGAAAACAATCTAATAATATTAATTTAGTCATAAATATTGCTATGTTTTTTCTATAAAATTAGTTTCAAAGTTTACTAAATTTGATTTAGGACAAGGCTACGCTTGTTTGCGGATCGGACTATCGGAGGGAGTAGGTATTTAGCTCGTTTGTAGGCTGCCGCATCTTTTCTCGCCCCGCGCAAGCGATATATACAGGGCATCTCGAGGATTCCAAAAAAAAAAGGTTTATTCGAGAAAAAAAAACAGGTTAGTCCCCTCGCCGCCGCGAATCCTCTCGCCGCTTGCGCTCCGCCGTCCCGAGGGTAAAAATCGCGAGCGGAAACCTCGCTCCTTAGATTCCGGTGGCCGCGACGATGAAGCTCGTCCACCGCAATCTCACCCGCAACGGGCCCGGCTCAGCTAAGGTCTCCCCTTTTCTTCTCCCTCTCCCTCTTCCTCTCCCTTCCTCCCACCCCTCGTTCTCCTTGCGCTCTGTTTGCTCGGTCTGGGCTAACCCCCTTGCGAGATTGTCCGTGTGTGGCTGCTGATTAGCTCGCTCCCGGTGTTTGCAGCTGTTGCCGGAGGAGGAGGACGACCTGTGGCACGCGTACAATCTCATCGCCGTTGGGGACACTCTGCAGGCCGTCACTGTCCGGTGAGCTTTCAGTTTGCCTGGTTCTTGTTTAGATTTTGGTTCAGTTTATGGGGGCTCTGTCTTTGAAAGTTGAGGCAGATTACGCGACTCAGTTTAGCACTTCGGGATTTTTAATCTTGAACTTTTATGGATCTCGTTTGACCATTGGTATTGGAAATAGAGTTGGACTAGGTTGCTGTATGGGAATTGTAGACTTGATCTGCCAGGTGAAACAATAAGGTCGAGCTGATTATTATGTATATTCCTCTGTTCTTGACTCTGGTTTGGGGGATTGTTGGCCATTCGTGTCACACGTTAATCGTAGGCCATTCGTCCGACAAATTACTTGAACTTCATGATGATATTCTTCTTGTTGTGATAGCTAAAGACTCTGTCCATATTATTCTTGAACAACTATTCAGTTTCCTTGGAAAAGCGAAAACACTTCCAATTGGCCTACCGGTATACCTCAGAAACTCATTATTTGCCTTGATAAGTGATCATCTTCTTCTGTTCGTTTCCAGAAAAGTTCTAAGAGATTCGGCTTCTGGAGGGCGTGATGCGGAGCGCGTGAAGCTAAAGTTGGAAATTGAAGTTGAGGTGAATACCATCTGTATTTTGGCTTTCAACATTAGTAACCATCATCATTTGGCAAGACAGCCTAATTTACCGCATCACATATGGAAAATGGGAGGGTATTAACGCACTTCAGAAGTTTAGAGTTGTTACTGATTCTAGAGCAGATTTGTCAGATATGTGCTGAAAAGGCTCACATTGTCAGGATTGGATCGTGTACATGTTATATGCATGTTGCTGACTCTGCCTTAGAATAATAACTGAGAGCTGTATAATGGGCACCTAATCAAGTATCAGCACTTGAGAACTTGAAAATACATTGAGCAGCGCTGCAGCGGTAATAAGGCAGCATGCCTTGTAGTTCAGATATACATCCTTACATCTTTATCTTCTGCTTTATTTATTGCTATTTCCAATGCTATCAATGTTTTTTCTAGTTTGATAACTGACACGATTCTTTATCTTGGGCATAGTCTGTAGATTATGACAAGGAGGGGAATGTTTTACGCGTACGTGGAAAAAATATTACTGAGAATGATCATGTGAAGATTGGCCAGTTTCATACTTTAGAGCTTGAGCTGAAGAGACCTTTTGTTCTGCGAAAGGTGTGCACACATTTTTCTTTAAGTTATTTTACCTGTTTACTCTGGGACTACTGTATTAGTTTCAGTTGATGATAAGTACCCTTTGGCTTAAATTGTAATAATCGATTTAAATTTTGAATATGACTCTGAAAATCTAAATAGTACTACTTCTATGGGTGTAGGAAAATTGGGATTGGTTAGCACTTGATACGATCCAACAAGCATGTGGTATGTGATTTATCTTGGACATATATTACAGCTTTTATCATTGTCTGCTTCATTGCTACTGCTTGACAAAAAACAGTATCTTTAATATGTTCATCTAAACCTCTTTAGATCCTACTGCAAGTGCTGATCTAGCAGTTATTCTCATGCAAGAGGGACTTGCCCACTTATTCCTCATTGGGAGAAGGTATGTAAAAATATTTTCCCTTGCTGAACAACATAATTTTTTTCTCTCTTCTTGAATTGCTTTAAATAATTAGATCCCTTGAAAGTCAGGCTAAATGATTATTTTTATAAAAGAACCTTCACAATTAAATTGTTTAGTTCTCTCAGTCTCAGGTTCAGTATACCTATCTATCTAGTTGCATAGATCTTTCCACCGCTTTGGTGAACTTCTAAGTGGCTATTACTCGGAATGTTCTCAGTATTTCCAAGATTACAAATCCATAAAATGTTAACAAAAAAGGATAATTTCTTGTGACGGTACTGATTTTCATCTAGAATATGAATATCAGACGGTGGTAACACCAAACTGTAGTTTCAAGAACTCTGTTCTCACTTGTCACTTCTCAGTTTGATGGATATTTTTCTTGAATATGCATACACCCCGTACAGTTACAGAACAGCAGCAGATATTTGTATAGTGTGATCTTCCCTAGATAAGAACTTCGAGCGTCATATAGATTATGGCATTTTCTTATAACTTTTCTCTTGCTTGTGTCGTTTCTGCCTTTGCATTCAACTTACTAGCCATGGCTGCTTTAAACAGCATAACAGCAACCAGAGCACGCATTGAAACTTCGATTCCTAGGAAACATGGACCTGCCATTGCTGGTTACGAGTCGGTACGATAACTCCTCAGAGAACGTGGATTTCCTTTGTCTTATCTATTTGCGACCGAATTGCCAGCCTTTTGTTCTTATGCAGGCCCTCAAGAAGTTCTTTGAGCATGTTTTGCAAGTAAGTAAATAATATGTACTAAGTTCACAAGCAAATGTTAACATTCGTACATGAATTGGTTTATCATGTATTACATTACATTGTCTGCAGGCTTTGTTGAAGCACATTGATTTTGAAGTGGTCAAATGTGTTGTAATTGCAAGCCCAGGTTTTACTAAGGTAATCACAGACCAAAAGGAAAATGTTCGTGAGAACATCTTCAACAATGTTTTGAAGGACGATAACTGAACTTGTTATGCGATTTTAAACAGTTTCTAAGTCGATCTTGATAGGTATATTAGGAACCAGCCAAGTAATGTTAATAACCTACCAAATAGGAAAATTAATCATGCTTCATGGAAAAGGTCTGGTCGTAACATATATCAGCACTGGTATGTTCTGTAGCTAAATGCCATGTACCAAGAGAGTACCCAAAGCCTGATGTTTTCATTTCCTCTGATAATCTCATTACCAGTGTGTAATACGAATATCCACCACTTACATATGGTTTAACATCGTTGGTTGCTTTTTTATATGGATAACTGGAGAATTTGCTGAGTACATGTCTAATTTCATGTTCCTGTGTCATATTATAGAATTGTCGCTGTTTGGCTGCACCTGGCAGTATAGTTAATTGCATGTTAGTCTTACCATCTACACTTGTTTCCAACGTAAAACATGCGCTGTTTGTCGGTCTGCTTTCGTTTTGGTCCATCTATTGCTACTTGCACGAGCTAACTGCCCAAGTTCATGAAAATAATGTCAGTTCCTATATCTTTCCATATTCTCTTTATCTTGACAGGATCAGTTTCGTGATTACATGCATCTTGAAGCTGTACGGCGAGACTTAAGAGTAATAGTTGAGAACAAATCGCGCATTATTCTTGCACATGCCCCTTCAGGTTACAAGTGAGTTCTTCTATATTTTCTTGTTCAATGGTGCTGTGTATTCTCAACCTATTTTAGTCGTCTATTTTTGTCATTTAAGCTGGAACAGTGCAATACCTGGAAATTTAGGTTGTGCTTCTGAACTTTTGAATAGCATTTACGTAGTTATAAGTTTCTGACTTGTTGGAAACTTATCCGATGTGATGCTATTAATGTGTCTATATGTCTGATACAAGTGGTGACCTGTTGTATGATCATTCTGGAATACTCTAATCCTCCGCTGAGCTATATATATGCTAAATGAGCTACTGGTTTTATGTATTTACCTGTTCTCTATTTTTCCTTGCTCTCTCTAGTCCTGAACTCCTAATGTTGCTGTTGATGGTTTTATTCTGTTGTATTGGTTATGTTGGTATAGGCATAGCTTGAAGGAAGTTTTGGACAGCTCAGGTGTGATGCCACTGATAAAAGATGCAAAAGCAGCACAGGAGGTAAGTCTGGTTTAGAACTTAGTGTTTGCCAGTGTATACACTAATAACTTACACATATGATTCCTTCTGAAACAGTTCCCTATCTTGATCAACTACAACGTACCAGACACTTTCAAAAAAGATTCTAAGTATAGCTTCTCATATCTCCTTTGCTTTATCTTTGTATTACAATTTACAGGTCCAAGCTTTGAAGGAGTTCTTCGCTATGCTTACTAATGTAAGCCTCTTGAAAAAAAGCAAACTTGCAACTATTGGCTTTTGAAATGTTCAGTAGCATGAAGCTTATCTCATATGTTGCTACTGCTTAGATATTAACCATGTATGTGCATATACACTTGTATTTTACACCAGAAGAATAGTTACAGTACTGAGATTATATGTTTATGACTTGCAGCTACTGATTCTGCTTAGTTCTAGCATATCTGATTAGACCTAAACATTTGCTACTTAATTGCAGGACTCTGACCGAGCTTGTTATGGACCTAAGCATGTTGAGATTGCAAATGACCGTCTTGCAATCCAGACTCTTCTAATGACAGATACATTGTTTCGGTAATTCATGTTTATGGAGCTGCGATATACTGTTATTTCTTGTCTATACGTTTCCCTATGATAATAAATAGATACTGTCACGGCCTTTGTTACGGTTTTCAGTTTGAACACTGTGATTGGTTTGGTATTGGAACATGTGGATAGAAAGCTTGACAAATAAGTCTTGATGCAACAGAACTGTGCAATGTGGCCATTGTGTTAGGTTAGTTAAACTTGCTGGCCTAACCTCACTAGGAAAAAATTGATTAACGGCTTACTTGGCCTTTCGGAGTTCTAAAGTATATATTCGGCACATATTATGTTCTGCTCCTTGTAGTTCATGTCATAAATGAGCACTTGATACCAAGAAAATCATTATAGTAAGTAACGACCATTTGTTTTAACTAGAGTATGATTTGTTTGAAAGGTAATTAGCACAAGATTAGGTCAAGTTATTGCTTGATGTAGCCTGCTCTGTTGAATTGAATTATATTTGCAGGATGAGCTGGTTCCTGCAGCTCTATCTTATGGCATTTACCATATTGTCTACAGAAAAAAATAGCAGGTTTCTCTTTCATTAAGTTCATTTTTGTTAGTCTGGCATTAAGTCCCATATTCCATAGTTGACCAGTAGCTTCAAGCTGAATATACATGTCCTGATTATGATTTGAAAGTTCAAACAGAAGCTTATGAGTTGCATGTGGCAACTAATTTTACCTGTACAGCCTTGCTATTTATTTATTTGATCTCCTTTCCAGTTACTGAACTTTTTACTTTGTAATATTCTCCCAATGGCAGATGTATGAACTCACAGAAAAAAGTTAAAAAAAAGACACTAGGTTTTATGCCAAGCTATTGGTATGTATTATGAAGTTCAGTGATAACCGTTGAACGTTTTGCTTCCACTTATAGGAACACGGACATCCGCACCAGGAAAAAGTATGTGAACTTGGTTGAATCAGTCAAGAAATTTGGTGGTACAGTGCACATATTTTCTTCAATGCATGTCTCGGGCGACCGTGAGTATCCTGCCATTATCGTATAGTGCATAAGCTCTGTTCTTAATCTCTCCTTTCACACTACAGTCAATGCCAATATTTGGAATGCAATAAACTGTTTCTCTCTTGGAAACGTGGCAAAGAGAACTACTACTAATAAATACCTACTTAATATGTTGTTACGTTTTATGACATACTGTTTGAAGCAAGAAGATTTCCTTATTACACTGGACTGTTCCTGCTTTCTAAGATTGCATTTTTCTCTATATGTTTGAACAGAATTGGCGCAGCTGACAGGAATAGCAGCCATACTTCGTTTCCCCCTGCCCGAATTGGAGGACATCGAGATGTGATTTGTCCAGCCCTTGGGAGTTGCTTAACAGTTGTGTTTGTACCTGACTTGTCAACTAACTGGTATCATGTGTAGTATCATTCGGTTGATCTTATATAGTTAACGTCAGAAAGAAATTGTCTGCGCCTGTAAGATGTCATAGATGTAATTGTTGTTGTTGTGCCATTATAAAATGCTACAGTATTTCTTTATTCATCCTTGATAGTGAAGGCATGCTGAGTTAAATGTACTGAATTAGCAGCCATACAGCTGGTTTTTGTTCTCAGTCAATGTAGCAAACGTTCTAATCTTTCTTAGTATGAGACACAGAGCTCCACCGAGTCGCAAGTTTCTCTTATAGCTGCCTGATACTACTTCTTTACTTCTTGCATGGCAGAAATGGAAAAAGCACTTGCCGCTTCATCTTGCATATGTAACTTACTTAGCAAATAAATCTGATCTGCTCCTAATTCTCAGCTTTCATGAGAGCACCTTACATCATGTAACTCCTTATGTTCAATGCATCAAATGTAGATTCTTCTCTTGTATAATTACTATCCAGCGACCAATTGATCACATCCATCTGATGCAATATCATAACATGCGTGTAAGTCACATTGAGCAGCTCCTGCTCATCAAAGCTCATGTAACTTTAATCTCCAGTCTTGGCATAACAGAAATACCACTAACGGCTTGAACAACTTTGTTAATAGCTTTGGCATCGACGTGGTCATATCAGTTAGTTTGCCACCTGTACACGTTTACCTGCACTCCACGTATTCAGGCAGTGTCTCCCAAGATCATGATGAGCGACGACTCCCCATCAGAAGCTGCAAACTATCGAGTGGTACTTGGGACGCCTTTGGTTGGAAGAAATTCTGCTATATATGGCGAAAGTCTTTTTTTTTTGCATGCTCAACAAAACATTGTATAGCAAAATCAAACCGTGGTTGGATGGTCAGAAGGATGGTTGTACCCCTAGCCCACGAGAGTTCAAACCCCAGGTTTGACACTATGTGTTGCATAAAAGACGAAATATTCTTTTAGTGGGAGACAATGTTCTCGACTATAGCGAGGCGTTCGTTGTGACTTCGTCAATCTCAAGTCCTGATCTGCCAGCTCAGTTTCTCGGAGGTGCTCATAGGGGTAGGGTGTGCGTTCCTAGGGGTGGGCGCATGTACGTGTTATGAGTGTCTTCGTTTGTACTGTGTTTCTAAAAGAAAAACATTGTATAAAAGTAGAAGCTAGTAATTATAAGTAAAGAGAAACATTGTAGCTTCCAGGTCTAAATGCACCTATTATGAAAAATGCATTTTATATGAATTTCAAAATATTGAAAAATTTCAGAACAAAATCCCGGGTATGCATACGGACATGCTATATCCTCACACAAAGTTTTGCACTCAGAAAATATTCTTTGTGGACTGTACAAAAAAAGACAAAAAATGTCTTGTGAAAAACTATTTTCCAACACAAAAAATTGTCGTTTTTACACAATGAACATAAATTGTCTTTTTTCGTGAAACTTGGTGTACGAACATATAATGTCAACATGTACATTCGAATATTTTTTTCCAAATTTTCAATATTTTGAAGTATGTCTTTTTGGCAGTGGGTACATCTCCACCTAGGAGCCAAAGTGGATTTCCGAACATTGTAGCGGTTCTAAACTCTTATTAGAGACCACCTTGAAGAAACAAGTTGCTCTAGCGAAAAGCCACTTACTATATCAAGAAAGGTCCATTTAAACTAAAGTCTGGCAATTCAAATGATATGGTCACTAAAGTATGCCATTTTTGGTGTGCAAGAATGTCACTATATTGTAGAATTTCTTCCGTAGGGTCAATTATTGGCATGTATTTTTGGTGTGCAAGAGTGACACTCAATGTTACTGTTTCTTCCATAGAGTCAATTATTTGCCCTATTATTCTTGTCAACATACATATACTCCCTCCGTCCCAAACTAAGTGATTTGAGTTTGTCTAGATTCACATGTATCTAGACATGTTTTAGTATATAGATACATGCGAATTTAGACAAACCTAAGTAGCTTATTTTGGGACGGAGGGAGTACAAATATATTTCTTGAGATGTGGTAAAAACAAGAGTAAGATTCCTCATGAAGTTCACCATATCGATAGAGTGCAAGTTTTACAAATAATTAAATCTCATTTTTTCATAGAGAAGACACGATATTTTCTTTACTAGCAAGAATATGGTTCCATCACAAATAAAAATGCACCATAATCACACTTTTGTTCGGTTGCTAGTATCCCGCTTATAAACATCATACATTTAGTTTAACTACTTTAGTGTGCTTCTATCTTCTTAATGGAATACTTATTAGTTAGTTCGGTCGCCACCCTCTATCTTGTAAGCATCCTATAATTTTGTTCAATTATACTTTGAATGTTGTATGTTCCTAGAAGGTTAATTTCTATATTTTGTTTCATGGTGTCAAATGATTTTATTTGAAAAAACAATTAGGAGCATCCGCATATATGATGAATTATTATAATTAACTCCAATTCAGTGTCAATTCAAAGATAACACAAGTTGTCCAAATTACCGAAAAAGCTAGAACAATAAAACATATTAAGGAGCATAGAAACCATTATATGAGAAGTTCATCATATTATTATTGATTATATTATACATGCTTGCACCTCATCATACACTAGAAACCGTTGCAAAGATATTAGTTTAACCGCACGCCTTTATAGAGTGTGCTGACTTATTTAAGAGTATTGAAATATACATGAACATGCACATATATAGAGTACAATTGACGCAAGTGTCATAAATTATTATTTATTCTCACATTTAACAGTCTTACGTAATGTTTTAAGGGGCATAGTCTCAACAACGACCAATATTCTCTATTACAAAATATGATTTAAGTTTAGAATTATGTGTGTCTATTTTCCAACGAAATGTGTTACCAATGTATAACAAACTATACTATAAATATTTTTTTAGTAAGATTGTCATGTGGTTATGTAGAAAAATATACCACTTAAGTTTTTTTACTTTTATAAAATACACACATTGTAAAGAAGTATAACATTTTAGTATAAATTATGTTTACTTAATCAATAATTGTTTTATCATTCTCATAGAGAAGTTGCAGTCTTGATAGCTTGCTCTATTAATCTCAATCATAAGATAAAAAATATATTGAATTATGTGACATAGCAAATATATTGTAGACAATCTCAAATTCTCGGACCTTGCGAGAATGGAGGATCCAAGATTTAAGAAGCTCAGGATCGCGCCATCATGTTTCTCTGGAAGAGACTAAATAATACAATGTTATATCTCTATGCAACAAAAAATGAGAAATTGTAACTGATACAAATATTAGCACACATCTTCCTTTGGTTTGCTCAGTAATGCCTACCCCTCGGCAACCTCAAATTTTTTGAACTCTCCCTCCTTGAAATTTCCGCCTCCTCGGGTCTAATGATTTTATCCTTTTCTGGCCTTATTATCCCTAGGCTATCCACTTCTCCTTTTTTTTCTATGTCATTGCTCATCTTCTTGTAGGGGTTCGTAGCATGGAAAACAACAAATTCCTACCGCATGAACACACACAAGTCAAGATCTATCTACTAGATTGTAGCAACGAGTCGATAGAGTACTCACCCTCAAAGATTCCAAAGCGGTTAACTAGAGTGGATTCTCGTGGGTGATGTTGTCGTTCACTTGCCGATCTCAAGATCGCGTAGATGATCCTTCCGGCGCTGCATTCCGGCAGCGCTCCCGTAGCGGTCACACGTTTGGTACTAGATGAATACCTTCCTCTCCCTTGTTCCAGCAGGCAGCAGAGGTTGTATCTTTCTCCTCGTGATTCCGACAGCACGACGGCGTGGTGTCGAAAGTAGAGGTGAGATCCCGCAGGTCTTCGCCTAAGTCGGATAGAGTATGGTGGATTATAAGAGGGCCTCGGTGATCTAGGGTTTAGAGGGCCGAGGGGTGGAGGTGGCCGACGGCTAGAGAGGGCTAGGTGGCGGCGACTTGGGAGATCCCTAGGGCGGCGACGACTTGGGGTGGCAAGGGCCGGAGGCTAGGGTTTGTTGTGAGGAGTAGGGGCGCCCTACGCCTCCTTTTATAGGTGAGGAGGTGATACGTCCAATTTGCATCACCATTCTATATCATAATTTATCTCTGTTCATTGATATATTTAATATTAAGAGGTGATACTTATGTCTTTTCATCTGTTTATGCATGTTGGATGAGTCTTGGAGGATGAACTGCCGGAGTCAGGATTATGATGGAAAAAGCGGTATTTTGATGCAATTTCGCGAAGATAAAAAAATACTAGAAAAACTACAGAAAATTATATTTTACCAGAAGACGAAGGATGCCAGAAGGGGAGACGGAGTTGGGCCACAGGGGGCCCACCCCCCCAGACGCGGGCCACCCTAGGCCGTGCCTACAGGGGGTGTGGCCACCCTGGACCACCTCTAGCTCCTCCCTCTCGCCTATATCTTCTCCTCGAAACCCTAAAACGAGCAGACCGACCACAGAAAGATTCCATCGCCTCTGCGGGGCGTAACACACCGAGAGAGAAAGAGCTCTCCGACAGACAGATTTCTACCGGGGAAATTCCTTCCTAGAGAGGGGAGATCGTCGCCATCAACACCATCATCAAGCTAGACTTCATCGGGATCATCACCATCATCTCCACCAGCACCATCATCTCCACTCCATCCCGCTATAACAATTGTGTTGAATCTTGCATAGTTCTTAGGGGAAACTTTCCCGATGTTGATTGCTATTATAGTTGATGCTTGTGAGTGGAACCATTGGATTATTGTTTATGTTCAGATTTTTATCCATCATTATATCATTTTTGATCTTGATCCATATGATGTCTCGTGAGTAGTTCGTTTAGTTCTCGAGGACATGGGAGAAGTCATGTTGTTAGTAGTGGAATTGTGTTGAGGTATTATTCATTGGTTTAATATTTAAGTTGTGGTGCTATTCTTCTAGTGGTGTCATGTAAACATCGACTACATGATACTTCACCATTTATGGGCCTAGGGGAATGCATTGTGTATTTGGCTACTAACTGTGGGGTTGCCGGAGTGACAGAAACCCGAACCCCCGTTAGGAAACCTTTGCACAAGGGAGTGTAGGATCTCAGAGTTTAAGGCTGTGGTTAGGTTTTTATCTTGATTGCCTTCTTCTAGTTGCGGATGCTTGCAAGGGGTTTAATCACAAGTATGTATTAGTCCAAGTAAGGTCGGTACATTAGCACAGGTTACCCACATAACACTTATAAAACCAAAGAAGATTAATCAGCTATATGAAACAAAAGCACTTTATGGTATTCCCATGTGTCCTCGAGAACGTTTGGTCCTCATTAGTATTTCCACCGGCTTGTCCTTTGCTAAGAAAGGATTGTGCCACTGCTGCAATTATTTGCTGTCTTATTTACTTGCACTTTATTTCCTTGCTTTATTATAAAACCCCTAAAAATCCGTTTGCTAAGTATTTACAGAGATTTCCTGCTCCATACACTTAGTCAGCACCTTCTGCTCCTCATTGGGATCGACACTCCTATTTATCGAAATTACTACGATACCCCCCTATACTTGTGGGTCATCAGGAGGCGGTAAGGGGGAGGGAATCCTCCCCAACTCCACTTCATGTGGCCGGCGGAAAGGAGAGGGAGGAATAGCGTGAAAACACACCTTGATATGCTTCAGCTTCTTGTGTGACCTTGGCTCCTGCGCATTGGCTATGGCACCCATGTTATCATAGTAGATAGACATTGGGTCCAACGCAATGGGAACCACACTAAGCTATTATAACATCCCATCATTTAGGAACTAACAAAGGGTAGATTTAGGAATATGGAATGTTCCATGCATTCATTTGTGAAAATGTGGGTAAAAGTTTCGCCAAATAAAAATCTTAAGTTATCAATGTTTCTTTCATACTTTGAGATTAGGTTTAGTCTTAAAGGATGATTGTTATAAAAGTTGATGTGATCTTAAGGAATTATGTGTGTTTGAAAATGAATTTGAATTTTAAAATTAAGTGTTTGAATTATAATTCAAATGAATTAGATATAAGTTTGAGTCTTAATTTAATTAAGAGATAAATATTACCACTTAAATTCTATCCAAAGAAAAACAATAATGAATATGAAACTTATTTCATATTATCAATATATAAACAAGTTACAAAGAATGTAACTTACTGAAACTATTTTCAAACTTCACAATTTACAAAAGAATAAAGAATAAGAATATTCTTTATTAATAATAATATAATTTTATTACAATTGAAGAAAATGAAAATTACAAAATAATAAAATGAAAAATTACAAAAGAATAAGCAAAATTACATTGGAACATTCTATAACTATCCTATCACTAAACCTAAACTAAATCTTCATCTATATATCTGTACCTGCAAAACAAAGACCAAATAAAAACAAAAGAGGGTTAGTGTTAGTATTATTTCTCTCAGACATGTCAGTGAAATGCACTTGACAAATTCATCATTGAGAAATTTATAAAAGGGGCAAGTTTCACCAATATGAAAGAATCCATCTTTCATAAATTCAAAGCCAGAAGTCAAATGACAGCCAAGAGGGACAAATTCACCAGCCAGGTGAAAGTAACCTGGTAAGAGTAAGTTGCAAAATTCTAAACATATCCACAAGTGCATAGCACGCACACAGGCAGGACACACACCAGCATGCATGTGGTGTGTTGTCAACCTCACAGAGCAGCCCAATCTCACAAAACCACAAGCACGACCGTGGGAGGCACTAGTGCATCACCCCACTGCACAACACACAAGAACAACCAGTGTAGACAACAGCTAAACCAAGCACCACAGCCAGCAACCACACCAACTAAGGATCAACCAAACATCACCAGGATGGTGACATAAGGAGGGGGATGGATTAGGTGGACAGCAAGATCAAGCCCAGGAGCTAGGAGGAGCAGGCTAGCTCAAGAGCAAGCACAGGAGTCCAGCAGAACAAGATCAAGATCATCATCACCAACTTACTACACCATCATTAGATTCTGCGGTGAGTTTCATAAAACCTTCACATAATCTAATCATCTTATTCAGAGAGAAGCATGTGTTGTTTTATAAAACAAACCCTCAGAAAGCACCCAAGTGGGGTGAATCCATCATAGGGATTTCCGAAACTCTAAAGGCAAACGACAAAGTACCAGGATCCAACCAGAGCTCAGAGCAACATCCTTGCTCTGGTTGTCAAACTATATTTTACAACTCAATCATACATATACCTATGATCTATTTCTAGGCACATCCCTAAAGGAAGGGTAGCACCTTAGAAACAAATCTTGGGATCCATAGATTGAGCAAGCTCACTATCATTTTTCCAAGCTTTGATTCAACAAAGAATAGCTGGTACCACTACCAGGACTATCTAGATGAACCAATTAGATAAGATCTGAATCCCTAAGCCTCAGACCAACATCATTGGTCTTAGGGAATTCAGACAAGAGCATTTCTATTTATCTTTCAAAGCCAAGATTGTCTTAAGCATAAACTAACAAAATCCATGGTTTAGAATAAAACTTGTGTGCCATACATGATGGTGTCACAAGAACAATCCAATATGAATCAGGAAAGACAGTAAATCATCATAGATTCAGATAATCAACTAACTAATTATTTTCCTGTTAACACAGGAATCATAACTAGGATATTCCTATGTTACACTTCACTGTTTGCCACATGTTAATTCCCAAGCTAACATCACTAAGACAGTAGCTGTACCCTATCATAATCATGACCATGAATCAAATAAACAGTGGAAAGCTATCAAGTCGTTGGCTTTACCAAACATGTTTCCCAAACAACAATATCATCTGAATCAGATGCAATCCATGCATAAAATCATCTAAGAAACCACCAGAAATAGTATATATCATCTTAAGCAATAAGCCTAAGACCAATAATCATTTAGCATGTGTACAGACCATCCAAACATGAATCAATTCGTCCAGTACATGATCAAGCACATAACAGGAACCCTAACTGGATAATAATTCCAATCTGAATCAGATAGTATCTAGAGAGAACACTGCCAGCGTCTACCATCGAATCAGCAAACACAGAGAGCACCAGGGGAGAGAAATCAAACTCGCAGTAGGTCCTCCTGAAGGATAGAAGAGGAAGTGGAGGGGCCGACGACCATGGCGGCACGGGGAGCACCCCAGAGGGGGCGCTGCAACCGCACGGCGCCACGACAACGACCCTGATCACGCCTGGAGGTACAGAGCATCACCTCGACACACGACGACCACAACAGCACTTGAATCCATGCCAATCCCCAAACCCTAGGGTTCGGGACGGCATCGATCCATCGCCGGAGAGACCTAGGCTCAAATCTAATTGGTTAGAACGAACGAGCATCATCGACAACCCCCTGTTACACCACGGCGGCGACCAGAACGGCCGATGGCGACAGGAATCGAGGGTGACGGCATCACCGACCACGGGGTCGGGGTTAGATGAGGAGAAGATGAACTCGAGGGAGAGAGAGAGGTAGTGAGGAGTGGCCGAGCTAGGCCAAAACCCGTCGGGGTGGTCCTTTTGTCCAGGACAAATGGGCTACCAGGGCCCAATAAGTATAACTAGCCCATAAACATTTTCAGGCCTGTTTTAATCAATTGGAAAAGACCAAAATACCCCTGACCTCAATAAAATTCTAGAAAATAAAATAAAAGTCCAAAAATGATAAATAAAATATTTTTGGATTCACAATAATCCATACTATTCAAATAAAATAAAATATAAAATTTTAGACATTTAAAATTTTATAAGAATTTTGTAATTCATAAATTCCTTATGGAATTTTACAAAATTATTGAAAGATGATAAAAATAAATAAAAATCACTTTCATTATATATTAATATTATAGTATTTTTTGAAAAATACTAAATAAATATTTAATAACAATTTTGATGTATAATTAATAATTCCTAAAAGAATTATTAAATCAAATAAAAGAGAAATAAAATAAAATAATTCAATATATGTTATAAATGTTAAAAATTAATATTTATAAATCCTTTATAATTAAAAAGAACTTTTTATAATAATTGGGTGAATGCATATCAAGTTAAATCATGCATTACATTACTTGCATAATCATTTTGCTTCTTTAAATATTGTCATTACCAGGCAATAATGATGTTTTTGTAGAACTTGAAGCTCAAGGTCCAGTGCAAGCATCAGACTTCACTACCTTGCCATCACAAGGCAAGTTCATCACTTGCTCATGTCCTTTGAAGAGTCTTTATCAATGTATTTGCAAATTGTGTGTTATCATATATGCTATAAAAGAAAGAAAATATTAATTTCACAAATAAAGAAATCATAGAGATCATCCTAAGTGATGATATAATGGAGCAATAGAACTTAGAGTTTTAATTGCAACAATGATGATCAAGTAGGTACTTAATAACCCCTGACATCAGTGATTCTAGCGCCGTATATTACGCGTTAGCCATGAGATTTGGAATGGGACAGAGAAGTCAGCTGTATCTTCTTCCTCTCGCATGAAGACGGATGTGCAGGTCATGGCTGTTATCCTTGTAGCGTGCATATTAATTGGTAATTCGTAGAGGATATGCAGCATATGGGTGGGAACCTTCATCGTCCCATGATAGTTCTGGCATCTAACGGTCTGTACAAACCATTGCCGTAATTCATTATGTGGGCATGGTGTACACCAAGGAGGCATGCGGGGTCGCGAAGGGGGCAGTGATTGGCTTGGACCAACTACTAGGCCCCACATCATGGAATTGTGGACGAGAAAGTATGCCCGGTTGTGCAACAAGGAGTTGATCTCTCATGAGTAAAGTAACGCACCACTGCAGAGTGTAAGAACTGTAACTTGTTACTCCCTGTTCCGGGAAGGAGCTACGAACGCGTCAGGAAAGGAAATCCATGAAAGTTCTGGTCAACCTATGAAGGCTGATTGTCATAGTTTTTCAGAATAAAATCAATCTTTGAAGAAATATTTACGAAAAGCTGCATAGTGCCAAGGATTTATAATCCGAGGTGGTAGTTAGAGCATCAAACTTCCCACCTTGCATATAATGAACTTGTTTGGTAACGCTGTTACTCATTCTTTCCTTTGATCCCTTGCTTAGACTCTAAGGATCCCGAAGACGTGCCAATGTATGCAGCCGAATGCCAAGAAGATGTGTTCTACTAGGAACCTGATCTGTCCGGAGGAGTTGAAGGAGTGGATTACGAAATCCGCTATGGTGTCGATGATAACGAGTCCAACTAAGTATTCCTAGTTAGTAGTAACCAACAAAGCCGAGTAGCATGAACTCTATAGAATAAGCTGCTGAGCTCAACTCCTAGTCGGAGTTGCTACTTTTAAATTCCGCTGAACACTTTATATTTTGGTTTGTAAGTTGGATCTTTTGGAAGTCTTGAACTTCCGGTATTGTAATAATAATAATGTGTGTACTTTTGTAATATGGACCCGCAATGTTTCTGTTGTACCACTCTGAGGGATGTGATATTTACGGAACGGTGTTCTGTGGATGTCATGTCAACGACTATAGTGTAGTACACATGCAGTGGTATGCTGGGTCACCGTAGCTCTGTAATGAACTCCTTCATCCATATCGCCTCTTGTGAAGCGTCGAAAGCAGCTATGTATTCCAATTCAGTTGAAGATCTCGCCACAATGCTTTGCTTTGCACTCCTCCAGCTCACTGCCGCACCATTCAAAGTAAATATGTATCCAGATTGAGATTTAGAATCATCCGGATCGGTGTTCCAACTAGCATCGGTGTAACCATTAACAACGATCTGTTCATCACCTCCATAAGAAAGAACCATATCCTTAGTTCTTCTCAAGTACTTAAAGATATTTTTCACCGCTGTCCAATGATCCACTCCTGGATCACTTTGATATCTGCTAGTCAAACTAACAACATATATAATGTCATGTCGAGTACATAGCATGGCATACATTATAGATCCTATGGCTCTATAATATTTTGTTGTGATCCGATGTCGCATGCATGTTGGTCGTACGCACCAAAAAATATTAATCTAAGTACAGGATTGCATCGCTACTGAGGGATCTGAGCTATCAGTTCAACGCCGACTCTGATCTCCTTCCAGCGATGGTACTCGCTCCGCGTGGAAACTCTTCACCGACACGGACTCGTCACACCCGTAAACCTGTCTGTCGTAGATTCGCTATGATTCCATGAGTTTCATTTATTCAATATAAATCTTTTTTGCGGATTATTCTATTGATTTATTAATTTATTAAGATTATACTAATCTTTCATATGTGATTTGTCATGCACATACCATGGAGAATTGGTCCATGCAGACGTGGTGATCTAGCGACTGTCGTCAATTTCAATTGCCCGCCGCATCGGCCGAGCTCGACTTGATCCGAATATCTCTGAAAGCTGGTTCATGACCACACTCGGGTATTCTCCCGCCACGGTCTCACCCGTCATGGACTTGTCGTCGCCGACTCGCCATGCTTCGGATCTCGCCTAAACACGGACACGCTTAAACGCGGACTCGCTAGGCTCGGGTATTCGCCTGCCACGGTCTCACAGTCATGGACTCGCCGTCGTCAACTCGTCATGCTCCGAAGCTCGCTTAAACGCGGACTTGCTAGGCTCGGGTATTCACCTGCCGCGGTCTCACAGTCATGGACTCGCCGTCATCAACTCGTCATGCTCCGAAGCTCGCCTAAACGCGGACTCGCTAGGCTCGGGGACTCTCCCGTTGCGGACTTGCCTGCCACGTCGATTTCGCCATAGCGTGACCTCCGTCTGCCGCGTCGACCCCGTGTCCGCCGTCGTCGACATCGCCATAGCGCGACCTCTGTCCGCCGCGTCGACCCCGTGTCCGCCGCGTCGACTTCGCCATAGCGCGACCTCTGTCCGCCGCGTCGACCCCGTGTCCGCCGCATCAACTTTGCCATAGCGTGACCTTCGTCCGCCGCGTCGACCCCGTGTCCGCCGCGTCGACTTAGCCATAGCGCGACCTCCGTCCGCCGCGTCGACTCCGTGTCCGCCGCATCGACTTTTTTCGGCTAAACGCCGTGCGACCCTGTCCGCTACGAAAAATGCGTACACCACGCCTGCTAAGGGACCTTCATCGTCCGAGTCGCCAGAGAGGGTCGCTTGCCACGCTGCATGGACTCACCACTTGGCGTCTCTTCCCCTCGGGAAAAATCAATTCGCCTTTGTCAACCTTTGAAAGAGCGACTCGCAATGGCCAAGTAGTGCGGACGAGGAATCGCAATCCGAGCCTCGGTTCGTCCACGAAAAACGCTAACCGAGAGCCATCATTGGAGTCGCCTTGCTCGACTGGCCTTCTGGGCCAAGACAAATGGCGGTGCTACACAAACAGCACCATGTCCTCCTCAACCTTGGATAGCGCGACTCGCACGGCCAAGTACTGCGGACGAGGACTCGCAAACCGAGCCTCGGATCGTCCAGGAAGAACGCCAAGTCGAGAGCCATCTTTGGAGTCGCCATGCGACTGGCCCCCCGGGCCAAGACGAGAGACTCGCTAACAAAAACAGCGCAATCAACATCATCGCGGACTCGCAATCATCGCGGAGTCGCCACGCTCGGGGACTCTTCCCTCGCGGACTCGCAATCATCGCAGACTCGCCATGCTCGGGGACTCTCCCCTCGCAGACTCTCAATAATCGCAGACTCGCCACGCTCGGGGACTCTCCCCTCGCAGACTCACAATCATCACGGACTCGCCACACTCGGGGACTTTCCCCTTGCGGACTCGCAATCATCGCGGACTCGCCACGCTCGGGGACTCTCCCCTCGCGGACTAGCTCGACCTCGCCACTCGCCATGCTTGGCACCAACCACTACTATTTTTAGAATATGCATCTTTAAAGAGCCTCAAGTCGCCTCTACAAGCCAACTTAAGCCTCGGGGACTACTCCTAGGCATGATACAAGTACGCGTGGTTCCACGACCGCGGCTCGCCCTCGCCGACTCGCTGCCGCGGACACTCGCCCTCGCGTACTCAACGCGCTCGGGGATTCGCCACCGCGGACTCGTCCTTGCGTACTCAACGCGCTCGGGGACTCGGCGCGCTATAGATAGCGCCACTCGCCGGTCGCCACTCGGCACTCGCCCTTGCGTACTCAACGCTCTCAGGGACTCTCCACCGCGGACTCGCCCTCGCGTACTCAACACGCTCGGGTACTCGGCGCTCGCCGGTTGCTCGACCTCGCCACTCGTCGCGCTCGGGGACTCGGCGCTCGCTGGTCGCTCGACCTGGCCCCTCGCCGCGCTCGGGGACTCGATGCTCGCCGGTCGCTCGATCTCGTCACTCGCCATGCTCGGCAGCAACCACTACTATTTTCAGAATTTGCATCTCTAAAGAGCCTCAAGTCGCCTCTACAAGCCAACTCGAGCCTCGGGGACTACTCCTAGGCATGCTGCGTGTATGGGTGGTTCCACGACCGCGGCTCACCCTCGTCGGCCCGCCGCCATGGACCACCCCTCGCGTACTCGCGCTCGGGGACTCACCACCACGTACTCGCCCTCGCGTACTCAACACGCTCGGGGACTCGCCACCGCGGACTCGCCCTCGCTTACTCAACGCGCTCGGGGACTCCCCACCGCGGACTCACCCTCGCGTACTCAACACGCTTGAGGACTCGGCGCGCTACAGACAGCACCACTCATCGGTCGCCCAACCACGCCACTTGGAGCGCTCGGGGAATCGGCACTCGCCGGTCGCTCGACCTCGCCACTCTCCGCGCTCGGGGACTCGGCACTCGCCGGTCGCTTGACCTCGGCACGCTCCACGTTCGGAGACTCGCCACCGCAGACTCGCCCCCGCGTACTCAACACACTCGGGGACTCGCCACCGCGGACTCGCCCTCGCGTACTTAACGCGCTCGGGGACTTGCCACCGCGGACTCTCCACTCGCGTACTCTCCGCGCTCGGGGACTCGCCACCGCGGACTCGCCCTCGCATACTCAACACGCTCGGGGACTCTCCACCGCGGACTCTCCCTCGCGTACTCTCCATGCTCAGGGACTCGCCACCGCGGACTCGCCCTCGCGTACTCAACGCGCTCGGGGACTCGGCGCGCTACAGACAACACCACTCGCCGGTCGGGGACTCGACACTCGCCGATCGCTCGACCCTAAACCCTAGCCGGTCGCCGGTCGAGGACTCGCCGCGCTCGGGGCCTCGGCACGCTCCACGCTCGGATACTCATGCAACTGGCGGCTTCACCGACTCCTTGCGTCTTACACCAACTGTCCATCACCGACTGGCTCACGCCGACCGCCTCCCGCTTCACGGTTCTTTTCTCTGTTCAGGAGCTCGTCGCCGATTCGCCGTGACCCATCATCAAGACTCTCTGTGCCCTGCTTCAAGCCCACGTCGAATCGACAACGCGCTCGGGGACTACAGATGGGGGAATACCAATCGAGGTATACCCACGAAGCGGTTTCGCCAGCTGGATCACCAATGCCAGAGCGGGTCGACTCGCCAAGTACGGCGATTGGCACATGCTGTACCCAGACGACTGGCACCGACTGGAGGCCCAAGACGGCGACTTGTATACAAAGCCCACTAGTACTTGTAAACCCTAACTGGCTGCATATATAAAGCCACCAGGGGAACCCCCACGGGGATGTCATATTAGAGGCTCTCCCACATCTCATTAGACCTAGGCTCTCCCACATCTCATTAGACCTAGTCTCTCCCCCCGCCTACGGCGGCTCCCATGTAAACCAATCTATGATCATATACTGGATTGACAGCAGGACGTAGCGATCCTCCACAGAGGGGACGTGAACCTAGGTACATCGTGTGCCAATCTCGCTCCCGGATTCTCCTACCTCGCCTTGCTCCCTCTACGTAAGCTACCCCCAGTAGCATCTGCCGTGCAATACCACGACATTATCAAAATGTTGATTCCAACTTTGGGATGCTTGCTTCAATCCATAAATGGATCGTTGAAGTTTGCATACCTTATTAGCATCCTTAGGATCGACAAAACCTTTGGGTTGTATGATGGTGCTTGATGGGGAGGAAAATGTTGAAGTTGTTCTATATATGTCCCCGGCAATGGCGCCAGAAATCTTGATGTGTGCACCCCGTGTTGACGTGGGACACTTTGTTGGAACCCCAAGAGCAAGGTGTGATGAGCACAACAACAAGTTTCCCTCAGTAGAGACCGAGGTTATCGAACCTGAAGGAGGAAGTAAACGTCTCATAGGTGTTGCTGGCAACATGGAGACCTGCACAACACAAACTCAATACTTTGCCCCAACGAACCAGTGAGGTTGTCAAGCTCACCGGTTTGCTGTAACAAAGGATTAAATGTATGGTTTGGAAGGTAATGGTTTGCAGCAAGTAAACAAGTAATAGTGGAAGATGTATCAATGGTAAAGATTGGACCGGGGTCCATAGTTCACTAGAGGTGCTCTCCTTAGATAAACAACATGGCATGAAGGGTAAACAAATTACAGCGGGGCAATTAACAGGAACTGAGCAAGGCATAACAATGCAATTACTATCCAGAAAGATCCTATGAGGTTGGTTGGGCAATACAACAATATACATAGACCGTCATCCAACTACATCTATGACTAGAAGTCCACGTTCAGGTTATCATCCGAACCCCCTCCATTATTAAGTTGCAAGCAACAGACAATTGCTTTAAGCAAAGTGTGTAAGGTAAACAGTCCACATGTTCCATGAACAAAAGACCGTTGTTTCTCCCTAGTAGCAACATCACATCTACAACCGAAGATATTATTGTCACTTCCCTTGGAAACTAGAGGCATGAACCCACTATCGAGAAAAAATACTCCCTCTTGGAGTCACTAGCAACTACTTGGCCAAGATAACCACTAGCAACGGAGAGCATGCCAGATCACAAACAACACAGACATGATAGAATCATAAAGATAAAACCATTAATCAAACCAACATAATAATCTCAATATCCGTCGGATCCCCGCAAACACAACATGCATGATTACAAATATATTAGATCTTGATCATGAATGGAGCTCACAAGATCTATACATGAAAGCACAAAGGAGGAGATACAACCATCTAGCTACTACATGGACCCATAGTCCAAGGTGGAACTACTCACGAATCATACCAGAGAGAAGGCCTCCGGGATGACCTCCCCTCCAGCAGGGTGCCGGGAAGAGCACCAGATCCCCCGATCTAGGGATGATGGTGGCGGCGGCTACAAATGGTTTCGTGGATTTCTGATCGGGTTCTCAGGGTTTCTACATCGGGGTCTTCTTATAGGCGAAGGGGGAGACCGAGGCGGCCGCCAGGGCGGCCAAACCCTAGCTAGGCGCGGGCTAGGGCCCACCCGCGCCTGGGGGAGGGGGGGGGGGTCTGGCCCCTCGGGCTCTCCTCTGGACTTCTTGTTCCCCAGGAATGTAATTGACTTTGTCCTTCGTCCCGTCCAATTCCGAGAATATTTCTTTACTAACTTATCTGAAACCAAAAACAGCAGAAAACAGGCATCTGGCACTATTGCAACTTGTTAATAGGTTAGTACCAGAAACCATGTAAAAAGCACCTCAAAGTGTGGACAAGTAAAGCAAAGTAGATACTAAACAAACATGGAACATCAAAAATTATAGATACGTTTCCAACGTATCAGTTGTACCATATACAACTCTTCATCAACTACATTGAGGAACACCGTTTTGACATCCATCTGCTGTATCTCATAATCATAATATGCAGCGATTACTAACAAAATCCTCACAGACTTTAGCTTTGCTACTGGTGAGAAAGTCTCATCATAGTCAACTTCTTGAATTTGTCGGAACCCTTTCGCGACAAGTCAAGCTTTATAGACGATTACATTACCATCAACATCTATTTTCTTCTTGAAAATCCATTTGTTCTCGATAGCCTTCCGTCCATCCGGTAAGTCCACCAAAGTCCATACTTGGTTTTCGTACATGGATCCAATCTTGGATTTCATGGCTTCTTGCTATGTATTGGAATCTAGGTTCATCATCGCTTCCTCACATGTCACAGGGTCATCGGTGTTGTCTACCAACATGACACTCATAACAATATTATACCAATCAGGAGTGGTACGAGTCCTTGTCGACCTACGAGGTTCCGTAGTAACTTCGACCGAAGTTTCATGATCACCATCATTAGCTTCCTCTCTTATTGGTGTAGGCGCCACAAGAACTACTTCTGGTGCTGCGCTACTCTCAAATCCGAGAGAAGGTTCGACAACCTCATCGAGTTCTACTTTTCTTCCAGTCACTTCTTTCGAGAGAAACTCCTTTTCTAGAAAGGATCCATTCTTGGCAACGAAGATTTTTCCTTCGGATCTATGATAGAAGGTATACCCAATAGTTTCCTTCGGGTATCCTATGAAGACGCATTTTTCCGCTTTGGGTTCAAGCTTGTCGGGCTGTAACTTCTTTACATAAGCTTCACAACCCCAAACTTTAAGGAACGACAATTTAGTTTTCTTTCCAAACCATAATTCATATGCCATCGCTTCAATAGATTTAGATGGTGCCCTATTTAAAGTGAATGCGGCTGTTTCTAATGCATAACCCCAAAATGATAATGGTAAATCTGTAAGTGACATCATAAAACGAACCATATCTAAGAGAGTTCGATTACGACATTCAGACACACCATTACATTGTGGTGTTCCCGGCGGTGTCAATTGTGAAAGTATTCCGTATTTCTTCAAATGCTCGCTAAACTCGTAACTTAGATATTCACCTCCACGATCAGATCGTATGAACTTAATCTTCTTGTTACGTTGATTCTCTACTTCACTTTGAAATTCCTTAAACTTCTCGAAAGTTTCGGACTTATGTTTCATGAAATAGAGATATCCATATCTACTCAAGTCATCAGTGAAAGTAAGAACATAACGATAACCACCGCGTGATGCTACACTCATCGGGCCACACACATCGACATGTATGATTTCCAATAAATCCGTAGCTTGCTCCATCATACTAGAAAATGGAGTCTTAGTCATTTTTCCCATCAGACATGCTTCGCATCTTTCAAATGATTCGAAATCAAGTGATTTAAGAAGTCCATCGGAATGGAGTTTCTTCATACGCTTCACTCCAATGTGACCAAGACGACAGTGCCACATGTATGTAGAATTATCATCCAATTTCAAACGTTTAGCTTCTATATTACGAACATGTGTATCACTACAATCTAGATTCAATAAGAATAGACCATCTATCAAAGGTGCATGACCATAAAATATATTACTCATATAAATCGAACAACCATTATTTTTAGACTTAAAGAAGTAACCGTCTCGCAATAAACATGATCCGGATATAATGTTCATGCTCAACGCAGGCACCAAATAACAGTTATTTAAGTATAAAACTAATCCCGATGGTAGATTAAGAGGTAGCGTGACGACCGCGATCACATCAACCTTTGATCCATTTCCAACGCGCATCGTCACCTCATTCTTCGCTAGTCTCCGTTTATTCTGCAGCACCTATTTCGAGTTACAAATATGAGCAACTGAACCAGTATCAAATACCTAGGCACTACTATGATTACTAGCAAGATACACATCAATAACATGTATATCAGATATACCTTTCTTCTTGATGTTGCCGTTCTTCAGATCCGCCAAGTACTTGGGGCAATTCCGCTTCTAATGACCTTCTCCCTTGCAGTAAAAGCACTCAGTATCAGACTTAGGCCCAGCCTTGGTCTTCTTCACTGGCGCGGTAGCTTTCTTACCGCCCTTCTTGAAGTTTCCCTTTTTCTTAGGCTTGCCTTGCTTATTGAAATTGGTGGTCTTATTGACCATCAACACTTGGTGCTCTTTCTTGATCTCCACTTCCGCAGACTTCAACATAGAGAAGAGTTCTGGTAACGACTTATCCATGCGCTGCATGTTGTAGTTCATCACAAAGTTCTTGTAACTTGGTGGTAGTGATTGGAGGACATGGTGTTCCCCAAAGAATTAGGAATCACTATACCCAAGCTCTGGAGCTTATTTGCGTGCCCAAACATCTTAAGCACATGCTCACTGACGGAGTTGCCCTCTTCCATCTTGCAATTAAAGAACTTTTCAAAAGCCTCATAACTCTCAACTGCCGCATGAGCCTCAAATATCATTTTGAGTTCACAGACAATATCATGCGGGTCAAAGTTCTCAAACATTTTCTGAAGCTCTGATTTCAAACCATACAAGATAGCACACTGAAATGTGGAGTACTGATTCTTTCGAGTAAGGTAAACATTTTTCACCTCATCGGTAGCATCAGCTGTAGGTGGGTCACCCAGCGGTGCATCCATCACATAGGTCAACTAACCAGCATTAAGGACAATCCTCAAATTGCGGAACCAATCCGCGAAGTTGCTTCCATTGTTTTTCAACTTTTCTTTCTCTAGGAACACATTAAAATTGATGGTAGGGGCCACCATTGATCTACAAAATTTTTGCAATAGTTTAGACTAAGTTTATGACAAATTGAGTTCTAATTAATACTTAAATTAATGTAGGTGAACTCCCACTCAAAACAATATCCCTCACATTGTTTTAGTGATCACACGAACCAAATCCACTACATCAAGTCCGATCATCACGAGAGATGATTTAGTTTCAAAGGTGAACAATCAACATGTTCATCATATCTACTATATGACTCATGCTTTACCTTTCGACGATCCGTGTTCCGAGACCATGTCTGTACATGCTAGGCTCGTCAAGATTAACCTTAGTTTCTGTATGAGCAAATCTGGCTTGCTCCCGTTGTATGCACACATTGAATCTAGCACACCCGATCATCACGTGGTGCTCCAAAACAAAGAGTCTTGGTAACGATGCTAACTAAGGATGAACACTTTATTACTTGATATTTTGTGAGAGGGATCATCTTATAATGCTACCATCGCGATCTAAGCAATACAAGATGCATAAAAGGATTAACATCACATGCAATTCATAATATGTGATATGATATGGCCTTTCTTCTTGTGCTTCCGATCTCCATCTTCAAGTACGAACATGATCTCCATCATCACCGACGTGGCATCAAGGTCAATGGCATCGCTTCATGGTTGTCGTCCACCAGCATCAACTATTACAACTACTTTGAATAATAGACACGCATATCTTAACAAAATTAAAATACAACCATAAGGCTCCTCCCGGTTGCCGACTTATAATAAGTATCATTGCATACATCATATATAATCACAATCATGGCCATACCACATCACATCACACCCCTGCAAGACAAAGTTAGACGCCTCTAATTTTATTTGCATATTTTACGTGGTTTGGGGCTTTCAATAAGTACCGTTCTAACTTACGAACAAGAAGCACAACGTTGATGCATGAAATATCAAGTGCCCATTGTAAATTGAATCTTCACTATGATGGGAGAGACATACACCCGCAAATCCACTTATGTAATACAAGTTGCATATCGAGCATGGAGCAAGTCTCATGAACGATGTCATGTAAGGTTAGCCCAAGCCGCTTCATCCCACCATCCCGCAAGATGCAAAGTACACAAGAAGCAATTGATAATAAAAGCACCACTGCCCATAATGACCATTGTGTTCTACTCATGCAATAGATCTACATATAGACACGACTCTGATACCACTGTAGGGGTTCGTAGCATGGAAAAAAATCTCTACCGCATGAACACACACAAGCCAAGATCTATCTACTAGATTATAGCAACGAGTCGATAGATTACTCACCCTCAAAGATTCCAAAGAGGTTAACGAGAGCGGATTCTCGTGGGTGATGTAGTCGTTCACTTGCCGATCTCAAGATCGCGTAGACGATCCTTCCAGCGTTGCGTTCCGGTAGCGCTCCCGCAGTCGGTCACAAGTTCGGTACTCGATGAAGACCTTCCTCTCCCTTGTTCCAGCAAGAAGCAGAGGTTGTAGCTTTCTCCTCATGATTCTGGCATCATGACGGCATGGTGTCGAAAGTAGAGGGGAGATCCCGCAGGGCTTCGCCTAAGCTGGAGTGAGTATGGTGGAGTAGAAGAGGGCCTCAGCGATCTAGGGTTTAGAGGGCCGAGGGGTGGAGGTGGCCGACGACTAGAGAGGGATAGGCGGCAGGGACTTGGGAGATCCCTAGGGCGGCGGCGACTTGGGGTGGCAAGGGCCGACGGCTAGGGTTTGTTGTGAGGGGTAGGGGGCGCCCTACCCCTCCTTTTATAGGTGGGGAGGCGGAAAGGGGGAGGGAATCCTCCCCCAACTCCACTTCATGTGGCCAGCGGCAAGGAGAGGGAGGAATCCTCCCTTAGGTAGGATTCCTTTCCTCCCTCAACTTGGAAACCAATGTTCCACTTTGACCTTTTCAAACTGTCTTTTTGACTTTCAAACTAGAGTTTGATTTCTCTCTTCCAAGTGTCTAGACAAGTGACCTAGGACATGATGCAACCATTCTACTTTGTCATGACACATCCATGTACCCTTCCCCTTCCGGATCGGTGAACCTTCTAGACCCTTCTAGAACATTCTGGTGAAAACACCGAAACCATTCCCGAACTTCGGAATTGGACTTCCCTTATATGAATCATATTCTCCGGACCATTCTGGATCTCCTCGTGATATCTCGGGTCCCATCCGAGACTCCGAACAACACTTGGTCTCTTTACTCACTTTCCATATCTACTAAACAACATCGAATCCTTAAGTGTGTCTCCCTACGGTTCGTAAATTATGCAGACATGACCGATACTCTTCACCGATCAATAACCAATAGAGGAATCTGAAAATTCATATGGCTCCCACATATTTCTATGATTAGTTCATAATCGAATGAAACATTTACACACGATACCAATTTCCCTTTGTCACGCGATACTTTACTTATCCGAGGTCTGATCGTCGGTATCTCAACATACCTAGTTCAACCTCGTTACCGATAAGTACTCTTTACTCGTTCCTGTGATATGTGACCCCTTGATAATATTGGATGATATTGCATCGAGAGGGCCCAGAGTATATCTATCCGTCATATGGATGGACAAATCCCACTCTTGATGTGCCTCAAAACATACTTTCCGAACACTCAATGCCACCTTTATAACCACCCAGTTATGAAGTGGTGTTTGATGTCATCAAAGCATCCATCCGGTGATGGTGATTAACATGATCTCATGGTCGAAGGATTTAGGTTACTATGTACCTGAAAATAGCAAACGAACTATTGAAATGACTTGATCTTTATGCTACGCTTAACTATAGGAGTAGGTCCATCACACCATTCTCCTAATGATATGATCTTGTTGTTAATAACATCTCAATGTTCATGATCAGAAAACCATGATCATCTATTAACCAACAAGCTAGTATTACAAAGAGGCTTTACTAGGGAATCTAACAAGTTTACAAATCACATAAGTATTAATGTTTCCGGTTAATACAATTATAGCATGAATGTAAACATTTATCATAAACACAAAGATATAATAATAACTACTTTTATTATTGCCTCTTGGGCATATCTCCAACACTTCTTTGCCTTTTGTTCTTTTCATACTACCTTCCTTACCACCCCTGGCCATGGTTAGTTTCGAATCAGAGTAAGGGGAAATGTTACTTAAGCATAATCATATTATAACTGAGAGTATGTTGAGATTTCCGCAAACCCACATGCAAACATTACAACATATTCACCTTTTTGACCGCCACTGACAAGAATAACTTGATGCAAAAATTCACATGTATAGTAGGTCAATTTTTTTGAATATTGTACAAGGTTAACCGTGAGAAACAACATGGTCGAACAACAAAATAACTCGATACAAAGAGATAAAACATATTGTAAATACTAACTTCAAGTTGTTAAAAGAATCAAAGTTTGAGCACCTAGTCTCATACAGTGCAATAGTGCATATGGCAAATAAGCTCAGTGCTACTTAACTCTGATGCTTTCTTATTGGAGAAATGAGTGAAAACTACTGGAATTTGAGTCCTTTTTTGTTGAAATTTGTGAGGTCCCCCTTTAGTGAACTTGCTAAGGAGCTGGTCGTCTATGATGAAAATTGGTCACTTTATAGGCTTCCCTTGCATATATATCAAGATATTATTGAGATTGTTAGGGGATTCTATACTAGCCATACTGCGTTCATAAAAGGATGGAGCTATTGAGGAGCATGTGGTCTCAAGATTAGAGAGAAGATATTCAAGCTGGTGTTAAGAAACAACAACGAGAATTCTTCCGTATCAAACACATCCATCTATCTGGTTAGACACGACTCACCAAAGAAATTTGTCCCACCACTCGACGAGCATTGAATGCCGACTATTTATACACCACAACCACAAGATACCCCTATGCACCAAAAAAATACCAATAGTCCACACTGTGATCCGATGATGACCATGGCCCCAACCTGCTGATAAGTCGTTAGATGCAAGTCAGACTGAGCCGGTGTGTGTGTGTGTGTGTGGTGGGGTGGGGTGGGGTGGGGTGGGGGGGGGGGCTCTGTCCCATGCGCGGCGAGCCACTAAGGCATGAGTCATCGTCTATGCAACCACCCAATAGAAGAGACTAGTGGACTCATACGTGGGCTGGTGGGCACGCGTAATCTTTAGTCACATTACTACCAGAAGGCCAGCCGGTCAGCCTCCCGAGTACATTCGGATATTGCACCCTATAAACCGCTTTATCAAATATATGTAGTAGAGAGTGGCTACTAAATATGTAGTGAGAGAGAGCCGAGCATGTTGTTGTCAAAGGGAACCATCTCAAGGTTGTCGCCGTCATGACGAACACCTAGGACACTGCTATGCCAAGAACTTCTTGACGACAACAAGCCTAGGCATTACACAAATGCTACCAAACTAGAGCTCGGTCGTCTTATACGACTATTTATTACTAATGAATAAATCAAGGATTATGTTGTTAACATAATGTTTATATGTTTTCTACAAGATGATGAATTCCTATACACCATATGATTATATCATCAATTTTTATTGTGAAATGAATAACGGGGAACGATGCTCCCTTATTGACTGGTGTGTCCCACCACATAAGACCACCCCATTAGCTTACTATGGGGCTTTTTATGAAATGGGGCACATAGTTATGCCTCAATTACTCAAAGAGTCATAATGCAATCTCTATCTTCACTATAAACTCACATTTCCTATATAATATAAGGATCAATCACCGCATTCCCCTATATCTAGACCTCGTAACACTCCCTTCTCTCTACCACAAACCCTAGATCTTGTAGCACTCCCATCCCCATCTCTCGCTAGTAGTGCCCTAGTCAAAGAGTTGCAGGTTGGTCTTGAAATGTACCATACGGTATACTCAATCATGTTTTGTATTGTTCTTCTTTATCTTATTCAATCGCTCATATCCCTCTTTCAGACCCATCGCAATGAGGATGGCTAGCAGATCCTCAACCCGGATGATGGCGAGCATATCCATGACAATGTCGTCAGCTTATGTCGTGCAGATCAGTGGCGAGGTTGTCTATATCGGGTGAATCCTTCAACCCCAACGTGATGTAGAAGTTGTGCACAAGATAGGTGTCCTCAAGGACTCCAAGAACATCTAGTAGTTTTTCCTAACCAGGGGTACACTTGGGGGATGAAGGGTACTCCTTTTTTGTACTTAGTTTGCTAGTTATAGGGTTAGATGAAAATAACTTTGCTAAACAACTTCTCTTATCTGTACAATAATCTAATAATAACGGAAGCGTCCAAGGGATGGATCTCATAAACAACGATATCTAATAGAATTCTAAATCTTAAAGCAACCAGAATAAAATGGAACTTATATCTAAGTGAAAGGAAAATTGTGATCTGCTTGATGTGCAACCAAATATTTTGTAATTTGATTGTGATTAAGTCACGTGTCGCCGACAACACGTACCTAATACGACAAAATATTGTGTCATACCTTATATGATTGCGGCCAATTTTGCACCAACTTTTAATCTACCAAGGCGCAAGATACAAATTATGGTGCACATATCACGCGGTTTTTTGCGATGCGCCGATCGAAGAAGCGCCATGTGTATGCTTCCCCCAACATCGTTATTCATGTTGGCTTCTAAGTGTTGCCTAACCACAATTAAGGCCTTGGTATGTGGCAAACCTTTTATATGAGCCATGTAACACCTGCACCATGGTAGTGCAATCGAATGAAATCTCGAATACGTGATGTCGGTACACATACATTTGGAGTTCTTAATATTAATTTCATCACAAACGTTAAGATTTTTCGATCAACATCTAGGTTTTTCATATTTGGGGATTGAATGATATCACACATTTGCAGATTACTCGATCTCATACATGTACAAAATTGTTTTTATTTATAGTATCACTCTAGTATTACCCAAGGATACCTATGGCCCGACTTGGAATGGCCTCGACTATGAGTTGGACCAGGTTTGTATGTGTAGTATAATGCGGTCCAATAGAAAGTGGCCTACGGACATCAGCCTCAAGTTCTTTCTATCATGAGAATATAGTTTAAGATTTAATGGACTGGATTTATCAAGAGCACGAATAAATCAGCTTCAACGCACCTTAATCCATTGATGGTGGCAAGTCCAAGCAACCGAAGATTTAACCGTATGTCGTCCAACAAGAAGAAGTATGCGAGAAAGTCTTTGCTTAGAAGAAGAAATATCTAAGCAAGAATAAGGAGTGCCACGACATCTCTAGAAATATGGTGTTGGCTAAGACTAGATTAAACCACATAGCTTATAATATGTAGTTGATATCTCTAGAAATATGGTGTTGGTTAAGACTAGATTAACCACATAGGTTACCATATGTAGTTGGAAGCTCGATCTCTTGGTAGATCAAATTAATTATCTAGTACAGATGAGACCATTTTATGATGTTTTATATTAATTTCTTTCAAATTTATAACTAATTAATATGTGTATTCATTAATATATGAGTTTTTTAATATTTACATAATTTTGGTGGTTTGGAGAAATTATTCACGTACTTAGATGCCTCCTAACTTTTTCCCCTTCTGCACAAGTGTATACGACAAAGAGCTACCAGGCCCACCTAGGTTGTCTCAAACTTATCCTAAAAAACGTCCTAACCCACCCGAAATCCAATTCGACTCATGGGTGCAAACGAACACATTGTGTAAAAACATATTTTAAAATATCAAAAAAATTCAATTTTTTTTGCATGTACATCTAGACATTATATGTTTGTACATAAGTTTCCATGGAAAAAGAACATTTTAGGTGTCCTATGTAAAAAAGGAAAATTTCAGTGCTCCAACGTGTCTATTCACGAACATGTTTTTTTTGTCTTTTTACACAAGCCACATAAAATATTTATTTTTTCTGAAAACTTGTGTACGGACATAGAATGTACGATGTACATGCGAAATTTTTGTTCAGATTTTCTTGACAATTAAATATTAACTTTAATGTATTTTTATCATGGGGTCATTTGCATCTGCGAGCCCAAACACCACCTCCCCACACCCACCTCTAGTTCACCAACACAAAACCTAACACATTTCTAGGTGGTTTCACCCCTGCCGTGCCCTCCCCTCAAGCCCCCACATACAATCTTCACCCCTCCAACCTTTGTCATACAAGGATAATTTGACTTTAGTGGTTCTCTGATTGGTCCGGATCCGGCGCCGCACCTCTTCCCATGAGCTTGCTTCTCGTCTGTCCCCGTAGCTTGCGTTCGACCTGCCATGGGGTCTTTGAAGGAGAATGAGGACAACGACCCCCTTGATGTTTTGGGAACACCAAGAAATCATGTGACACGATGAATTTTCTGGGGTTTGGCCATCTGGGGTCTTTTGTGAAATCTAGCCGATTCGATCATTTTGCAAACTTTCTAGGAATCTCGATGTTATTGCGGTATGCATCCGAAGTTTAAGTTATCTGTTGAAGTTAAAGCACGCCTACTAGAAGATCCAATCTTTATAGTCGAGAAGAGTGAAGGAAGAAAGATGTCAAAAGAGAAACCTATACCTTAAACAAGAGGGAACTAAGAATATGAATTAAGAAATAAAGAAAATAAAGGAAGAGAAGAAGCGGACTAGAGAAGAAAAGATATATATAGCAGGAGCTGCATTCGGCCAATATGGTTCATGAACGGAATGTAAAGACATATGCAACTAAGTTCAATACCAAGAAGAAAAAATTCTCTCGATGAGAAGAAAACATGTCTGGAACATGCATTGGATGCTATTGTAAGAGGACTGGAGTATTTAAATTGAATCGCAAATATAAAAACGTAAGCAAAAACATCTGCGTCAAACAAAAAAGGAGAGACTTATTAGCCTGATTTGTGCCATGCATGGTAGGCAGCGGTTGTGCGACTCGTCATTTAAAAGCGACATGTGACGCTTACATTGTTATAGTGAAAAATGCAATGTTTTGAAAAACATAGTGAGCAATAGGGATGAAAGTAGAGCGGGAAGTTTCCGCCTTTTCCGCGGAAAAACGGAAACATAATAAAAATACGGAAATGGAATTTTGCAAAACGAAAATGGAAACGGATTTTTTTGGAAACAAAAACGGAACAATGTTTTCTGACAGAACAGACGTGGAAACATAATTTCCATTTCCGTATAATATGGAATATCAGTTTCAGGGTTGATGTGCATGGCTAAATTCAACCGATCCATGACATGGCCTTGTCAAGCCAAACTTGCAGAGCATCTTATCCCAGAATCATCGACCATGTAATCCCTTTATGAATTCAAGGAGGCTTTCACAATTTGACCTTTCTCTTATTCCCTTGTAAATCTAGAAATGTGCTAATATTTGGAAACGATTATATTGGTTTGCTTGAATGTTTGAGATTTTTTGCATGATTCCAGGGTTCTAGTTTCGGGTAAAATCTGTATCGCTCCGCGTCTGTACTGTATTTGATCCGTATATGTTTGCGACAGTATCTGCTTCCATTTTTATTTTTGGTGTTTCTGTATTTATTTCCGTTTTGCAAAAAATTAAAAAATATGGCACCACTCAGTTCTGTCTGTTCCGGCTCCGTTTTCATCCCTAGTGAGTACAAGCTACATTTCACCCATCTAAAAGGACAATGTTTCATGGAAGTTAGTTGATTACACAGGTGACACGGATCTTGAAGTACTCCCTCCGTCCCAATTTAGGTTGCATATAAGTTTTTTTATCATAGTCAAATTGTACAATGTTTGACCAAGTAGTTTGATACAACTATAAACTTATACGGTGCCAAATTAATATTATTAGAATTATTTTGAAATATATTTTCATACTATATATATTTTATATCACATATATTCATATTATTTTGTATATTCATGGTCAAAATTTGCAGTGTTTGATTTGCATGCAAAATTATGTGCAATATATAATATGGGATGGAGGGAGTATGAATCAAAGGTGTAACCTTAACGGTAGTTACCGGAGTTGGTAAGTTTTGGGGGCTGAGGTTGGGTGCACCACTGGGCACTTGAGCGATAAATTCGCAATATGGCAACAGTTTACGTCGGAGTGAAATCCACACCACATGGCCCACAATATATGGTGACGACTTATCTGTCGTGAGAAGAATGTTATGAATTTCTTTCATGAAAGACAGAAACTTTTGACAATTCATAGAACTAAAGTTAACTTTCCTGACTTTTGTGTTAACAGTAAATCGACTGTCTTGACCTATGGACAAACTCAGAGATTGTATGCGGTTGATTCTAGACTTTTTGTAGAGATTCTGGGTTGGAATAAATGGTTCATGGGTACAACTTGGACAGGAGAAACCATAAGGCATCTTAGAAACATACAACCCTCTTAGATTCCTTGTAGATTATCCCTGTTAGAAAAAAATGCTACTCCAATTTACCCATGGAACAAATTGATGGCCGCTTAGTCAATCTAGCTAAGCAGAAAGCACCAGCAACCAGGACAAAACAGGGCACTAGTTGAACTAACTAAGCCAGATACTGCTATGCTGCTTTATTTTAGTCATCCAGCCAAGGCGTGGGGCTAGACGCCATTCTTCCAAGTGGCCGGAGCATGAGGTTTCCTCTCCATTCCATTCGCGAAAGATTAGCTATGTCAAAGCCCTAGCGATTAGGCAATCCCCTTACCTAACCATTAACCACCTGGATGACTAGCCAAAATGCGTCATATACACGCCAGACCAATCAGTTAATTTTACCTAGTTTAGTCAACTAGTCTATCCATCTTGGCATGACCCTCTTAAGCCGTCTCACACCAGCGTCCAAATCTCTCTCCTTAGCTTTCCTCCTTAATCTAATACGTACAAGTAAAGCTACTTAGGCTTTGTTTTCTTCACACATCACTCTGATGAGCAAAGCCTTCCTGCCTATCTACATACTATATAGTAGTACTACGCATGCATCATGCACGGCTCCAATCATCAAGCCAACTGTAAATTATCCTCCAACTTGTTGATTAATTGGTAGGCTCCTTTTGTGCCACGACAGCTAAAAATGTTTTTTTAATCTCTCATGAAAAGGATAAGATATGAAATTAAGAAACCACAACGTATAATATCAATACTAGTAGGTACCTGAAAGGACCTACTAGGCAGTAAACAACAGCAAATTAATCCCATCTAATTCAGACCTAGATTATAGCCTTTACTAAAATGCCAAAGCTCTCTCTCAACATCTCCCTTCGGAATCCCAATACTTAGTACTCCTTCCAGGTCACCAAGAGTTATCTGGCCTTCAAGCCCTTATTTATACATTTATATCCATTATTAGTTTATCAATATAATTAAAGTTAACAGTAGGCCATGTTCTAAAATGGAAGCTAGCTAGTGATTGATCCAGCGGATTAAAGTTTCTCAAATGATTTAGCCAGCCTCAAAGCCGGCCATGTGGTGTATTTTTAAGCTAACGTGGCCATGTTGCAGTATTACTAAGTAATATAGTACTACTAATTAATCTTTCTTTTTCTCCTAAAGGCTTACTTAATCTCTCCTAATTTGTAGCCACCGTATGGATGATATGATCACATCGTTTGCTTGTGGGACATGCACACTTGGGCTGCATGCCATGCCATGAAAATTATTAGCATGTATTGTGCAGATTGTGAGTAGCTTAGCTAGCTTCCAGTGACGGCAAATCATCACCCCATCAACGTCATCACAGCAGGCTATAAATCATAAATCTAATTAGCATGTCAAATCACCACCTACTTAATTAGCTAGCTAATGGCCTGCCTCTCTCACTCGCTCCACTATAAATTGGAACTTCACTGATCGAGTCACGCAGCTAAGCCAGACAGGGAAGCTAAACAAGGTTGAACAGAGTGTGGTAGTGAACTCTAGGCATGTCGACGAGGCTAGCCGCGGTAGCGCGCTGGTGTGGCACGCGAAGGGAGCGGCAGAGACAGCAGCTGAGGCGGCGCCGGCGGCAACGATGCGGCGGGACGACGGTGTGGCTGGGTGGGCGGCGCAGGATCGGCGGCGGGTGCAGGCTGGCCGTGTCGCGGCTGGTGCAGTGGCGGTTGGTGACCGAGCTGATGCGGCCGATCAGGAAGGCGCTGATGGACATAGCGGCCGCGGCGGGGCGGCGGCAGCTGGTGGCGTTGCCGCTGCTCAACTTCCCGTTCGTCGGCACGCTCTCGCTCCCGGCCGTAGTCGCTTGAGGCTTGACCGAGAGCGCGCGGCCATGCTGCCCAGCCGGCCCCTGCGCGCCTGGTGCCCGCTGCGCTTCGCCACCTGGCTCGGGCTGCTGCGCGAGCTCGCCACCACCACCCCTCGTAATAAATTGCTATGTAGGGTATCGGTAAAAAACTATGATAGTTTTCTTTATTTCTATATTTACCTTTTCTTTAGTATTCTCTCCAACCCATATTAGTTGACTGAGATTTGTCTAAATTTAGTGTATCTAGACACTATTTTGTATATAGGTTCGTCTAAATTTTAATAAATCCGAGTCAACTAATATGGGTCAGAGGGAGTAATAATTTTATGTGCAATTTTGATGTGCGATAAAGCCATTTTTGGTGCCCGCCAACATAATTCTGGTGTGCGTCAAACAAACTTCGGTGTCCGCCAAAGCAACATTTGATATCAACTGCGTAGGTACCATAGAGAGCAATTTATGTAACTTTGGTGCCGGACGAAATTTTGGTGCGGTTCAGAGCAACTTTTTGGTGCCAGATGACGTACTTTAGTGATCGACGATGCAACTTTGGTGCCCGAGGGTAACTTTGTGCCTGCTAGCGCAAGTTTGGTGCGTTACAAAGCAATTTTTGTTGCTCGACGACACAATTTTGGTTTTCGATATCGCAAGTTTTTTGGATTTACTTAAAAGAAAAAATATATTAATTTTCATTTTTCCAATTATTTTTATTTTGTTTAGTTTTTCTCTACCGTGTACTAAATTTGTGTCATCTCGCACACAAAAAAAAATACTTTGTTTGACACCAAAGTTGATTCGTTGGCACTAAAGTTGCGCCATTGACATCAATTTTTTTTATCGTATGATAGAATTGCACTGTCAGACACCAAAGTTGCATCGACGGCCCCAATACTGCTCCCTCATTGAATTGTCGGTCACCAAAACTATATATGCGGGCACTATTGTTGTATCGATCGTTGGGTACCAGAATTGTTCTATGAGAAACTATTAAAGTTGCTATGTTGGCAACAAAAATTGATTTATCGGGTGCCATAGTTGCTTCACTTTCAGTGCACGCACAGACACGTGTAGTCAAAGCAACAAAACATTATGTGGTAAAATCCTCTAAAAAACACAGTAGTGATTGTGTTTTTTTACAGGAGATTGAGGGGGGAAAAGGCATTTTCCAAATAAAGCGAAACTCTGTATCTGTCTCCTCCTGGTCCATAGCACAAATCAATGGAGATGAGTGAGCAATCCTCTTCGTTGTTGGCTGAAGTCTGGCTAGCTGGCCGCCCGCCTCCCTCCTGTAAAAGCCATGTTCCTTGTCGATCCCCGGCCCCTTCAGGCATGCATGCTTGGACTTGGTGCTCCATCTGTAATCCTCAATTCATTGCCCCCACCCCATGGATTCACATGAGAAACGATGGAGCAGCCTCCTCAGTGCGTGCCGGCCGGCCAATCCAACCCTCGCCCACCAGCCATACCCAACCATGCCCAACCCAGACCAAAATCAGGCGAGATCTCGTCTAACCGTCAGCCGGCCGGCGTAGGAGAGCGGCGTGGATGCAGGGCGATGCAGCAACGTAGGGATGCCTGCTAGACGGCGGAGGTGATGTGGGAGTGCGGCTGGAAACACGCGGTGAGGTAGTTGCGATTATCTGGGGACTCGACATGGACGACGGAGGAGTGGTCGCCGGACCTGCAGAGGAGCGACGGCGGGAGATGGAGATGATTTTTCCCGATTTTGGGGCGGATTGGAGGTGGCCGAGGGCGTCCCCGCGGGTGGCCTACCCGGTGCAGCGCCGGCGAGAACCCGCGTGGGAGGTGGTCTCTGAGCCGGCCTGGAGCGGCAGGCGAGGATGGCGGCGTGATGCGAAAATGGAATCGATAGGGAGGAGGCGGCGTCGACCACGTGGGGCTCCGACCGAAAAGCACCTGGTTGCCGCGTGCGCGTCGTTGTGGGGCATGGTCGCTCGATCCGGCGGCACGGCCCGGGTCTGCTCAATGTGTCCAACGAGCGCAGCTGCGCTTTCTGGTGTTTAGGTTTGGACGCGTCTAGCAGGCGCTTAGCCGCTATATCGTAATCCTTGGCGCATCTTTAAAGATAACAAGTTTCTAACTTAGGTAGAACATAAAAAAAACCATGGAATTACCGTATCCTTCACCTACCATTGTTCTAGATTGCAGTCTCGAGCGCACCAACAAAAAAAAAATTCTATTTCCCTTAGTAGGAAAGAAAAACTAATCATGTGGTCAACTGATTCACACCTCATCACGATTATGACATGGTGCAATTAATTTCGTTTTTCTAGAAATTAAAATTATTATAACATGTCGGAATTAGATCCATTTCACTTTCGGAACGCTCACAACGAACTTTTCAAAACTAGATCCCATTTGTATATGTTTCGTTAACAAAACAAAAAAAAAACAGCTCCAAAAGCATGCGCTAGCTACCTGGAATATGGGTGGCCGGCTCAGGATAGAGGAGGACATCAAGGTGGTTGGCAATTCCTACCTCGAAAAGGTCGGGGACGACGGCTAGGGCGGTTGTGCGAAGGAGGCAACCTCACATGCAAGCTCGGGCAACAACGCGACGACAAAGGAGACACCAGGTCGCCTCCGTAGCGTTCGCTTGGGTGGTTTCTTCTCTCCCGCAAAGCTTTGTCCTACGTGGCACACATTTAAATAGTCTTAGGTATTGGACTAGTGGGTACCTAAATTAAGGTACTGTCCATTGAATTTTAAGTAGCTACCAATTTTTTTTTGACTTTTAGGTATGCTCTTGGAGCAAGTAGTTTTTAGGTATTGTGGAAAAAAATTAGGTATGCTCTTGGAGATGCTCTAAGAATGCACCGGAAAAACCTTAACATGGACTCAAGTCATAACATCGTTCTCTATGCTCTTGAAGATGCTCTAAGAACGCACCCGATATGGCGAGAACCACAACCAACAGCGAAGATGTACACACACGGTTTTGTGCGTGCACGTCATGCACATGCGCGACACGACGATAGCACCCTCATCGATGGCGAGGCTAACTTGCGGGTAAAGCTATGCACCTAGTGTAAGGAAAGTGTGGCAAGTAACTCCTTGTTCGCAACAAAAACTATGATCTTAGTGGGAAAGAAGTCACCAGAGAGATTCTAATGGCGTAAAAGTAACTGATATAGATTTTCATAGCAAAAATATAACTCTTGACTAAACGAAAAGTGTCTTTGGCACATACGCAAGAGTGCTTTCATCTTTTTAAATTGAAACTTTCCCCAAAAATTCTGTAAGAAATACATAGCTAGATACTACCTCTGTTTTAAAATGTATTACCTCTGTCCCAAGGCTTAAGGCATATAAATTTTTCAAAAGTCAAACTATCTAAAGTTTGACCAAGGTTTTAGAGAAAAATATTAATATTTACAATACATAATCCATACCCTTTCATATATCATAAAACATATTTTGACATGGTATCTATATAATATAATATAATAGTTTTTGATAGTTTTTTCTAAAAATTTAGTTAAACTTTACATGGTTTGACTTTTTAAAAAAGTTATATGCCTTAAGCCTTGGGATGGAGGGCTAATTTACCTCCCCAAAACGTTCTACATTTTGGAAGGGAGGTAGTACATACATTCAGAATGTACATAAGAAATTTGGTTTGGAAAAAGCTAAATTTCTGACAAATAAAATACATATTTTTAGTCCTACACGCTATCAAAAATTGTTTTTTTCTGTTGCCAAAAATAAACTAGTTTTGTACTAAGCTTCGCATGAATATCTAGTCCATGTACAAGTATGCCCGAGATTTTGTGAACTTTTTAATACCATTTTTTTTCAAGATGAAAAAACACGGAAGCTCATGTGCAGCAGATTCCCACCCCACTTGAAGAAATGATTATAAAAATGACATCAAGTTTGGACCTGCCGTGCACCACTGTACGTACCTTGGCATTCTAATCACCTTATTATCTCTTAGCTAAAATTGTTGAGTACGATGTCTTCATCCCTCTCGATTCCGAAATTCTGACATCAACTTACATCAAGGTCCAGCAGTGAAATACATCTGGTAAACAGTTTTTTTCAAACAAAATAAAAACACTCAATGGTATAAACTACTCCTTTAGTTTTAAAATATAAAATGTTTTAGCTTTTTAAAGCAAATGTATCTAAAATATTTTTAGTATGTAGGTCACTCAGGTTTAAAGTGAATCTACACATTAAAAGAAATCTAGATTCATTTTTATATTTTGAAACGGATAAAGTATCACATTAAAGTTACCTTAAAAAATAACTTGCCATGAACATTACCGGTGGTGCGGCCGTGCGGGTGCGCGCGTGTTATCTCCAAGGGATCGATGGAAGAAATCGCCTCGTCGGCTCGTCCCATCCAACTCCAGTCCACCACAACTTACCTGGTCGCTGGCGGAGTGGCCGGCCAGCGGCGTGACAGGCAGGGAGAATTGACCGCACCCCTATAGTTGCTCTTTGTCCTGGTCTCCTCCAACGGTCAATGGTCAATTGGATTCCTGTGCCTGCCATGCACACTATACGCCCTTCCACCTTTTTTTTTCCTACCTTCTACTTTCTTCCTTTCAAAATATAAGATGTTTAGGCTTGTGAAAAAAAAATATCTAGACTTTTTTTAGTGTCTAGATTTACTCTAAATATGAGTGAACATGCATATAAAAAAAATCTAGATACATTTGTTTTACAAAACTAAAATATTTTATATTTTAAAATGAAGGGAGTAGCTCACGGCAGTGTACGTTTTGTATTGGAACAGTGAGTTAATGTTGCCACGGCCAACTTACTACTAACCGGTTAAAAAGACCCGGTATGCACTGCACCGTCTACGGTGGTAACGATTCCGTTCTGTCCATTTAGGTCAATCTCCAAAAACGAATAACTCGTATACGTTTGGAGGCATCATGGACACACGGACACAAAAAAACACGTCTCAACGGGCCAACGCAAATAAATCGCACACAGGTGGACCAACGCAAACTAGGACCAAAATTGGCCCCAGCTTACGATTCGATCGCGTCGCGCGTGTCCTCCTCGTATCCGGCCAGGGCCAACCGACACTGAGGAACAATTTTTTCTCATTACTGATCGAAAAACAGTTGCAGACAGTAGGGTTGGATGGGCACCGGGCGGCGGAGAACCTATCCTACTACTATGACTCGTCGGATTTGGGGTCGAAGCCGTCGACCGGGCAAGTACTACCCTACTAGAGCAAGTTCAATATTAGAGCCCACTGCCGGCTATATCATGTCATCTATAGTTAATATTATAGTCAATATGTATAATAGCTAGTTAAAAAAACATGCTACTTTATTAATATATGGTCCACCTTTCAATCTTTCAAAGTGCCTAGGAGCATGTGTAAGAGCAGCCGACTCTTGCATGATAGCCCACTTTCTTTCTCTCTCATATTCTCTTTCTACCAACTCAACATAAATATAGTATTTTAAGTCTTCTAGTCATCTGACTCACCCTTATTGTACTTGCTCCTACACTACACTTGGCCGTGTCGAGAGCTGGCGGGACCTTCTAGGCAGCTCCCCTTGCTCTCGTACGGAGCTGGCTCCACTAGCCTCATCTCCGTCGCGCCCCTCCTTGCCACCGCGACACCGAGGGCTGAGTTGTGCCCATCCTCTCCCTCTTCTACGCCGCGAGCCTTGGCCTTGCACCACTGTTTTGCCTTTACCGTTGCCTCCTGAACGAGGCACGCCTCCCTCCGGCGCTTGTTATCCCGCTTCATGTGGTGCATAACCCCGCCTCCCACTCGGCAGCCATCCAGTCCTCCTCTTCCTTTGTAGCGGGCACGCAGGATACCAGGACGCGGCCCAGGATGGCCGTGTTCGTCTCACGGATAGCGGCATGTATCCTCTCCCAGTGCGCAATCTGGTAGGAGGCGTATAGGCCCCCCTGGTTGACGTGTGACTCATCATCATCGAAGCAGTCCAGTTGGTACTCCTCCACCTGCTCCTGCTCCTCCTTCGGCAGAGAGGGGGGCAGCCGGTTCCGATGGAGGCGGCGAAGAGAGCGGAAAGCACACCCGTGCGACCTCGGCTAGTTCAAACCAGGCGGAGGATTGGTTTTTGGAAGACCTGGCGGGGCGGGGCAAGTGGTGTGTGGCCGCCCACTCTGGCCAATTCCCTTTGTTGCCGACTGCGGCCACGACGGGAAATGGCTAGGTGCGTGCAGAAACATGGGCCCTGCAAGGAAATCATGCATAAGCTCGTGGCCACGCGCGGGAAGTGGGGAGGGCAATCACGCAGGAACAGCCGAGATGCGCACGGGAAGGCCATGGCTGAAGAGGAAATTGACGAGAGAAAAAATATGCCCCGCCCCGTTGGGTTCAACCGCGGAGAGGGGCCGGACACCTTTTCCAGATGTGTCCTTCCCACGATCCAAACGAGCATAAACAAATCAAATATGGGTAAAAATATGCTCAGGCCCGTTGAAGATGACCTTTGGTCTACTTTGCCAAAGTTTTTTGTGTCGCTTTGATCAATCAACAACTTCCCACGCCTCTGGGATCTCTAGGAACGGAGGATAGGAAGAAGAAGTAAACAAAGGAAAATGAAAAAAACAGGTATACATGTTAAAGGAAAACTTAAGGCCCCATTTAGCATCAAAGTTTTGCTCAACCACACCCTTGTTAGTACGGACATACAACGCCACCGCACGGTAGCCACACCATAACCGCGCTGCTAGGGTTCCGTTGCGTCGCCAGCTACTCATCTGTGATCGACACACTATAAAGAGGAGAGCGAGCGAGCAAGCGACCGACCAATCGTTTGCTTTCCTTTTCCCTCCTCGCCTGGCTAGTCCCCTCCTCTCCACTACACTACAAGCCCGCCATGGGGCAGCACGACCTGCCCCGGCATCGGAGGAGGCCGCGGCCGTGGAGGCGGATGGGGCATAGGCGGCGGCGTGTTGAACCGGGGAGCGCCGCTCCAGGTGGGCGGCGCGGGCACGGATGTTTCGACTGAAGGCCCGGGCTTCACCGACCGTCTGCGCGACCTCCCACGCAGCTCCCTCCCCGCCCTCGCCTGCCAAGACTGTCCATGTGCCCTCCCCGCTTCCTGCGCCGCCGTTCCAGCCGGCGCGCGTCTAGCCCCCCGCGACCATCATAAGCTGAAGCAATTCTATGATTAACATCATATTTAGCAAGGGTCTTTCTAAAACCACCATGAATAAAATGAGAACCTCCATCAGTCATAAGATATCTAGGCACATCAAACCTAGGAAAAATAACATCCTTAAGCATTTTTAAAGAGGTCTCACCATCAACACTTTTTGTAGGTATGGCCTCCACCCACTTGGTAACATAATCAACCACAACAAGAATATGAGTATAACCTTTTAAAGGAGGAAAAGGACCCATAATGTCAAATCCCCAACAGTCAAATGGTTCAATAACTAAAGAATAATTCATAGGCATTTCATTACGTCTAGAAATATTACCAACTCTTTGACATTCATCACATGATAAAAATACTTTCTTGCATATTTAAAAAGATTAGGCCAATAAAAACCTGATTGTAGGACCTTTCGTGCGGTTCTATCTCAAGCATGATGTCCTCCATAAGCACTACCAGGACATTTTCTCAATATATCTTGTTTTTCATATTCTGAAACACATCTTCGCATAATACCATCCGCTCCTTCTTTATATAAGTGTGGGTCATCCCAAAAATAATGCCTCAAATCATAAAAGAATGTTCTTCTCTGCTAAGTTATAAAGGTTGGAGGCAAATACTTGAAAACAATAAAGTTAGCATAATCAGCATACCAAGGACTCTCTCACGAGCTTACCTTATTGCAACCAACTGTTCATTTGAAAAACTATCATTAACATGCATATGATCAAAAGAAATGTTTTCCAATCGAGACAAATTATCAGCAACAGGATTTTCAGCATCTTTCCTATCTACAATATGTAGATCGAACTCTTGTAAAAGCAACACCCATCTAATAAGCCTAGGCTTAACATCTTTCTTTGTCATAAGGTATTTAATAGCAGCATGATTAGTATGAATAGTAACTTTTGAATCAACAATATAAGGTCTAAACTTATCACAGGCAAAGACTACAGCTAAGAACTCTTTTTCAGTAGTAGCATAATTCTTTTGAGCAGCATCAAGAGTCTTACTAGTATAAAGAATAATATTCAACTTCTTATCTATTCGTTGTCCAAGAACAACATCTATAGCAAAATCTCTAGCATCACACATAATTTTAAAGGGTAAATTCCAACTAGGTGGTTGGACAATAGGGGCAGTAGTTAAAGCTTTCTTTAGAGTTTCAAAAGCTTTCTTACAATCATCATCAAAAATAAAAGGTACATCTTTTTGGAGAAGATTAGTAAGAGGCTTTGATATCTTGGAGAAAGCTTTAATAAATCTCCTATAGAAACCAGCATGACCAAGGACACTACGAATACCTTTAACATCCCTAGGACAGGGCATTTTCTCAATTGCTTCAACTTTGGCTCTGTCAACTTCAATACCTCTTTCAGAAATTTTATGTCCAAGAACAATTCCTTCATTAACCATAAAGTGGCATTTCTCCCAATTAAGGAAAAAAATTAGTTACTTCATATCTCTGCAAAACTTTATCAAGATTGTGCAAACAATTATCAAAAGAAGTTTCATAGATGGAGAAATTGTCTATGAATACTTCTACAATTTCTTCACAAAAACCATGAAAGATAGCAGACATACATCTTTAAAAAGTAGCAGGAGCATTACACAAACCAAAAGGCATACGCCTATAAGCATAAGTTCCGCAAGGACACGTAAAAGTGGTTTTCTCTTGATCTTGTTGTTTGACAGTAATTTGAGAGAATCCAAAATAACCATCAAGAAAACAAAAATGAGTTTTCTTAGACAACCTTTCTAACATTTGATCAATAAAAGGTAAGGGATAATGATCTTTCTTAGTAACTTTGTTAACCTTTCTGAAATCGATGCACATCCTATAACCAACTACTACTCTTTGAGGAATAAGCTCATTATTTTCATTAGGCACAACAGTAATTCCTCCTTTCTTTGGGACACAATGAACAAGACTAACCCATTGACTATCAGCAATAGGATAAATAATACCAACATCAAGGAGTACCTAATTTCTTACCACTTCCTTCATCTTTGGAATTAAACGGCGTTGATGTTTAACAACTGGTTTTGCACCAGGTACCATATTAATAGCATGCTGATATATAGTAGGAGAAATCCCTTTTAAATCATCAAGAGTATATCCATAGCTCCTCGGTGTTTCTTCAATACTTCCAATAATCTTTCCTCTTCTTTTCCTAAAAGTTTAGAACTAATAATAACAGGATATATTTTATTATCATCAAGATAATCATATTTAAGATCATCAGGTAGAGGTTTTAGATCGAAAATAGGATCTTCTTTAGGTGGTAATGTGGTACCCAAATCTTCCACAGGTAGATTATGCTTGAGCATCTTAGGTTGGCGAAGAAGAATCTCGTCAATCTCATTTCTTTCTTCCATGAAGATCTCACTTTCGTGATCTTTCATATATTGCTGCAAAGCATTGTTAGGAGCAAGAGCAATAGAAGCAAGTTGTTCAAATCTAAAATCCTCATTAGGCAATTCATTTTCATAAGGAGCTTTAGCAAATTTAGAAAAATTAAACTCATAAGATTCTCCATCAAATCTGGTTAAAATTTTCTCCTTCTTACAATCTATAATAGCACCATAAGTATTCAAGAAAGGTCTACCAAAAATGATAGGACATGTTTTACTAGCAGCTAAACCAAGTACTATAAAATCAGCGGGATATTTAGTCTTACCGCAGAGAACTTCCACATATCTTACAATACCAATTGGAGAGATGGTCTCTCTCTCTATTAGCAAGCCGAATAACCACATCAATTTCTTCAAGTTCACAAGAACCAGTTGCATGCATAATTTCTTTGTAAAGCTCATAAGGAATAACACTTGAACTTGCACCAATATCACATAAACCATAATAGCAATGATCACCTATTCTGAAAGAAAGCACAGGGACACTAGCTTTCCTAGTTCTACTATGATGTAAAACAATATTAGAAGCATCTTCACAAAAGATAAAGTGTCCATCTTCTACATTTTTAGTGACAAGGTCTTTCATAATTGCTACTTTAGGTTTAACATTTATTTGTTCATCAGGTTCTACAGCTTTCTTTGTACTTTTGTTAACCACACTAGCTATTATAGAATGTTCCTTCATCTTAGCAGGGAAAGGTATTTTATCAATATAAGGTTCACGCAAAATACGATCAATAGTATAAACTTCAGTATTTCTAGCAGGAACACAATTAACAATATCTTTATATGGCGCATGATACTTGTTAGATTCCTTTTTTGGAATTTCAATTTAAGAGGCAAAGGCCTTAAAACAATTTGTAAGAACTTGAGAATCAAGTCCATAAACAACACTAATATTATGAAAGTCATCAGTTCCCATAAAAGATTTAATGCAATCGTAATAAGAATTTATACCTGATTTTCTTCCTTTATCATTATCCCATTCTTTACTATTTTCTTGAATACTATTTAGCTTCTTCCTTTGTCGAGAAGATCCCATTTAGCTTCTTCTTTCATACGTGTAAATGATCCAGCATAAGAAGCATCCAATAAATCCTTATCATGAAGAGGAAGCCTTGCATAGAAGTTATTAATAATAATATTACTGGGGAGTTCATGAATGGGACATTTGAGCATTAATAACTTCAATCTCCCCCAAGATTGGGCAATACTCTCTCCATCATGAGGCCAAAAATTATATATTTGATTCCGATCTTTATGAATCTCACTAGTAGGATAGAATTTAGAATAAAAGAGAGATACAATTTCCTCCCATTCAATAGATCGACCATTCTTCAGCAGCTTATACCATTCCTCAGCTCTGCCTTTCATTGATAAAGAGAATAACTTTTTCTTAACTTGATCCATTGTAATACCTACACACTTGAACAACTCGCATAATTCATGTATAAAGAGAAAATGATCAACAGGATGGACAGTTCCATCACCAAAATAGCAGTTATTCATAACACGATCAACAATTTTCGCAGGTATTTCAAAAGGAACCAATTCAACAGGTGGTGGTTCATCTACTACCTTAGCAGGGATAGTAGTTTTCCAAAATAGGAAACCAAGTGTGTTATCCATAATGAAATAAAATAACAGACATAAATAAATACAATAATCATAGTAGAAGTTTTCTTTAGCAACTTCACTCTTCAATAGCGCTTCACTCCCTCGTAACGGCGCTAGAAAATAGTCTTGATGACCCGCAAGTATAGGGGGTGTATCATAGTACTTTCGATAAATAAGAGTGTCAAACCCAATAAGGAGAAGAAGGTGTTGACAAGCGTTTTGGATCAAGGATTCACTGTAAATACTAGCAAACAAATTTTTAGGGGTTTTTGGTAATGCGGATAAATAAAGTGCGAGTAAATAAAAGACAATAATAATAATTTCAGCAAGTGGCCCAATCCTTTCTTCGAGAAAGGACAAGCCGGTTGTATTACTTATGATGACCAAACGTTCTCGAGGACACATGGGAATATTGTCAAGTGCTTTCGCTTCATATAGTCGATTAATCTTCTTTCGTTGGATAAGTGATGTGTGGGTGAACCTATGCTAATGCACTACCCCAACTTGTACTAATGCATACTTGTGATTATACCCCTTACAAGCATCCGCAACTACAAGAAAGTAATTAAGATAAAAAACTAACCACAACATTAAACTCTGAGATCCTACACTCCCTTGTGCAATGGTTTCCTAATGGGGTTTGGGTTTTCGTCACTCCAGCAACCCCACAATTAGTAACCAAATATACAATGCATCCCCCTAGGCCCTTAAAGGTGAAGTATCATATAGTCGACGTTCACATGACACCACTAGAAGAACAGCACCACAACTTAAATATCAAACCATTAAATATTACTCAACATAATTCCACTACTAACAATATGACTTCTCCCATGTCCTCAAGAACTAAACGAACTACTCACGAGACATCATATGGATCAAGATCAAAGATGAAATAATGATAAGTAACAATCTGAACATGAACAATAATCCAATGGTTCCACTCAATAGCATCAACTACAACAAGTAATCAACACCGGGAAAGTTTCCCCTATGAACTAAGCAAGATTCAACCCAATTGTTACAACGCTATGTCGTGGTGGTGGTGATGGTGGAGATGATGATGAGGATGATGATGATGATCCCGATGAAGCCTAGCTCGATGACGATGTTTTCCCCTCTCCGAGAAGGAATTTCCTCAGCAAGTTTCTGCCTGCCGGAGAGCTCTTTCTCTCTCTGTAGTTTTCCTCCCTGCAAAGGCGGCGGAATATTTCTATGATCCCCCCAAGTCTTAGGTTTTCGGGAAGAATATATACATGGAAGGGCGATGCTAGAGGTGGACCAGGGCGGTCACACCACTTGGTGGCGCGACCTAGGGGGGACCCGCGCCTAGGGGTGGTGTGGGCCTCCTGTGGCCCATCTCCACTTCCCCTTCTGGCTATCTTCGTCTTCTAGAAAAATAGGAATTTCCGTATATTTTCTGGGATTTTCTGATCTTCATAAATATTGCATCTAGACAACGCTTTTTCCAGCAGTATCCTGACTCCGGCAGTTGATTCTCCAATAATCATCAAACATGCAAAATAGATGAAATAACATAAGTATCATCTACAAATATGAAATATATCAATGAATAACAGTAAATTATGATATAAAATACATAGTGGTGCAAAATGGACATATCAACAGGGCTTACGCCTACCCCTATGAGCCAGCCATGTACAAATATTTTCCTCACATGCCTTATATTTTCCATATTTCTGTAGTCTCTTTGTTCACGGGCAACTAATCAACATGTTGTTGGTACGTGCTCGAATTTATGATACTCCTTTCATCTTGACAACTCAATGAAACTGTCTAACTGATCTTTCTCCTTAGTAGAGATTGGGTAAGTGAAGGTCAATTCAGTCATGTTCTGCTTCATGAAATGGATGCACTCCGGAAGATAAGCCAGCAACATGATTACCTATCAATATCTCATTTGGTCTATCTTCTTTGGCTTTCCTTTGTCATTGTCATTCTGATATTTTTACTTGTGTGTTGCAAGGCCCGTGCCTCTTTGGAGGATGGTTATATGCCCCAGTCACTTTCGTGGTTATCCAGAAAAGGCATCATACCAGGCTATTCCCTAAGGTTCATGGGAAGCGTGGGATGACTGATAAGAGTGGAAACATTCTTCCTAGTTATTATTTTCGGTATTTGTATGTCATTGATAACAAGTATCTGCTACTTGTTGAATCATTGCCGACTCTAATTGGGTGCATTTCCATTTCTACTGTGTTGTACTGTAAACTACTGTAAACTGTGATTGACCTCATGATTTGACACCCTACTAAGTTTGATTTCTACTTGTGTAGCCATGCTGGCATTCAGGTAGCCTTTTGCCCACATGTCCTTTGAATGCACATCCTTGTTCCTTGTTCAGATATTTGATTGTTCCTTGTTCAGATATTTGAGTGCTCGTAAATTCTTCTCAGGGAACTAGTAGGCCAACACATTACCATGTTCTTTATGATCAGTGGCGGACCTAGGAAAACAAATGGAGGGTGTGCACACTCCTACTTTTTTTCCGCACTAGCATACATGCCATAAATTTGCCAAATGGGCACATAGCTAATTGATTCACAATATTATACTTCAATACACATGTGTGAAATATACATGATTCCAATACTCAAAACATGAACAAAGTCTTACATTACAAAATATAACATAAACAGAAAATTGCCTCACTAAAATTTGGTAATTCCACGCTCGACATTGTCATCTTCACTTACTTTCAAGAACACATGTCGCTCAATGAATGTCACTAAGCAATATTTTAAGAGCTCATCACCTATACTATTCCGCAAGTTGTTTTCACTAGACTCACAGAAGAAAGTACTCTTTCAACACTTGCCACCGGTAAGAGCAACATCAACTTGAGAAGTAGATAGACAAAATTATAAACAACAAGCTTGTTTGTTTCAACAAGCATAATAGAGAGCTCACCAAGATGATTTATACATTTAAATCTATCATCAGTTCTCATATCATTGATAAAGTTATAAAATTGGTATTCAAGTCTTATAAAATCCGAGCTTTGTATGTCATTGGGATAGAATTGGGCAAGTTTCATTACCTTTTGAGTATCATAAGAAGAAAATGAATTTAACGGGTTCATAGACGACATGCAAAATAGAAACTTCATAGCCGGCTGGCTGCTCCTGTTCGATTTGGCCGAGTGGCGAGCAGCGCGATGGGCGACCGGTGAGGCCACGAGGGCACGCAAGGAATGAAGCGTGCTAGCCAGCGAGGGGCCGCAGGAGGGAGTCAGCAGTGCGACCGACGAGGCCACAGGGGGAGGCAGGCGAGGGACGCAGCCACACATGGGATGGCTTGTGCGGACGGCGTCGGCGACTGCTGGTGCCTAGAGGTTGACGCGTTGAATTAGGAATCGATTAACTAATGATGAACCGGCCGTGCTTTGCTAGCTATATTTTTGTCTTGCCTATTGGACCTGTACCGAGAGGCTGACTAGTAGTAGGTAAAAACATGTAATCTCTCTCCCTCTCTCACACACACGCGCACGCACACACACGCCCACACGCACACGTGCACTCACACACACACGCACACGCACATGCACATGCACACACGTGCGCCCGCACACACACGCGCGCCCACGCACACACACGCACGCGCGCACGCACACGCCCACGCGCGCACACACTCACGCACGCACACGCCCACACGCGCACACGCACACCACAGACACACGCGCACACACACACACATACATACACATGTCATAAGATTAGTTGTAGCTTCATCGTCGACGAGGACAATCATCCCAAGGACATTGGAAAAACTACATGTTGCTAGTTTTGTAGTAGAAAAACCTTTGCCATGTTAATTTGGCTTGAAATTTCATTGCTACACCTATAGGCACCAGAATGCTCTACAAAGTTTGTAGATATTTAAAGATCAATAATTACGAATAAAAGCTTTATAATACATTTAAGTTTGCTTCGACTTATTAAAAGAGATCAATAAAATATCATGTTAAACATCAAAAAATGTTCCAAAAAATAAGTTTTAGTTTTTAATAGAAATTATGTCTAACATGGTAACATTAGAAATGTATCACAAATATAAATCTTATTAAACATGATTGTGTGGTGCATATTAATGCTAAATTATACTGTGAAATGATATTAATGCTAAATTATACCTAAGCATGTATTAATAAAGGAAATCCTACATTTAGTGGCAATATGAGTAATTATAAAGCAAAAAAGTTTAATGTAAATTGGGGCATACAGCTGATTTTCACTCTTCTCATGCCAAAATTTGGACCGTTGTTTTGAGGTAAAGAACTAGAAGGTCTACTAGCATAGGTAGTAGCTTTCTTTCACTAACAGACTCATGACCATGAACTTGAATGGAAGGTGCACTGCTGCGTAGTAGTGACTCGTCAAAAAGAAAAATATGAGAAATGGATATTCCTAAGTGCAATAGGTTTAGAAGATATCTTTTGTTTGTAAATTTAACAAACTTTATACTTAGTCGAAAGAAGAATGTTTCTGTTTCTTCATTATACATGATATCCTCATACGTGAAATCATGAGGAGCTGCCTTGGGATAACGTGCATGCACTAGATGAATCAGACTATCACATAACTAATCGATATGTCACTAAGCCCTACAAAATAGGGTGTTATATTCGAATAGTGTAGCTCTTGTGGAAATAACACTACATCGAACAGAACTTTAGATTTTGAATCGAGAAGTTCTAAGATATTGATTGAGCTGCATAAAAAATAGGAAAAGTATAAATGCTAGCTAACATTGCACAATCAAAATAAACTGTAATACGTAAAAATAATAGATATGTCACCTATCGCCACCACGAAGCCTCAGTTTGATGTATAAAGAGAAATTATTGGCAGTTGTGGGCATGAATTCTGACAACTTTTGATCGAAGTATGCATTGCGTCCATTCACCTCTACTCGTGCATCGAAGCAAACATGGGCCTTAGCAAAAGCTAATGCTACAGTTTGCTTGATGGTCATGTCCATTTCAAATGGAATGACAAGAGTTTCCAAATCCAGAACATAGACAAAGCCCTACATAATCATTAAGTGTGTCATTATATAAGAAAATGATGCGGTCTAGGAAAATTGTTGATGAACCAAAGATTTGAATATGCACATACTGTTGGAATTATGCCCTAGAGGCAATAATAAAGATGTTATTGTTATAATTCTTGTTCATGATAAAGTTTATATTTCATGCTAGAACTGTATTAAGCGGAAACTTTGATACTTGTGTGGTTTATGAACAACACCGTGTCCCTAGTACGCCTCTATGGACTAGCTCATTGATTAATGATGGTTAAGGTTTCCTAACCATATACATGAGTTGTCGATTAATAATGAGATCATGTCATTAGGAGAATGATATGATGGACAGACCCAAATCAAGCAGAGCAATTAGATCGTGTCATCGTGTTCATCTTTGCAAAGCTTTTTCCTATGTCAAATATTGTATTCCTTAGACCATGAGATAATGCAACTCCCTGATATCGGAAGAAAGCTTTGAGGTCATCAAACGTCATCCTATGAGAGGGTGATCATAAAGGTGTCTCTCAGGTGATCGGAAAGTACTTGTTGGGTTGTATGTATCGAGATGGGATTTTTCCCTCCCGAGTCGGAGAGATATACTTCGGGCCCACTCGGTAATCGATATCAACACCGCTTGAAAGCACGCGGTTAAGGAGTTAATCACAAAGTGATATCGGATTATGGAACGAGTAAAGTACTTGCTGTGAACGAGATTGAACTAGGTATGCTGATACCAACGATCGAATCTCGGGCAAGTAAAATATCGCGTGACGAAGGGAATATATATGGGATTAACTGGCATCGTGGTTCATCCGATATGATCATCGATGAATATGTGGGAGTCAATATGGGTTTCCAGATCCCGCTGTTGATTATTGATAAAAGATCATGTCTGCATATTCTCGAACCCGTAGGATCACACACTTAACGTGCCTCGACGCTAGGATAGAATGGATAATTGGTTTATGAGTTTTTGTTTGGAGTCTCGGATGAGATCCACGACATCACGAGAGGTTCCGGAATGGTCTGGAGAATAAGATTCATATAAAGGAAAGCAGTTTTTTGGATTTTGGAATCGTTTCGGAGTATTCGGTATTATACCGGAAGGTTCTAGAAGCTTCCGGAGTGGGACCAATGTGGCCCCACTTGTCGGAGGGGTGCGTGGGCCTACGAGGGAGTGCCCTGGCCACTTTGGTCCAGGGGCACAAGGCCCCATAGGCCTAGCCGGCCAAACCCTAGGGAAACCTTCTAGAAGGGAGGGAAGACTTGCCCCCACTCCACCCTTGGGGCCGTCGCCCTAGGGCTTGGAGGAGGGGCCAAGGGGGCCGGCCAGCCCCCTATATAAGGTGGGCAGGGGGCGCACCCTCCCCTCACCCCAAACCCAAGCCACCAGCTGCTGCCCTTCCTCTCTCTCTCTCCCGGCTGCGCGTAGGCGAAGCCCTGCCGCAAAAACTCTCCACCATAGCACCACGCCGTCGTGCTGCAGATCCAATCTATCTCTCCACCCCACTGGTTGGACCAAGGAAGGAGGAGACGTCGCGTCACCGTACATGTGCATCTCTCGGAGGCGCCGCCACTTGCGGCGTACGATCGGATCGGATCGCGAGGAGAAGACGGCGAGTACGACTACACCAACCACGTTCCGTTGAACGTTTCGACTGTGCGATTTGTTCAAGGGTATGAAGATATCATCTACCCCTCTCGTTGATTGCATCTCCTAGATTAGATCTTGGCTTTCTTGTTCGCATCCGTAGAATTGTTTTGATTTACTATGCTGCAAAACCCTTCAGTGGTATCAGAGCTAGATCTATGCGTAGATGTATTTCACGAGTAGAACGCAACATGCTTGTTGCGGGCGTTGATGTTTTCTGTTGCAAGCCTCTTGTTGTGTACTTCTTATGGCGCGGCATAGTGAGATCGAAGCGGTCCAGGCCAACTTTACGTGATCTCGTTCGCGAGACCGGCTCCGCACTTGACATGTGGCTTGTTCCACACATGCGGCTGGTGGATGCCAGTTTCTCTCACTATAGTAGTCATGGGATTTACACCGGATGTTAGCAACCATAATATCACCGTTGTGTCTTTCCGTAGGTAAGAATCGTTCTTAGCTTGTTACTCCCATAAGCCACGTAAAACATGCAACAACAAAGTAGAGGCGTCTAACTTGTTTTTGCAGGGAGTGTTTTGTGATATGGTATGGCCCAAGACATGATGTGTATGATGTATGCGATGATCATGTTTTGTAATATTTCACGACTTGCATGTCGATGAGTACACAACCGGCAGGATCCATATGGTTGTCTTTATAATTGTGTATGACATGTGTGTCAACTTCTTATACGCCATGTAATAGATTTACTTTATCGCTAAGTAGTTAGCAATAGTTGTAGTTGCTGTTCGTGGTGGAGGCAATCATGGTGGAATGATGGATATCATGCTGGCACGCACAAGATGGAGATCATTGCGCGGAGATTGCTATACCATGTCATAAGATTATATGCATGTGATGTTTATCCTTTTATGTATCTTATTATGCTTAGATCGCGATGGTAGCATTATAAGATGATTCCTCACTTAAAGATCAAGATAAAATTGTGTTCTCCCCATGTATGCACTGTTGCGAAAGTTCGTCGTGTTCAAGCACCTTGTGATGATCGGGTGCTATAAACTCTACGTTCACATACAACGGGTGCAAGCCAGTTTTGCACACGCGGAAATACTTGGGTTTGACTTGACGAGCCTAGCATGTACAGACATGGCCTCGGAACACATGAACCAAAAGGTTAAGCATGAGTCATATGAATGATATGATCGACACTTGGTTGTCTACCATTGAAACCACATCTCTTCTCGTGAAGATCGGATTAGGTGTGGTGAATTTGGATCGTGTTCACTAAACAACTTGAGGGATGTTGAATTTAGTGGGAGTTCATCTAGTAATTTGATTAAGTTGAACTAGTTATCATGAACATAGTCTAAATTGTACTTGCAAATTTTGTAGATCAAATGGCTAAGTCCAACTTCAACTTCAACGTTTTTGCTGAGAAAGAAAAGCTTAAGAATAATGGGTCTAACTTCACCAACTGGTTCCGCAATTTGAGAATCATTCTCGCTGGCGGATAAAAGGACTATGTCCTTGAGAAAGCGCTAGGTGACACCCCTGCTATTGATGTGCCGGCTGATGAAAAAGTTGTTTATCAGTCGCGCAAAGATGATTATGGAGTGATTAAGAGTACCATGTTGTTTGCTATGGAATCGGACCTTCAAAATCGTTTTGAGGAGTTCGCCGGGCCCTTTGAGATACTTGAGGAACTGAAAACCATGTTTCAGACTCAGGCCCGTTCTGAGAGATATGATATCTCTGAGAAGTTCTTTAACTGCAAGATGGAGGAAGGGAGTTTCGTTAGTGAGCAGGCCATTAAGATGTCGGGCTACACTCATCGTCTTGAGCAACTGGACTGCAAGATTCCAGAAGAGCTCAAGATTGACAGAGTTCTGCAATCACTACCTCCTAGCTATAAAGGTTTTGTAGTTACTCATAATCAGATTGGTTCCACTGATACGATCACTGAGCTCTTCGCTAATCTAAAAGCTGCGGAGGTGGATATCATGAAAGATAATCATGTGTTGATGGTCAACAAGACCCCTAGCTTTAAGAAAGGTAAGGGAGCAAATAAGTCCTTCAAGAAAGGCAGCGGCAAGCGCGTTGCCCCTGCTGAGAAGAAGCTCAAGTCTGGACCTAAGCCGGACACTGAGTGCTTCTATTGCAAGGACAAGGGTCACTGGAAGTGCAACTGTCCGAAGTACTTAGCAGACAAGAAGGCTGGCATGATTAAAGGTATATTTGATATACATGTTATTGATGTTTACCTTACTAGAGCTCGTTGTAGTGCCTGGGTATTTGATACTGGTTCAGTTGCTAATATTTGTAACTCGAAACGGGAGCTATGGAATAGACGGCGGCTAGCAAGAGATGAGGTGACGATGCGCATTGGCAATGGATCAAGAGTTGATGTGATGGCCGTTGGCACGCTCTCCTTAGTTTTACCTTCGGGATTAGTTTTAAACCTTAATAAGTGTTATTATGTGCCTGCGTTGAGCATGAACATTATATCTGATCGTGTTTATTGCAAGACGGTTATTCATTTAATTTGGAGAATAATGGTTGTTCTATTTATATAAATGACATCTTTTATGGTCATGCACCTGCCGTGAATGGTTTATTTCTTGTGAATCTCGAAAGCAATGAAACGCACATCCATAACATTGAGGCTAAGAGATGCAAAGTAGATAGTGATAATTCAACTTATTTGTGGCACTGTCGTCTAGGTCATATTGGTGTAAAACGCATGAAGAAACTCCATTCTGATGGACTTTTGGAGTCTCTTGATTTTGAATCATTTGACACGTGCGAGCCGTGCCTCATGGGCAAGATGATCAAAACCCCGTTCTCCGGAATAATGGAGCGGGCAACGGACTTGTTGGAAATCATACATATCGATGTATGCGGACCAATGAGTGTTTCGACGCGCGGTGGATATCGCTATTTTCTCACTTTTACTGATGACTTAAGTAGATATGGGTATATCTATTTAATGAAACATAAATCTAAAACGTTTGAAAAGTTCAAAGAATTTTAGAACGAAGTGGAAAACCATCGTAACAGGAAAATTAAATTTCTACGATCTGATCGTGGAGGTGAATACTTGAGTTATGATTTTCTCACGCATCTTAAAGCAAGCGGAATTGTTTCGCAACTCACGCCACCCGGAACACCACAGCGCAATGGTGTGTCTAAACGCCGGAATCGAACTCTATTAGATATGGTGCGATTAATGATGTCTCTTACATATTTGCCGTTATCATTTTGGGGTTATGCATTAGAAACCGCTGCATTCACTTTAAATAGGGCACCATCTAAATCCGTTGAGACGACACCGTATGAACTGTGGTTTGGTGCTAAACCTAAGTTGTCGTTTCTTAAAGTTTGGGGATGCGAAGCTTACGTCAAGAAGTTGATGCCGGACAAGCTCGAACCCAAAGCGGAGAAATGCGTCTTCATAGGATACCCTAAGGAAACGATTGGGTATACCTTCTACCACAGATCCGAAGGAAAAGTGTTTGTTGCAAAGAATAGATCCTTTCTTGAGAAGGAGTTTCTCTCGAAAGAAGTGAGTGGGAGGAAGGTAGAGCTAGACGAGGTTATTGAACCTTCTCTCGAGTTGGAGAGTAGCGCAGCACCTAAAATTGTTCCAGTGCCATCTGCACCAACAAGAGAGGAAGCTAATGACGAGGATCATGAAACTTCGAACGATGCTACTGCTGAACGTCGCAGGTCGACAAGGTCGCGTGCTACTCCTGAATGGTACGACAACCCTGTCTTAACTGTCTTGTTGGTAGACAACAGTGAACCTGCGAACTATGAGGAAGCAATGATGAGCCCGGACTCTGAGAAATGTCTAGAGGCCATGAAATCCGAATTGGGATCCATGAGCAAAAATCAAGTATGGACTTTGGTAGACCCTCCTAGCGACTGTAAGGCCGTTGAGTGCAAATGGATTTTCAAGAAGAAAACGGACGCGGATGGTAATGTTAATGTCTATAAGGCTCGGCTTGTCGCGAAAGGTTTTCGACAAGTTCAAGGTGTTGACTACGATGAGACTTTCTCTCCTGTAGCGATGTTTAAGTCCATTCGGATTTTATTAGCAATTGCTGCATTTCATGATTATGAAATATGGCAGATGGATGTCAAGACTGCGTTCCTCAATGGCAACATTGATGAAGAGTTGTATATGATGCAGCCCGAAGATTTTGTCGATCCTAAGGATGCTGATAAGGTGTGCAAACTTCAGCGTTCCATTTATGGACTGAAGCAAGCATCTCGGAGTTGGAACCTTCGTTTCGATCAAGTGATCAAGAGCTTTGGATTTGTTCCAAATTGCTACGAAGCTTGTATCTACAAGAAACTGAGTGGGAGCTCGGTGACATTTTTGGTACTATATGTGGATGACATATTTATTATTGGAAATGACATTGGTATGCTTAACGATGTGAAGAGTTATTTGAATAAATGTTTTTCAATGAAAGACCTAGGAGAAGCTGCTTATATATTAGGCATAAAAATCTATAGAGATAGACAAAGACGCCTAATAGCTTTAAGCCAAAGTACATACCTAAACAAAGTTCTGAAAAGGTTCAGAATGGATAAAGCAAAGAAAGGTTCATTGCCCATGTTGTCAGGTAAGATATTGAGCAAGGCTCAGTGTCTGGCTACGGTAAACGATAGAGAAACTATGAGCAAAGTGCCATATGCCTCGGCCATAGGTTCTATCATGTATGCCATGATGTGTACTAGACCGGATGTGTCCAATGCTCTTAGTTTGACGAGCAGATACCAAAGTGAACCAGGAGTGGAACACTGGACAGCCGTAAAGAACATCCTAAAGTATTTAAATAGGACTAAAGAAATGTTCTTGGTCTATGGAGGTGATGAGCAGCTCGTCGTAAAAGGTTACGTCGACGCTAGTTTCGACACCGACCCGGATGATTCTAAATCTCAGACAGGATACATTTATATTTTGAATGGAGGAGCTATGAGCTAGAGAAGCTGCAAGCAAAGCGTGATCGCGGGATCTACAATAGAATCAGAATACATGGCTACTGCAGAAGCGTCAAGTGAAGGAGTTTGGATCAGGAACTTCATCACCGAGCTTGGTGTGATTCCAAGTGCCTTGGACCCACTGGAGATATTGTGCGACAACACTGGCGCCATAGCACTGGCTAAGGAACCAAGATATCATCCAAAGACCAAGCACATCAACCGCCGATTTCATATAATTCGAGATTATATAACATATGGAGATCTGAAGATTAGCAAAGTACATATGGATCTGAATGTCGCAGATCCGTTGACTAAACCTCTTCCATGAGCAAAACATGATCAGCACCTTAATGCCATGGGTGTTAGATTGTTTCCAGATGTAAACTAGATTATTGACTCTAGTGCAAGTGGGAGACTGTTGGAATTATGCCCTAGAGGCAATAATAAAGATGTTATTGTTATAATTCTTGTTCATGATAAAGTTTATATTCCATGCTAGAATTTTATTAAGCGGAAACTTTGATACTTGTGTGGTTTATGAACAACACCGTGTCCCTAGTACGCCTCTATGGACTAGCTCATTGATTAATGATAGTTAAGGTTTCCTAACCATAGACATGAGTTGTCGATTAATAATGAGATCATGTCATTAGGAGAATGATATGATGGACAGACCCAAATCAAGCAGAGCAATTAGATCGTGTCATCGTGTTCATCTTTGCGAAGCTTTTTCCTATGTCAAATATTGTATTCCTTAGACCATGAGATAATGCAACTCCCTGGTATCGGAAGAAAGCTTTGAGGTCATCAAACGTCATCCTATGAGAGGGTGATCATAAAGGTGTCTCTCAAGTGATCGGAAAGTACTTGTTGGGTTGTATGTATCGAGATGGGATTTGTCCCTCCCGAGTCGGAGAGATATACTTCGGGCCCACTCGGTAATCGATATCAACACCGCTTGCAAGCACGTGGTTAAGGAGTTAATCACAAAGTGATATCGGATTACGGAACAAGTAAATTACTTGCTGTGAACGAGATTGAACTAGGTATGTCGATACCAACGATCGAATCTCGGGCAAGTAAAATATCGCGTGACGAAGGGAATATATATGGGATTAATTGAATCCTGGCATCGTGGTTCATCCGATATGATCATCGATGAATATGTGGGAGTCAATATGGGTTTCCAGATCCCGCTGTTGATTATTGATAAAAGATCATGTCTGCATATTCTCGAACCCGTAGGGTCACACACTTAACGTGCCTCGACGCTAGGATAGAATGGATAATTGGTTTATGAGTTTTTGTTCGGAGTCTCGGATGAGATTCAGGACATCACGAGAGGTTCCGGAATGGTCCGGAGAATAAGATTCATATAAAGGAAAGCAGTTTTTTGGATTTCGGAATCGTTTCGGAGTATTCGGTATTGTACCGGAAGGTTCTAGAAGCTTCCGGAGTGGGACCAACGTGGCCCCACTTGTCGGAGGGGTGCGTGGGCCTACGAGGGAGTGCCCTGGCCGCTTTGGGCTAGGGGCACGAGGCCCCATAGGCCCAGCCGGCCAAACCCTAGGGGAAACCCTAGGGAAACCTTCTAGAGGGGGGGAAGACTTGCCCCCCGCTCCACCCTTGGGGCCGCCGCCCTAGGGCTTGGAGGAGGGGCCAAGGGGGCCGGCCAGCCCCCTATATAAGGTGGGCAGGGGGCGCACCCTCCCCTCACCCCAAACTCTCTCTCTCTCTCTCTCTCTCTCTCTCTCTCTCTCTCTCTCTCTCTCCCGGCTGCGTAGGCGAAGCCCTGCCGCAGAAACTCTCCACCATAGCACCACGCCGTCGTGCTGCAGATCCAATCTATCTCTCCACCCCACTTGCTGGACCAAGGAAGGAGGATACGTCGTGGCATCGTACGTGTGCATCTCTCGGAGGCGCCGCCACTTGCGGCGTAGGATCGGATGGGATCGCGAGGAGGAGACGGCGAGTACGACTACACTAACCACGTTCTGTTGAACGTTTCTACTGTGCGATTTCTTCAAGGGTATGAAGATCTCATCTATCCCTCTAATTGATTGCATCTCCTAGATTAGATCTTGGCTTTCTTGTTTGCATCCATAGAATTTTTTTTGATTTACTATGCTGCGAAACCCTTCACATACCTGTATTGTTTTCGAACTAGGATGATTGAGCGCAACAGATTGCCCGCTGATATGTGAGACACCATATGAACTGTCACCTTCCACATAGTAGGCTGGTGGGACTGCACAGAAAGAAAGAACATGTCAAGTCAATCTATATCCTGGAGCTAAAATGCCATAGGATGTAAAGAAAACAACCCAATCATTCATGCACCAAGTCTGAAAACGTCAAAGGCAAAAAATGGTTTCTGTTCAATTGACTGCAAAGGTAGATAGCATAAACTAAGCTATAGGTTATCATGTCCAGTACATAGTTAAATCATACTAAACTAGCTATTAGAGTATCATGTAAATGATCATAGCAGAAAAAAGAACAGAAGGAACTTCATGCTAGTAAATCTAAGGCAGGAAACTTACCAACAGAGACTGCGCGAGTGCAACGAGCATAGCTGCATCAGAGATGGACTAGATGGACCAGAGTTAATCCATCATCGGTGTTATGAGAGAGAGAGATTACGTGTAGCAAAGATTGTTGGTCAGTGACTGAAGAGCATCAGCTGTGAAATGATTCTCATCATAGAGAACATGGTAATGTGTTGGCCTACTAGTTACCCGAGAAGAATTTACAAGCACTCAAATATCTAAACAAGGAACAAGGATGTGCATTCAAAGGACATGTGGGAAAGAGGCTACCTGAATGTCGGCATGGCTACACAAGTAGAAATCAAACTCAATAGGGTGGAAAATCATGAGGTTAACCACAGTTCCTGCAGCACAGTAGAAAAGGAAATGCACCCAATCAGAGTCGGTAATGATTCAAGAAGTAGAATATAATTATTATAAATGACATACAAATACTTAAAATACTAACCAGGAAGAATGTTTCCACTCTTATCAGTCATATCACGCTTCCCATGAACCTCAGGGAATAGCCTAGTATGATGCCTTTTCTGGACAACCACGAAAGTGACTGGGGCATATAACCCTCCTCCAAAGTGGCACATGCCTTGAAACACACAAGTAAAAAATCATCAAAATGACAATGGCAAAGGAAAACCAAAGAAGATAGACCAAATGAGATATTGGCAGGTAATCATGCCGCTGGCTTACCTTCCGGAGTGCATCCATTTCATGAAGCAGAACATGCCTGAATTGACCTTCACTTACCCCATATCTAGAGAGGAGAAAGATCAGTTAGACAATTTCATTGAGTGGGCAATATGAAAGGAGTATCATAAATTCGAGCACAGACCAACAACCTGTTGATTAGTTGTCCCTGAACAAAGAGACTACAGAAAGATGGAAAATATAAGGCATGTGAGGAAAAGATTTGTACATAAGCTGGCTCATAGGGATAGGAGTAAGCCATGTTATCTTGTATCTTCTGATTTGGTCTTTCTAGTGGTTTGTTTCAACACGAACTCCTCTCAGTTCTTTCTTTACACTAATAGGGAAAACCCTACCACCGGCTAACCAAAATGGATTATCGCCGGCGAGTTCGGGCTCGCTGGCGGTAAGGACACATCACCGGCGCACTCCAAATTCGCTGGGGGTATTCTCTGTTATCGCCGGTGAATAATCTTATTTGCTGGGGGTAGAGCCCTTACCACCAGCACCCATCTCGTTTCGCCGGGTATATTATGTACCAGAGCAAAAATAATAATAAGAAAATAGACAGAATACACAATATACATGATAATGACAGAAAAATACATATTAACAAACTAAATAGTAGCAGTATAGACCAAATGTTCAATATAGCTAGCTTGGACATTGGTTCCTAGGATTATCTAGAGTTCACTCATATCTTCACCCTCGCCGGAAGAGTCGATACGAAAGCAAGTCATGCACCGCAAGGGATTGACTGAGTAAAATCATAGGACAGAACAATTAGTCATGATTTTCATTGAACATATATATATTTACATTATCCACATGATTTCAGAGAACATACCATCTCATTCAAAAATAAAGGACTCATGTGATTCACTTTAAATGGCTAACACCAAAGATCGCAGGGAGTGGTATGGTAATCTTCCTGTCCATGCAATGCCAAAGTAAGTAAACATAGTTATAAAGTAAGTACATAGCATAAATAAAACATCAGAAAGTCTAGCAGGATAAGTAATATATGACAAGTAGCTGATCCCACACGGCTGTGTCCTAGATACATCAGGCGTTGTCGTTGTCGGAAAAACCTAAGGAATGAGAAGACGACGTGGGTGTGACGGTAAAGTCACTGGGGTTGAACCCATAGTACGGTCCCTGAGGGCGCGCGGTTGAGGAGCCTGCACCGTCGGACCTAGAGGGACCCGCCTCCTGGATGGGTTGCTAGCGCTGAATGGCCGCCAAGATCTCGTACTGTTGCGCCATCATCGTAGGATCCTCGCAGAGTGTTTGGACCAAGGGGTCAAGAAGCTGTCTCTCGACTAGTTGATGCTCCCGCTCCTCCGCCATCGCGGCGACCCTCATATCCACGGGCCTATTCTGAATGGCCCTAGCTCGATGCTCGGGGAAGTTTAGGATCGCCTTGGCCCTAAAGTGTTGGACTGCCATGCAGTCGTAGGCATGTGCCGCCTCCTCGGGGGATTGCCATGTCCCAAGGTGGCGCCTCCTCCCATCGACGGTGATCTTAGCCTCCCAAGTGGGGATCCTCGTCGACCTCTTATACACACCACGGTACGTCGGCTCCCCCTACGCCATACTACTTAAAAATACAATAATCATTAGACATATAACAAAGGGTGATAACTATACCATCTAGTGAAAGAACCAACTGTGTCTACATGAATAGCATAAACTAAAAATGTCTCCATAAAACTCCTAGAAATTGTTCACTATCAAATATAGCTTCTTTACTGAACCTCTTTCATAGAATCAAAAAATTTAATATACTACAAACAAAAACAATCTTATAAACCACCTACATTTGCAAACATACCACTTTCAAAAAAAGTAATACGAATCTTCATAACCAAAGCTACTAGTGTAGAGCATAGCAGGGATATTCCTGCTATATATGTTACCGAAGCCTCAAACGAGTAAGTAAAGTACATTTCTTGAAACCACTAAATCCACAAAATCTGGATGAGGCAGTGGAATATGCAAAAGATCAAGTGTTCACACATATATGATCAATTAGCACCCAACCACTAAATAAGTAGCACTAAACCACTAAATAAGTAAAGTAAATTTCTTGAAACCACTAAACCACTAAATAAGTAGCACCCAACTATGTGTTCACATATATATATATATATATGATCAAGTGTTGATTTAACAAGCAACTTGGAAACAAACAAGTCAATTCATACACAACACATATCTATAATAGGTTCTCAAACACATCTCATACAATCATATTTAAATCAACCAACACATATTCCACTCATTAGAGAAATTATTCTCAAACATACTTGCAACTAGTGCTTAAACAGGAATGTTCACTTGAATATTCATAAACATATATGCTAAAAAATTATGTAGACAAAGCCTAGCAAGAATTATGTTGGAAAACTCAATCATCAAGAACCCTACAAAGGATAACCATCCACTACCACTTATATGGACCAGATCCTAACAAGAATTTTTATATCAGAGCCTAGCAAAAATTACATGGACTAGATCCTAGCAAGGATAATCATGAGCTTACATGAACCCTACAAAAAATTTGTATCACAGCCTAGCAAAAAAAAATTGTATCAAAGCCTAGCAAAAATTACATGGACCACATCCACTACCACTTACATGAACCCTACAAAATTATGTAGCCAGAGCCTAGCAAGAATTTTTATAGGGCAACAGCATCGGCGCCAGCGTACCATAGCAGAGCAGGCGGAGCTGGATTTGGCGGCGACCAACCCAGAGGAGAACGGAGAGAGGTGAGAGGGGGCTCACCACCGAGACGAGGACGACGACGAGCACGCGGAAATGACGGTGGGCGGACGACGACGAGCTCTCCACGGGCTGCTCCTCCACGGGATGTGATACGTTTTAAACGTATCTATAATTTTTGATGCTCCATGCTTGTTTTGTACCAACTATCTTATGTTTTGTCTACACTTTGAGACATTTTTATACATTTTTAGGAACTAACCTATTGACAAGATGCCGCAGTGCCAGTTGCCTGTTTTCTGTTGTTTTTGGTTTCAGAAAATCTAGTAAAGAAATATTCTTGGAATTGGACGAAACAAAAGCCAAAGTTAATATTTTACCCGACACGACATGAAGACCGATGGGGAGACGAAGAGGAGCCACGAGGCAGCCACACCATAGGGTGGAGCGGGCACACCCTAGGGCGTGCCAGCCTATGGTGTGGGCCCCTCGGGCGTCCACCGACCTTGCCCCTTCGCCTATATAAACACCCCGAGGCAGAAACCCTAAATACCCGATCAGAAATCCACGAAAAAGTTCGTATCCGCCGCCATCTCCATCCCTAGATCGGGGGGAGCTCTTCCCGGCACCCTGCCAGGGGGGAGAGATCATCCCGAATGCCTTCTTCATCACCATGCCAGCCTCCGGAGTGATGTGTGAGTAGTTCATCCTTGGACTATGGGTCCATACAGTAGCTAGATGGTTGTTTCTCCTCCTTTGTTCTACCATGTTTAGATCTTGTGAGATCCGTTCATGATCAAGATCATCTATTTGTAATTCTACATGTTGGGTGTTTGTTGGGATCCGATGGATATTGAGTACTACGTCAAGATTGATTATTGATTTTATCATGTCTGTGTTATTTGTGATCTTGCATGCTCTCTGTTGCTAGTAGATGCTTTGGCCAAGTAGATGCTTGTAACTCCAAGAGGGAGTATTTATGCTCGATAGTAGGTTCATGCCTCTAGTAATCTGGGGAAGTGACAAAAATCTCTAAGGTTGTAGATGTGTTGTTGCTACTAGGGAGAAAACAACAATCTTTTGTCCAAGGGCAATTGTATTGTTTACTTTACACACTTTGCTTGATGCAATTATCTGTTGATTGCAACTTAATACTAGAAGGGGTTCGGATGATAACCTGAAGATGGATTATTAGTCATAGATGCAGTTGGATTACGGTCTATGTATTATGTTGTAATGCCCAAACGAATCTCATAGAAATCATCATGACATGTACATGCATATTTATGCATTCTCAATCTATCAATTGCCCAACTATAATTTGTTCACTCAACATGCTATTTATCTTATGGAGAACTGACATGGTTATACCCTACGGGTACGTAACTTCAGCATACCTAGTCCAGCCCAAGGAAGGCCCACGGCAGACATACGCTAGCCCATGAAGATTTTTGGGTGGCCAAGGCCCATGACGTCTTCGGATCCTTGGATAGCAAGACTGGAGGAGATAGGAAATTCAAAGGGGTAAAACCCTAGAACTTGTAACCGACTAGGACTACGCCCGGGACCTGCCTAAATCTATATAAAGGCCAGGAGGGCACGTCCTAGGGGAACTCGACTCATACTTTCACACACGCATCCACGCCAGATCGAATCTGCGCACCCTGTAACCTTCGGTTCCGCCGTAATCAAAGAGCAGACAAGCAGGAGTAGGGTTTTCCCTCCGGGGGCCTGAACCTAGGTAAATCTCGTGTCCCCTGGTTGCTTGTCTGTTAACCGTGCCACGATCTCCAGCATCCCCATCTTCTCCAAAACCCAAGTCCATAACAATGGGCATTGACGAGATTAAACCTCGTCAATTGGCGCCGTCTGTGGGAATTGGGGCTGCTGATTGTGCGGTCGTGATGGTTCCGACCCGATCGATCTACAACTCCGCGGCGACGGAGAATCACCTCCTCTTCGGCGCTTTCGACTTCACCGCCCACTCGCCGGCCACCATGAAGGATTTCGAGCCCGTAGGCGACGGACTCGAAATCTTGTTCGGGAGCTTCTGCTTCCAGGTGGGACAAACTGGCACCCTCCGCCTCCCTGAGCGGGTGCCCGTGCCGTCAATTAGGCCCGCCTCATGGGCTCCACACCCCGTGCTACGCACGTCACCATCAACAGATGAGTTCTACAGCAGCAGCAGCTGCAACTCTGATCTGTGCGATCCACCTTCGGATGAAGGGACCTACGGTTCCGGATCCGAAAGCTGTGGCAGCAGCCAACCAATCTGCGGGCGCTATCTGTGCGCCGCAGTCATCCAAACCGACGAGGAAACGCCTAACCCGCCGCCCAACCCCAACCCGCAGGACGGAAACGGCGAAAACGGTGGAAACGGCGAAAACGGGGAAAACAGGGGCCACCTCATCCAACTTAGCAAAGAAGGATGGGTCGAAGCACGCCGCGCCGTCGCAGGCGAAATAGTCCTACCTCTGGACTCCTCACGTGACCTACTGATGGCATACCACTACCTCCTCATCGAGGAGCACAAGAAACAAGTCAAGATGCAGGAGACGCTCGACAAACGCAAGCAAGTAGCCTCCGAGTCCAGCGCGCGACGAGCTGCGCTCTCCGCCATAGGACCTGGCTCTAGCACACACGGAAACCAGGGAAACAAGCACCACTCTTGGGTGTAAAACATGGACCCGAAGGAGCGGCGTGACGCGACCCAAACTCTCCATACATCGTTCATGGATATGGACGCCGACGGCAACATCATCCCGAAGACGCCACAAGCTGCGATCATGGCAGCCACTACGTATCTCGCGGCTCACCCACCTACGGAGGGGGACCCGAAAAGGGCCATGCATAGGTCCGCACTCACCGGACTAGGACTAATCGGAGCTGCGCTCCACGAAGACGCTCCTACGGAGCCGAAGAAGAAAGCTCCGGCCAGGCGCGACCGGAGCCCCACTCCCTCATCCGAAGATGAAGAGGAACACGATCTTCCTCGAAGGAAGAAGAGCTCGCACCGCCATAAACGCGACTACGACGCCAGAGACAAGCTTACACAGCGCAAGATCGACAAAGCACGCGCTAAACGCGCATGCTCGTCTGAATCTGAGATGGATGAAGACGAAGGAGAACTCTACGGGGCTCGATGCTTTGGCAGATCCGTTCGGCGAACACAGATGCCACGCAACTTCAAGCTTCCTTCGGATACTCCGAAGTTCAACGGCACGCAAGATCCAAAGTCCTGGCTCAGTGA